>JARDYJ010000008.1:8782804-10030304 GCA_029215755.1 Spea hammondii
ATAGGTATAATGGTATCCTCAACCTTAAATGAGAGATTCATGAAGGTTTAAATCTTACACACCAGAGCACCCAGAACCCAAGTTTAGCTTCTAACTTTCACACACATTGACAAGACACAGTGTCTCCATGCATTAGCAAGTAGGTCCACATCTAGACTCATCTCCACACTTGGGGTGAACCCCAAGAGACTCCATCAAAGAAGTTGAGAGGTATGAGCGCAACCTTGACATGATATGTTGATGGAGTATTTTGAGAACCAGAAAGACTGTTGAGTGGGAACAGCTCAACACCGTAGGGCAGATTTTTAAGTTGCTGTCAGTTCTTGGTTGAGTTGTTCTTGTACCTTTTTAGTAAGACATTTAGGGATTTTTTTTTTGGTTCACCCCAAGCTTAACTGATAGAACAGGAAGACCAGTGGGATGTGCCGGGTAAGTTGCAGCGTTGTGGTTTTACAAGTCTGTACGAGCTACCAACAGAGTCGCTCGTACAGACTTTTAAAACCCCAATGCTGCAATTTACCCGACAGATCCCACTGGTCTCCCTGTTCTATCGGTTAAATGTCCGTACAAGCGACTTTATTGGTCGTTCGTACGGACATTCAACTGATAGAACAGGGAGACCAGTGGGATCTTCCGGGTAAGTTACAGCACCAGGAGCCTAAAAGTCTGTACGAACGACCAACAGAGTCACTCGTACAGACTTTTAAAACCCCAATGCTGCAACTTACCCGGCAGATCCCACTGGTCTCCCTGTTCTATCAGTTAATAAATGATAGAACAGGGAGACCAATGGTATCTGCCGGACAAGTTACGGCATCAGTAGTTTAACAGTCTGTACAAGCGACCCTATTGGTCGCCAGACGAGCCCCCTGCTGACGACCAATAGAGTTGCTCATACGGACATTCAAACTCCTGGCGCCAGAGCTGCTGCGGTACGCGCTAACCCCGTATTAACCCCTTAACCGGCAAAAACGAAGAAAAACCCGAACACGAAGAATGTCCACAAATATTCGCCAGAAGAGAAGACAGGGACAGCCGAATATTCGCGGAATACGAAGATTTTTTTCCCCCCGAAGACGAGCACGAAGACGGAACACGAAGAGCCCCCTGGTGCCCAAGTCTAATTTTTACTGTATGTCATGATTACTGTTGCTTCTTTGTATTTCGCATGATTGACCATTTCAGATGCTGTCACTGTATTTACTTGGTTAGGCTGATAATGTAAATTCTGTTCTTGAATAAAATACCATTATATAAATTATGGTGGGTAAAGGTAATGCGAAAACCCTTACACTTAAAATTAAGGGGGTAGTAGAAGTATTACTAAACACTCATCTACAGACACTAGACAAGCCAGAAGGCTTGTTTTTCCCTCAGAAATCTCATGGTGCTGCCACAACCACAAGGGATTCTGGGTAGGCATATGCAAATAAGGTCAATAATTATCTTTTGCCTCTATATCCACTTTATATATAGATCCCTTGAAAGTAATCACCCGCTGTACAAAACAGCCTTTAGAGAAAACTCAGGAAGAAGTGCAGTAGACAGATCACCACTCATGGACAGTTTTTTTGTTTTAATGGAAATCACCAGCATGAGGTTGTGATATTGTCTTAATACTTGAGGCTTGGGGTAGCACGAAAAATACCATTACATAAGTTATGGTGGGTAAAGGATCCATGTATAAAGTGGATATAGAGGCAAAAGGTGATTATTGTTGACCTTATCAGCATGCGCCTACTCAGAATCCCCTGTGGTTGTGGCAGCACCATGAGATTTCTGAGGGAAAAACAAGCCTTCTGGCTCGTCTGGTGTCTGTAGATGAGTGTTTAATAATACTTCTACTATGTTCTTGAATAAACTCAATCAAGCTGAAATGTACATCTGGGATTGCTCTTGTGCTGGAGAAATGTGCTTTGTATTTTGTTTCAGGACTGCCCTCGATGGTAGGATCAGCTGAATATATTACTGGAGATGTGTCCTTTGTAATTGTACATGCGCACTAATACTTAAGAAGCTCCCAAATAACATAACGTGGAATACTAAGATGATACCCGTTCTCAGCTGAGTTGTTACCATTTAGAGTATCTTATAATTCACCCAAAGCATAAAGGAGAGAACAGACATGGATCTCTTTGTCTTCTCACCCCCAGAAGAATAGCTCCAGTTTGGCTCATTAAGGCTGGGTTGTTGGTTCCCTTGTGGAGAGAAAATGCGTCTCATGTTTTGCTTCAGGACAGCCTCTGTCAGTAGGATCAGACTGATATGTCATTCTTTTCTGTAATGGCACCAGTAAATTAAGCTCAGAAATGCGCTGTAGGGTATTAAGTTTCTGTCCATTTTGGGCTGAGTTGTTCTCATAACCCTTTTGCATTTTATAGGAGCTACAGCCCTATAACAGCTTGGGTCCAGTTTCATGCCTAATATGCAAATCCCTAGAGACAAACATTCCTCAGATCCATTTTAACACTTTACAGCATATTGATGGCTGTCACTTTCCAGCTGGTGCATCATTTACTGGTATTTCACTGTTAAAAATTCCTCTCGGATGACTGATAATTTAAGTGCTTACTATCCTACTATAACTGGGACTCATTAAGAGTCTCATGGTGAAGTGCATCAGTCTACTCTGGAAAAGGGACTTCATTTGGCCATTGAATGGTTAGTATTTCCAAAGATCCCCTATATCAAAGTTGGAAGATCCCAGATTCCATAAATCAATTTCAGCATGATGACAGTAGAAGCTGATCATCATCTGTAAAACACACAAGTTACCCAACCCTGCTCTATTCTAAGACGTTGTTTTTGATAGAATATGTCCATTTGAATCCATCAAGAAGAATCCCATTAGTTATTTCCATATAACAAGAATGATTGATGCAAGTCTACATTAATGTCATCAAAGAGAAATTCCGCTGTAGGCAATTAGAATATTATGTAAATGTTGGACAGCCTATTAACATGTGATAGAGCTCTTCTTCCATTATATATGCTGGCTCTGTATGGAATGCTTAAAAATTAGTGATAACATGAAGTAGACTGTATGGCATACAGATCCAAGAAACAGATGGTATCTTACTAGTACATTATTGACCATCTTCACATTAAATACATAACGCGCTCTAACTTTGTGATTATACAATTAGATACATAAACAATTAGTGGCAAATAGCGTTAACATGTTAAGATACAGCATGTGGCTTTATTTAAAACAATTTATTTTTCTCCCCAGCATGTTATGCTATAAACCTTAGCAGATCTGTTGCTTCATGATTTTCTGTACAGTTTAAACAGCACAGAATATTTTGATATGCTATTTTTGTTTATAAAGCAGCAACTTATAGAAAAGGAAGAGCAAGGCAAAAGTTTACTTAAAGATGTTTTTGTTTGTTTGTTTCCCTTTTACCCCTTTTTTTCCCCCTCCCCTCTTTTTTTATTTTCCTGAAATCCGAGCAAAACAACTCCAAGGGCACATCATTAAATAGAAGCAGTGGGTGGCAGCAGCTCTTCTGAGGCATAACATAGAGCCAGATCGCCCTCTTGAGTGCCACTGCTCTAGGAAACATGACGTCATGACATATGACGTCGTATCCTGGGATTGAGCAGTACGGCCATTGCCTGTTCTGATTTCTAGACCTACTATTCCATCTTCAAAACCTAACAAAAAAACATCAATTTAAGACATGGGAAATTTTAGCACACCCCATCAAGTTTCAATTCAATTTATTATTAAACAATCATCTACAGACACCAGGCAGCTTGTTTTCCCCTCAGAAATCTCATAGCACTGCCACAACCACAAGGGATTCTGGGTAGGTGCATGCAAATAAGGTCAACAACAATCAACTTTTGCCTCTGTATCCACTTTATACATGGATCCCTTGAAAGTAATTGCCCGCTGTACAAGATGGGCTTTAGATAAAACTCAGGTAAGAGACGCAATAGCAAGATCACTGTATTATTCTTAATAGGACTCATCAGCATGGGGCTGTGATACCGGCTTAATTGTTGAGGCTTGGGGTAGCCAAGAAATACAATTACATAAGTTATGGTGGGTAAAGGTGATTTTTTTCCCCTCAGAAATCTCAAGGTGCTGCCACAAACACAAGGGTTTCTGGGTAGGCGCATGTAAATAAGGTCAATAATTATCACCTTTGCCTCTATATCCACTTTTAATAATAGTGTGTAATAATACTTCTACTACTCCTTAAGTTTAAATAGAAGGGTTTCCATCACCTTTACCCACCATAACTTATGTAATGGTATTTCTTGAAACAGCTGTCCATGAGTGGTGATCTGGCTACTGCGTCTCTTCCCGAGTTTTGTCTAAAGGCTGTCTTGTACAGCAGGCAATTACTTTCAAGGGATCCACGTATAAAGTGGATATAGAGGCAAAAGGTTATAATTGTTAACCTTATTTCCATGCTCCTACCCAGAATCCCTTGTGGTTGTGGCAACATCATGAGATTTGAGGGAAAAACAAGCTTTCTGGTTTGTCTGGTGTCTGTAGATGAGTGTTTATTAATACTTCTACGGGCATAACACATATGACCGCACTAACACTGATGATGATTGGGACAGGACCTCACTGCAAGCGTTGTGCCCACAGTTGGCACTTTTGGTGATGTTCTCTTCTCTGAGAGAATAAGGTCACTGCAGGTTCACCATTTTGACGGATGTTGCTGGGGTATGTCTGTGGAAATGAAGACAAAGAAAGAAGATACTAGATTGGAGATTGAAGATAGAATAGAGACAAAAGAAGATGAAGAAAAAGATGTGGAGGTGTCCGGCAGAAGCGGAAGTGGTTAGAGAAACATTGAAAGAGTGGATGAAAGTGTGAGAGAGGGAATGAGAGTGAATATTGGTACCTGGCAACAAATTTTGTGCCCAAAATAAAAATGCCCCACGTTGCCCGAAAACGAATGGGTCAAGAAGGAACTAAAAAATGTGTCGGAATCGTTTTTGGCCTATTTGCAAATTTCCACTATTTGTCTATTATATACATGGTTTTTGTGTTAATGCAGAGAAATGGGGCAGGGTGTGAAATACAGATAGGTGTACAAAGGCAAAATAAGTGGAGTCAACAATATTGTAATGTGAATGACCTTTCTGTTTTCATTTAATTGCTAATTATCCTCTTCACTGCTAATGAACCTGCAGAATAATGTATGCGTGTCCTGTAATGTTGGAGAAATAAATTAACACAGAACAAGGAACGATTTTTATCTGTGTTTGCTCGCTTCATTCAGCTTATAGAACAATAGTACAGGGAAAAGCTGAGCTATTAATCAGATATATTGTTTACACCTACATGCTTGTATCCCGTGTTAGTAAATGATTCTAATTAAGTGCACTTTTCTTTTGTGATTACTTTTACCTACATACAGTAGCAAGGGTCAACACATAAATAGTGCAAGTGCACCCTCCATAGCTGTCAACTGACACAAATTTATTTAGGGAACTGGGGTTCTGATTATTGGGACTGCTGGCAGCTGCATATCGCTAACTTCAGATATGGAAATTGGCTTTTTGTGGTCATTCTGCTTAAAGAACAAGCTATGTCAACATAACATGTGTGATGTCACATACCACCATGTGTTTCCAAATATTGATTAGTATTCACTCTCAGTTTTGCTAGAAATAGGAAAACTATCTTCTCCTTATAGCGTTTGTCGCTGATATGTCATCACACGCCAGCATGCTGTCACAATATGACCAGGAACTAAGGTAAGCCCAACCAGGTAAAATATCCTACTATCGCCTGTAACCTCCAACAATGGTGGTGCAGATTTGGGCACCAGAAAGATTGGGATAGAGACAATTTTTTTTTTAAATAATATAAGGCGATTAACATACCATTTTACAGAATTTTAAGAACTCCCACCAAACAATTCATTATCAATATCAGATAAAAATATATTTTCAATAATGTTATGTTTTCTTTTTCTGTTTTTGAATAATATAATGGAGGCAGCTGCATATTGTATATGTCCTAGTGCTGCTATCTAAGCCAAGTCTACTAGACAAACATACTGACTCCTTATCATACTGCCTGTGGCAAACAGAGAATGGTGCAGTCTTAATTACCCAGCCAGACACTCTGACTTATAAAAGTTTGTGGAAGAATGCACAATTGTGGTGACTGAGCAGGGAAAGGCACCCAACGTATCACATGACCGATAACAATGGCGGCCTCCAGGCCTGCAAAAAAAGAAAATTATTGAGATAAAAAAACACAGGCTATTATCAATGCCAGCCTACATTACTGTATATAGCACTGGGTTTTATGCTCAATGAATAATAATAATAATAATAATAATTAATAATATATATTTTTATATATAAAAAATATATATTTGATATATTTATATAATTATATATTTATACATATATTTTTTCCCCATGGGATTTGCTTTATAAACACTGCTGTTTTCCGCTGTTTCTATCCACCTTATTGTGACTTTTAGGCCTGTAGAACTCTGGGATACGTAAAAGGGGGACTTGGGACCCAAAGATGAACCGTCTGCCTGGTTTTGTCACCGTAGTCTATAAAGATGTATTTTTAAACAAGCTTTATAATATGCAGTGCACAACATTGACATATAACATTTCCCTTAGAGATAACAATCCAATATTTAATTTAAATGTAAAATTTTCGACGTTAATTCACTTTTATTCTATGATTCTTAAAGTGGTTTTGAGGATTCCCTAAAGACATGGCTGAGGTCGGATGTACTGCAGTCCCTTTACTGAAAACGCAATTACTTTAGGATAAAGTGTACTAATAGAACATTTAACCCTTCAGTGCCAGCTGCTGAGCCGAAGACTAAGCTGGGTTAGACACTCAAAGTTTATATAAAAAGGTTTTCTCTAAGAAGATGTTAATTGCATCACAGAAATGTAATCGTACAGCCATGCGATAAAAGTGATGACTAATTTTGATAGGGAGTCTTAAACCGGTGGTAATCATTCATTTGCATATAATATTATTAGTATTATTTTTTTTATTGGAATTGTACTTCTCCTTGGTATATGTATAAGCTGTAATTGTGAATTTGTGATTCAAACTGGTGAGGTTAGAGGCATTAAAGCTGGTAGCTTGCATTATGTATTATGTCCACTCAGAACCACATGACTGCCCCAATTTATGCATTTTATTACTATTGTGAAAGTGACTTTACACTATTGTTGATATTTCTTTTTTGTTTCAAGAGGTACATTGTGAATTATGTGGAGCCCTGCTGTGAGCATATTGAAATATTTGTGTACTTTTACACATACATTTTTTTTGGTACATTTTGAAAAACCTTTAGGGTTTGTACCCTAATCTCAGAGTGAATAGGCAGATTCGCAAGGTCTCATGATCTGGAGATGATTCCTTTAAATTCTGGTTGGAACTTTTCTCGAGGGCCATCCTTATAACTATGGGCCAGCCTACTATGCCGCACCCCGTTCATTTATACCTAGGGTGCAATCCCCAGCACAGACATACCCACTAATGTGAAGTCTGCGGGCCACTTCATATCCCGGACATCCCGCACATTCAGGTTGTGTACAGGCACAAAGGAGGATATGTTAGTGGAATGGTCTGTGTTGGTATTTGCAAAGACCTCCAGGCTATGGCGGCCATGGGCACTAAGATAAGCCACCAGCCCCGTTTGCGCCATGTTAAAGACAGCCATGTACATTTAAATTTATGGTACTTGTGTATTATCTGGCCGCCACTGCTCCTCCTAACTAGGAACAAGCCCCCTGCCTCCAGGTCTGGTCCCAAACAGAGTCAGTGACCTGTGCGCATGGTATGGGGGTTTGGTAGCAGGCACCCACATAACACACAAGTACCGAATTTATTTAGATATCTTCCTCCTGATATCTGCCTCCTGACAAGTAATTGTTTTTGTGAGTACCGTTATAAAGGCAATCTGGTTGCCACTAGACTATTAAAGGGTTAATATCTGAAGAGTCTTACAGTCAGCTCATTAAGAAAGTTTGTACGTACGTATCTATTATGAAGACTGAAAAACATAATTATCATATACTTATATATATATATATATATATACCACAGTGCATAACAGTATGGGTGTAGAAAACATCAACAATCAACAGGAAAGATAGGGTTATACTGAAGTGCCTCCTGGATCCCTCGAGACGGAATCTAGTTACACAGATCATCTATATGAACAGTAACCATAATACATTCACCGTAATAGATTTTACATCAGACTTGCATCAGTCTCATTTGAGAACGCTGTATCCTTAAACGATAGCACGAGCTTCACCTGTGAACACAAGGAGACGGCTGATCCCTTATTTATTAACAGATAAGCCACGTATGAAGGCAGGTGGATTTCAGTCCTTCAAAACGGGGAAATAAATCTGTGTGTTAAAACGGGGTATTATATTCGACTTTGTCTGCAATTCTTACAATTGTTTTGTTTCACAGATTATCGTCCTGGCGCGAAGAGCGATTCCTACAATCAGAACATGAGCCACAAGGTGCACAAGGTCAAAATTACTGACTTTATTTGTTATGAGGGGTTAATTTGGTTACAACCAAATCCAAGCTTTTGAGAGTTTAATCTTCTCATATCATTGAATACTTTGGAACACTGATCACATGTCCAATATATTTCAGATACTTACCTCTGTATGTACATTGAATATTTTTACTGGATAGGATATATTTGAATGGATAGGATTTGTGGCAATTTGTGATCTATACATTTTACAGGTTTTAGGAAGTAAAGGGATCAGGAAGAATCACTCTCAATGCGTCAATTCACCACATTATTTGGTTTTGCTGGATGGGGTTGACCAAGGTGGTGGAATATGATTGCAATAGTAATGGTAATCTGTCTGTTAAAGCTGCGAGTTTTTGCATTTGCATACCCCAATTCAAGTTTTAATCACTAGGGTAATTTTATAAAGGTTCAGTAGGTGAAGTTTTGACTTTTGGCCTAAGTCACGAGGGATCCAGTCAATGTTGTGACTGCTTTTCATGGTTTCCGACAAGGGAGCTGACAAATCTGTGTGTTCTATGCTGGCGGAGAAAGCTCCATATACAGGGAATGGCATATTATGCCATCATACTCCAGCTATTAGATTCTCTAATCATACTCGGCCCTTCGTCAATGATTCTAGGTAGATGAAGCAGGGGTTTTGCTACCACCAGAAAAAAATCTAATTGGATGGCCAAGTCTCTCCTACTCTTTTATCTCCCGCAACTCGCCCTCTGACCTCCCTGAGTCATCATATACCCACCTCTGAGACCCTTCCAAAATATGCCACCTACTGGCAGGATTTATTTCACCCAGTGATTAGAGGTTCTCTATCGGCATGGCTTCTGCTAGAGAGAGCCGCATGACAATTACAGGCGTTACAAAAGCACCTGCTTTCCAAAACTAATTCATAAGCATTCTCAGTTACTAATGAAGACTTGATGCTTCTGCTAAATTAGTGCTATCAGTGGCAAAAGTGTTTGCTGATATTCTAAACATGGCCAACATGCCTATTTTTCTCCTATAGAAACCTTTTGCAGGAAAAAGACAAAATGATGTTTCTGATCCAGACTTTTTGTGGCCAGATTGACAACTTCCATCTTAACTAAAAATAAAAAATGTTCTCAAAGGCCCCATCCCCGTTAGTAAGTTTATCATATGTAAGGAGTGGTACTCAATAGATTGAACACTAAATTGGAGTAGGCCATAGTACCTATCAAATGGTAGGCACACATAGCAAGGAGCACAATTAATAATCGTTTATGTTTGCTGGGTTCAGGTTTTTTTTCCAGTATGCTAGCCATTTTATCTCATAAAAAATAAATCAGCTGGCAACATGTTCTTGCTTTCCTTTTTTACACAGTATATTGCCAAGGTAGCAGGTAGCCATATTAGGCTGCCTTCTCTATAGATGAATCACTACCAGTGTTTAGACTTCTCTTGATGTGCCGCCACATATAACAGACATGGTTGGCATTCTGGGTCCACTGGGTGCCAACTACTTACCACATACGTGGTTGGTATTCAAGTACAGTAAAACACGCACGATTTCCACTAAGTCGTTCGACATCTCCCTACACTAGAGAAAAGGATTTTTGTGATCGCTCAGAGCCTGATGTGCCACCAAGTATAAGACACGTGTTTTGGCATTCTCAGTCCAGAATGCCAATAGTTAATATTGTTTTGCTATGTATTAGCTTTTTAAATACACTTTGTTCTTGTATTTGAGAAAATGCAGCACTATTTTAATAATAATCAGTCCAGTAGGAATTAGTCTATTATTTAAGTACATTTTCAAAGACGTCTCCTGAACCCCACCTGTAGCCCAAAAACCTTTGATCCACCCGCACATGAGCGTACATGTGGATAAATGTTTAATGTCTTTTGTTCCAGCTGTTTAAATTACATAGTGCATATGATTTTACGATAGAGCGCACTAACATGTAATTAGGAAGTCCCATTCATTTCAACTAAAGTATTATTCCAAGTGAGAAGTTGAAATGGGTTAGGCCCCTTGTTTTTTTAAATCAAATCTTTTCCGAAGCACACATATAGTTATTTTAATAAGCCTGCAAAAATATAAATTAGCTACATTGTTATAGGTATATATTTAAGATCATAAGCGGAATTAGGCATCATTTTACACTTAAAAGCCTGGTTTCTGGGTGTATGGATCACAGCATGACAGCTGCCCTGGATGATCATGTAATGTTTATTTCATAATGAGTGCAAATCCTTCCCTCATCGTAAGTAAGGTCCACATTAAAGTGTTTTTGCATCATATTTGGCCTTCAGTGTGGTCACTCACACCTCCCATAGAAACGGGATTGGGAGACCTACATACAGAATGCTTTTCTAGGTATATTCATTAGTCTATGCAATTGCCTTGAACAAATACAAGATGAATAGCTGCCAATAGTTTTAAATTTGTATTGACAGTCCTGACAAAAAGGTTTCTGTTCTGTCGGGTGACACTGAAAATGTCCTGTTTATTGGGATTGCTTTTTTTTAAATCACTCTGCCCGGATCAAGCAGCGCCTATGTGAAATGAGGGCGAGAAAGAGCTAAAGAGCAGAATGTGATGTCATACTGCAGACCTGATTCATGTCAACACAGGGTATTTGGTCAGATTTACACAGCAAAAACACAGATGATTCTGGATCACCTTTGGCCCTGCATTATAGATGTCTAAGATTGCTAAACTAGGGAATTTCCAGAAACCTATTCATAGCTGGATAGCTCAGTTACTTAGTCCCTTCCGAGGTCCCTGTGCTGTGTTTCTTTTGAAATCTAACAACGTACATTTCAACCAGCTAGACCACTCTTGGCATTATAGCTCAACGATTAAAAGTAAATGCTCAAAATAAGACTGGCAGGTAGAATTTCATCACCTAGACGCTGAATGTTTTACAAATTCCATAATAATGCAATGCAAAAAACCAGAATGTTGCAGAATCTTGTAATACCTTTTTTATTGGACTAACAGTATTTAAAATAATAGACGAGCTTTCAGGAGTCCTCCCTTTACTGTTAGTCCAATAAAAAAGGTATTACAAGATTCTGCAACATTCTGGTTTTTTGCATTCTTATACACTGGACTAATACGGCTACCCCAAACTACAATAATAATGCAAAAAACCCAAATATTGAAATATATAATAATTCGACACTATGATAAACATGAGCTGTACTGGAATATACATTTCTGTATACTACTTTTTGATGCGTGAGTATTCGATGTTTTCCTCAGTCTTGCATTTCGTCTATGTCTAATCCATCAGATGAAGATCTTTTTGTGTTGCCATCCCTACAGGTAGCACACAGAATCCTCTCTGTTCTGTTTTGCTTTTCTGATAATAGAGCTATTATTTGCTACATGTGGATACAAGAGCATGCAGTTCCAGATATTGCCACTAGATGGGGTATGCTCTTCCACATTAAAATACGAGGCACCTTTGCAAGAAATATAAGTCAAGCTTAAGACTGATATATTTAATTGTGATGTTTTGGGATATTACATAAAATGTATTGTAGAATAGCAGGTAGACTTTATAATTATCAGTTTTATAGATACCTAACCATATTGTTTATAGACGATTGGCTTTGATTTATTCCAGTTAGGTGTTCATTTGCCACAAAATTAAGCTAAAAAGGTAAATGTTGTGATGCATGCTGTTAAATTGGAGCCATTAGGTCAATCAATCTAACTTACCAAAGTCATAAGATGCATAATATATGGAAATGTACTCTGTGGTAAACTGACTTCCCATAAAGAGGCCCAATTGGGCTTTTCCCCTAAAGAGAAACTCTTAGTTGGAGAGTTTGGATCCTCTCTGTGTACCAACTTTTATTGTGCAAACAGATTGGATTTGAGATTTCCAGTTAACAGGGCTTATTCATGTATTTAATTCCTTGGCCAGTTAATATGTTCTCTCACGCTTTGGAAAACTGACACTCCGATCATCAGTGTCCTATGGGTTTTTTTTCCCCAAAAGATCCATTCAGATGGTTTCCACCTTAGTGATTTATTGGCAGTAGAAAATCACCCAAAAGTCCCTCGTTCTTAACACTACATGGAATAGAGAACTGTTCTGAAACTGATAAATAATGCATACATCCCTTTTTATATAACATGCTTATTATTATTATTATTATTTACTCATATTACTTTAATATATACGTATCTAACACAATGTGTATTATTATAGACTTTTATTTTGAACTAGATTCAGATCCTGTACATATTGTGGTGTAGAATAACAAGAAATAAATTGAATTCTGTCCCAATATGAGCCCTAAAAAACATAATTGTGATCCAGCAGCAGATAACTAGTTATTTTCTGACATCCCATCCTCAGTCTGCATCTCCGAGTGATTACCTTAAAACAGTACTTACAATTATGTTCTTCCTCTCTCTTTTGTTCATTTACCCTTTGAAGACCTGTGTTAGCTCTTGCTTACTTGCAAGGTTCCGTTTGATTATATGATTCATCCCCTTCATATCTTGCTATATTTCAGCAGAAACATCTCATAAATTGCTTCTGCGTGCAACTGTTTTGATTCATTTTTCAATCAACTATATTCACCAGCTCTGATGTTTTTTTTTTATTTTTCAGTGTTATTTTTACCTACATAGCTTTAAAATGCAAGATGGTTAACAAGGTCTTCTAATGAATTAAAACAAGAAGTTATTTTTCATTAAGGCTGTTTTGAGTAGGGCTGTGCTGTGGACGATTGGGATGCCCCGGCACTTTAAGGCCTGCAGCCACCTAATGATGTGAGGGCAGGGATATGACACACTATGCTTTACTGTTTTTATGCTCATGTAGTGTGCGATCGTGCATTTCCAGCCGGCGACCACGCATGTGGAGTGATATCGAGCAGTGGCCCACTGGGCATTTGCCTGGTATACCAAATGGCTAGTCTGGGACCGGTTTTGGTGTCTACCTGTGCCTGCACATGACGATATGAGAGAACGCATGAATAGCCATCATTGATATTCATAACCTCATGTTCTTTGATCTCAAACTAGCAAGATAAATTAGAGTATGTTGGCTCACATTAATTAAAGAACCTGAGTATTCCTATTAAGGAATTAGAGACATTATACTTTATGGTTTGTGATATCAGTAGGCTAATTATCCGGAGAGACATATATCATGTTTTTGTAGGCGATTATTAGATGTTATTAATTATCTGAGATTTAAAGAGTCAAATTAAGTGATCTGCACCAATATTTTAATGGTGAAGGTTAACAGGCAACTGATTTCTGGTAAAGTTCATGCAAAGACAAAGATTGAATTATAGTACTGCGCCCCTCGGTCATCAGGAAAAAGGAAATTACATATTTCTAGTCTTTATTCTCCATGAAAGTAGAGGTTCATTTGCAAGTTTCCTTGGTTTGTTCTTCATTATTGTTTTCCAAGATGAGCCCCTGCTGACTTCAACTCAGGGAAGACTTGAGACACCTCATGGGTGTGCAATGAATGTTTCGATCAATGACCTCACCATGGTCAGCTATACCAATTTATTTTGCAAAGGCTTTAATTCACATTGGATTAAGCTGTCCTAACCCCAATATTATTTGTTTAGCACCCATCATAAAAATACCCCCCCCTCGCTGCCACCGTAATGATGCCGGCGGGGGCCGAGTAGGGCCAGGCTTTTTTGGCACCTGTTTTGGTAAATTGGGGGTGGGGTTTAGGGGAAGATTACTTAAGGGGTTGTGACACGAGTCTTAAGGACATTTTTTAGTCACCTTACCTTGTGTTGTTTGTCCCACCCTCGCTCTCTGTTTATTGGGGTATGTTGGGGTACTTATGCTGTCACAGCCGGGTGGGTAGCTTACCAGGCATCTAGGGGGTGGGATTGCTCCGGGGGGAGAGCGTTTGATGAGATGTTCCCGGTAGGTGGTGCTGGGAGCCTCAGATTCGGCTTTGGGCATCTTGGTATGTCCGTCCCTGGTAGTCTTTGCCCTGTTAACGCAACGAGGTGTCGGGCCTAAGGTTGCGTGGCAAATAATAAATAAAATTGGTTGTGGCCTTTTCAACACAAGTTTCATGTGTCTGTCGTTATTGGGTTAAAGTAAATTGGGTGGGGGGCCTGGCCCGGAGATTGAGGGTTCTTTAGTCATGCTACCACCACCTTCCAAAACCTTACTTTTATCACACCGCCAAATCTCATTAAACTTCTGAAAGAAATCTCCCCAAAACCCAATATACTTACCACTCTCATCTGCATCAACACAGGGACAGAACAAATGATAAACCCAGCATAGAGACCAGTATCCTCACTTATACTTTTCTTTCAAGCAACACTGAATGACAAACCAGCGAATCAGGAACCAGGATAAAAAGTTACAAAAACTCTTCTGGTGTCATCTCTGACATGTTCTTTTAACTTCAAACCTATGGTTGACGGTAACGTCATCTAATCACACACTCACTCTTACTCACTCCCTCGCATGGTGCTGCTGTGCCAGTAATGCAGGACCATGTTATATGTTAGGCCAGTCGTTCTTTTCCCTTTAATTCTTTATAATTCACCAATTAAAAATATCATCATAAGAAACTTGTGTGAGCGCTTAGCTTCACGATACGTGCAAAGAACGGATAACAGAGACATAGAATTGATGGCCAGAGCTTGCTGTGATAACATTTACAGAGATTTTCTGGAACGGCCTGAAACATCCAACTTCCTTTAGTAAGCTATCGTGCACCCATGGGTCAGCTACAGTTTTAATCTTTTGACTGCAATTTAGAGAAACGTACATTTATCATTGTTTGGCGCGAGTCTTTGTATAAAACATGGTTGCTCTGCTAGTTCTCACCTCGCTGTTTGCATTGCCAGTGGAATTTAATTCTATCTTGTTCCCTAACATCTCATACAGCGCGATAGAATCAATCACCCAGACAAATTCAGAAAACATTGGATCTCGTGGTGAAAACAGACTGGGATGGAACAAATCTCCCTCAGGCAAGGTTATTTGACGGGTCCGTCGTCGTATCGAAAGTAGCCAGTGGTCATCTGAAGGTGCAGCGATGCTTCTATAATTGAATTTTAAAATTGTACACACTTGGAAAAGGTTATCTGACTTTCTTTTTTCTTTTTTTTCCTCTGAATTTATGAAATCGAAAACCGAAAAAAATAAAGAATATTTCAATGGAAAGTTTACGTTTCAATGTAATGGGTTATAGAATTCGGTCACAAGGACAATTTTTGTTCAAAAAGGTTGTTGTGCAAGCATCGTATCCGCCCGAAAAAAATATCGCACGAGAATGGAGATTCCTGCCGTTATAGTCTAAAGCGAGGACTGAGATAAACAAACCGGCATGTATACTTCTATGGATGACTAATGCCGATTGGCATGCCTGGCTACTTTCTAAATAAACAAGACAATATTAACCCTTTCATAGCCCATCATGAAGATTCTATGTAGTCGACAAACGTATTAAGCGAAACGCTCTAATATTGGATCTCATGGAAACCCTGACTTGTCATTATTTAAAAATACACCTAATTGAGTCACCTGGATTCAAGCAGGGATATCAACTTACTGGAGGCAAAAGCACCCGTTGGGACTCTTAAGTTATGATTACTGCAGGGTAGAATAGGAAGGAGTCAGCTCCAGAATGTGTGACCCCTGAGAATCTGCCCTTTCACCCCGAGACTCTAAGATTGGGGCAAAAACCCTTTAGACCCATCTCAAGATGGCCATTTAACATTTACACATTTTTTTTTGTTAGAGCTATATGCAAGATACCACCCCTGAACTCTAATTATAAGCTGTCATCTTCTATCACAGATGTCAAATGTATTCATTTGCAATAATTTCAAATATTAAGAACTAATGATATCACTATTAAATTATACATATTAATAAATAAAAATAGCCCTAATACTCACCATTCACAATAAATGTATTGTGGATGTCCAATCCCTGTCACAGTCAAAGAATACTGTGCGGGTTGTAAGGTGTAGGTTTGCATGGCTTGAAAATTCCACCACCAGCTACACAAGTAAATTCATTAGAAACAGTAAAAACCGCTACCATATATGGTAAGGATCAAGTCCTCCTTGTTGGGATTTTTACCCAAAATGGGATCTCTTACTATTATTGCAAAGAAGAAAATAAAGCAAGTTCTAATCTTGAATTTATACTATCAAAGAAATCGGGCATGGGCATGGCAGGTGTAGACGTCTGCTGCAGCCTTAGCCTTCCTATTAGGAGGCACAGAGAAGGGAACTGTCAAAGCATAGCAGACTATGGAGATGGCAACGGAGTCTATGGAGACTGGCAGAGGGCAATGGAGTTTGGGAAGCCAAGGTTATACACAATAATGCTAATTGGAGGTACACTGGGAGGAGGTGGAGGCATAAACAAAGAAAAGCCCAAGGGCAAATAATCAGATGATCATCAATCCAAATGGGGTACTAAATCAGGACACAGAAATGTGAGTCCAGAGCCCGGGGTACATATCAAGTGAAGAAGAATCAGAATACTGCAGGACCAGGAACTACAATACTCCAGCAAGTTAGCCTAGAAGAACCCCTGGTTATACATTATCAGATGTGAATGGAACTGGCAACAAACTGGACAGGCATATGGGGAGACAGGAATGCCAGCGACCACATGGAATCCTAGTGATGACACCTGTAGGTGAACGATTAGCCATGCTCAGGGTTGCTGGTTCAAGTCCCTTGGTTCCTGACAATCACCTATTTTGATGCTAAATGTTTCTACCAAACTACTAGACTAGATAGACTGAATGGTTACCTGCCGCCAGTTCAATGTTACTATATAGATTCATATATCAAACAGCAGGGCCGGCCCGACAATGGAGCCGAGTGGGGCAACCGCTCCAGGCAGCACTTTTGAGCCCCAAGCCATTTTTTTTGAAAGCGAAAGAGAGAGAAGGGGCGCCGGGTGGTTTTCGCTTACTAAGCTGTCAGTATCCGCTTGGCGCCTCTCTCTCCTCTGTGGCGAGTCTCCCTGTTCGGTCTCGGTGCCGGCTTGTAATGCTGAGTGCCGGAAGATTACCTCATTTCCGGCGCTCAGCATTACAAGCCGAGACCGAACAGGGAGACTCGCGCGCAGGACTGCTGAAAGGTAAGTACAAGGGGGGGAGAGAAAGGGTAGAAAAGAGGGGGGGGGGCGGCATTTTAAAATTCGCCCCGGGCGGCATTTTGCCTTGGGCCGGCCCTGTCAAACAGACTTAAAGTTTAGGTTCAATGTCAACAATAAATCTATCACAATTAATCTGCAAAGCTCCCAAAAACTACCATATAAAAAATAGATACAAATAGAGGTATATTGGGTAAGATTCGTTAAAATGTATATTTTTTTCCATTGCAGCCTATAGGACGGTTGCTATTCAATTACTCGTGATTGATTTATCTCTATCATTGAATCCAGCCCAGTGTGTGTTTATGCATTATGTATACAAACTCTTGGCTTTATTAATGTGCATGCATTGTAAGGAGTCGGGCATACGTGAGGTGCATAACTAAAAATAGTTATTTCCATGCAATTTTTTTTTATTTTATTTTCTGGTCGTTTATGTCAGTTTTTCGTGCAATATATCAAAGCACATAAATAAATAGGTCTCTAAGATAATGTGAGGAATTTGATAGATGGTACTGTCTGTTTTTTTGTTTCAACTTAACAAGGTTGCTTTAAATAGAAAACGTTGGAGCAATTTCTTTTTTTTATTTTTTTTTTTACTTCATTTTTTCCCTCTTATACATTATGCGTAATTAGTCTTTATATTAATGGTAATGCATGCCATTTTATTCCTATTTTAAAACCTATTCATCAGTTTTGATAAAGTGGTAATGTTATTTAGTGAAAGTTCTTCTTAAGAAATTGCATGGCATAAAAACATATTTATGGTTTTGAAATATGTTAAGTTTGGCAAGTGAACAAATTGATTTGTGTTCATAATATAAAATACAGAGTTGAAAAATACTCAAATTCAACATCAAATGCAAAAGCAACAATTAGCGTCCATGGTCTTGTATTAATAGCTAGACTGATGGCAGAGCTTTCATTTTCTTCTGAATAATATGGAGTTTGCCCTTTGCTGTATGCAGTTGTTCTCTTGGAAGGTGCTTCTAGGAAATAACTTCTGGATAAAAAACAAACAAATCAAAAAGGAGGTAGTGTTGATTTGGTGTACTTGGATGCAATTACACTTTAAGGAGACATGGGTACATGACTACAGTTGGTAAAAAACTCTAAAGTTGTAGAGTAGAAAAAAGCCCCAAATGGACAACTGGACCTCGGTTGCCACTTCTCAACTTGAAAAGGACTATCATCTTGACGTCTCCGAGGCCTACTGTCCTTCTCATAAGACAAAAGTCAAGACATAAGAGATGCAATCAAGTCTTCAGTCTCAGGACAATACTGTAAGGTGGCTTTGCATGCCTTGATGTGTTTTAGCACCTTCCTGAAATGAATACACACATTATTTCCCTTCACGTCAGCCATTGCGTCTGGTGTCTTTTATGTACATTTCCCGGTTCACAATTTGAGATTGTGAAGTTTTAGTCAAGTTTGGTGTTTCACATCATTTGCCTCTACTTAACCCCCGCTTTGATTCTTTATTCCTTGCCCACATAGTGAGCATTGCTGGTGATCTTTTGGGTACACTTATTATAAATTCTTTGGTATTGAACTTTGGCTTGTTTGGTTTTTTTTACCATACACTTTCTTTACCTGGCCCGACCATTTGGCTTGTTCTATGACTTTGATTAAGATTTGCCCTTAATGTTGGTGCTGCTAAGTCCTGACAGTTACAGTACCCAGAGGCTCAACAGAAGAGGGCTGTGAATGTTATAGACAGAAAACCCTTTTCTTGTAGACTATCCCTAGTCATCTCTTACCAAGGGTCCAGCTTCTGACATTACATATGGAAACATATAGCGAGAGAACCAACACCCCCCTCACTAGGGCAAATCGTTTGAGCTCAGGCTTAACTATGGCCAGGTCTATCATCGGAGATCTTGGAGCCCAGTACAGACTTAAAGCCTGGGACCTCATGCCCCTTCCACCCGCCTGAAATGTATGTTAAAGTGCCCACTTTGACTGGCTGAGATTAGTGTATGTCAGTTCTGGCTTGGTATGATGAGCCCCACAATCTGCTTTAGTGGGCCAATAAGGGCACAACATATACCTACATGCCCCTAGGGGTCAGATTGGCACCTGTGGGCCCCCAGCTACCTAATTGGTACTTGCAATTTTCACCTATCTTCACTAGCAGACTGAGAGAGCCCAATCTAAACTAACTTACAGGCCCAAGTAGAGGGCCTCATGGGTTCTGTCACTCCATACTTGACTCCAGAGGCTCGGTCATTCTAAACAGGGTTAAATGGGCCCTATCCCCTCTTCACAAGTGGGCTACATGAGATTGATAAGAAGAGGAAAAAAGGCAATGGGAGATAAATTAACATACCTGCTAGCTACTCCCTGGTCTATCATGGCTTCACACCCTACTTCCTTCATGAATGGCAGGGGCCCCCTGCCTGACCAGGCCCAGTATACCAGTACTGGTTGTATCCTTAATGATAGCGACCCTAACTGTGGCTTTCATAATTCAGTAATTCCGAGGGATTTGTTTTCATCCACATAGTACAGTATGATGAGTGGAAGTGTGCCACAGATTTAAGCTTATGGTGATCACACGTTAGAGATGTTAGCTAGAATTAGCATCTTGGCCTATGTCATTCTACCCTGAGCCATGCTAAAGTTGTAGCAGCATGACACACTTTTTGCCTTACTCTAATCTACCAATGTTTCTTGACGTCAACATTATTTAGCTACAAATTTCTGTTGCAATGATCATTTCAATTTTACATTCAAAAGCCTATTCCACAACACATCACGATGCAGCATTTTATTAAATGGTTCAAATATTTCACTCCATTACATGCTCACTTACATAGGACGGTTAATAAGCTCAGAGGCACAGGTATCATTCTATTTCAAGAAAATTATGTTCAAGGGCATAGCATCCACAGAACATAGAAACAGTAACATTCTATTGCAAGACTGTATCAGGGAGGATGAAGAAAGCCTTATATTAAATGTCAAATGTTGCGAAAATACGAAATGCTGTTTCAAAGTGGAAGCCGGAGCTTCAAGCTGAGTGTTATTTCGTGACAGAATTTTTTTCAGCTTTACAGACAATTTAAAATAAGTCATACAAAGTGCTGTGTTCCAGGGAGAATCGCTTGCAATTACAAACCTCTTTTGTCTAAAACTTGGTAAAATAAAGAAAGTAGGGTCTGGAGTTCACACTTTCAATTATAAATAAAATGAATTGAATGGAATTCCCAATTACCTTCTTTTGGCTCAAAACCCTTTTTTTTGCTTTGTGATATTCCTACGGGTGACAAAGACCCAATTAAAGCCAACATGCCAGGCCATAAAACATAACACTTGTCTAAGAAGCTAAATTACATGTGCTGGGGGGGGGGGGTGGTCGATTGACATTGAACTGATCTTATGATGCACATCTTGTTGTCTACCTTTGATTTTCCCGTTTCCAGCTCTTAGACAAAGCAATATGTCTCTTTTATGGATGTCAGTATTTGAGCCACTTATGTGCTTGTCATGTAGAATATATTTATATCCTAGATGCATAGAATATGTGTTAACCTGCAAAATGTGTTCATGAATAGTTCATGAGAACATAACCAGATCCCCTTAGAATACAGGTGGTCTAAAAGTATTCATATATTTTCGAAAATCAGAATACTTTCAGAATAATGCTTTTTCATTTGGCTATAGGCAATAAATCAATTCAGTCAATTCATTCAACACTATAATTTGTGGGTGATTATTATTAGACTTGGGTACCAAAAACAATTCAGAAAAAAATTGTTTCTTATTTGTTCCATTCATTTTTGGACAAAGAATTAAATTTTTTGTTTCAGGCTAAATTCCGGGGGGGGGGGGGGGTTGGGTGCTTTTTCTATTCGGAACCCTTATTCATTCTCTCACAATCTTTCACTCTCTCTCATGCTCTCTCTCAATATCTCCCTACTTTCTGTGCCATCCCTGTCTCTTTCCTTCAATCGGGGCATAGGGTGTGCACGGAGGCTCCATCATTTCAACATGGATTTACAGACCAGAATCGAGACCATGCATTTAAGCTCTCATGTCAAATTGTTGACCTTAGGAACAAAATTAAGGAAACTTTGATCTAAGTAAAGCCAACCATAACCATTTACTGAAGTACTCATAGAATTTCTGCATCTTAAAATACCTAACGCAAATTATATTTGCAATGAGTCTCTCAATTGACAATTGTTTTTCATTTCATCGAGTAGAAATTAATTTTATCTATTGTTCCAAAAAAGAAAGCTTTTCATTTTATGATAAATATTTATGTGGTAGTTATGCTCCTTTTTCTTCCTAGCACTTTTGATATTCTATGTACCTTTATAGTGTTCATTTAGGATTGTAGATACTGAAGAATACTGAAAATGATATATCTGATTTGGGATTTCTGTATGTATAATCTGATAATAACACAGTTGTTTTCATGGGCAATGTTCCCAACATCCTAGGGTGCTTCATTCAAAATTGAACCACCATGAGTCTTTTTGATTTTGGTTTGTGAGGATGGGAGGGAGTGGATGAATGGGAGCTGCACATCTTAAAATACCCCCCACTTCTGGTTTTGGGTCCTCATGCATTACTTGAAGTACCCCTGAGAAGATTCTGGTATTAAGTTGGTCTCATGCAAACCTTCATAGAATCATATGAAATCATTTGCAAATTACTTATTTCATTCCATCTTCATCCGATGCAATGGAATTGTGTATGAGTTATATGTTGAGAAGGCCACCCAGAGCTTCATAAGCATACAGGATTCTCCTCTGTGTTTGGACGTCTCTTGCTTCTCCATCCATGTTCCACCAGCTCTCTTCTTTCCACTGATCCCCACACAGATTCCATGCCACAAAAGGTACTATGAGCTAGTTACACCTCTACACCCAACTAGCCCCATGCAAAGCCAACCCGATGAAGAGGGAGAGCACCATGTAGCCTGCCCCGAGATGTCCCCGGTACTGAACTAGGACTGAATCAGACTCCAAGCCAACTTACAGAGCTGGAGCAGATTCCAAAACAACGCTGCCTATACAGTATTGGAGGGTACATTTAAACCTATTCACACCAGTTTCTATTATCACCCTCATTATCATAACCATTAGTATGAGAGATCATTTAGCAGAAAAAGTACGGAGGCTTCACCTTCCAATTTTCCACCCACTGGCTTTCATTTGGAAAGGTAATCTGTATTTAATTTTCACCAACTATATAGCCATCATAATTAAGCAAATATACATAAAATACATATAATTCTCTCATGCATTAAGTGCAAGTAACTAGCAGCTGACTTATATCAGTGCTGAAAATAAGACGGAAACGTCTACGTGGAATTAGCAGACGCCAAGCATATGGATATTAAACGCCTTGTGACAAACGAATGTATTTTTTCAAGGGTGGAAAAGAAATGTTTAATCAAAAATCATCAATAGAACTAAACTTTTACTTCTGTTTTCCAACCTATGCCAGCATAAATTGATCTCACTTCATATTTTTGCTTTTAAATGGTATATTTAACCTTTGCATATTTTATAGTTACAGGCAACAAACCTTTTCTGTTGGAGCATTATATTTTATCTGATGCTACCTAATGACAAAGCTCCAGCAATATCCCATATGGTGATTGAATCTCATTAATAGCAGAACATAATGAATATAAACGGTAAACTATACCCTTGCAGGGTTTTATGGTCTTTTAATGTAATGACTGACCTTTGAGAGGAATATTTAACATCCATAGAGGTGTTCGGCATCCTACGAGCCGCACGTGCTGCGCTGTTTACCTGAATCTTAAGAGACATAACTTAGTTACAGTGATATTTAATATGCTAATTACTTTTCTTAGAAAACAACCATGGAGAAATTAAAACTATATAATGCAAGCGTATCTGAAACATAAAGATCAAACACGCCGATAGTTAATAATAACAGAATATAACGATGTAGTTTGAGACAGATGTGCATCTTTATTTCGGCTGCTGTGCAGAGAAAAATGTCATTAGGTATCGGTTGCTATAAGTAGAGGTATTCTAAAAACAGCAGAAAATGTCATTTTCAACCCCTTAGAAACGTCTTGGGGGAAAGTCACAATTGGTGATGTCACATATGACATTTCAGGAAGTCAATCATCATTCGTTATGACATCAGCAAACATTGTCGAACTACAAGCATCCCAGTTCCCTGTGAGAGATTTCACCCAAAGTAGAAATGCCACAAGATAATTGTAGATATTATACTCCTCGTAACATATTTGCAGATATGGAACTCCTCACAAGATATTCTGAAATACCCCACACAAGAAATTCTCAAGTACCCCTCGCAAGATATTCTGAGATACTCTTCCAGATACTCCTCCCAATATATTCTCAGATACCCCTCGCAAGAAGTTCACAAGCACTCCTCATAAGAAATTCTCAGAGACCCCTCGCAAGAAATTTACAAGTATTCTTCGCCAGATATTAGCAGATACTCCTCGCAAGATATTCTCAGATACTCTTCACAAGATATTAGCAGATACTCTTCGCAAGATATTCTCCGATACCCCTCGCAAGAAGTTCATAAGTACTCCTCATCAGATATTTTCAGAAACCCCTCGCAAGAAATTTACAAGAAAGTCCTTCTAGCAAAATATTCTTAGATATCCCTCTCAAGAAATTCACAGGTAGTCCTCGCAAGATATTCTCAGATAATCTTCGCATGGTATTAGCAGATACAACCTTACCAAGAAATAAAATAATCATAAAAATACTTTGTGTTTATATTCATAACTCAAGCCTGAGATTTCATACGGTTTATACAAGGTTTTAAGTACCAAGTAGTATTTATTAATTCAAAAGAAGTATTTATTGAAGATTTAGTTTTAGGATATTAAAATATATCTTCCGTAGGCATATAGAGAGACAACGAGATGGTTTTAATATTTTCGGTGGCTTCGCTTGTATCCGGAGGGGAAGGCTTATAGCTTTCCCAACTTGTCACTTTGATAATGACATTTCTGCTGAGCTTTTTTCCCATCTGGTATCGGACCAATAAACTATTCACCTTTTCTGCCCTTTTCCAAATATCCTCTTGAAGACTTAAACAGCTCTTTCTGTTGGCCATTTCATTCCCCCTCTGACCTGCATTATGCCTGCAATATCTCATCGATGTCAGCGACCCTGCCCCTCTCTTGAAATGCTCTAATTTCCCTTCGTGGTAAAGTCACTTTAAACATGTCTCTACACATTCTTTGCAAACAATGTCTTATCGTTCAATGGCGGGAACACAGCAACACACAGGAGGCAGTATGCAGCCTTACGTACAACTATAAAATATTATATAGATTTTAGTGTATGTGACTACTAAAAACTTTTAAGATCACGTTCCACCTACTCTGCTGTGTTAAGCACTCATAATTAAGTAAAGCATTAAAAACATAATTCCTTGTCAGTAGTATATCATGTCTAAAGCTGGCTAGGTCTGGGGCGACAGGACCAGAGGGGTGGCAGGCCTTCTGCTGCATAACATGGAGCCAATTGCTCAATTGGGCAATCAGTCTTCCTGTAGAACCACTGCTCAATGGGCCAGTTAAAAAGGGGATCACTTATTACCCCAACTGGCCCATTAACAGTATGGATACTTTCCTTCTGCCCTGGGCCACCTCCATAAGAAGCAACGTGCTGGGATATGATGTCATAACACAACGTTCAGCAGTAATTATGGCGACACAGAGGGGAGGCTGGTGGCGCTGCCCTGGGGTTGGTCTAGGCAGCTGCCAAAGATAAATACTCTACTGTTAAATGTCTATACCCTTTCCAGAAATAATTATTTCATCAATTACAGTTTTGCATTATTCATACCTTTTACTGGGAAGATTTAATTGTCATGTGACACATAGAAATTTAAACAAATTATGCAAAAAATAACAGACACACACATGTTTATTTGCTTACCATACAAGAGATTGCAATGAATGTTTTGTCCAAGAGGAAAAAGTACCTTTAATAGAATTTTACGAAAATGTGCAAAATGTATTACGTTGGAAATGTTTTGACCAAAGTCACGGAACCATGAAACGCTTGTCATTATTCCCCAAAGCATACTGAGCTTGTTTCTGAATACTAAGTTGGTACAAAGAAAAGTATTATTTCTAGGTCTGGATGAAAGGTTTGGGATTATAGAAGTCAATAATAATACTTAATTTGGGAATTACATGTTGCCTGAAAGTGCTGTTTATTGCAACAGCAAATTGTTCAATAGACGCCGAACATAAATGGCTATAAATTTGAAGTTGAATAAGACGAAACATAACAATATATATAAATTTGGGCATAAAAAAGAAATGTATTTTCTATTCTGTGATACATGTCGATCAGCCGAGTGTATGGGGAAAATTCATTTTTTTATACGCTCCTAAAAATAAGAAAATAAGTGGTAAAGATCTGCCTGCCGTCACATATCATACCACGTCACAGCGTCTGTTCTAGGTATCTCTGCTGTATTGTAAAATGGTTAATGGAAACTGAGTGTGCATCATTAAGTACAATCTCGGTAACAATGTATTTCTATTTTAGTGAGCTCAAGGCTTTCCACGATTGCTTAAAATATGATATTCAATGCACTTTCATTTCATGCTCTATAAACGATGTCAAAAAAACGACCATTTGGACATTTAAATGGCACACCTGTAATCTGTTTAAAGGAAGCATAAACCGTGTTTTATGTTAATAATTAATTATTGTTATAGGAATTGTTTGGTGTTTCTGTATTACGTTGGAACTAGCTATCTGGAACAATTACAGCCTTTGCTTTAAATGAGTATGTGAGTTATGACGAGCCAAACCTACATTAGGGGAAAGCGAATAAACCTTCAAGTGGCCTTTACCACCAATAGATCCGTATTAGAAAGACACCTTATGTATTCTACCTTGTTCACATTCTCTAGACTTGCATGATTATTCTTTCTACTTCTTCCCTTGTTAAGTTGCTGATTGCTGTTTATTGGTTCAGGCAGTCTTTGTGAGATTGGGGTGAGGAGAAGCTGGAGAACGTTAGCACAATAAATAAAGTAGATAATGATAGCTCCCATATATCAAGTCTAATGATCTCCTGCTAGGGGTTACCACCATCGTCTCAACGAAAAATATTATTCCTCAGCTGTTGCCGATATAAAGTATTTTTTGTTAACAGCTCATATTTGCAATCCTACATTCCAAAACGTCTGCTCTTCTCTCCAAGCCGAAGCCCTTTTAGGCCAACAACAAAATAATATAAAGCCACATAAGCTTTCCGAACCTTAGAGGTCTCTTCCTCAGATAGAATGATTTCATCTGAGGATACATCCTCTAAAGTCTTAAAAACGAATATGACACCTTTTTCTAAGTTAGCCCCATAAGAGTTATTATGTTTGACTAAAGAATGCATCTTCTCTTCAGCTAATATGGTTATATCTAATTTAGATATACATGTTCTCTCCAAAACAGTTATTTAATGGGAAGAAGATTGAGTGGAAAAAAGAAATGGTTTTGATCAGGTAAAGCATCTCAATGTAGTTTGACTTCTAATATGAAGCTGTACCTGGTGGACTGAATTCAATTACAGGAGATTAACCTCTCACCATTAACTCAGTAACAATCCTTCAGAAGACAGTGACTGGAAAATGTAGTATAAAAAACACTACCTTTTCTCTCCATTTTTTCTGTCCCCCACCCCGGTTGTGATCACTGCATTGTGGAGGCCTACAAGCACAAAGAACAGGCCTTGGTCCCATACCGTCATGCCCCGGGAACCATTACTATATTAATGGAGTCCTGCTTAGCTGAACAGGAGGCTACACAGGCGAACGGAAAGGTTAAGCTCCTGCTATTGGTCGGCCAGCTTTGGACTGTTTTTGCTTGTTTGCTTGTTATTCTTACAATTTATCATGGACTTCCTGGGTCTTCTGGTGAGCGCCCCTATGCCAGAAACCCAATGCCTTACACGGTTGTTCAATGTGAATCTCTCACAATTATACGTATCTTCCCTTCACTTACAATGAAATGGAGAATCCAGAGATCACATATACCTTTATTAGCACACAGTGTCCATTGATACATTAACCTCTGGAACATCTCGGTTCAGCAGTGAAAAATAAATCTTTTTATTTACATTTTACCAACACCATCCTTCCAGCGTTCGTAGACTTTTAGACTGTGACTTGAAATATCCCGGTATAAGATTTAAAATTTAACCTTTAAAACCTTTTCCACTTTAATGATTTTTTTTTATTTTTTTTTGCCTGATCATTTTCTTCAATTGCCATTTTAAATAAGGAACGTCCGAACTGACTTGTTTTCTTTTATTCCTTTTAGACTGTGACCTCTGTTCTAATCAAAGCCACTTCTCCTCTTTTCATTTTATCTGTTCTCTCTCTGCTCCTTACTTTTTAAACTCCCACTTGTCATGTTAGCTCTAGCACTATTGAAGGCCGTAGAATTAAATCGCAGACCATTCATACTTTTGGATGAACAATGCAGATAATAAAACTTTTCCTTTAGGCCTTTTTATAAAATGACATTGCACATAATGGTCGAATAATTATTCCAGTAAAGGTCAGTGGTATTTAAACTACTAATGTGTTTTAAAGTAAAAAATATACTTCATGGAGTGTTTTGTCCTCAACTTCCTTTCAGTAACCATTAGGGATGTGGACATTTGAAAAAAAAAATGCTCTTTGAGTCCATTCCATAATTGCTAGCAGGGTGGTGGTTTTAAAGAGTTTGAGGAAAGCGGTAAACACTTTGCTTGGGCCGTTTGGAAGATGGTTTTATGACAGATGTAGTTTCGACCAACGGGCCAGGCTCAGCTCAGTGACGCAAATAAATAAAACACCAACACACAAATATGGGTTTGAAAAGGCCACCGCCGTTTTATTTAACAGTCATTGTCCCGTAAAACCTGAAATAATAAACATAGATGCGTTAACAGAGACAATGACGTAACCAAAACCAACCTAGCTTGCCAAGTTATCCAGGTACCATACCACACCCTAACTTTGGAAAGGGACATACCAGGATGACCCAACCCGGACCTGAGGTTCCAAGCGCCTCTTCCTGCAAGGAACCTCCCACCAGTTATGACCACCAGTGATCATACCACCACATTAACCCCTTGGATACCTGGCAAGCTACCGCCCATGACTGAACCACATATGGGGTGGGACAAACAACACCAACCTCAGGATTGGAGGTGATCTTCAGCGGCTAGGCTAGGCCGCAGCCAGAAAATGATGATGTATGCTTGTACTTTGTATGCATGGAGCTGTGTTTGGGTCACTATGTAGGCTGTGCTGGCTAGGCATGGTGCTCTATAGTATATATGGGCCCGGTATGGGGCAGAGGGTCTGCTGCCACACTGGAACGGACTTAAGCCTAGTTGACCTAGGCCAGAATACACCACTGGTTGTCTTATCACAATCTAACGGCAACTAAACTAAAGCACCAAATGGCTTCAATGTGGTGATGGCTTTCTTAACCTATTTTCTAGATTAAGTACGGTTAATGTTTACCTTGATACACATTTGTCTCGTATTCAATTTGAAGGCTACATAATTGTAGCCTTCAAAGTGACTTTTATTTCACCACAAAAAATAAAGAGTTTCTTAAGCATTAGAAATTGATAGAAGTGGAGGGGGGTTACATTTCACCCTTAACTTTCCATCCCAGGAAAACTCTATTTTCTCCAACGGACCCCTCACAAGTATCTATACACCAGAAAAAAATTAAGATTTGCCTATTGTTTGTGGTGGAATGAAGGTCACTCTGCATAAGCTTGCCGGGCTTCTTTGTGCGAATAAAGAATTGTTGTAAAAAAAAAAATGTGGTGCGTGTTGCCTACTCATGGCTTGTAACTATCAAAAAAAAAGGAAAAGGTTCTTCTTGTCGTTGTAATAAGTGGTGACCTAACCTGAATGTCATGTGCAAATATTCAAGGAGCGTGAATGAAAGTACTCTATGCGAACCTTGATTGATTTTTTCGTTTCTTTCTTGAACCCACCTAACTCTCTTAAAAGCTTTTATTTTTTCAGAAGTCACTTTTTTTTCCCTGTCTGTATTTCCTTAGCATTATATGGGTGCTTTTAGTTCTTTTCTGATGCATCTGCAGTTCTGCTAGAGTGCGTGAGTCAAGTCATGTTATGTTTCATTGTGTATTACACCATGATGACAATCCAAACTTGTTTGGTACACCAAAAACTAGCAATTTCTACTTTCTATTTATCTAAAAATGCCAGTTTGCTGACCGCACCTTCAGATAATATTAAGAGGCACAGAATGACACTCGTCTGCCACTGTGTCTTGATACTGCCAAAAACAAGCAAAAAAATAATATATATAATTTTTATTTTTCTTGTAGAGCATTGTCATATAAAATAAAATGTGGATTTTCTTTTTTTAATTTTTTTTTTAAAAGCCATTAACAATCTTGGGTATAATTATTCCAAAAAAATTAACTTTTTTCCTAGATGAACAATAAAATGTGTTTAAATGATTGAAGTGCCTCAATGTAAATCTCAATAGCCACAGATGTAGTAAGCCGTATGTAATAATTTTTTCCCCACAAATTGGCTGATCAATGGAAATTATGTGCATCACAGATATGTAATAGCTGTAATTTTTTATTTTGAGGCATTCTGATGGTGTTTTTTTACTCACATAACTGAAGGGCCCAGCATGAGGAGAGAAAAGTGACCCTGGCAATTTAAGGCCAGAGGCTACGCTCTTTCACACGCTCACCTTTACCTGCGTGCATCCAGCCGCAGACTAGGTGGCCAATACTGGCCTTCATAACTAGCTTTTTTTGTGATATCTGGTTGGCCCATCTAGTTTGCTCTTTTTTAATCGCTTATTAATTCTGACAGCTTTATGTATACCTTTAAGATTTTACTGTGTTTGAATAAAAGTTTTTATATTTATCTTTCTCAGTTTCTTTAAGAATTACTGTGGCGAGGTAATGCAAATCCTTCTGCAAACAAATACAACTTAAGATATTGTTTAGCAGATGTTATTAACATTAATATTGTATTTGTATGTTTTCTTCTACATAGTGTTATTATCCAGTCTTTACCATCATATGTTGCATATTTTTATTTTTTTTTACATTTACTGAATCACTTTCATTAACTGGAGCCATAATCATAATTATACTGAAAAAATTCCCTCTACATCGAGACTGCCAATGTTTGGTTATTGCACAGTAGCTACCCTCACTGGGGTAACTGCCCAGGGAGTTTCTAGCACTTAATAGTGTTGTACACCACAAGTACACCGACACCCATCGATGGGTACTCCTGTGCTATACCAGATATACAAATAATGCAGAAAAGAAGTGTAAATAACATATTTTAACTGGACATTCACTAGCTTCTAGCATGTTATAAAAAGCAAGTTGTCTCAGGCGTGCCTTCCTTATATATCTCCCCGAGTACCACCCCTTAAAGAGGGTTGGATGACAGCCCCTAGCCTTTCCTTTCACCAATGGGGCAAACCATCATCCTTAAAGGGTAGGGGGGGGTATGGAAAATGTTGATGATTTATGTTGATTCCTGAACCCAGTCGTATCACCCCTCCACCTGTTTCACTTGCTATTCCCTTGAACATATCTATAGATAATGACATCTCTTAAACACAAAACACTGACGTTTAGTAAGTTTAGTAAGTTTGGCGAGGCCGTTCTGGACCTGATTTGTGCTTAAGTTAATTTGACTTTACTGAATCAACTCGCTAGCACTTATATCACATGCATAGACATTAAACTGAGCTCTATATAACATGAAATATTTGTTTTGTGCCATTGCATTTTACTACAGATGGGCTCTAATTCCCATTTTCACTTTGTGGGAACTTTCACACTTTTACTGAAAATGTCATCTTAAAATTCTTGTAAATGTTTACTAAGTACATTTCTGCCCAGTCGTCTATTGTTACTGCAAGAATTCTTGTAGAAGTCTCATCATTTGTATGTTTTTTCCCATGCTTTGTGATGGGAAACATTGCTGACCCTTGCTGACCATTGCTGCCATGTTTGTTGTGGCGTGCTGGGATATGACATCATATCCCAGCACTCAGTGATTAAAAGGCACAGCTTTCTTTTGTAAATTGTCCAGTTGGGGAGATCAGCTATCTCCCTTGTAACTGGCCCATTGAGCAGCAGCACACCATGGGAGCTGAAGTAATCCGGTTTTGTGTTGAAGGGGCTGTTGCCTCCCTGGACCTGCCGTTTTAGGCCTAGTCGACCCAGGCTAGAATACATCGTTGGAGCCAGTAAAGCAAATGATAACGTAGAACTGATCCATTCAATGCACGTTACGTCCTTTTACCTTCATCCTATATATATCATTTTCAAACTTTCATTTTAATTATGAAATTAAGACATTTTTCAAACACATTTTAGAAATTTGAGCTTTGTCCACCTTTCGCAGCATCTGTATAATCAGAAGAAAAGAAACGTGTCATATAGATATATACCTTTTCTCAACTGCTTCAAAAAATTAAGCCTACTTTCCTGTTACATTTTAACAATTTTAGTATATGAAAAATCTTCCCTTCCCTTTGGAGGCTGCAAAAAGGATTCTGTAAGAGTGAACTGTAATGTCCTCACACTGAATCATCTCGGAAAATAGTAATTTAAGAGACCCGTATGGAAGAATTAGACTTGCACTAAGAGGTTCCGAGATGTGGTTGAGTATATATAATGTAAGGGTAAAATACTCGGCTTTTATAGGCTTTTATGCTTCTTGCGGCGACAAACCCATAGTTTAGACTTTTTTTTTTCTATTTGTCCATTTTAGCTGTAACTGGTTCATGGAAAAAAAAAATAGCGAGTTGGCAAAAGCTTTAAAATCTGTGGAAGTAAAGTATAAAGCTTAATTTCCTCTCGTTAGGTCTGGTATAAAGAGACTGGAATGGCATCCATGCAAAAAGGACGGTATTAAACCAGGGAATAGTTGCTTCACTGAAGTGCAGAAAAGGCAATTTGTAATTCCGTGAATTTCTTTGCTACAGAGAGTTTTGCTGAAAATGCTGTGGGGACAATATTTCATCTTCAAAACTTTCACAATATATCACGCGGAAAGCAATCTTTGTCCCTTATAATACGGGATATAAGTGCATGTACTCGAAACATATTTCTGATTGGACTTATTTGGGACTTGAATCTGTGAATGAACTTGTGAAATGGGAAAAAAAAGATGGCTTGAATGCTCAAAATTCTCACAAAAGACATTTTAGTGGTTCAACGTACTGTTTTTTCTTTTGCTTTGTAGTTATTTTGCATATAAACTTTATTATTTGGTAAAACAGTGAAGAAAATAGAAATATAGAATTTGATGGCAGATAAGGACCACTTAAGCCTATTTTGTCCGACTGTTTATCAGTCCTTGGTCTTGTCTTAAATTTAGGATAGCCATATATCTATGCCATGCATGTTTAAATTCTCTCACTTTATTAGCGTCTACCACTTTTGCTGGGAGGCTGTTCCTGTTACCTCCCACCCTCTCAGTTAAAAAGAATTGCCCTACATTGCATCTAAGCTTCTGACCCTCTAGTTTTAGAGTATGACCTCTTGTTCTCACATGTCTTCTTCTTCAAAATAAACTTCCCTGTTAAACCCCTTTAAGTATTTGATGGTTTCTATCACATCTATGCTACACATATTGAGATCTAATTGTTTTTTCTTGATAATTTTTATCCTCCAAACCATTTACCATTCTCTAAACTCTCTTTAGAATGTAGATAATATACGGCAAAGATAATTAGAACTGATTATTTATTCCAGTTTTGCAACTTTTTGTAACAGATCTTTGCTTCAATAAAATTAACTTTAAAATTAGAAATACCCAAAAAGATTTCACTGGTTGACAAACAAAACATTAGAACCCGGTCTGACCCGGGCTGACTGTCGGGAACGTCGGCTAAATGGCTGATGAGATTTTACAGCAGGTGGACAGTGTGTGCTGTACAATTCTTAACTTCCATCAAATTCTATTTTTTATGTTTTTCATCTCAATTTCCACCAAATCTCAGGAGATATTTGCCAGTAGAACTGCACTGTTGCCGCTGATCACTACAGGTCATCCTAAAGGACAGCTCTCTCACCTCTCACGCTGAAACTTTATTATGACTTAACTCTTATAATATATGACAATGCTTTGCTGGTGAGAACATCTCCCTCTTCCCAAAATTTTGGGGAAAAAATGATTAAATTATATTATTTTCCTTGCTATCCAAAAGAACAAATTGTATTGTGTCCGTATAGAAGTTCGGACCAGCTAATCCATTCTCTTTGTCCACCTTAGGAATCTTCCGCTTAAAGGGAGACCAGTGCATCTAGAGGCGCCAAAACTTCCGGCAAGTCTAAAAAAAATTCAAGTTAAATGTTGTTGTAGTTTTCCTTTTTTTGAATTTATTTATTTTTATTAAAACAATTTTTTAAAAACATTTCCCCCCCAGAGGGGGGAAGAGGGAAGAGGAAGAGGGAGATATTCTTACCACTGCAAAGAAAATCACTGGATGTAGAGGGATTTGACAAGGAGCATCCGGTCACCCTTTGTGTTGATGAACTCCTATGTCCATAGGTTACGTTAAGAGGCTAACCCGGTAGCAGATGAAGGATGCAGGGGTTGTATTTTCATACATTTTTTAGTATGTGTAACATTTTGTTCTCTACTCTACCTCAAAGCTGCTCTTTCATGTTGTTCTGAAGTATCGACTGAAATATATATTATTATAATCTTTTATTTATATATTGCCAACAATCTAGGCAGCGCTTCTTTCAGTGCTTACATTCAAAAAGGCTGTCAAAACTCAGAATGTATCTAACGAACAGAGGGCACTGTTCACACAAGCTTACAATCTAATATTATATATATATATATATTGTGAGCTGGGATCATGTAACCACACAGTCTTAAGGTTTGAAATACCACATAAGGCTGAATTATTTTTAGAATTGTAGTCCTTTTTATTAAAAGGTCTGTAAACAAACATAAATAAAACAAACAAAAAGAAAAGCCTTGCTCTCTGAGCACTTACTGACAAACAAAAAAAACTAACTATCGTTGGACGGCTTACCCGCTACCAACAAAAAACATTTAGCACAGACCTTTTTCGTTTAGGAACCGTTCAGCAGATTTGTTTAGGAGAAAATGCAGTCTCACTCACTGCTTGTATGCTTCTCACCTGACTAACTTACAGGGCTCCTTTTTGTAGCAGCCCCCTGCTGCTCATTGGTAACAGGTGAGTAAATCTCTGAACCAGAACTCCTGGACTGGCTGCATCACCTGCTGCAAGTAAACTGTGGAGTGGAGCACTGGCCCTCCCTTCTCTCCAAATGCTCCACCCCAGGGACCCAAACATAACTACAACATTACCATTACTTTGCTGGTAACAAAACATTCTCCCTGGGGTTATCAAATACATTGCACTGCAGTATTTTGTGGGAAATGTACATGTTATCCACCACAATGCCCTGTTCCCTGTCACAATATATATATATATATATATATATATATATATATATATATATAATTTATATGAGTATCTAAAATTCTAGCCATCATCTTTTTTTCGTAAGCATTTCTGTCAACTATCCAATCTGGATATTGATGCAGTACAAGACTATTTCTCCGAGGGAAGATAAGTGATTGTTCGACGGCCTTGCTTTCGTCTGGTTCGGGGCTCTGGGTTTTGTGCGTCTTCTGTGCAGCTGCGCTTTTGTATCCTTCTGTGTCCATTCACTTTCCTTTTATTGATTTTGAATTAAATGTTGTATCTCCCTGAAAGTTTTCATTGTGTAATTCCTTTGTCCACAGTGTAATTGTTTTCTGCACTTTGCTACCGAGCAGACATTTTTTTCTTCAGTTCAGGACTTGTAGGTGTTGAACCTGTAGAACAAAATTCTCTCTCTTCTGTTCCTTTGAGGAAAGGCCTGAAACGGTCATTTCACTATTTCCAAAAATTCTCTTTTTTTTTACTTTCAACAAATAGTTACAAGCTTCTTTTTATCCTCTATACAATACTAAGCTATGATGTCATATCCTTTGCCTTTTTTATCTCCCGTCTGTGTTTTTCCCCTTTAACATTCCGAGCAGCTGTGCAAATATTTACCATGGATTTACAATACGGTCTAATAAAATGTTATCCACTGTTGTCGTGCCTTGACACATTGTTAACGCATGTGGGATTAACATCCCTCAAAGTTTATCCTGTTTTGTAACTATGCCACCCAAATCTCCTTACATCTTTTTCCAGAATAGCCTAATTTGGCTTTTTTTTCCCACAGATCTAACAATAATGCTTTCACTTGTAAGATTTACTTTGATTCGACAAAAGAGTTCACTGCACATATAGAACATTTTAAAGCAGAGTATATATATATATATATATATATATATATATATATATATATATATATATATACCGTATTGGCTCGGATATAGGCCGCACCCTAAAAGTTTTATGCTTTTTTAAAGAAAAACATTTTTTCTTTAAAAAAGCACCAAAAAAACATGCTGCCACTCTGTCCCCCCCGAGATATATGCTGCCACTGCCCCCCCCGAGATATGCTGCCACTGTCCCCCCCCCCCGAGATATGCTGCCACTGTCCTCCCCCCCGAGATATGCTGCCACTGTCCTCCCCCCCAGAGATATGCTGCCACTGTCCTCCCCCCCCGAGATATGCTGCCACTGTCCTCCCCCCCGACATATGCTGCCACTGTCCTCCCCCCCGAGATATGCTGCCACTGTCCTCCCCCCACAGAGATATGCTGCCACTGTCCTCCCCCCCCCCCGAGATATGCTGCCACTGTCCTCCCCCCCCCGAGATATGCTGCCACTCTGCCCCCCCCGACTTACCAGAGCAGACTTCCGGGTGTCTTGCAGGGCTGGCGGGGGACATCTACGCAATACGCGTATACAACTTCCAGCGGATGTGCCGGCACCGGAAGTTGTATACGCGTATTGCGTAGATGTCCCCCGCCGGCCCCGCAAGACACCCGGGAGTCTGCTCTGGTAAGTCTTGGGGGCAGAGGTAAAACGCATCGCGCGGACGGTCACCGGCTGCGGCGATGCGGGTAAACAACCTCCGCAGCCGGTGACCGTCCGCACGATGCGCTTAGACAACCTCCCGTGCCGGCACCCCCCCCCCGGGGAAAGTGCTGGCAGGGGAGGCTGTCTGAGCGTATCGGAGAGTAGGATACAGGTCCCCTGCACTGCTGCGGGGGATCTGTATCCTAACCCCGCTGCCTGCCCGGTGCCTGGGACTGCATGTCCCGGGTGTCGGGCGCTAGACCCCGAATATAGGCCGCACCCCCACTTTAAAGACTTAAAGTGGGGGAAAAAAGTGCGGCCTATATTCGAGCCAATACGGTATATATATATATATATATATATATATATATATATATATATATATATATAAAAGATGAAAAGAAAAAATTCTAGTGTCAGTCTTGGAAGTATTTCTATATAATATATAAATTTAGAATTTAAATCTGCTGTACCAAGTGATTTAATGCTATTGACTCTCTGGGCTCAGATGCTGGGAGTTAAAAGACATACATGTTACAGGTAATTAAATACTATTAAGTGGCTATTAACTGTCTTTAATACAGCAGTGTGAGGATTAATTGTATGTAGGGCTATTATTTTCTCTTAAACTGTATTGATCATTGAGATACCGAAGAGTTGTCCTTTGTAACATTACACTCTTGCACATGGTTTCTTAAAGTGGTTGGTCACTTTACTTTGTGCATCTATGAGGTCAACATCTGAAAGGAAGATGCAATAGAAAGTAAGTGCTAATAAGCTAGAATTAATGTGGCAAATGGCTGGTATTATTGTCAATTGATCTAGAATTCAACAAATGTAAATACTATGAATTTCAGACTCCTCAAATGACATATGGCAACAGGGCTGGACTGTGGATGACTAGGCGGCCCTGGTGCCAGCAGTCGACAAATTTAGTTATGTTTTGAAATCATATCATGGCACTCTTTTATAGGAATCGCGGCACGTAAGGAAACTTTGGAGGGCTGTGCCAACACACTACAGCCCTCCATACAGTGCCGGCCCAAGACATAATGCCCCTGGGGTGAAATTTAAAATGCCGCCCCCCTCCCTACCGACGCCAGGGGTCATTATCTACCCTTCCTACCCCCCCTTTATACTTCACTTACCTTTCAGCAGTCCTGCGGCGAGTTTCCCTGCTCTGCCATGGTGCACGCTGCTTTACTGCTGAGCGCCGGAAATTATGTCATATTCCGGCGCTCAGCATTACAAGCCGGCACCGAGACCGAGCTAGAGGGCTCGCAGAGGCGTGCCGCCTCTTCAAAAGTGCCGCCTGGGGCAATTGCCCCACTCTGCTCCATGGTAGGGCCGGCCCTGCCTCCATAGTGTTAAAGGGATGGTTGGGGAGATCAGTGATCTCCCTATTAACCAACCTGTTGACTAGTGTAGTTGCTGCCATCACCCTCGTCTTGCTGCCCTAGGCCTAGTTGGCTTAGGCCAGAATACGCCATGGGCAAAAAAAAACAAAAAATAAAGAGCCACTGCTGTGATAGAAAGCATAGCATTGAGCAAAATTCCATTAAAGAACATCAAGTTTAAATAATAAAATAAAAATTCCAGTATCTTCAAGTAGCTGCTAAATTAACATACTCCCACTTCAAGATGTGTTTTTAAGCTATTCCTTTTATTTGCACTGCTTTAAATGTTTAGAAAATTGAGCCCAGGGACAAGTTAAGTGTTAATTTAACAAAGATCAAAAGCGCAAGTAAAGAAAAAACGAAAACCTTGAGCAATATTTGTTATTGCATGTCATGTTGTTGTTAAAGAGGTCTTTAAAACTACAAACATGAAAGAGTGTAATTATCAGCGCAATTAATGGTAGGCAAAATGGCAAAACGCATCATGTCTAGCAAATTAGCCCATTATGCAACAAGAAAAATATATATGATTAGTATCAATGTTTCCAGGCCAAAAAAAGAGAAAAGCAAATCGCAAAGCAGAACAACCCAATGCAAACAGCCATGCCTGGACATAATAGGATGAAACTGGAATGAACTTGAGTAACCTTCAAACATGACTTCTTCAAGCCTCACAAACATACACGTGCCCACAGAGAGTTTCTTATGTTACAAGCGTATTATAATTAACCGGAATAGAAGGAATATATATATATATATATATATATATATATATATATATATATATATATATATATATATATATAGTAAGCATTTCAGGTGACTGTATAATGTATTCTGTGCGGGTTTGTCTGACTACACATATATACTATTTATATAGTAACATAAAGAGTTTTATACACATATATTTATTGAGATCCCGAATTTTTTTAAATTATGGAAACTTCAGCTTATTCAGGTATAGGAAAAGTGCTTACGGAAAAAACCTCCAATCTTAAAATGCGGTCAATGTAAAGAAACGTTCTTCTAAAATGAATTAAGAAATTAATAATAGTATGTTATATGTCTTTTTTTCACTTCTTGGCCCTTGGGTTAAGATAAAATGAGTATCTGTGAGGGGAAAAAACTTGACCTTAAGGCTAAGGACATGTGCCTGTGGCTTCTTTCCACTACATTTTTATAATGGGCTGAGATTTTAATGGAACTTTTACATTTTTTGGTTATGTACACTGCACCTTTTTGCGCACATATATGACGAGGCTTGCATGCATGTACATGTCATAGTGGAGCCGGGTCTCAGAACACTCTTTGGTTTTTTGTATGGCGGGGTATTACCTCCCCTTGAAGAAGAAGAAGGTCCAGCTGTCTTGGGCTTCTGGTGAGAGGGGGAATGAACATATCACAAATGCCATAGAGGAGTGTGGTCCCAGAAGAAGTTTGGAGACCTGAAGACCCCTGTGGCCTTACGAGGGCCATGAATTAAACATGTACACCCAAAACTTTATTTTATGATTGACTGTCATGAGGAAGGGTCTCCAATGGTCTCATAAAATCTTTTCCAGCTCATACCATTAAGTGGTTCAAAGTGGAACTACAGTATGTTGGAGCATTTCATGCATACCCTTCCTTCTGGATGCGTAAGCAAGGCCATGTACCCGGGTCTCATCTGTAAACTAAGCCTTGCATATGCATTTAATCTAAAATAAGAAAAAAAAAAAAAAGTTACATTCTTTGTAAGTGCCCTTCCAGATGTATCTTTACATTGAAGAATGTACATTAATTATTAAAAGCAAATTAAAGAAATTTCCATACAAAGGTCGAAGGCTGTTAACTACCCAGTAAGAGAACATGATTCTGAAATTAGTAACTTAAACATTAATCACATTCAGAGTCAAATGAATATTTAAATAACCATGCTGTCAGCAAAAGCTATTATTATATTCATAATATATTCATTATTGCCTCTCTCTAGATTTAAATAGGGATTTTGCAGTAAACAGTTTAAAAAGTGATGTTGTAGAATTATTTATGCTATACTTTGGTAAAATGAATATGTTTGGAGCAGTTGCAAATTCACTAGTTTTTAAATTGACTTTACCGTTTAACCTATTTGTTTATGATTGTTACAGTGTTAAAGTGGTTAATAAACTTTGGGGCTTTAACGTTAAATAGGGAGATGTCCTATGTAGAATGGATATATTACAATTATAACCAATGCCACTTTTGGTGGAGAATAAAATTCCAGGGCCCACCTCAAGCCAACTTGGGAAGCTAAACAAGGCTGTTTCAATCTTGGACTTTTGGTAATTATATATGAGTGATTTAAGAAATAAAGTGTACTTTATTTTACTGGGAGAATAGTGGATAAATGGAACAGCCTCCCGTCAGGGGTGGTAGATACTAATACAGTGAGGGAATATAAACATGCAAAGGAGAGGCATTAAACTATCCTTAATCTAAGACAAGATCAAGGACTGAGTAAGAGTCCTTACACCATGAAAAATGGGCAGACTAGTTATTATCTGCTGTCAAGTTAACATAGTCGGTTAAATGATGCTCAGTCTCCCTCCATGCAATTTATAAGAAACTAGGAGGTAAACAAATATCAGAGTTGCTGTTATTTTGCAACATAGATCAACTTGACTGTGCTGTAATCGAGTTAATGCAAGTGTATGCAGGTTAAGTGTAAGTGAGAGTTGGACATGTAGTGTTGCTCCTGTAAACCCTCCTTGACGGCTACTCATTCACTAAACCTTTTGTGAAGTGACCCAGTTGAGCTCCCCATTTATCTAAGTTAAGTCACCCATAAAAGATAAAATTATGGGCCATATAAATGAAGAATAATTCTGGGGCCAAGTTGGTCAGATGAGTTGAAAAATAAGTCCCATATTGATAAAATCAGTTCAGCTCTTCCAGTACAGCACTCAACCCGTCTCATCATTTAGAGAAAAGATGAATTGTCGTTCAAGTTGTATTTGTTGATCAGCATAGATGTAAGTACATTGCAACTTAAATCGAATCTTAGACTCTAGTGCAGGACTCTAGTGCATAAAATGGGCTCTGGCTTTTTAAGGCCTGTAGCCCATAGATCGATTTAATGCAGTATTCAAGTGGCCCAACACTACATTTTCAATGAAGCATGCAGCGGTGTGTATTTCGGAGTTCATGTTAACTCAAGTCAAATGGATTGTTGACTCTCAAAAAGTTACTATGAAAAGCGTAGCAACACATCTTCACAAAGAGTTGACTTGAGACTCAATAAAGTCAACTTGTCTCCTCAGGATTTGCATGATAGACTCAACCATTGGTTTCCTCATGCTGCTTGAGTCATGACATCAGCCAGTCATGACATCAGCCAACTGCGTGGCCTTGATAGCTGTTGAGAAGGTTATTGTACAGAAGCCCGATGGGCAGTCGGACCTGCTCCAGTGAGCGATCTGAGAGTACCAAATGCTTTTCCACTTACCATTTACTGCCAACCTTATTCCTCTTCAAGGGTTAAAACTTATTAAGTTTGCATAACTATAATTTCTCTGCATGAACACTAGTGCAATATTCTCAAAATGCAGTGCGGTAAACAAACTATGGCAATTACTACTTCGTATTAATCCACGGCTGACAATGATGGATAATATTGAAAATAATAATAAAAAACACGCACGAAATGTGATTTCCAAACCAGTTTTATTCATAGCACCCTATAGAAATAATTACTGTGGAAACGATGAAAGCCGCTGTCAGATCAATACATTGAAGGCGCTATGCTAACTTTATTTGTAGTTGTGTCAGCGTGAACACTTGTAATGATTACAAACAGAGCTCCTTTATGATGGTTTATTGTAATCTCAGTGATTTGTACATTCATAGTTGCTAAAGAACGCAATAAGAATACAAAATATCCAACAAGCAGTCTATTGTTCCTTTTTAATAATGGCAATTCTTTTGGAGTCGATAAAGAGTTCCTCCTAAGGAGGACTGGAAAATTGGCTTATTATAAGATTATTCTATAGATTCTAGAACACTGGAAATGTGTTTGCGTGATATACTTAGCAAAATGGCCTAACTTAATTAAAGGCCCTGGAAAAATATGTGCAGTCATGAACCACTTGAAACTTTCCAACGCAGTTCGGCCATGGTGACATCAGGCCCGAACTGGCACAACCGGCAAATGCCAGGTGGGCCACTGGCCAATAGTGCCATATACTTACCCAGACTGGCAGATTGGGCCCTACAGTGTTTTGCTGCTGGCTGGACATGGGAGAAGTTACACTGAGCAAGAATACAAACATAAAGAGCGTCCACCTCCATTTGGTGGCCAGGGCTGTTTAGTCATCACCAGTCAGGTTCATGGTGACACCAACACAACAAATACAAACAGGACACATTCCTTTAGGGCATTTCCAAGTGCAGCTTATTGTATCCTATTCTTTTTATGAAACTAATTTGTTGTCTGACAATAAACGTTTGCTGACTGTTATGATATGGGTCTTCTACATTCTAAGACTCTCTATTGCCTGCGCTGACCTTGAGTTGTTCTCCATCTAGAAATCTGGGCTGGTTGAATTAACATTGATATGGCTAACACCTTCTATGGTCCCAGGTCACCCCATGATGTGGTGATTTGGCAAGGGTAACCGAGATGAGTGTTGTACTCGGTGAGTAATAATATGCTCTGTTTTTCTAATTATCGTAATATAAGAAGATAGAATATAGCAAAATGTGCAATGGAATCCAAATCTCCAGCAACGTTTATTTAAGTTTATGGGTTGGGGTATGTTTGGTCACATAAATCATTTAAGGGATAAAAGACCAGTTCAGAAATGTGATTAATTTATTCTAGGATATCACATCTACATATTGCTGGTAAAAAGTCCCTCCTACAAAATAAAGTATAGAATGTATAGGTATACAGGTTTAAGTGACGGATCCAGCAACCCAATAAGAAAAGAAATAAACTGCAATTATGCAAAGGTTAACATCAATAACTGTTTCACATTACTTTACATAGATATTGACTTATAAATTCCAGTTATTCTGCCGAAAAAGTTTTATGATATTTCAGCAAACTCAAATGTATCTATTTTCATGCAGTGTTTGTACTGGATATTGAAATATAAAGTAATTACTTGCCAATTTTTAAGTGATTTTTGGCTCTCAACACGACTTCATGCATACCTTCATATATATCATAGTGCACAATTATGTTGATAGCATCACTGGATCATCAGATGATTGAAGCCATTAGCTTTACTCTCTTTTTCCTCTCGGAATAACAATGTGCCGGTGCCTTGCAGTAGCAATTAGAAGGTAAAGCAATCAATGAAAATAACATACCGAATAGCACAAAAGTAGCTGACATAAAGGATATTAAACAAGAGAAAACTGCTTTAGGCGAAGCAAAATGAATGTACCATATCTGTACAGAGATTCATAAATAGTTATGTGTGGCATCATTTGGAAGAGGATTTAGAAATGCTGATCATGGAATTGAGTTGATGAGTAACATTTCCTCTTATTTTACGTAAACAACTCAAAAGATAAATCTCCGATGCAGAAACCATTCAGAATCAAGAAAGTAATAGCGCGCGGGGAAAAAAATTTTTTTTTGTAACAATATATGGCTATTCTAAGTTGTTACTGCTTTCTTTGTTGGGACCGGAGTCCTAGCATTCCAGGTTCCCCCTCTGGTATCCTGAAATTTTAGATAACCAAAAGTGAAGTAAAAAACTGCGATTTAGCTTAATCAGGAGCAATGGGACATCCAGAATTTAATTGCATATTTGTGAAACTGATGCTCCGGTGTGTGGTTCTATTATGGAGACGTCATAAGTGGTGGCTTAAGTGGTCTACTGGTGCACCAAGAAGCTTTGGAGGCCCTATAAGACCTAGTAAACTTGTAATGTAAGTACTGTATGGGTGTAATTCAAGCAATTGTTTTGTGTGGTTAGAATATATTCATACATACAAAGCGAGACGCGCATGGTCATTGCTCATTGGCAAGGGGAAAAACGCTTCATCCAAATCACGCTTCCTGGTTTAGGTAGAAAGATTTCCGAAGTGGTTACTAACCTGTTATTTAGGTTTATTGGTCGCCGGCAGGAAGCTCCTCTGCCACTGGTCTCCCCGCTCCAAGAGTTAAAGGTCCAATTGGTTGATGCCAGAGGAGGCCCTTGCAGGAGACCAATAGAGTCGTTCGCATGGCCCTTTAACTCCTGACGGCGAACCTACAGATTTCCTCTCCCGTTAACCCCTGCAATGCTGCGTAGATAAGGTAGGCTACATGGGGAATTTCGGTATTTGGGCTGAACAACGAAAACGCACCCTTCGTGTTCGTTTTCATGTTTGCCTGAATATGATTGCACAAGTCTAATAATAATACAAACTTGCTGCAGCTTACTGTAGGTTTTGTAGATCTTCTTTCTTATTACATAATAAGGCCACACAACTCCAGTCCTCGAGGTTTTCAGGGTGATCGTTAACATAATGTTTACTGATGCAAAATGTTAATTGGTTAATTAAATGTCAATTAGAGGAATCTTAAGACTCTAATGGGATAATGATGCCAGAGTCTGCATTTGGACTTTTATTTAAAGACGCACTAAGTGTTACAATGTATACATAACATTTACATTTTTATACTAAGACAGTAAATCATATTTAAAGGTTGTCAAATTTAAGGTTGTTGGTTCACATTTTCATGCTTTTTGTAATGTAGTGACATAGCAATTCAGTGTGAAAAAAAGTCCGTCAAGTTCAACCTTGGTGTTCACTACTAATGGCTATCTGATATCTCACTGGATCAGCAAGTTATAACTAATCCTGTCATTATAGCCAATTATATCCCTCTATATTCTTCTTTGCTAAAAATCATTGAGTCCATATTTAAAGGAGTCTATTGAACCTGATTGCACAACATCTGTGGTTAATGAATTCCACATCTTTACTGCTCTTACTGTAAATATCCATTTTTGCTGCTTTAAGGGAAAATTCCTTTGTTAAAGTCCAAATAGATGACCTCTTGTTCTTTGCATAGTCGTATTAATGAATACGTCCTCAAAGAGCAGCCAGCCCCCATATGTTTCATCCAAATATATGTCAGTTCCCATGTTATATATATGTATCTTTTCCCACAAGGCTTCCTTTTCAAGTTAGAGAGACCTCTCTCACCTTAGTGCAACATGTAACATATTCTCATATGCTGCATCGCTGTTTGGGCTCTACATTGTGGTGGCCGTATACCCAGAAAATGAATAGATCAACTGAAACTTTCCTGTTCAAAAGTTTTTTTTTTCCTCAACCCGATGATTTATTAATGTAATTAGACTTATGCATTCAACTTCGTAATGATACCAATTTTAATAAAATTTGCAAATTTCATCAATTTGTACGAATATTCGAAAGCAAGGAGTGACCCCTAATGAATAAAATGATACAGAAAACTCTCTCCTCCAGTTGGAGGAACGGGGAGAGGCTTTGTCCCTGGCCCCGTCCTTTTGTGGAAGAGCACTGAGAGGCCAGAATAACGAAAATGAATTTGTGGAAAAAGAGAAGCGTTTGATTACCCTTTCTTTAATTCACGGAGCTCTTCAGAACAACTTTATTTTTTTATTTTTTTTTTAAACAAATGTTTGTAAATCCTAACATTCAACCGGAATAGTATGCGAATGTGTTGCAGATAGATACACTTATACATTATTACAAAACCAAATGTTTCTTTATCATTTCTGTGCATCATAACTGAATACATGTGAGACATCATATGCTAAATTAATATTCTTAGCATCCCTGCCTTTGACTCTATTAGCGCTGACAGCTGCATCAGTCCCAATTTGAACATATGTTTAGGGATACGTTATGTACGGAATATCTACAGGGATGGAACTCTTCATTGAATTCTGTGACATGGTGAGTACATTAAACATTTAGTTTGATAACAACCAATTGTGGAATCATAAACATGTGCTTATTGTTTGGCTGCACATGGTATTACATTTTCCGAAACTTTTTCTATATAAGATTGCTTTTGTATGTCCATACTGGGCTCTAAAAGAATCATTAATATGTATTGTTCTCAATTGCCCTATCACCCTAAACTGTACTTTGACCAGAGTAGTCACTCTTGTTCCCCCAAGTGCCAGAGGTGGTACATACAGTTTAAATCCATATTTAGAATGTTGAATAATAAAAGACAAGCAAATATTGCAAAAAGGGATTTTTTTAACAAAAAGGCATGTGACTTTGGGCTGTCATTCAGTATAGGCTTAACCCCTCTACTTGGTCACTAAGGTTTGATAAGTGCTAAGGAGCACACGTAATGGACCTCCAACTGGGTTGAAGGGAAACAAACTAATGTCCTTCAGTGATAATGAGAGTAGGTTTTCTGCGACCCAATATGACATTATAAAGAAGTGTTTCTTCTTTTCCATGGAGGTGTGGGAATTCATTGTAAATATTCACAGTAGGATGCCTTTGGCTCTTCAATTCTTGGTGATGTGTGACCTGCTTGCTAATCGAAGGCAGTAACCATTGTCAGTCAACAACCAAATGTATTTTATTGTGTCTTAAATAGTCCGCAACAAATGTTACAGTTAATAATATCATGGAAAATATTACAATAAAATGAATTATACTTATTTTAAGATGGATATTAAAATATGTATCTTTGGAAAAGTGTATTGATCATTTATTAATGAAAGCATCTAATACCAGTTTATGACTTTTCACTGTAAACTTTATGAATGGTCACCATTCTGTGCTCTGTCTTGCATTTGACTGTTCCATTAGTTTAATTACATATGCAGCATTATCCTCCATATTCTATTCTCATGTGTCTTGATTCCTTGGGTTCTGGAACGTGATGGATAACATGATACATCAGGCTTTTTAAGTAACTAGTATCGGCTGTCCATCATAACCCGGGATTAATGGGTTTTCAGCTCTCCTGCATACCACTCATCAGACAACGCTCCATGAAATATGAGCTCTGATAAACCATCTCAGAGCACTGATCATAATGTCCTTCTGTTTTAGTGACGTGCTAATGGTGGCAACCAAACATTTCAGATGAAAACCAATACCTGTCAGGGGTGGAGTGTAAGCAGCATGCTCTACCGTGAGACCCTCTAAGAAGTTATATTTTAGTTTACATGTGCCAGAACAGAGGAAAAACCTCAGTCGGTATATTAGCCTAATGCCATCTACAAGGTCTAGATCTAAAGCACAAGGCGAAATTCCTCCACTCAAGGTAACAGACAATCCAAGGTGCATATTTTTGCCTCTATAAATCATAAGTATAAATTACGCATATTCTTGGGGGGGGGGGTAATGTATTGTAAAACACATATCTTAGTAGTACACAATGTCAATTGCTTGATTTCGTGTTAACACAAAAAATTCTTTCATACCTCAAGGAAAATAGTGCACACTCCAGGGATAATTACCTGGGGGCAAAAGTGTCATAAAACACAAAGACTTCCTTTTACAAGAAATTACATTTAAACCCAGTGACTGTTTTTATTGTTTTCTAGATAATTTAAACTAATTGCACATATACGGCTCATTCACGCATTCTTTCGTCCATTCATGCACGCTATTCACAACAGATTAATATATTCAGAAACTCCGTAAATCAATAAACAGACATAGACTGAATGCTTCCTATGTGCTTTTTCATCTGCATATGGTGAACCATCTGGTGGCAGAATAAGGATATTTATGAAATGTGGTATGTAGCATGTCACATTTTGTACTGGAAATGGGAAATGAGTTGAAGAATCTCCAGCAATAATACTGCAACTTTGTTACACATGAGGGAAACTGATGAAAATCAATGTACTGCCAGCGATCTAAAATGCCATGATAGGACTTTAGAAAATAGATTTTTTTTAGCAGATTTGCAAAAATGTTGCAGAATATGTACAATATTTAGCTGCATAAAAATTCACTTTGCAGTTGGCCTGGATGTCACATGGAATCACCGTTAAGTTTAGCAAAGGTAGAACTTGAAAGATTAGACATGAGATGCCACTCACGTCATAACAAATGACAGATCTTTTGGCAATTTACATGCTATTGTTGAAATGTATTGAGTCGATTGTGTCTGCCTTTATAACATTTATATGCGTGCGCACAGGTTAATCATATATCTCCACAATTATGTCAAGTCTTTGAGATGTTCAATACACAATTTGAATGGGTATAATAGAGAAGAGAGGACAGTCCTCTCTTGTGCTGCAGTTTACCTTCACCAATTCTTTAGACAACGATATTAGGATATGCAACTCATTGCAACACCTTGGGAATGGTTCATTTAGTCTTATGGACTGGAGCCCGATAGATCGTAAAACTAAAAGGATGACCATTGATTACCCTTGGATCTTTTAATTAATGTATGAAAATGCATATTAAAGCACACATAAGAATTCCCCATGTTCACCCAATCTGCCACTGCACCGGCAGATCGAGAGCTACTGGATATGAGCATAAAGACCTAGCGTGTGGCCAGGCATCTCCAGTCATCAACTCATCATGCGGCCTCTGGCCTTAAAGTGACAGCATCGGCTTGTCATAAGCGGTCCTGAGCAAGGTTGTCAAATGTTTTCTTAGAAAAATATCACAAATGTACCTAATTTTGAGAGATCAAGTTGGAAGTTGAAGACAAACATATTTTATTAGAATGTGATGTTTGAGTCAGAAAAAAGCTCATTATACATGATATAATTAAAGAAGAGAACAAAAATAAAAGGAAATTAATATCACTGCAAATCCCTAAGCATATAGGGTGTAGAAATGAGCGTTAACTACTATTATATTTTTTAATCATGCAAAAAATTAGAAATATGTGCAATGAATAAAAATGAAGGCAATAATATGTTTCTGTAATATATTACATTTAATATTTTATATATTTTTAAAAAACGATTTAAATGTAATTTCATGTCCTAGGTAAAACTATTGCTTTGTTCTTCTCTCGCTTTGTACATTCGGTGGGGTTTATTCACAAAACTGTGAATTTAAAGAGAGCTGAAACTCTTTACTTTGGATTATGAAGGTCAACCCTGCCAATTGCCACCTGCAGGAAAAGTCAAGATGGCCCCACAAACACCTACCAAGTATAAGTGAAAAAAGGGACAGTCCCTCTTTGGAACAAATGTATCTGTTCTTCTTTCCACTGTTGATGCACATCTTTTGTAGGAGATCAAAATGTGTGCTAGGTATGAAAGAATCACAGAATTCTATAGCTCTAGACGTCACCATAATGTGTATATGAACAGCCAACAGTTTGTAAACTGAAAGAAATAATAATAAAAAAAAAAATTTGTCTTCCAAATACTTTAGTTAGTTGCATAAATAGGTATTGAAAGTCACAAAATTGCAAAAAAAGTCTTGGCAAAAGCCAGACTCCTAGCCATTATCCATATCCCTTATATCAAAAGTGCACCTCTCTGAAATGATGGTCGGTTTAATTGTAGGGCCACTTCAGCCCTTTTTGTCAGATAAACTCAGCAGGTGTGTTCAAACATATTACTAACACATCAAAATATATTTGATTGACAGAACACCCCTGACACCATATGCAGACACACATACTAATGCTAAACACCATGTGCTCATACACTAGTGCCATGTATTCACACACACACTCTAACACCAAACACTCACAGAAATGCTAACACCATAGGCACACAACCAACAGACACTAACATACACTAAACCCATATACTCTCACACGCACAAACTGTAACTTTAACAAGTGTAACACTACACACACCACACCACACCACACCACACCACACCACACCACACCACACCACACCACACCACACCACACCACACCACACCACACCACACCACACCACACCACACCACACCACACCACACCACACCACACCACACCACACCACACCACACCACACCACACCACACCACACCACACCACGTCTTACATCCACCTCTCCTCCTCATCTCTCTCCCCCAATCTCTCCCCCCCAATCTCTCTCCCCATCTCTCTCCCCCATCTCTCTCTCCCCCACCTGTCTCCTCCTCTTCCCCTTCTCCCACTTACCCTTCCCTCTTCTTTGCATCTTCCCCTCGTACCTCTTTCCCATCTACATAATTATTTATTACATTTATATATATATATATATATATATATATATATATATATATATATATATATATATATATATATATATAATTATTTTTTTTTAAATGATTTAAAATGTAATTTCATGTCCTAAGTAAAACTATTGCTTTGTCTGGCAATTCATGCTCTTGCTTTGTACATTTGGTGGGCTCCAATTCTAGATCTCGTGAAGAACTTTTAATGTAAGAGCAGCTAGCATTTTGTGACCCTGCTGGGCACTTATATCATCGAGGAACCCTCCCCCCACCCACTCATTTTACCATGTCCCTGTAGAAATAGTAAGCTTCTACTTTTCAAGGGACAAAAAAATGAGTTGATTACTGGGATGTGTGATATTTTAGAAACTATGCAATGGGATTTCAATATATATAACAACATGCACATACAAATTATAAAAAAGGGTGTAAATTTGGCAATTTCGATTCTGTACAAATGTCCTTCATTCATCTGCACTTCCTATTATATTTACATAACAATTTTACTTTAGTAAAGACACAACAAGGAATCACATTTCATTGTTATTATCCAAAACTGTAAGACTTGATAGCTGCAGAATATTTATGAGCCGGCATATTGAATTAAAATCACATCATTTAACAGAACACGGGTTTTTAGATTTGCACATCTGCAACATATGGAGTTAATTTAAGCTGTGCAATCAATCAGGAGGATACAGTGTTATAAGAATAATACAGATCGCCCGCCAGCCGCAGAATGTGCATCTCACACCCATCCATAGATAATGTCTAAATTCATAAATTGTTCTGCCAAGAGCAGTGTATAATATATGGCTCGCTGTGATCTCACGCGGTAGATTGCCGCGTGTTTACATAGTGTTAAGTTCAAGTTATTTTATATTACAGCAAGGCAAGAATATCTCTCTGCAACTGCAAATAAAGCTAGCAAGGCAGACGTTTAATAAGTGAGATTATAAATGCACCCAAGTGACTGTATACTATCAATGGCAATGATTTTTGCTCAGGGACTACATGGTAGTTATAATATCTACCCATACCTGTAACCTTCCAAGGGTGCACTAACCAGGGCTCTCCTTCTTCTAGGTGAGTGGTTTTGTGTGGGGGAGAACTACCCCTTATGGGGTCATGCTTGGCCCAAATACCCTTAAAGTAGGTGTAAGAGAGGAATTGGACCAGGAGTGAGCACGACTCAACAAAGCAGCACTTCAATCAGAGACTCTGGGTCAAACCTGGAAAAGTTCCCTGCTATGTATATATCTAGAGGTTCCACGTGAGCAGGTCAACAGGAGATCACTGGCACACCTACTGTAATGTACATGTGAGAAATGTTATTCAACTAAGGTCAAGATTCAGAAGTGACCAAGTGGATCTCCATACAGCAAATAACGAAATGTTTGCTCTTGAGAGCAATATAACGCCACGAGATGTGACAATGGGAACTTTCCATGTCTGCCCCTTCTGAAGCCTCAAAGACGGATGCAGACAGCAGACACGAAACCAATGTATACATACTATGTGAGTTGTATAACACATAATTCTGGTGAAAAATCTGGAAAATGGCCTAATCACCATGGTAACCATTAAAATGATCCTGTTGGAAAGATAATTCTTTTGGCAGTAGGGCAACTTTACAGAGTAGTTTTTTTTATACATAGCCACCATTGTGTCTCCTTTTCACGTCTTTTTGAACACCTTTTTAATGTACGATTTATTCATAATTCTTCAATTTGATACATTATATCGATCTGTACTGATGTGGGTATCCTATAGTTTGGTGACATGTAACAATAACATTTTAATACATGTTAAATATAAATTCTTATGGTTTTTTATATTCCTAGATGTTTATTTGTAGAAGAAAAAAGAAAGGTGAACATTAAGAAATAAATCAAATTAATGCTTCAAATGACAAGGGATTGCTCAATCATTACTTCGTTGTGTAGAAGGACTTTTTGGTTAGTGAAATACTTTAATGAATTGCAATATGTACAAATATTAATTACTACAAATATTAATTAGCATGTGTCTATTTGGAATAAGTTAATGGTGTGTTACAAATTTGGTACATTAGATGTGTTGTAGCCAGTGAGATGTCCTACTGCGTAAGACTGTTTGAGAATATAAATGTCCCCAGTGTAAGAATATGACTCGGATATTTAATAAAACAACGTCAGAAAGAAAAAAAAAAGATGACATTAGTCTACTTTCAAGCAAACAAAGTTTCAGGTTTTTTAAATGTCATGGAAAACCATCCCTGTAGGGAAAGTAAATAGTTTATAGGAAAATAATTGACATTATTAAATGCACTAGTTTTGAAGATCTACTGATTTTCAAGCCGTTATTATAAATCATATATTTGTCAAAATAGCTAGTATTTTTAAAATGTATAAAACAAAGAAGCGTCTAAGGGGTGAGCTAATGGCAATATACACATACCATACATTCAAGATCTATATCCCCCCAGACTAAGAAGATTAGAAAAGCCTGTTTATTATGATTGGAGGATCCGTGTTTTCATTCACAAAGTCCTGTAAAGCTTAGATCGATTATTATTTCAAACAACCCATTGTGTTACAAAATCATTTTTCCCTATTTTTTTGTGTGGAAAATTGGTATGTGCTTTGACTTCACCAGGATCAATGCAAATAGTAAATAAGTAAAATGAAACTAAAATTTATGCTCAAAGCTATGCTCAAAGGCTAACTTGCTTTAATGATTGTATATTTTTAAAGATTTCTTTAAAAACATTACAGAACACAGCTTATGGTTCTTCACAGTATTTTAAAACCAGACAGATGAGACTGAACCAAAAAAACCTTAAAAATATATAACAAACTGTATATGCATCAACTTCATCGGGCTTCTAAAAAGCACAAACGAAAGACACCGGTCCAGCTTTATATATATAAGTTATGGTGGGTAAAGGTGATGGAAAACCCTTCCACTTAAAATTATGGAGGTAGTAGAAGTATTATTACACACTCATCTACAGACACCAGACAAGCCAGAAGGCTTGTTTTTACCTCAGAAATCTCATGGTGCTGCCACAACCACAAGGGATTCTGGGTAGGCTCATGCAAATAAGGTCAACAATATTTACTTTTTGCCTCTATATCCACTTTATACATGGATGCCTTGAAGTATTAAGCCAGTATTAAAACCTCATGCTGACGAGTCCCATTAAAGACAAAACAGCTGTCCATGTGGGCTTGGTGTGGCTTGGCTTGCCATGTTTAGTAATGTACAAATAGCACCTTTTTTTCAACCTCTAATTGATGTATTACAATATACAAACAGAATGAGAGCGAGATAATATTTCAATGTTTTTCCTTTTTTTAATGACCACGTTGATGATATTTAGGTGAGATCTGGCAGATACCTACATACAAGCTGTTGGTTTACCCCAAGACAAATCTAAATAAAACACTTTGATGAACTACAATATTTTGTTGCCAGTTCTTTGATGTAGATAATTGAAAACAAAAAAATGTAGGAAACATATGTCAGCATCTAAATTGCTAAACCTTGTCAGTTATCATTTATTAAACACTTAATTCTTTAAAACAATGCAGAATGGAAGATCTACATCTATTCGCACGTAATGAGAACAGGTTGCTTGTACCGTGATGTACTGTACAGCACCTACAATCAATGTCACAAAGCCAAAACAGAACCAGTATCTGCGCCAAAGATTAAAACATAAAACCCATTTATCTTCCTGCGTTATGAATATGACAGTATTTAAGGTAAAAAAAAACATACAAAGCACCATCTCATGTCAAAGCTACACAAGGATAAAACTACATTATGGTCCCAAATGGCTATGCCTGCCCAGGAGCAATATCACTTTCGCACTGTTGTTGACAAAATCTCTCCATTGTTACATTATACTAATCCCATATACCTGTGCAGCTCAGACATATGAAATCTACTCTGCATAATAAACACCATGACTACAAATAACACACAATTCAGCTTCTCTATAAGCCCTACCAGCATTTTATGGCTGGTATCACCTTACCCGCAGTGAGTCAGAGACCCATGTCTGGGCATAGCCTTAATAACCTAAGGTGAGAAAAAATGGGATCCTCATTTTAGACTGAGAACAGACAGCACCAAAATATCCTGTCCTATAGGAGGATGATGTCACTGGAGAAGCATTACCTTTTTCTTTTGCTGACTTGCACAATTAGAGAGAAGACCTCCCATTAGCATATCAGACTGGTCCCACCTATCATGATAAACCGGACCTGAAACGCATGGCAAGTCTTCTCTGCACGCAGAACAGAGCAACCACAGATGTACGTTACAGCCTAATCAATGTGGTATGGCTGGTATATTTCTAGGCACAGTGAGCCAGGCACCCACACCTGGGTATGCTCAGACCCAAAATGGACCTTCATTTCAGCACATGATAGGTGGGACCAGTCTGATATGCTAATAGAGACATCTCTGTAATGGCGCAAATGGTCTCACCTTAAGTTATTTAGGGTATGTCTGACATTGGTTCCCTTGCTCAATGCCCTTAGGATAAGTAGCTTAACCATATTAAGAAGCTTGATGCTAAACTGACATGTGGGCTTTGCTGTCTGTTTTGCGTTTGGGCTATCCTGATGTGTTTTCTCTGTGTGTAAGCATCTCCTTATTGGGCTTGTGCTTTGGTTTTCTTGCTATATAGCAATATTTACAGAATATTTGTAAAAAAATATGCATGTGAAGTGTTTTTTTTGGTTCTCTGCTTTTGAAAGGCATAATTACTGTATTTGCTCGATTATAAGACGACCCTGATTATAAGATGACCCCCCAAAATCTGAATATTAACTTAGGAAAAAAAGAAAAAGCCTGAATATAAGACGACCCTAAAGGAAAAAATAGTAATTTTACTTACCGTAAATTCTTTTTTCCTTAGTGTAGTGTCAGTACCACGGGGTGTCGCTCTTCCTGGGACAAGGACCTAGAACCGAAGAGGTTAAGATACCTCCTAACCCTTCCCTATAAGAGCCCCGGCAACCCTCATACCTTCAGAAAGTACCAAGAAACACAAGATAGCTTGCAAAAAATAATTTTAATACAAAAATGCACAGGGAGGGATATATGTACTGACACTACACTAAGGAAAAAAGAATTTACGGTAAGTAAAATTACTATTTTTCCCGTCGTGTAGTGTCAGTACCACGGGGATATAGCAAGATGACCCCTCCTGGGTGGGGAAAAAACGGTCACGAGGTAACTGCCTGAAGCACCTTACGCCCGAAGTCAGCATCAGAGGAGGAGAAGATGTCTAGCCGGTAATGCTTGATAAACGTGTGAAAGGAAGACCAAGTAGCTGCTTTGCATATTTCTTCTGGAGATGCCGAAGACCTTTCAGCCCAGGATGTAGCCATAGCTCTGGTGGAGTGAGCAGTAATGCGGGATGAAAGAACCTGACCACTGAGAGAGTAGGCTAAGCGAATAGTATCGGAAAGCCATCGAGATATCGTGTGCTTGGAGGCCGCATTGCCTGTGGATCTACCAAAATAATTAACAAACAATTGATCCATGGAGCGGAAAAAAGCAGTGCGGTCTATATAAATTCGTAGAGCTCTGTGGACGTCTAAAGTGTGCCAGAGTGATTCTTCCGGAGTTGAAGGAGACGGGAAGAAAGGGGGCAAAATTAATGGCTGATTGACATTAGCTTCAGAGATAACCTTGGGCAAAAAAGAAGGTTTAACATACAGGACGACTTTATCTTGGTGGAAAATAGTAAATTCTGGAGCCGAGGAAAGAGCTTGAAGTTCACTGACCCTCCTCGCTGAGGTAATGGCCACCAAAAAAGCCGTCTTGAGGGATAAAAATTTTAGAGATACCTCTTCCAAAGGTTCGAATGGTTCAGAGCAGAGTGCTTGGAGGACCAATGACAAATCCCAGGAGGGAAAATGCGAACGTCTGGGAGGCCGTTGAATGATGGCAGCCTTAAAAAAACGTCTGACGAGAATTTGGGACGCCAACTCCGACAGGAGAAAATGACTCAGGGCTGAAACCTGTCCCTTAAGCGTCGAGACTGTGAGACCCGCTGAAAAACCTTCCTGCAAAAAATCCAGAACAGAACTTGTGGGGGGAGAAGAGAAATCCAAACCTTTGGAGACATACCAGTGGAGAAATTTATTCCAGACTCGAAGATAAATAGTGGACGTAGATCTTCGTACTGAACCCAAGAGGATTTCTGACATAGAATTGGAAACGCCTCTGCTCTGGAGGATCATCCTTGCAGCAGCCAGGCCGTCAATCTGAACTGCAGAAGAACATCCTTGGACAGGTTCTTGTTTTCCAGAAGATGGGAGGAAACTGGCAGCTCCCATACTGAAATCGCCATACTGAGCAGCTCCGAAAACCAACTTTGATTCGGCCAATAAGGGAGAATAGCTAAAACCCTGGCTCTGTCTACCCGAATCTTTAGGAGGATCCGAGGAATCATGGCTACTGGAGGAAACACATAAGCCATCTTGAAAGACCAAACCACTGACATTCCGTCTAGCAGGGGGGGATTGTCCTGCCTGTAAAGGGAGGCGAAAACTGGCAATTTCCTGTTTTGTCTGGTCGCCATAAGGTCTATATCTGGTAGGCCGAATCTTTGAACTAGGAGAGAAAAAATGCTCTTGTCCAGGGACCAGTTTGCTTGGGAGCAACGAGATCTGCTGAGATCGTCTGCCAGACAGTTGTCTACTCCTTTGATATGTGTCGCTGCTAAATCCTCCAGGTTTCTTTGGGCCCAGCGCATGAGATGGTCTGAAAGGTCCTGTAGCCTTGGAATCCGGGTGCCACCCTGTCTGTTTATATATGAGACTGTGGTGGCATTGTCGGACTGGATTCTCACAGCTTTCCCCCGTAATCTTGGACCGAAGGTCTTGAGTGCCAGGAACACAGCTTTCAGTTCCCGAAAGTTTGATGATTGGGCTTGATCGATTAAGGACCAACTGCCCTGACTGCAGAGGTCGAGTAGATGAGCTCCCCAGCCTACCTTGGAGGCATCCGTGGTGAGGGTGATCCAATGACGTGGTAGAAAAGATCGCCCTTGGGTGAGGCGCTCCTTTGCTTTCCACCAATTCAGCCGGAGTAAAACCTCCCTGGATACCGTGAAGGTAACATCTAGATCCTCCGGTCTCCTGGACCACTGTTGTAGGATGTCCCATTGCAGGGGTCTCAACTGCGCTTTGGACCAGCTTACTGCCGGAATACACGCTGTAAGACTGCCCAGGATACTCATAGCCAACCTGAAGGAAAGGGTTGGATTTTGTTGCAGAAAGGAAACCTGATTCTTTATCTTCTTGATCTTGGAGCGTGGGAGATAAAGTCTCGAAGAGACGGAATCCACTATGAGCCCCAGAAACTGGATCTTCGTAGTTGGAACCAGGTTGGACTTTTTGTAATTTATGATCCAGCCGTGTTCCCCCAAGCATCGGGTCGTAAAGCTGAGATGTGCCCGGAGCTCCTGAGAAGAACTTGCTTTTAGCAGCCAATCGTCTAGATAAGGGACGACTGTGATCCCCTCTTTCCGTAAAGCCGCTGCAATAGGAGTTAAAAGCTTTGTGAAGATCCGAGGAGCTGACGACAGGCCAAAAGGGAGAGCAGTAAACTGGAAATGACGAACTCTTGTCCCGACTCTTATGGCAAACCTGAGATATTTCCTGGAGGCTATGGCGATAGGCACATGGAGATAGGCATCTTTTAGGTCTAACGTAACCATAAGGTCCCCTTGTCTCAACAGGCGGGTAACCGTGAGAATGGATTCCATTCTGAAGTGACGGTAAGGAATATATGCATTGACTTTCTTTAAATCCAGAATTGGACGGAAGGACCCATCCGGCTTTGAGACCAGGAAGAGACGGGAATAAACTCCCTGAAACTCCTGATACTTTGGAACAGGCTCTATGACACCCTTTTTTAGAAGGGTAAGGCTTTCGGCCAACAGTGCTGAGTTCTTCACCTGAGAGGGGTAACACGAAATCAGGAACAGAGGACGAGGAAAACTGGAAAACTTTATCCTGTACCCGTCCGCAATGATCCTGAGGACCCAGGAATTGTTTGTGGTTTGCCTCCATTTTGGTAGGAACCATTGCAGACGACCTCCAACACCGTCAGAACTTCCTACCCTCTGGTTTCTTAGGGTGTTCCTGAAACTTTCTCTCGTGTTGTTTACGAAAGGCTTGAGTCTTGAAAACTGGTTGAAAAGGCCTGGAAGGTCTATACTGGTATCGCTTGTTCCATCTGCTTTTCCTATCCTGAGGAAGTGCCTTTTTAGTATCAGACATGTGTCTGATCAGTTCCTCCAAGAAAGAACCGAATAGCTTGGTTCTTTCAAAGGGCAGATCGCATAGAGTAGATTTGGAGGCAGTATCTGCTGCCCAGGAACGTAGCCATAATGCCCTTCTGGCAACGGAAGACAAACCCATGTTACGGGCTGAAAGCTTAAGGCCCTCTTCTGCAGCTTCCAGCAGGAAGCTATTAGCCAGTGTCAGGTTTTTAAATAGTTTAGACAAACCTTCATCCATAGATTCTGAAAGACTGCCCTCTAAGGACTGCAACCAGACACCCTGCGCTTTAGCCACAGATGCGCTAGACAACGCCACTTTACACTGGAATCCTCTTATCCATAGGATCCTTAAGACCAGCCACTTCACTAATGGGAATGGTCGTACGTTTGGAAAGCTGGGCTATCTGGACGTCTACTTTAGGGATATCTTCCCATTTTTCATCGCCCTGAAGGTAAAAAAGCTGCTTAGAGTGCTTTGATATAAAGGCTCTTTTGCCTGGATTATTCCACTCTCTATACATGAGATTCTGCATGTGAGATAACATGGGCAACCCTTTGGGGTGCGCTGACAGGTCTGAATCCTGAAAAAGCCGTGAGACTTCCTTAACAAATTTACGCAGCTCCTGTGGAGGAAAATTGGTCTCATCCTCTGACTCCCCACTAGATGAAGCTGAATAGGATGAACTAGAAACCTCCCCAGAGGATAAATCAGAATGAGGGGATAATACCCTCTTACGTTTGTGGGATTTAAGTTTAACGGGTTCCACAGGTGTAGCTGCTGCTGCTTTAAACGTTTCAAACGTTTGCGCCAGGTTGTCCTGGAACCAACCTAAAAAAGACTGCATGTCTTTTTGTTTTTCTTTTGCCAAACTCTCAGCAGAGCAGGCATTGCAAAATTTCTTCTTACAACCATCCGGCAACGGAGTGGCACATTCAGTGCACGATAAATGTTTGGTTTTAACCACAACCTTTTTTGGAGCAGGTGTAAAAGATTTCTCTTTATCCGGCCTATCTGGTGAAACCGGACCAGACATCTAATATAAAACACAAAAAAAAAAAAAAAAATTTTAGTAGAAAATATACAGGGCAGAGGATTTGACAGGGTAAGATTAACCAAATCCTACCTTACAACTCCTCAATCCGTGTGGGGGGGCTGGTGACACGGAAATCCCAGTGTTGACAAGCTCCTCTGCTGTCAGACTGGGCAGCACAGCTATATATATGCGAAAACCAGTTAGTTTTCGCGCCCTGAACAAGAGAAACTGAATCACGCATGCTCAATAGCGTGTCAGTACTCTTGGTGGAACGCAGCGCCCTCTGGCGTGCGTTCCACCGCTGTGCGCATGCTCCAACCTGCCGGCATAAGAGCGCGGCGTCTAAACGGCTCCGTAACGTCCGCCGATGCGGACGTTACTCCTCGCTCTGCTCACCACCCGGGGAGCAATCGGAGGGAACCCCCGGACACAACCCGTGTGCCCCACCAACGAAAAAAACAAAAAAACAAGGTCCGTCCCTGACAAGGGACAAGGAAAGAACTGAAGGTATGAGGGTTGCCGGGGCTCTTATAGGGAGGAGTAGGAGGGGTTAGGAGGTATCTTAACCTCTTCGGTTCTAGGTCCTTGTCCCAGGAAGAGCGACACCCCGTGGTACTGACACTACACGACGGGAAAAAGTTTTACCAGTAAATGTTAATTCATGTAAACTATTTTTTTTAAATAAAAGCTATGATTGAGAAAAATATTTTTTTTGTTTTTATTTCCTTGTATTTTCCAACCTGTCCCCCAGTTATGCACATCTGCCCCCAGGCTTGCCACACCAATATGGCACTGTGGCCCATGATATGCCTTTTAACCCTCTATATGCCACTGTGCCCCACGACATGCCTTTTGACCCCCTATGTGCCACTCTGCCTCCAGAAATGCCTTATACCCCTATATCCCATTCTGACATTTAGGGGGTTAAAATGCATATTATGGGGCAGAGTGGCATATAGGGAGGTATAAGGCATTCCAGGAGGCAGAGTGGCATTAAGGGAGTTAAAAGGCATTGTAAAGAGCACTCTGCCTCCAGAAATGCCTTATACCCCTATATGCCACTCTGCATTTAGGGGGTTAAAAGGCATATTATGGGGCAGAGTGGCATATAGGGAGGTATAAGGCATTCCAGGAGGCAGAGTGGCATTAAGGGAGTTAAAAGGCATTGTAAAGAGCACTCTGCCTCCAGAAATGCCTTATACCCCTATATGCCACTCTGCATTTAGGGGGTTAAAAGGCATATTATGGGGCAGAGTGGCATATAGGGAGGTATAAGGCATTTCAGGAGGCAGAGTGCTCTATTAAATGCCCCTTTAACGCCACTCTGCCTCCTGAAATGCCTTATACCTCCCTATATGCCACTCTGCCCCATAATATGCCTTTTAACCCCCTAAGTGCCAGAGTGGCATATAGGGGTATAAGGCATTCCAGAAATGCCCTATACCCCCATTTAACACACACACGCACACACACACTTACCGGTGCTTCCAATTTCCTGCTGTATTGCTGGGGCAGCGGGTTGACGTCTCCTTCCGCTGCAGCCGGAAGGAGGTGGAGTTGGCAGCGGGGGTTTGTCTGCGTCCGTCGCGGAGACCTTCCCCGGCTGTCAGAGATCAGAGTTCCCCGCACCGGTGCGGCACCGGGGCTGCTCGCGTAGACGTCAACCCGCTGCCCCGGCAATACAGCAGGAAGCACCGGTAAGTGTGGGGTGGGGTGGGGGGTGAGACAGGAGGATCCAGGTCCCCTGCAGCGGAGGTCTGATTAGAAGACGACCCCGATTATAAGACGAGGGGTATTTTTCAGAGCATTTGCTCTGAAAAAAACCTCGTCTTATAATCGAGCAAATACGGTATAAATATTGTTTTCTTAACTTGCCATTTCAATAGATAATGCATACGTTTTAAAAGCACCTTGTTTAAATGGGATATTCAAAACATTTTAAAATGCTGCATTTTTTTTAAACAATAGGCATTATTACTGCTTTGAATATTGAAATGTTTCCTGAAATGGAAGAAAAAACACAATATGAAGGACAGGGTAGCAGATATTTCCCGTACAATAAAATGATAAAGTGAGAAATTATTTTTACATTTTTTTTTAGTCAGTAATCTTTTTATTCACAAGGACAGATACTGACATGATTGCGGTACTTTTTATGTAGTAGACAGTCATATGTATAACACACCCTGTGTCTTGTTTTTACATGTTTTTTTATATATTGTTTTCATCAATGGTTACAGTAGAATGTGGAAATAAACTGCAGGCTATGCAAGAAAGGGTGGGTGTCAGCTTGGAATTGCAGATGTTGAATATATTTCATTCTACGTTAAAAAAAAAAAATCATTAACTGGTTCCAACCGAGGGAAAACAAACTCTGGATGCATCTGGAACAGATAACTTCCCACCCACTCTTGAATCAATTCCATGGCTCTTAATCACATAGATCCATTCTAACCAAAAACCACCCACTTGCCTCCCTGGATTGTTAATCCTCAACGCAGTTACAATTTACTTTCAACAATCCCAACCTCTTTAGTCTCCTTAATGAGCAACATGGGATATCTAATGGTCTAATTGCTGAAAAAAAAAAAAAAATAAATAAATAATTGCATGAAATCACCATTAATCAGAAAGCTATGCAAACATATTCAAGTTTAAATAAATAAATAAAAACACGCATGCGCATGCTCGCTCTCTTCAGTTTTATGTAATGCTTAATTTTGCAGGGGTAAAAAAACATGTCCTATCGTAAAACACAAGTGGAAGAGTACCCAGTTTTGTTCATTTGGAGTCACCTTCCATAAGGGGATATGTGACCCCTGCCTAGATAAAAGACCAATACGATCTTCTTGGTCGCCTGCATAGAAGGGAAGCACTTCAATAAGAATTATTGACCAAATGTCCACTAGTACAGTGAAGAAACCATAGGCACTGCAAAAATAGCAAAATGGCCACAAAACAATAGAATGGTGGCATGAATGACACCTGAGGATGCGAGTGTAGATGTAAAGTGGGGTACGGGCATGAAAGATTAGAACTCCTCTGTCTGTGGACAGTCTGAAACGTTATCCAGTTACTTCAACAGGACAGGGCAACTCTCATCAACTAACAAAGTTGCCTTGACACAATACTTTAGGCACCAGGTCATGTGTGTACCTGTGAGTCCATACAAAACTTTTAGTCTCTATGGATTCCAGCGAAGTCTGTGTAAAAACCCACTGCGAGAACCAAAAGTTTTTTTTGTCTCCTTTGCCTTATGCCATTGTGTTTATCAGTCAGCCTGTTTGACCACATGTTACTCAAAACTGTCTCTGCGGAGCATCATGCCCTGGGACCTGCTTAATAATATCCTCGGGCTTGTCCATCACTCTAGAGTACCATTCTTTTTCAGCTGAAGTCCCTGCAGTTGGTGATCCCTCATACTAAACCTGTTATACACGCTCACACATCGTGAAAGAGATGATGGGGGTCAACAGGCCCTTGAGCTAGTCAGGGAAAGACATGAGTAGCAGACATTTGTATTTATGTTTCTTTATAGACATTTTGACAGAATTCAAATAGATTATTATGAGTAGTTTTATGGCAAGTCTTCATTCTAGGCTGATGGGAAATTCCAATGCAAATTTCACTAAGTAATTAAAATATAATAAAGTCAAATTTGCTTGAAATGGGTACTCTATAAGAAGATTTTATATATATATAACGTGTTTTTTTCCTTTCCTTATGTTTTTTTTTCTAGTTAGATTATGTTTGAGACATTTTTCCTCCACAAAAAGCATTTCTTGCTAAATTTACAGAATATATCACAGAATGTTGCTTGTTCCAGATGGTGGCAGCTCTCCAAAAGCTGCGAGCATAATCTTTCTAACTATATTTACGCGTTCAGTTTGTAATACTCAGATTCTGCGTGACATGGCTTCGGTTGGGCCTTTTTTGAAAATTACATTCCAAGTGGTTGATTAAACTAAACACAGAAATTTAGCAGAAGGAACATTTGTATGTCAAATATAGGAAAAACCAAATCAGGAACATTAGCAGATAATATAACATGTTGGCAGTATAAACAATCTATACATGCCTTGATACATGCTGTTATTTTCAATACATTTGCCTACATTTCATCACTATTTTATTTGGAACATTCCTATGTACCCCAATATCTCAGAATACAGCATTCTAGGTTAAGGTATGTCTTGTTGTTTCAATTATACGCATAATTAAAATGGTAATGAGTTTAAAACTAGTTCAACTGGGAACCAGCAACATTTAATCGCCTACTCTAAAGCAAGTACCACTAAAAAATAATAAGAAAAAAATGGATATTGCCTTATTAGTCTAAAGGAAAACCTGTAGTCTCTAATTTTCTTTGAATTTTACTTTGGATTTCAAGCATATGGAACAATCCAAAGTTATTATGCTACTCAATGTATCTTACCAATAGAGGGCAGCATTCTGCCCGAAGATATATTAGCCATATGTGGCAGTGTGCTCATTTGCATTTATTAATTATTCAAATAAAATATATTCCCATGATCCCTTCATCTAACAGTTTAATACAAACCCCCCAAAATAAATAGAAAAAAAAAGTTTGCACGTTCAACAGAATTAATGTCATTGATAATCATTTACTATTAATATACTTATTTTTCCCTGAAAAAAAAATCATGTTCGTAGGAATTCTAGAGTAAAACATGAAATGAATACCTATCTATTCTTTCAAAATATCTGTCCCTGCCGGACAAGTTGCTGCTTTAGGAGTTTAAATGTCCGTATGAGCAGACGACCACCCTGCTGGAGACCAATAGAGTTGGTCATACGGACATTTAAACTCCTGGCGCCAGAGCTGCTGTGGTACGCGTTAACCCCGTATTAACCCCTTAACCGGAAAAAACGAACACGAAGACTGTCCATGAATATTTACCCGAAGAGAAGACAGGAACGGGCGAATATTCGCGGAATACGAAGATTTTTGTTTTGCCAAAGACGAAGAGCCCCCTGGTGCCCAAGTCTAGTTTCAGACCTGTTTGCAGACACAACTGCTATTGCCAACTAAACACGTCCTACTATGGGAAGATACTTTGGTGGGAAACAGAAACTAGAGAAAATTACTAAAATAGGAATGCATGCTACAAGACCCACTGCAGGAAGGAAAGCTAACCGCATATACACACCTGTCTGTTGATCAATTCATGAAAGCCAAGACACACATGTTCAAGGTGTCACATTAGAAGGTATGCAAACTACAAATGGCGCAAGTTCCTATTGCAAATGTGTTTGATACTCCTTCTCAAAAACATAACATTCTGGCTCCTAAATAGAACGATGTTAGTTAACAACTTGCCTTTTGCTGTCTATTTATTCACACATAACGCTGTGTTAATTTTACCTAATTTGATTTTTGTTAAAATACCTTTGACAATTTAAAAAAATATTTATATTGTATACATCTTTATAGAAAGTATAATAAAGTAAAGGTCACTCATCTCAATGGGCAACATGACATCTCTACAAACAATGGCCTCTGGGTAGCAGGAAGACTATGAATACTAATTTTCTGTTAGTTAAATGAGAGGTTCACAGGACCGATAACATTGAAATTATACAAAGGTGACCTTTCATTGTATTTTATTCATTTATAAAGTAAACAATAACATATTTATTTTGAAAATCTTTAAAAGCGGATTTAAAAAAAAAAAAAAATAGAACCATTATCTTTTCTTCTTCATCTTAAAAATAATTTAAATTTAAAATGTTGGTAACTTTTTTTTATTATTTATTTATTTTTTTAGATTAAATGCATTTGTTGATAAAGGTAATTATTATGTTTTATATTTCCGTGTTGGCTAATTTATTACAAATACACAATTTAGACAAACATAACTGAAAGCTTGGCCGGATGTCTGCACCCTGCGCTCAGTATTTCTTTTTTTAATGTGTACCGGATGTTGGTTTGGTTTCACAAAATACTTTTACCCAGGGACCCTGGGTCATGTCAGTCTACCCATTCAAGATATTCAAATTTATACAAATACTACACAGCGTATGGAAATAGAAAATACAAAGGCTTGGAGACAGGGAAATGATAACCCAACTGCTATGATAGTCTATACTAGACTTAACTTCTGATATTCTGAGGTGATAAATAATAGAGTTTGTTTCTCCTTAAACCTCAGAAAACTTCATCCTCTGATGGAGGAATTTTTTTTAGATATTAAATTTAAGCGCCCACTTCATGGTAGCTGAAGAAAGTACCAAACACGCATTACACGCCAGGCAAAGTGCGACGCAGCGCAGAACACAAACATCAGCATCCTAAGTACAGTGATAGCATTTGTTTCCTCTCAATAACAAAACTATACACATGAAACATACCATTATACAGAATATAACAAAGTAACAGTAATCACATCATTCTGTACAAAAACACTTAACAGTTCCAGAGAGCCAGAAATAGTGACCTTGTAGAAGATAAGCTTCTTCTCCATAGAACCAAGATATGTTAAATAATGTTCCTCTCATGCAATCCTCTCATACAACATATTGTTGTCATTTTATTAATTTGTATTATCCATTCCCCTCCCCAAACTAATAATGGGCTGCCTGAACCCATCATCAGCAATCAGCCTATTACCATTAGGGAGAGGTAACATAATAAGGAGGAATAATTCTATAGATTCCTTTTAACGTATGCACAAATGTATGCCTGTAAGCTGTTGTCTATATTGTCTATCCTGTCACAGTCAGCCCTTGCATACTCTATTTATATAATAATATATATATTATATTTATCATATAAATATATTATAAAATAATGTACTATAGAAATTGTAAATGTATATTATTCATAATATAAATATATTTGCATAAATCTATTCAGTGTTTGAATAAAGTCAATCAAGCAAGTGGGGGATCAGCTGCTCCCTTGATATAACAATAAGATAGCTAGACAGATTGCTTAGTCAAACCTGAGAACAATATTTTAAGTGGCTAGACTTGCAAAATGTAGGGTTTTGGAAATGTGATAGACGTGCTTTAAGACTTAGTGAAATTCCTGATAAAATTCCTCCAAAAATGGTTGTAGGACAAAAAAAAATAAAATTATTATAACGGCGTCTATGTATGTATTTTCCTTCTACATATAAACATTATCCAGTAAATATGCCTAATTTTTACTGAAACTTTCTTGGATCCGGTCTTGTTCTTTTACAGAAAAAAAAGAAAAAATGACATACACAACCCTGTTTGTGTAACATATCTGAATGTATAGACAAAATAACTGCGAGCTTACACAACATATGGAAAACTGATATTTCAGCAAATCTAAATTTGAGAGTGATATGTCTTAATTTTACTTTCACAAATAAAAATATAAAAAAGTGAAGCTTCAGGGACGTTAACATCCAATAGCTCAGTATTAAATATTTATTCTTCCAACCTAGCTGTGAAATACCAAACATGGGAGAAATAGAATTGTGTGCATTTTCGTTTGGTAGACACATTGAAAGATATATATATATATATATATGTTTTTGTATACATGTATATACTGTATATACTGTTGGTATATACATTTACCCTTTGATAAAAATCTCTGTGGTCCCAAAAAGCTTTTTTGACTAAAATCAGAGAATCACTTCATAGCCATCTCTAGTTTCTAAAAAACACAAAGCAATTTAACTTTCCCCCGTATGAGGAGACCAAGAACCCCCAGACATTTTCTTTTTTAAATCCCGAGGTGCCGTGCTTCTCAGATGCATGCGTCTGTGCATAAAAGCAGCAGAAGCCTGATACTTTTTCAAGTCTTCATCTGGCATTCCCTGTGGGGATTTGTCAGACCCAATTCCTTCCCTCCCCGGCCATAAGACCTGCAGGAGGGCCGGATCTTCTGGTCCTCCTCCGAAAAGGAGGACCACTGTACGGAAGAGGTAGGGAGCCACAAGGCATCGCACTACCTCTACCAGCCAGGGCAAAAAAGTCCAGATCCACCGCTGGAGTGCAGTGCTCAAATATAAAAGGCAAAGTGATCCAAAAACAAATCAAACCCTTGCTGTGTTCAACAAAAGCCATGATGTGGAAGCCCAATTGATTGGCACACATGCACATATCAGGGCAAAGTATGAAAATATATAAACAAAAGCACTTACACATCCATCTCCACTTTCATGCCTATATAGGTCTAGTAAAGGAAACCAATCCCGTGACAAAGCCTTCAGTGCTTCTTTCATTTTCTTCATGAGTGAGCTGTTGCCTCCCTATAGGAAAGAGAGCAAGGAGGTCCACATCTGGATCCTCCTTTTTACTTGGGGTGAGGCCCAAGACATCCCCACAGGATAAAATATCATAAAAACAAATTTAAGATGCTCAACAAACAGCTGCTTCATAGACTTTACCACAGTGCATCCCTACCTGGAAGCAGCTTGTGGCAGGATCTGAGTTTTCCTCTGTAATGGCACAAGAGAGCTAAAATGTGAGATGTTCCCAAGCATAATGTTAGCATTGTGTTTATTTAACATATAGCTTTTAAATTATTCAAAGTCAACCAATCCACACCTAGATCATGTTATGTTAATTTTACCATTTCCCATGATCCCTTAGTCTGATTGTACTAGTGTTACTACAACTAAAATTGTAACACACATTATATTCAGCCAGTACCTGCACGCTGGGGCACCAGATCGGAACTTTGCAATTTTTGCATTCAATGGTTTTGGGGGTTTTGTACAAACATCTGGTACTACAGCTTTGGTTCATGGGCCGTTTTCAATTATTTATTCTGTAGGACTGAACTCACTAAAAGGCGCAAGCGTTAAAAGGCAAAGGGTAGGAAATCGCTCAGGGGACTGATGACTAACTGAATAAGCCTTGTTTAAAAGTTGTGTCACATTTTGTTATATTTAGAATTATATATAAACTTACATATGCTAAAGAATCATTTATATTTAAAATTGAAGGTACATGGGCTATATATTTGCCCTAGAGTGCATTGAGAGTCGTGTTTATTATGGTATCATATCAGTTGGTGGATATTGACCTTTAAAAGGATGAAAACACTTACAATTTATGATTTTCTCCCGTCACTTGAGACACGGAAGAAGTTTAACAGGTTACATATGAGCTGAAAATAAACACAATAAAGGTTCAGCGCACATATCCATATCCGCATGTATAGTACAGTAGATTGATATTTGTCTGAATTATTGCAAAGCCATTAAAAATTTAATTATGATACAGCAATTAAAATTTTAGGGAAGGTGCTACATGGATGAGTACATTGACTTCATTACAGCTGAAGTATGGAATGTCTCTAAGACTGAAAATAGCTGTCATTCAGGGTAAAAAGATTGTCACGTCGAAGGAAATGTAATGTTTTACTCTCTGGGAGGAAAGTCATTCCTTCAGATCTGCAAAGTCATAATGGTATATGACATGTGGTCTAGCCAGTATCATTTTATTTTCATGCAAATGAATTAATCTCTCATTGACACAATCATTATCAGACGTAGCTCGATATGAATTTGAGCAAATTAAGATCTTTGGTGCGCCAATTGATGAGCACAAAGTTAGTTCTACGAGAGGGGAATGAAAAACTTTTATAAGGGTCAATTTTGCTCGGTGTGGTCTTGCAATGTGCTGGCATTGCCTCCAGGCAGTTCAAGAATACCCCTTGCCTTAAAGCATATGGGGCAGTTACCCTTCATGCCCCATGGATGTTATAGCCTTGGTTGCTAAACTGAACACCATTCTGCCTTGATTGATTGGCCTATATAGTCTGATTAAATGTATTTATTTTGCATCTCAATTTCGATTTACATTTTTTGGTTTGCCATAATATATATATTTATTGGACAACAATATATACATATGGTTACCTTGTAACAGCCATTTTTTTTTTTAAATTTTTTTTTTTATTATTATACCTAAAACAGCAGAAATGGTTCTCTACAGTAAGCAAAGTAAAGATGTGGAATCCACTACCTACAGAGTTTGTGCTATAAAAAATTTGATGCCTTTTAAAATTATACTGGTGGGTTTTTTTTTATAGCAAAGGCACAAATAGAGAAATATAAAGGTTAATAAGGATGTGATTAATTATAGCTTGCTGATCCACTAAGAAATCAGATGTTGGACTTAAGAAATAATTTTTCTTGTGTTGTTCACGTGTTGTTTTTTTCTAATGGATCAGCGGCACGGCTGAACTTGATAGATTTGTGTCTTTTTAAATTTATATTACTATGTTACTATGTAATATGGATTGCTAATCCTCATAATTCATTTTTAAGGTTGCAACATTGTAATTTCTTTCATGCCGAGAGTATAATCCCTGCTTTTCATGTAATAAATATACAGAAATAAATAATTTGACATACAATCAACACATGCAAATAATTCACTGTTATCCATCAGGATTAAAAACATGTTGACAGCTTGTACACAAATGACTGTAATAATATGATTCATATCAATATATGTACTTCAAAAATAAGAAATTAACAGCAACAGCAAAGTGCCATGTAGATGAAAGTATCTGATATATGACAAAATGTATACAATAATTATGGAATTAATGGGGGGGGGCACCAGCACAACTTTAACTCTTAGAGTGTCGGCTACACACATGATGCACCACTACTCTATGGCCTTTAAAATACAACCCTTTAGATTGTAAACTCTCAAGGGGGGTCCTCAAAAGCCCACCATTCCTGATTGGAACTTTGTATAAAATACCATTAGGCTAGATGGCAAGGTAATGGACAGGGTACTCAACTCCTGATGCATTGTATGTATTAATGTATATTTGTAATGTGTGTTAACTGCCTGCCTAAAATGTACAGTGCTGTGTAATTCGTTGATGTGTAATAGATATAATAATAAAAAAATAACAAAAAAAAATAGTGAGTGCCAATCAGTGCCTGAACTGACCAGTAATCATTTTACTTAATGTAGAAATCTCACAACTTCAATCACCCTCAAAGCACAGATGCCACTTCTTATCTTAGCCAAAAGGCTGAGAAGAAACATTAAGGAGCCCTTTTTCCTAGGAGCCAAAGGATTTTCATCCTTGTTATTTTATAGAAATTTCTAAAATTTCCAAGAAGCCCATGACTTTTTTTTTTTTTTTTAACTGTGAGTAGGTGCTTCAAACAACAGTGGGCCCAAATCTTTCTCTTCTTAAACCTGCACATCCCACAGGAGATAAAAGACTCTCTCATTGACTCCCAGGCTGACTCATCTAGGATCCCTAAAAAGATGCAGCAACAAAAAGACACAGAACCCAAAAGCCTGTAGAACCAATACAACAGAGAAGAACACTGAATTTTTTTATTTTTTTTTGAAGCCCGAGGTGCATGCTCCTTGGGTGCCACATTCTGTGCACAAGGCAGCAGAAGCCAGACTACGATACCGAGTTCCCTCACAGAGAACTCGGACAAATTCCAACCCCCCCCATGGGAGGGTCGGATCTTGAGTCTCACCCCAAAGAGTGAGACTCCTTGCTGGCTTTTTTTTGAGGAGAGGAAGGGGCCAGAAGGCACCCAATCCTCCTCCAGCAAAGTCCAGGCTTCACTGCCTCTTAACCCCTTCGCGACCTTTGCCGGTTCAGGACCGTCATGACATGAAGGTCACTAAATGACCTTTGACGGTCCTGAACCGTCAAAAAGTAAAATAAGCTTAGAAAGTGATCAACGATCACTTTCTTCGCTTAAACGGCGTTACTGTAATGCCTCGATGTCGAGGCATTCAGCAAGGCCGAGATCGGCATCGGGGGCCATGTCTGGCCCCTCCCGGAGGCGTCAACAGCCGCCATACATTGTATGGCGGCGGACGCCCGTTTTAAAAGCGTTTAGGAGGCGATCAACGATCGCCTCCTAAACTTAAATGGTGTCGCTGGAATGCCTCGATCAGGAGGCATCCAGCGACACCAAACACTTACTTCTGGGTGGGCTGTGACCGCTCCGGAGAGCGGTCACAGCCGCCGCTGCCGGTGATCTTCGCCATCAAGCAAGATGGCGGCGGCCCGGGAAATAAAACAATAAAGACGAAAAAGTTCGCTAGAGGGTCTCCAGACCCTCTAGAGAACTGGCTCCACTTGCTGGTTGAATACAGGTACTGCATTCAACCATGCAAGTCAATGGAGCCCAGCTTTCTAATCACTATGTGATTAGTAAAATATTCAAAAAAAAAAAAAAAAAAAAAATGGAAAAAAAAATTAAAAAAAAATGTGCTAACATTTAAAAATTATTATGCAGTGATGTCACTAGATGAACCATCCAGTACCAGAAAAATGTGTAAAAAAAATATAAAAAAAGTATTAAAAAAATAAAATAAAATTAAAAAATAAAGTTTATTATTTTGAGCAAGTGCTAAAATTTCTCAAAAATCTCAACAAAGAGTTAAAAAAAAAGCACTTCAAATTCCCAAGGGGTGTCTAATATATATAAAAAAATGGCTGATGGGGTAAATTGGAGTGGCCTAGCTCAAAGATAGGGCATAGGTACAGACTGACCAAAATGGAGAAAAAAAGCGCACTTCCCAAATGTGGCATTTTAAATCTGAAACAACCCGACAAACCCATGCATGTTGGGTATCACTGCACTCAGGAGATGTTCCTGAACACACATTGGGGTGTTGTTTGACAGTGGCATATACCAGGACCTGTATATCTATAACTAAAGTACAATTTGTGTGAAAAAAAATAAAAAAAATTACTATTACAAAGTTTGACAAAGTGTAGTTCTATAATTGGTGCATGGAAAGGGTTAAAATAACAGCATTTGGAATACCCTGGGGTGTCTAGTTTTCAAAAATATATGGTTTGAATGGGTTAAATTGAGTTAACCGGCTTCAAAGATATTCCAAAGAGGAGAGGGAGGCACAATGACCAAATGACCACCTGAATTACGCATGCCCCAAAAGTAGCCTTTTACCAGCCAAACAATCTGACAAACCCATGCATGTGGGGTATCGCTGTACTCAGGAGATGTTGCTGAACACATATTGGGGTGTTGTTTGACAGTGACATATACCAGCACCTGTATATCTATAACTAAAGTACAATTTGTGTGGAAAAAAAATAAAAAAAATTACTATTACAAAGTTTGACAAAGTGTAGTTGTATAATTGGTGCATGGAAAGGGTTAAAATAACAGCATTTGGAATACCCTGGGGTGTCTAGTTTTCAAAAATATATGGTTTGAATGGGTTAAATTGAGTTAACCGGCTTCAAAGATGTTCCAAAGAGGAGATGGAGGCAGACTGACCAGATTTGTTAAAAAAGATTTGGAAATCATAAAACGCTGCTTGTACTTATTGCCCTATAACTTACAAAAAACAGCAAAAAAACATAAAAACATTGGGTATTTCTAAACTCAGGACAAGTAGTAGAATCTATTTAGCTAGTTTTTTTACTTGCTTTTTTAGGTGAGTAAAAGATTTTTCAAATAAAAGTCATAAAATGTGTTTTTTTTTTCAATTTTTCACCATGTTTTTTTAATTTTTTTATAGTAAATAAGATGATACGATCAAAATAATGGTATCTGAAGAAAGCCCATCTTGTCCTGAAAAAAACAATATATAACTTATGTGGGTACACTAAATGGGTGAGGAGAAAATTACAGCTGAACACAAGCACCACAAAAGTGTCAAAACAGCCTCGGTCCCACAGGGTACAAAACGAAAAATGAGCCCAGTCCTTAAGGGGTTAAAAAGAAACCAGTGTGAATTAGTTAGTATAAAAACAAAAACAAAAAAACACAACTAACAAACAAAACCTCTAAGAGCAAGAGGTCCACACGTGGATAACCCTTTTACTTAGGGAGAGTCTTTAGATTCTTCAAAATATGTAAATGAACTTGAAATCACTGCAAAAGGTTGGTAGGTAAACCCTCTCCTTCTCATTAATCAAGGATTTCAAGAGAGTTTAGGATGCATTGATCTATATAAAACTTATATTGGACTACTTTTTTTATTCTTAGGATGAGTCTAAACACTTCAAGAACATGTAACTATAACTAGCTCAACCAAGAATGGCAAGCACTAGTTTTAATTAATGAGCTACCATAAAGCAAGATATTAAGCATTGCTCATTTTAGGTCATGCTGATCACATACTCATTTACATAATACAATCCTATACAAAAAAGTATACAAAACTTTAGGCACATGTGTTTGGAACATAAAGAATAATTTTTTTAAGGCAAAATACAAAAAAGTGTCAAAGAAGTGCCAGCCATATGGCACATATAGTACAAAGTCACATTCGCCTTCCAGCCAGTAAGGGAAGGGCTCATCCGTGCTTCTCAGCAATTATATTTTGTTACCCTAGAGTAAAAGGGGCTTCTTAAAAGTTTTTTTTTTTTTTTTTTTTATGTAACCTATAGATTAAATAATAAAAATGACAGATCTGCTAAGTATTATTTGCTTAATGCATCAGAGAGTGCAATTTAAAACAGTTCCTCTAACATAGTGACATATTCAGCAAATATTTATAATAGTATTCTATCCAGTAGTGTATGTGTGTTATTTTCACTAATTACACCAGATACTGGACATTGAAACAGATGAACTCTAACTAAGCGGGACTGACAAGAATTAACACAAGACAGACTTTACGTATTATGAGTACTCTGCAGCTGTTGTCTAGACTTCTGTTGTCCTAATTGAACCAAGATCTTTCAAACTGATTTGGAAGGATCTATACAATTGAACAAATTCTCTCCAAACAAAAACTGTTGACAAACTGAGCAATGAAGTAACAAGATTTAATTTACTGATAAAGATCTTTTTACTAGAGTTTCCAGGGCGATATTAACCATTGCATTTCATTTCTGTTTTTGCTGGAACACCTTTACTTGTAATTTTTATTATATCATTGCTTCCGATTTTCTCATCAGGTGGGACACCTAGCACCACCACCTGTCATATAATACCAAGAAATAGATCATTAGATACCACCTACTTAAAAATGCTTTTCTCTGCATTCTGCCAGTGATATAAGTTAATGCAGTATTAGAACTATCAAGTTTAATTTAATGAGCCATCCAATCCTTAATTGATGTTAACGGTGGTAGGCCTTAAGAAATAGGTATTCTGAGATTTGGTAAGCAGTTCTTCCAATGCTTCAGATCGTCTCTAGAAGCAGGTCAGTGTAGAATTGGGGACCCACCCTTAGTGAGGAAATTAATTTGAGAGAATTTATCTGTGCAGACTTAACCAGTTTGTTCAAAGACAACAAAACAAGCCAATGTTCTATTATATACCTTGTGTGAAATGTTAAAGCCCCTCATTCATAAACTCATGTGATGTCTCACCGACACAGCACTGATCTGTTTGCAGATTTTACAACAAAGCGCGGCACCCAGCAAATACGTTTTCAAAGCACCTATCTGAAGCATATTGCAGGACCGATAGCTTTTTATTTTTTACTTATGATCTTCCTTGTTTCCTCCTCCTCCCTTTCAGATAGTAGTGGATTTTCAGTAACATGTTACATTGTAGCAACAAGTACAAGCTGCAGTACATAGCAATAGAACGTTTCTGTTATTGCTTTATGTTCTGGAGAGATGGCCCACAATTAAGGATCACGTCTGGGTCTGAACCTCCTGCTCTACATTACTAAATTGGGAGTGTGATAGGTTTGGCTGGAGAGGGGAATGTGGGGAAGAAACAATCACTAGTATCTTAAGACTTGATGCCCCTGTTGGGGGCATATTAAATAAATAGAGCGTGAGAGAGTGAATGAGAGCATGAGAAAGTGTGGGTGAATAACAATAAAATTTGTTTCCGAATATAAAAAGCCCTCAGATTTTCATCAGAAATGAAAGGGCAGGAAATGAGATTCCCAGTCCGAAACAAATGGACCCTCAACAAAAAATTGGTTGGAAATGTATTTGGTCCATTTGCACAAGACTATTACTTACTGGGTGTTTGTTGAGTTTTTGTTTTGTTGTAGGTACAGATTGATGATTTACAATGTATACATATGTTGTGTTAAAATAAAGTTTTTCGTGTTTACCAAGTTAATGCCTAGAATATTCAGACAAAATGAACTCAATATACCATTTGCTTGGAAAACCGTTAGCCGGGCATCTCTTTGTATCCCATCCATTTCTTCTTATACAATACAGTATCTGAACAGATATCCTTTTCATGAAAAGTAAGGTCAATAGGGTTTCACTTGGCTTAAATATTAAAGTTACTGCACTTGGCTACACTATTGATTCACCAATAAAGCACTACATAAAAATATGTGAACCATTTTATTATAAGATGCTCTGTTGAATAATAAAATATGATAAGGTGAAAGAAATAAACGGTTGGGACTCACTTCAGTTTGTTAATTTATTATTTCCCTAAAGAACATAAACTGTAAGTAAAGAATGCGAAGGGATGGAATATGAAATCTAATTTTTTTAAAGCTCTGAAATTGTACTTCTGAAGGACAGGATCAATTCTCAAACTAATTCCATGAAAATCAGGTCAATAAGGCAGGTCTCTTAAGAGCTGTACTAAGACTGTATTAGCAACCCATGCTAAGACTTTCGTTCACCAAGGACCTGCTCTTGGCAAACCTGGATAAAAAAGATACATATTACTTATTCTCCTTACTGCAAATTATATTTTTTATTAGATCACAAAAGAAACATTTTTTTTTTCTCATTTTAATAAACACAGTTGTAACCTGTCCTTCCGAATAATTTGAAAGTTGCAGACTAAATCCCCCAGATTAAACGAAAAATAAATAAATAAATAAATAAATAAAAATAAAAAAAAAACTTCACCAAGAAGAGTATAAGACACAGAGAAACCCCAGTGGAAAGATTTATAACGTCTAGCTCAAAATGTGGATTTCCTCAAATTCCAATATCGCTAAAATAAAAGAAAAAGAGAGACTTGTTTTTAATATCTATCAAATTCAAGAAATTGCGGTTGAACAAGTAGCACAGGTGAACAACTGAATCAAATAGTTCTTTCTGAGTTATTTTCTGAGATTATTTTCTGCTATGTCTTTTTTTTTCTTCTACTGAGTGAAATAGAATGATATATATATAGTTGCCCAGAACATTGGGACAAATAATCTAATGCATTCTATTTATTTTTCTATTAAGATGATGGTATTTTATCATTTGATTCAATATTAATATAATTCATTGTACATTGTATGCAGAAGAACTGTAATAAAAGAGCAGAGATTCCATCGAACATAAGAAGAACATTTGAGACCTGTTTCAGAACCCCCTAGATACTATTGGTTTTCAATCTTGAACAAGGATGAGCAAAATTGGACTTCTTGGAGTGGCTGGACCACTGACTTCTTACTTTACTGCCCAGCTGTGGGTCATCGGGGTGGAGGTATACTTGGGGATGTTCTGCAGTTGCCCAGCCTTATTCTTAAACAGACATACTAAAACATGTATTTACACAATATGTAATGCCTATGGGTCTTATCCTGCAGCTCCTATAGACACTGATAGTCTATCAATGACCTTATAGCGGAATGTGTGATTGTGTGTCATTAGAGGCAGATGAGGATAGCTAAGCCCTTCCACCTATGCTTGGCCAAAGTCTTTTTTACCCCAGTCTTGGTGTGAATAGTTATCTCATGTTCTACTGTGATTTAGCCCTTTGAGTAGTGCAAGTCAGAAAACATTTTCCCTCATCAGAGCATCACGTCAGAAGGAGGGGGCAAGAAGGGGCTTGACCCGCCTTGGCCATTTTTTGGCTTAATTTCACCAATCTATGGAATTGACAGGGGCATTTTAAGTAATTAAATTGTCTATGCTACTGAGCAGGGTTGGTTGCTCCACCTTACGCCAAACCCATTGGGCAGGGATAGCATTTTGCAAAATATACTTTGGAAGCCCTTGCTCAAGTTAAGCTATTCATAGGTATCTACTTTAAGGCAAACTGTCCATCGCGTAACACGTTATAGCCATGGTGATAGAAATCAGGAGCTTGCTCTTCGGATAAAGCTTCCACATTAAACATTACACTCAAGGCTTTCCTCTGTTACGTCTTGTATAGAGGTAAAAACTAGACATTTCCACTGGGAACCAGTTGGCATCCTCCATTAATCAAAGGCCCTAATGTGCCTCAACATTTGAGGTACGTAATTGGCATAATCTGGACCCATTTTGCCAACCATGTTGGGCCAACATGATGTACAGTAAAATATCCTTAAAGACCACAGAGGCGTCATCTTCTATTTGAAAAATACAGCAATCATCATTTATTTGTGTAGTTTATTCAGTCAAACACATTTTCAGATAGGCTGATAAGTAGATTCCTAGTAAAATTAAAACCACCTGAGACCAAAAATGTAAATTGAAAAGTCTGAGTGTTTTGTGAAAGCTTACCATAAATTATAAATGGAGATTAGAAGATGCCAGAGAAAAACAAGGTAATCAAGGATAACAATTAATGTACAGATAGATACTCATATGCTCATAGTTACATTTTAGATTTGTTTGTAGATTTAGAGATCTAAACCTACGTTGGCATGCTACATTAATAAAAAAAAGACAAGGCATATTTCTATGAGGCGAGGAGGGTAATAAAGAGTCTTCTCTGATGCTTGTACTTAGAGAGGGATTTCCTGCACTACTGAAGACACTTAAGTATTTTAAAAGCATTCACAGCTGATTTTTCGGGGGGTACTGGGGCATACTTACTTGTGACCCCTTAAATTGCAAATCATATTGTCAGGAGCTTTTAAATAGTCATTATAAAACATCATAAATACCAAAGGAAACAAACTGCAGGTTCACGTCCTTCGAACTTCATGGATGTCTGTATCTGTAGACAGCAGCTTAACGTGTGTATTAGACTCCTCTGTTTATGTGTTGAGTGTTAGCTTTTCCTTCTAAAGGTGCGTTACTTGAAATTAGACCTGTCTACAAATTTCTAGACATTCTGACTAAAATGTATAATTTATCTACAGCATCTTTTGTATCGTTTAAGTGCACACGCTTCCATCTGCTTTAAAGGTGCTGTTCCACTAGACATTTTTTCCCCAACATTCTCCGATTTGTTATCATTATGTGCTATTAAGGTGCACATCTTGTTGAGCCATTTTGCTTTTTTAAAGTGATATAATGTTTTGCTGTATTTTCTTGTTGGAAACATTTCAGTGGAGCCTGTTAATCCTGTCTGTCTTCACTGCCCAGCCTGGCGATCTCTGACTTCACAAGAGGTGTGTTACCTTTAAGGTCTTCTCATTTTTTAAGGGGTCACAATCCCATCACACCTATCACACATAACACCTATTACACAAACACCTCATGCCTATAACACAAAGCACCTATCACACATCACTCCCACACCCCTATCACACAAAAAACCTCACTCAATAACACTCAATGCCCATCACTGCCCATCACTATGTATCAGGATCTATAAAGCTCTGCTGTTTCACATGCCTGAACATGAAATGGCAGGTTGTCGGAGCTATAGGTAGTTACTCCTGTGATGTAAATCAAAGAGGAAGGTTTTGGAGAAATTATAGGGTTCTTTTTCTAGGCAACTGTAATATTTAAATCAAACATGGTGGAACAGAACCTTTAATTATAGTATTTTTAGCGAACATGGTCTAGGTCAGGGGTGTCCAACCTGCGGCCCTCCAGCTGCTGCAGGACTACATCTCTCATACTCCTCAGCCAGCCCCTTAGCTGAAAGAGCATTATGGGAGATGTAGTCCTGCAGCAGCTGGAGGGCCGCAGGTTGGACACCCCTGGTCTAGGGTCTACCCCTAAGAAACTTAGACATGTTACTGAATCACAAACCATCCATTACTCACCTCCTTTAAAAAGCAATTAATGTTTGGATAGGTCACTAAATTGAACCCATTTTGCGTTAATAAACTTGCAGTTCTAAGACAATTTCCATTTTTATTTAATAATGCAACTTATGTTTTGATAATAAACATTATATCCCGTGTAATCCATCCATGTTGTAATTCCTGCATCTTGAAATGTTAATAAAAAATATTAGCAAACATCAAACCACAGAAAAATCTTAGCAAGATGGTTGCCTAGCAACCTTTAACAGGACCGGATGATGCAGAAATTGAATAAAGAAGCATTCTATTTAATAAAACTCTACATTAAAGCAATCGAGTTTACAAGGGGACATTCAAATGGTAAAGTGACATCTAAACAATGTTATGCTAGACGCATCTGTATTTTCTACAGATGACATAGGCCAAATACTAACAATAATAGCAGATACAATGTAACATATATAAATATATTATTTTTTTACAAAAGAAAGAATATAGTAATTCCACTGCCATTGGATAACTTTTTCCCATCAGATTATTTTTTCTTCTTAAGTAGTTTTGAACTGGCTACTCTTTTGTGACAAGAGGGCGTTGATGATCATCACCGGATATCATGAAATGTTAAGAGAAAAAAGCTTCCTCCCCCCCTACAGTAAATGCAAGGCAGATGCTCAGACAGGGAGGCAGAGATATTTGCAGAGGCCGCTTCATTCATAAAATCAATACCCGCATACTAAAAATGAAAAAAAGTGTTTTTGTTAGCGTATGAAGTGGAAGAAAGCAGTGGAAATTGTATGCAGAGTATGTGAGTGATCCATGCTACTTTTATGGCTATTTTTCACGTCTTTAAAAGTGCCATATGCCTAATTTATTTATGGGGAATCTGGAACTACACGGGACCAGGGGCGTACCTAGAGTATTTGGCACCCGGGGCGGATCCTGTAAGTGGCACCCCCCCCCACCAAATGTAAAGACATCTACAAAATTATGTTAAGAATATTTATTGCACCAATTTGTAAACTGTATGTCAACTGTAAACAACAAGAAATCTGAAAATAAAATAAAAAGTAAAATAAATACGTTTAAATAACATTTACTGAACATATAATAGTGCTTTCTTTAATAACCCTGCAAAAAAATCAGCGTCCACATTGCCCATATTGCCCACATAGAATCTGACCAGCACCCAAATTACACACACATAGGACGTGCCATCTTTGCCCCCAAACAGCCCAGCATGAGTCAGCATTGTTCCCAAACAGCCGAGTGTACGCCATCTTTGTCCCATGAACACGCTACCTGTGCCATCTTTGTCCCATAAACACCCTGCCTGTGCCATTTTTGTCTCATAAACACCCTGCTTATACCATCTTTGCCTTTTTGACAAATCAACTATACACCTATGATTAACACAAACACTTTTACAGTCACTCACTAATTCACTTTCATTCACACAATCATTTATTCTTTCACACAAATTATTTACACATATTTATTGATGCATTCTTACAAATTCATTAATTATCTCACTCATTCACACAATTCATCCACACATTAATCCATTCATTTTCGCTCCCTCATTCTCACTCTTTATTTCAATATTCTTGCTACCCTCCTTTCTCCCTATCTACCCATTCTCACCCCCTTCTGCCCTATCTACCCCTTCTTACTCCCTTCTCCCTATCTACCCCCTATCCCCCTGTCTCACTCCCTTCTCCCTATTTACCCCCTCCTAACTATCTACCCTCTGCCCCCTTTGAAGTTCACTTACCTTTCAGGAGTCCTGCGGTGGGGGTGCAAGCAGTGGCGTCTCCAGGTTTCATATTTAGGGGGGGCACATGGGGGGCCAGGGACCAAAGTAGGGGGGCCAATTATAAAACGGTACATATACACTATATATATATATATATATATATATATATATATATATATATATACACACACACACGTTAGACGTGCATTTTTAACTACATAATATGCACTTATCTCTTTGAAGTAAAGACCGTGATTAAAATATGATTTCAAAATAACAGCTAAAGTGACAGTTATTTTTCATTATTTAATATTAGCCCCTGCTGACAATATATATAAATATTAGACCCTGCTGCAGATATATAGAAATATTACATCCTGCTTCCGATATATATTAATATTAACCCCTGCTGCGGATATATATTAATATTAGCCCCTGCTGCAGATACATACTTATATTATACCCTGCTGCCGATATACATAGAAATTATACCCTGCTGCCAACATATATTAATATTAGCCCCTACTGCCGATATATATTATTAGTCCCTGCAGCCAATATATATAAATATTAGCCCCTGCAGCCAATATTTATTGATAATAGGCCCTGCAGCCAATATATATTAATATTAGCCCCTGTTGCCGATATATATAAACATTAGTCCCAGCTTCCGATATATATTAATATTAGCCCCTGCAGCCAATATATTTGCCACACTGACTGCAGATCAGGGGAAGACAGTGAGAGTCAGTGCAGTGTTCCCTCCTTCTGACTGCACCGTGACATTGAGAGGTCCTCTCCCCTGTAATCATCCCCAGAGTCCCTTTGTCCCCTCATTCACTAAACCATAGCGCTCTTTTACTTACACCCTGTAGTTCAGGTATAGATCAAATAAACAACACATGGAAACAGCACATGCAACTGAATGAGATTAAAAAAAAACTTGTATTTGCAGGTATACATAAATAATGTATGGAAACATAGCATTGCAGGTATAAACCAACAGAACACACAAACCCAGCATTGCAGGTATATATCAACTGGAAATCACATGTACACTCAGCACTGAAGGTTTAGATCAAATAATCAACACATGGAAACAGCACTCCAGGTATTGATCAACTGAATAAGACATGCAAATCCTATATTTGCAGGTAAACATTAATAATGTATGGAAATATAGCCGATACAGATGAACAGAATGACACAAAACCCAGCTTTGCAGATATAAATCAATTGGAAATTACATATAAACTCTGCATTAAAGGTATAGATAAAACCCCCTAAATTACAGGCATAGATCACTGGTCACACACCCCAAAGCCAACCCTGGTGTCCACACTGCCCACATAGAACCTGACCAGCACCTAAGTTACACATTATGTCAACTTTGTCCCCAAACAGCTGAACGTACGCCGTTTTTGTCCCATAAAGACCTCTCCCTCCCAATCTATCCTATCTACCCCCTCTCCCTCCCAATCTATCCTATCTACCCCCTCTCCCTCCCTATCTACCACAACTGCCTCTCTATCTACCACATCTGCCTCCCAATCTATCCTATGTACCCCCCTCTCCCTCCCAATCTATCCTATGTACCCCCCTCTCCCTCCCAATCTATCCTATGTACCCCCCCTCTCCCTCCCAATCTATCCTATGTACCCCCCTCTCCCTCCCAATCTATCCTATCTACCCCCTCTCCCTCCTAATCAATCCTAACTATCCCCTCTCCCTCCCAATGTATCCCATCCACCCCCATCTCCCTCCCAATCTACCCCCTCTCCCTCCCAATCTATCCTATCTACCCCCTCTCCCTCCCAATCTATCCTATCTACCCCCTCTCCCTCCCAATCTATCCTTATCTACCCCTTCTCACTTCTTATCTACCTCTTCTGACTCTCTAACCCCCTCCTAACTTTCTAACCCCCCCTTTGAAGTTCACTTACCTTGGGCTTGTCCAGCGGTGAGATCGCGAGGTCTCTGTGTCCCTGGTTCTGCCGGCTTCACTGCTGGGCGCCGGATATGACGACATATACCGGCGCTCGGCTTGAAATGCCGGCACTGCGAACCAGGAAGAGGCCTCGCGGTCGCGGAGAAGAGTGAGAGGCGCCGAACGGTTGCTGAGAACTTATTGAACTTATGCCGGCGTTTCAATTGGGGGGGCACACCGGGGGGCACAGCATGATGTAGGGGGGGCCATGGCCCCCTCTGGCCCCCCCCTGCCGACGCCACTGGGTGCAAGGCCTCTGTCTCCCAGCTCTGCCACTGTATGGAACAGTATAGAGTGATGGGAGTTATGATGTACTTTAGAGCATAATAATAATGAAAAAGACATTGGAAATGGTACAGCATAACACCCATCACTCTCACACATTTACCAATCCACACTTACCAATCCACAGATTCCACACATACCAATCCACACACATACCAATCCACAGATTCCACACATACCAATCCACACATATACCAATCCACAGATTCCACACATAACAATCCACAGATTCCACACATAACAATCCACAGATTCCACACATAACAATCCACATATACCAATCCACAGATATACCAATCCACAGATTCCACACATACCAATCCACAGATTCCACACATACCAATCCACAGATTCCACACATACCAATCCACTCTCACTGCCACTCAGTCTTACTGAATGATTTCGTACCTTCTTTTCTACCTTTTTTCTTCTTACAGCAGTCTTCCTCTTCGCTCCTCTTCTTCTGTCTTCTTCCGGGTCAGAGGGCACTGTGGGCGCGGCTTCAGTGCCGCCGGGATCTGACAACAAACCCCGGCGCACAGTATCGGAGGTCTTTAACAGACCTCCGGCTCCCTTGAGTGATTTTAAGCCGGTTCAAGGGAACCGGCTTAAAATCACTCAAGGGAGCTGGAGGTCTGGTAAAGACCTCCGATACCGCTCTCTTGCGAGCCTGCTCCTCCAGCGGCGGACATTACTGTCCGTCTCTGGAGGGGTGCCGGGTGTCGGCAAGTTGGCACCCCCCTGATGAGCAGCACCCGGTGCGGACCGCCCCCCCCCTCGCCCCCCGCTAGGTACGCTACTGCATGGGACGCACATATTACAATAAAAGTTACTTTTTTCTCTGTAAATTTTCTTGTTACGGTTTGATGTTTCAACGCGATTTACTTTTTTTTTTTTTGCACTAATGAGTGTAATAAACTAAATTTCAGTTAAGACACCAATGTGTAGTACATCCGGAACCCATGATCTACAAGGTTTCCATTGAAAGATCACATCCACAAGACTCTGATATAGTTTACACAAGCCAGACCCCCTCACATCCTATTTTATATACAACATGCATCTTATACTAAAATATGCTAACTAGCGGCTTATATTACATATCCTGCTGGTGTTTTTCTATGAATATAAAAAAGTGGTTCAGTTTGACAAACCAATTAAAAATACATATATTTATTTTATACTTATTACCGGTGTTCATATATAGGTCCCCAAAGCCCTGTGTGGGCTGCAATGACAGAAAAAGAGAAGCTAACTGGTGACAAATTGGCTTACTTACTGGACGGGACTTTTTCTGATACTGGCAAACCTGGAGATAATAATTGAGCTAGGTTTATAAAAGAAAATGTAAAATTCCAATTAAAAGCACTATAGTATTTTTAATCAGATAAGTAAGCAGCATGTTTTTTACAGGGGTTTTATAATAAGGATATCTATGTGATCAGAATGAATAAACAGCTTTTACAATATAAAAAGTCAAGTTCCTATACATAGCAACATAATCATTAATTATAAAAAAAACAACTAATTATAATATTTATGATTTTAATATAAGATAAATCTACAAAATACCGTATTTGCTCGATTATAAGACGACCCTGATTATAAGACGACCCCCCAAAATCAAAATATTAATTTAGGAAAAAAACAAAAAGCCTGAATATAAGACTACCCTATAGGAAAAGTTTTACTAGTAAATATTAATTCATGTAAACTATTTTTTCATATTTAATAAAAGCTATGATTGAGAAAAATATATATTTTTTTATTTCCTTTTATTTGCCAACCTGCCCCCCCAGTTATGCAGATCTGCCCCCAGGCTTGCCACTCTGCCCCCAGAAATGCCTTATACCCCCTATTTGCCACTCTGTCCCATGATGTGCCTTTTAACCCTCGATATGCCACTCTGCCTCCAGAAATGTCTTATAACCTCCTATATGCCACTGTGCCCCATGATATTCCTTTTAACCCCCTATATGCCCCTCTGCCCCATAATATGCCTTAAAAAGGCATATCATGGGGCTGAGTGGCATATAGGGGGTTAAAATGCATTTCTGGAGGTATATATATATATCTATATATATATAGATATATACACATATATATATATATATATATATATATATATTACTGCTAACAGCAATCACACTCCTATCAAGCCAAGGCAGCCAGTACATGCTGGAACCTGGGGATGATAGTAGTGGGATTACAGCCTCCCTATGCCATGCTACCACCACCACCCCCCTTACACATCCATGCTATCACACACACACACTCATTCACAAACATTTAAATACTCATTCATTCCATTAATCACACATACTTCACACATTAATCACAAAAATCCTCCCCCACCCCCTTACCTGAACTGCAAATTCTTTCACTCTAAGACTTCTGCAGGGGCCCGGCTGTGCGAGCAACTTCTCTGGCCCCGCCCCCAGAGGAAGGAGGGGGAAGGCAGAGTTATGTGAGGACGCTGCTAGCTTCCTGTTCTCCTGCTGCGAGAAGCAGAGACGCTGCTCGCGACCAAAGCCCGGTAAGCAGCACGGCCCCAGCAGAATTTTTTTTGAGGTCTGATTAGAAGACGACCCCGATTATAAGACGCATTTGCTCTGGAAAAAACCTTGTCTTATAATCGAGCAAATACGGTAATATTAACAATATAAAGTGCAGTAAAATACATTTAGTTATGTTATTGGGCTGGGGTTCTTTTGGGGTTCTTACTAATAAAGACCTATTTGGAATGGTTTAATAAGAACCATAAGTAGCTTAATTAGGGTTATTTTTGCCTTCTTTTGGATCAGGAATAGGAAGGTTAGGTAGAAGGGTTGAACTCGATGGACCTAGGTCTTTTTTCAACCTTATGAACGATGTAATACTATGTAACTATGTAAGAACTTCATACGTTCTGCTGTAAAGCCAACATCTCAGTGTGGTGTTTGTAGAGGAGGTGGTACCCGTAAATCACATGAGTGGCTACAATGGAGGTTATTCATCTCTGCAGATTTCAGAAAAGAAAATTCTCCTTAAGCATAAAATAGTAATTATTTCATTCGAAGAATGATTAATATTCCCATTCGGCTTCACCTCTCTGTGTACAAAACATTATTTATCACATAAACTCGGCTATTTCAACGAAAGTCAAGAATATAACATGTTATATCAATCAAATAGAGTGATATCGTGTTTTAGTTTTATATATATATGGATCACAATTGAATCTTGTATGTTATAGGGAAAGGCAGATAAGTAGGACATGTCTTTGAAATATAATAGATGACTGCGTATACATTGTATCTGGTAATAATGCCGATTGGACGTCCAGTACAGCTTGGCTACAATTATGAATCACGACCTTGATTTAATGGCATCTGCTAGTGAAAGACCCCTCTAGAAGGCGTTATGAATCCACCTATTCCACGGCTCAAAAATGATACAATATTTCATGTAATTTCCAGAACCTTCATCATCGTCAACTAAACATTAGAAATGTAATGCCGACAATGGTCTCCTTTTAGCACGGTGGGGTGTGTGAGGGGGGGTAATTTAATAAATTTGGCTAAATAATCCAGCCACGGTCACTCGTTGGTGGGCGCCGTCCTTAAAGTGCCAAGGCTGCCTTGTCGTCCCCAGCCCAGGCCTGCTAATAAAGAACTTTAATATATATTCATCATTAAATCAGTCTATACTCAACTTTGGTATTTTTCATAGATATATCAGTTGACCGCAATTTGTCTTATCTCTTATCCCATATCCATTCAACATTTTAGAGTAAACAGGTACAAAGCTGTGGAGAAGGTTGGTTTTCTTTCTCAATTTGAACATCTTCAATATGTTTTCCACATAACATGAAGATGTTTCATCTGCTCACAGACTCCCTGCTGAGGGTCTGATTGTTGACCCCCGTTGAAACATTGCCAACAATTACTATTACTCAGAAAGCAGTAAATGTGTTTCAGAGTCACAGTTACATTATTATTACCTGTCTTAAAGTCACAATCCCTTCCAAAGCAAAACTCCCTCCCGAGATCGAAGTGATATCTATTCACATCAAAAGAGCCATACTTTATAACATGATTCTTAAAGGTAAAAATACAAGGACCACTTCACAGTTTGCCTTACAGCAAAACTAAGGTCGGTTATGGCAAAAACAGCGAAATAGATAATTATCAGAGGAAATGCCTTTTATTTCACTCTTATTTATTGTGTTTTGGGGCATTATACGTTTTTTTGCTGTTTGATGCTAGTATAAACGTTGCACCATTCAATGGATTTATCTTACATGAGAAAGGGTTTTCCGAACACCTTGAGTCATGAAGCTAAACAATTTCATAATAAGGAATAAAAACTAAGCTTTTTTATAACTTATAATAATATTGTTTTCTTGTCCTTAAGGATATGAATAAGAATTTTTCTTAAAAATTCAGTTTGTGTTTGTAAAATATCACAAAACAAGTTTATTTTACTCACAGGGTGGTAGATAAGTGGAACAGCCTCCCATTAGAAGTGGTAGAAGGTAATGTGGTGAGGGAACTTGAACATGCATGGGATAGGCATATGGCCATCCTATATTTAAGACAATACCAAGGAATGATTAGGGTCTGAGTCTTTACAGGAAGAAATATGGAGAGTCTAGATGGGCCAAAAGGGTCTTATCTGCCATCATGTTGCATGTTTCCATGTTAAATATTTAGTAGGAATTTGCACTGCAGGGTCCATCAAGCGAAATTGCAGTTTCCTTACAGAAGTCATTTGTATATCCACTTATTTAGATCTTTGTGGCTTTTGGGATATTTTCCCAAATAGAGCAAATAAATCCAGGAAAGTTGTCACTTAATCGTCATCACATCTCCAGTGGTCAAAATGCTAACCACAGTGAAAATATAAAACTTTATATTAACGTAGTTTTGATCTTAGAATAAGATTTTCTAAAAATCAATGTGAGAAGTAACAGAATTACCAATTAAAAGTTAGAATCAAAATAGATATTTTTTTTTGGCAAATGTTTGATTTATTCACAGTTTGCCCAGTCTTACTCGGTCAACTTCACTAATTAATTCATTGTCAACAGACAAGCAAGCCAATAAAGAATACATTATGTTTCCATTTGTTTCTATTTTTTATTACATTCCGAAACTTGAACACCTAATATTGACCCATCGCAGATTTTTAAAACGTCTTTCCATGAATCCATACTTAGTTATTTTTACATTTTTAAAATAATACCCTAGCTGGCCCTATGTGATAATGTAATTGCCTAAATCAACCAATTAACCAAATGTAATTGATAATGGGGTTCAGTATTACTAGGCACGATTACTGCCAGTCTTGTTAAATCTAAACCGTTTTGATGAATTCTTTACCATCAATAAATAAAATGATCGTTTAACCCCTTAGGTACCAGGTAGATGTACCGCTACATGTCTGTACGTCTGCAATCAAGAGATGTTGCCGAACATAAATTGGGCCACCTACTGTGTGGAGGAAATTCCAAGAAAATTGCAAACTTTTTTACATACCAGCATACACAATTATTTCTCAGGTTATCGTGGCTGAAAATCAATTAGTACCACTTAGACTTTTTGTTGGTCTTTTTCCCCATCAAACGAAAAAGAGAATCCTTGAAGATCAAAAGTAGCCGTTTAGCTATTTTTTTGTACCCAAAGACGTATAACATCTGACTGTTGGGTTTTATCTTTTTTAACTTTATTTAGCAGTTTTATAACTTTGTCATGTGTCAACCAATCACTTATTTGGTTAATTTGCAAATCTACAGCCATCGATTGTTTGGTGGGATACACGGACAAAAGAAATCTGACCAAGGAAGTCTGGACTTTGCGATACTTGGAATGCCGGCGAGTCTTACCAGGGTGGACAAACTGTCTGATCACCAGATATAACCTGGTAGCCAACACCTCCTCATCGATTCTCTTTGTACATTGTTTAAATCGTGAAGTTTTAGTACTACATAATCCAAACTTAAAATCCTTTTGAAGAGAGCATGTAAAATAATCATTTATGATTCTCTCTAATTATTCGCTACATAGCAACGGAGTCAGAGCTATAAAAGAATGCAATCGCTTTCATTGTTTTCGTATGTAATTGTTATGGGTTTGTGGTTTGTTGTAATGTGTTATGTCGATTGGCCTGTTTCGTTCTTGTGTCTGAGAACATATGTTAAATCAGCTTTGCGGGTGGAGCTGGGACGGCATGAGGTTTGTTTATGTTGTGAATAATAATTGAAAGCTGTCAGGATGCGCATATGGATTAAACATGACATACTGGCCACACCAATTCCGAAGAGACGTTACAGATGGACTAATTTAAACATTCTCACTTTCAGCTTCTAACGCAATAGCACAAAAAACCAAAATCTATGAAATTAGCAATAAACTTCATTATTTTTCCTACCGACTTGTTTAAGACTAGCCACAAAAGCTTGGTATGACTATCCCATGTGAATGGCAACACGTCCGAATGTAATCCTTAACATAGATGTCAACATGTAAAGATGCACCGTACTACTGTACATAACATCTTTTTAAAAAAGTGTAAAAAAGTAATTCAATTCTACTATGGATACAACGGGAATTTCCATAGTTTTTTTTTTTAATGTAAGTTATGTTTACTGAGTGAAAAAAGTTTTAGTTGCATCCACATCTGTACACAGAAGCAGCTCCTCATTACAAACAGTGTATTGATTATTACAATATGTCGAGCACACATTACAGACACATTTTGTTGGACAATGTCCGCCCCGTATTGGTTCCCACCAGGCCTGGACTGGCCATCTAGCACACCAAGAAAATGCCAACAGCACTTCATAGTCACCCTATCTGCTTATTTGTAGTTTGCAGTTGCCTGGTCACATGCTATGGGAGCATAAAAATGTAACATATCCAGCCGCTGGTCACACTTAGGTCATCAGGCGGCCATGTCACTTCTGGTCAAACCATGCTTCTTACAGTGGTGTTTTTTGATTCTCATTCTCTCTACTTTTTTTTATCACCCAGTGTTTGCAAAGCTCTAGTTCAGTATCATCTTCACTCTCCCTTCAACGCACTCAAGTGTAGTAACATATTTTTGAGTCAAGGAATTTTAACCATGGGAGCCAGCGATGCTCGTTTTGGTACCCAACACCTCTAGCAGTAAGATCCTCAATGCTTCTGATGAAGACCGTTCCTTTTACCCATTTGGATAGTCTTGGAGGGTCTGGAGACCTCCGGTTTACAGGAATAAGTGTTTTTGTAGTGTATTGTCAATTTTTTTTTATATCTAGAAGTAATTTTCAGAGTCTAATGCAACAAGACCCTCTTAGGGAAATGTCTACAATCTTCATTATCTGTCTCACATATAACTTTAATTACTTTTGATTAGTTATATGTCTAGCTCCATCGAGTTGTATAAGTCTTCTTCTTCACAACTTTCTAAACTTAAACCCCTGCAAACCATGGGTTCCAAAAGCCCAAAGTATGAAACACAATTAAAAAGTAGATAAAAATGGGTAATTGTTTCCTGCCTATGGCTGCAGAATTTTTGATCAAAGCCATATGCGTGAATTATTAACAGTCCCACGCAATTATTTTTAATCCTCTCTTTATAAGAAATGGTCGGCTAATGAGACAGACAAGAATCATTACGAAAAACAATACTATAAAAAATTAAAAGTGAATTACAATGAAAGAAAGCATAATGGGCAGAACAAAACTCCATCTGCAGTCTATTACATACAGCTATACTTGGCATCCTTCTGTACTGCAGTCTGGCTCATATTATAGACGCATACAATCTGCAGCAACCGAATCCTTCTACTACTGCGCTATGGTATCCAGTAACTAGGAGTATAGCCTTGTCCAAAACGCTCCTGTTCATTTTGAGACTTATATATCAATGATACATTTTTAAAAGTTTAAATCCCTTAATAAAATGTCCCAAAGCCCGAGATTGTAAGCAGGACCACCTATACCTGATGTGGTTAATCTTAGTGTCATATCGCTCGAATGTATGGACTGTAAAAAAGGTTCGGCATGAATGATTGGTGCTATATAACTAAAAGGCTAATGGTGTAGTGGAAATTGAGGGAGACCCATTCTCTGGTACAGCGTTCAAGATTCAGGTAATAATGACACAACTCAACACCTTGACTTAATACGCAGGATATCCAGGAACACCCAAAACTGGCTGCATTACTCGTAACGATAGCCCCCTAGACATACCAAACCCCAGTGTATATGCTCCTTAATACACCGTCCTTTAGGTTACCGCCACATGGTTCAGCACTGAGCCACGTTTATAAAACGGTTATCCCTAAGAACTAAAAAACACTAGTGGACAGGTCCGGACGGGCCATCTGGCACTCCGTGGAAATGCCCCATGGGTTTCTGGCTGACATTACTCCATATTCACTCAATCTGCTGCTCCAGAGGCAGATCAGGTTCTGCAGTGAGCGGTCGGCGACTGGATGTGCTCGGCTGCATGAACATTAAAACGCAACATGTAACCTGCCATTTCCATCGGCCGCTTTTACATTAATTGGTGGCCACCAACCTATCGGTGGCTATAATGACTGGTATGTGTCATAAATGGCTGCTCATCAGGGATTCATGTTTCCAGCCCCATCAGAAGCTTTTATTTTACTCTGGCAACACAACGAATATGAGGAATTACTCACACCTATTCCATTTGTGTGATTCTATTTGTGTTTAGGCAGCTGTGTTCCTCATCGCAGAAGGCATATGCAGAAAGGTTAAACTGTAGTGTCTTTTAGCTCTAATTACTCGTTTGTCAAGAAAAAAGGTTTATACAGGTTTATACAGGTGCATTAGAGTAAATAAATCTGAATGAAATTCATTCCGGCCTCCAAAACACTCTCTATAATAGCCATTTTCACATATATTTTATTAAAGTGGCAATTTATTTTGCTCTAGCCTTTTTAATATTCATTGTGAATACACATAGTGCTATTTTCTTCCTTGGAAATCTAATTTCAACAATTATTGTAAGGCTTTCAACCAAAATACAATGACGGTTAAACAGAATATAGTGCTCGAAGAATAAGGGGAGAGAGGAAATGTTCTTTTTCTTCAAATATCATTTTATTGTTCACAAAGGAAAAGTGGGTGAACAAAGGTCAGATAAAATGCAAGCTTCAGATTAAATTGTATACCCATGGTGCATAGTAATGGCTCGGACAGGAGCAACACTTTTCAGCTTTCTTCTGAGAGCCAATTTATCCCTTTTCAGCTGTCAATCACAGCTCACCTATGCCAATTTGTCCATAGGAAAGAGGAAAAAAAGGGTATGGGCATTATGGGCAATGCCTGTCCATTTTAGGTTAAGTCAGAAACATTCTTCACGGGCTCGACGCCAAACAATTACTCCACATTAATCCACCGTGAGCCACATATGCAAGGATCCGATGGGAGTAAGCGCTGCTTAAGAGTGAAACGCGTTAACCTACTTGTTTCCTCCGGAATATGCATTGGCACATTATTTAAATAATAAAAAAAATATATATATTTTCTTAGCTTGGAGTGCGAAGCCTTTACTTCTCTTTCAAGATATGTTATAGCCAAAATATAAAAGTTTAAGACCTAATTGAGCCACAAGAGGTGGTAATTTAGGTAAGTGTAACCCTTTCTTTGCAGTACAAATACCAGTTTACTTTAGCCAAAGTGTGTCAACATATGAGAGATTGTGAATTACTTGAACGACCTCCATCCACCCCCATTAATCCTTGAATGCCGATGGTACACGTGGTGGAGGTTTCGCATGCGGTGAACATATTGTATCCATTTGGAGCGTGGGTGAGAACCCCTGTCTACAGAACAAGGGGGTAATTTGTTTCTAACTTACCAGGGTTCCCAGAACCCATGCACTTTGCCGGTGCCCAACACTGGGGCCCTTTCATGAAATGCATGCGCAGGTTACTTGCCCACTTTGCCTGTTAACTCCCTGCTGTCATCGATGGAGCCAGACCCATACCAGCTCCTCAGAGGCTTCTGGGAGAAAACATCTCTACGTCCAAGCAACCAGCAGATGTCCTGTAGATAAATCAGTTAATATCAACTATTTTGCTTTTAAATTCAATTTTTTTTTCTTTGTTTACTGCATCTTATCAATTGTCATACATAATATACAAAACTCTTCTTTTCCCTAATGTGGCTTTGGGTGTTGTCAGCATGCTCAATAATTCAACAGAGACTCTGCAGGCCGAGATGACGTCATGTCTAAAAACCTGTAAGTCGGCCTAAATGACAGACAACAGGCAGCTACACCATCGAGTATACTAAAAAAAAAAAAAAAAAGGACCCATTACTCAGATAATGAATTGGCCCTGTCTTTTTGATTTACGCGCCGTATCTAAGTTTATTATTGGGCAGTTGACAGCAATCCCAGTAATCAGTAATAGATGCTACTGAATTCTAACACTTTCTGGCCTAGGCCGAAAAAGCCCATGCCCCATCCAACCCTTTGCCTGCGCCTGTTCCTGTAACTATCATATGCATTAGCACACACACACACTCACTCTGACACTAACAAGCACATAACACACACTTACACGTCACATAACATCCTAAAACTCAGACCAGCCTAGTGGACAATTGCCCCATAGGCAAGCCCACCCCTGGTGGTGATTGTCCCAACTAAATTGTGACTGTTGGTAACTATGGCTGTCTCTAAGGGGAAGCTTAACTAGAAGTGTCAGCCATGATATCAGTACTAGGCAGCAACAGGCTTTGGGGGACTTTTCACTTAATGCCCCTCTTGACTGCATGCCTTGTGTCAAGGGTGTCTTTGGTGTGAGCTAAAGATTTCTGTATTTTCCGTCCAGAGGAGAAATCTCTCTGTGCTTCCAAAGCCAGACGATTACCAAAACTTGATATTCTCTGTGTAAATGAACGTCATTTTAAAGGGATTATAATTGAGTGTTAATTACATTTGCCATTCAAATGTAAACGAGGTTATTCTACTATTCCATTTAACCTTTTTTAGAGTTAACATTTTTCTAAATTGTTGGTTTTGTTCTTCTGAGAATACGGTACAACTATAAATGTTAATTTAACTCATGATTGGCTTGGAAAAACTGGAGATAATATCTACTATTAAGAACAATGAAACACTTGGTTATTAAAACTTTTCTATACAATGTGCTTAATTAAATAGATGAATCTGGCCTGGAAAAATACTTTCCCCGGTAGGATATCATTATCTGGCAATTTATGAAAATTGAGCTACTGAATAAAACTAACATATTTTCAAAATGTCAGCAAGAAATAATCAGTCTATTATGTCAATGTTCACAAACTGTACTTTTCACCTTCTTATTCAAAAGCTGGCACTAAATTGCTTCTGCCATGGCGTTTTAGTTAAAGAAAACCCAACTTCCATACAATTAAATGTTTGCTAAGCCACTGTGTGTTTTTCTTTCACATTATTGTAGGAATAAAAGCAAAATGAATGATAATTATGGCTCTCAAAATAAATCCAAAGAAACTTTAGAGAAAAAAAAAAAAATAACATGCATGTAACAGTGTATTTTCCTTCATTTATACACTAGTTAAATGTCAAGGACAATTGTAATGTAATTGGCCTTAAACATATTAAATAATTGTATTTGTGCTTATAGTAAATATAAAACAAATGACAATGCTAGGTATTGTTAAGTTAAAAATCTGTAATTTTTTATAATAATTTTCTCAACATATTTAAATGAAACATTAAATTAGCCACATTACAAAACATTGGAGATATAATTGGTTTTGTTTCAAAGACCCTAATTTCTAAAGAAATAGAGAAAGAAAAGAGAAAGGAAATGTCTCTAGTTCCATTTCTAAGTCCCCCTCTTGTTTAGTTTGACCACCATGGGCTCCTGATCTTGGGTGGTCAAGCAATATGTAACATAACACCCTTGTTGTTCTACTCGTTGAAGTGGTGCAGTAATTTCCCAAGAATATACGTGACCCATAGAAACACTATTCACATATTGTTGGGGATCCAGTGGTGGGATGGTGGGAGTCAAGCTGGAGCCAAGTTAGATACTGGCCTGGCTTTCAGTCCAGTATGAAGACCACCGCATAACATTTTCTTCCGTGTCTTATGCAGGGATCCGAGAACAGGAGGGGAGGAGGTGTTTTTAGTCGGTTTGCACTAGTCCCCTACTGAAGAGCTAGGTTTAGCTTGAGTCAACTTGAGCAGACATTTGCTAGTGCAGTTCAATAGATACAATCGACTAATGATATATAAAAAAAAGTTTCTAAGAAGCCCTGGATTTTCAGATGTAGAATGAAAAAAAAACTTTTTGAACCATTTTTCTTTAAACTAAGAAAAAAAAATACTCATACAGTATTTAAACATCATATTTAATTATCCTCAATTTGGGAAATGATTTGATAACAGCTGTTTGAAAGCTTATAGTACTTTCCGCTGGGACGCAAGGTTTCAAGATATCCATGCTAACACCCATAGAGCTAATTGTTTTTGAGGCTGTTCACTTTTTAATAAACAAACAGAAAAAAAGGATAATAAAACATTAAATAGCGTGCATAAATCAGTATTCAGTGTTAATATAAAAAAAATGAAAATGAGCCGAAAATTGGATATTAAAATGTATTTACTCTCTATAATTTGGTGACTTTCATAAAACATTTAGCCAAGTTATTTCCTAAGTAACCAAGCAAGGTTTTATTTTTCCTAATAGAAAAGAAGAGCTTAGTCTCTGCACCTGTCTCGTGTGCAGTATATTCTCCATGAACTAGACACACCTGTTTAGATAAAATATTGATGAATGTACTGCCTAATGTCCCCCCGTTGTATGCCAGCCCAGCTGCAAAGCATATTTTGTAATCATTCAGTTGTTACTTTTGTGCTTATTCTTTGTTTAAACTATTGTTGAACTGTATAATCAACCAATTTAAATATGTTTTTGTAATAGTATTGCAGCATAGATCATCAGAACATCAGAACAACACTGGATGAAGATTGTTTGTCATTTGCAGTCTTGAAACAGTGGTTAATAATAATAGTAATTATATATATATATATATATATATATATATATATATATATATATATATACCGTATTGATACACAGCAAGACTATTTCAATTTGTATATCTGATTTATGAACGTCTAAATAAAGGCTAGTCAGTACAATAAATCTTTACTTGTATGCCTTTTCTTATTGTAACATTGTTGATTACTTTGCTTTTATAAACCAGAAAAAATGGGATGAGTTTTAAGCAGTTAAAAGTAATAAATAAATAGATCTCCTCAGATGACCACAGGTGGCTTTGTGGACCCTACCCACCGATCAATTTCATGGAATAGCTGAAGAAGATATTGAGGCCATACTCTATCACTGAGTTTTTTGTGGTCTAAAAACACATGATTATATTACTGGCCCCTTTAATTTAATAAATAATAATAAAAAAAAACAATGGCATCAGCCTTTGCTACCATTAACTACAGGAACCTAAAAACGCTATTAAGATCTACTGTTAATATTTTTACCCTGTCAGTTAAAGAACAAAAAAAGAAGGAAGCCTATTTGCTTTCAAGATACAATAAAGGCCGGAAATGTTTGTAGGGTAGAAAGTGATCATGTTTGCACATTATAAGACTTTAATGCGAAAATCAATGTTCTGGCTTCAGTCTATGGTCTGTGTGAGGTATTGATTTTCTAGTTAAGTTTAGACAGTCATTTGCTGGGTATGCGGCAAAAAAAAAAAGGAAAGTGCTTTATAAGTATCAATTAGTTCCACTCAACAAAGAGACACAACTAAACACTGCATATCCTCCACTAATAAAACCATTGTCTTCATTAAGGTAAAAACCATATCAGCACATGCAGGTACTAGAAATAATCCATTAGGATCAATTGCTCCATGGAAGGTCAGAAGATGGTGAGACAAGCCTTTATTATGCAAACACTGCACTGTAAATGGAAAAGCCTAGTCGATCAATGGAAAACAGCCTTTTGTAACTTCGTGAATAGATACACTCATGTGTCCGGGCTATCTTCTCCACTGAGTGAAAACCAGAAATGATATACAATCACATTTCATTGTTTTCACATAAAATAAGCTACATCATTACAGTAAGCAAATTCAATAAATATTTTGTAAATATCATGTAAAATCTGTTGCGGGTTAACTTAAATCTAATTTATTTTAGAAAATGCATTTTTTACAGCCATGGTCTGTTAGAGGTCAGAAGTCACCTTTGTGCATCTGTTTGCTAGGATCAAACCAGACCCTTGGGCTCGGCTTGGATGGTATAAGAGCTGAGCCAGGCTTAGCATTTTTTTTGCTCGGCCTTGTCAGAAGTGTGGGCAAAGTCTAGTTTGGACCCATGTATGTCCACTCACAGATCTACTGTAAATAACATGTCAGCTCCAGCATTCAGTGCTACAGAGAACTTGACTTCTAGCAGGAAAACCCTAATTAGTGTAGAGGCAGGATTATTATTGTTCCTTCCACTAAACCACCACTAGGGGGTGCTAGGGGAAGTACAATTACAGTGGACCCCATCACAGCCTCACACCCGGAAGCCTACTGTCTAACATTTATTGTATTCAGACACTGTGCATCTACAATGCTTGTACAATATATTTAACAAAGGTGCCCTATGCCACTTACCAGATAGAGCCCTTTCTGTACTTCCATATCCTGCATCAAATAGAGCTGGAGGTTTTGCAGGCTTTGCGTCTGGCCAATGGAAATCTAGAAAAACCATAGAGATGTATGGCAAGGCAATATGGAATATGTCTCTGTGATCGTTAATGCCAAGAACTGCCCTGCAGGGAGTAGAAATGTACAAACTAGCTGACATTATAACTTTCTGTACCAAGACGAGGCAGAAAAGCAAATGCTCATAAGAAATACAATAACATTGTTTTAAGCTGGAGGAAAAAAAACCCAAATACTCTGTTTAGCACTAATATATAATCATACAAGGTTGTTGACTGAAACACTTTCCATTGGTATTATGTGTTTCCATGCTACCGTATTTTAAACAAATGGGTGATTTTGAATTAACGTTCCAAAGCTGTCAACTTTCGATCAACATTAAACTAAAGCTACTGTGATTACATATATATAGCGTTGGTCACCTCTGGAGACATTTAAAATGTTCCTTGAACTGTAACAAAACAGCTATGTTGTTGAATATTGTAAGCTATTTACTAGCGCCTTAATAAATAAAGCAGAGGTTGTCATGGTTACAAGGAAACACATAGAGACACAGAAGAAAGAAATACAATGTATTGCAGAAGTACTACGGTCATCTTCAATCTATTATTACAATATTAAACATATCTTTTTCAGAACAAATGTGTATGATGTCATTATACCTGCCTCTTTGATCTTAACGAAAGGTTCAACCGAATATTCTATTAATGATGTAATATATACTGTGTGCATTTTAGAGTAACTATGTAGATGTGCATAATTGGAATACAAATAGGTGAATAGATTACAAATGGCTTACCTCTTCTTGTCTTAATCATTTCCAAATGAGGAAAATTCTTCATACATATCAACCTTTAATTCCTTAAAATATATACATTATTATTATTATTTTATATATGTGTATCATATTCTGTACTGTACAATCAGTAAACAGTGCATAACATCTCTCTCTTTCTCTCTCTCTCTCCATATCTCTCTCTCTCCCTCCAAAATAATTTATGTAAAGAAATTGCCCAAATGCCCCAAAAATCTATGTCACATATATTTTACTTAAGTAAGTGCAATAGTCTCCCAGCAGAAGTGATAGACACTATGTGGCCGGCATATAGCTCCTAAATCTTAGACAAGACCAACGACTGATTAAGTTCTGAGTCTTTACATGAGGCAGACTAGATGGGCAAATGGTTCTTATCTGTCGTCAAATTCTCCACTTCTATATACAGACATACATCATATATAGATCAATATGTGGTAAATCTCCCTAAAAGAAATTCCTGTTCGCTGAATGACTAATCCAAAAGGCAGGCAGTTTGAAGGAATGAAGAGTGACACCGCGTGATCATTGCTACAGTGTGGCTCAGAAGCCTCATCAATTCAGATTACATTAGGGAATGTTTAAACTAAATGTTCACTCATTTGGCATACTCTCCAGAACAATTATTCTTCACTTGATTTAGTGAGCTTGCTTCAAATAAAGGAATACTATTTATTTCAGCATTCTGGAAGCAGAATAATTACATCCACATGTGTCTCAATTTCCTACATTGTTTTAACATTCCCCGAAGAAATCATACCTCAATAAAGGAAGCATTTGTAGCCCGAGGTGTTAAAAATCTTCATAGACATGAAACATCTTTTATCTGCTTTACACTGGTAACAATAGTGGATTTTTAGCAGTTGGTATAATAAGAAGGCAAAATAAAGTCAACGTTATACGGTGAAAGTGACAAGCAAAAGAACAAAAACATTTACATTTGTATTTGAGATGCCAACAAAAGATTGCTAATTTCTCTTTTATTTGTGGCAGACGAAACAAAATATGGAACCTGTGCATTTATACTGCTGTGAAAAAGTAATTGCCCCTTCAATTAAATAGAAGCTGTCTTGCAAAGTGATGTCGGCTTAAAAGGTCTCAAAAAGCAGCACATCCAATAAATTCAAGAAGACATTCGAAACAAAGTCATTGACATCTATCAGCGTGGAAAGGGTTACAAAGCCATTTCTAAGGCTCTGGGACTCCAACTTGGAATAATTGGTGAACCTTCCCAGAAACGGCAGGCCAACCGAAATTCCTCCAAGACCACAACCTCAACTCATCCTTGAGGTCACAAAAGAACCTAAAGTTTCATGTAAAGAACTACAGGCATCAGTTAAGGTCGGTGTTCAGGATTCCACAATAAAAACAGGACTGTGCCAAATTGGCATCCATGGGAGAGTTGCAAAGTGAAAACCACTGATGACCAAAAAGAACACAAAGGCTTGTCTCACATTTGCCAAAAAAACACTCCTGATGACCCTGAAGATTTTGGAGATAATATTCTGTGGACTGATGGACGACAGGGGTCCTGTTACATCTGACGTAAAGCTAACCCCATACCATAATAAGAAAATCATACCAACAGTCAAACAGGGTGGTAGTAGAGTGATGGTCTGGGGCTGCTTTGCCGTTTCTGGATCTGGGTGATTTACCATGATTGATGGAACCAGAGCCGGCCTTAGGTGTTCTGGCGCCCTGTGCGGACTACTCCTCTGGCGCCCCCCCATCCCAAAAAAAGAAAGGAATAAAAACTTGTAACAAAACTTGTAACAAAACCCCAATCACTATATACTATGCCAAACATTGATGTGGTCTAGGCCTACCACTTAATTGTCTGGCTTAGTAGTAGGGATGCACCGAAACGAATTCTGGACTGAAACCGAAAGTGCAGCATTTACCTGGCCAAAACCGAATATGACCCCCCCAACACCATAAAAAATCTAACACTTTTATTTAAAGTAAGTAACACACCAAAATAGGAGAAAACAATTAAATAATATTATATATAAAGTCCAAAAATAGTTACCGGCACTCCAGGGACTTTCCAAATAACCACACAAACAACTTCGGTTTTCAAGTCTATATATATCATATATATATATATATATGATTAACAGCAATCACATTCCTATCATGCCCAGGCATACCCAGATTCCAGGATTTACTCGCAGACTTGGCACGATAGGAGTATGATGCCCTATCTACCCCTTCTCACTCCCTTCTCCCTATCTACCCTCTTTCCCCTGTCTCACTCCCTTCTCCCTATATACGCCCTCCTAACTATCTACCCTTTCCCTCTTTGAGGTTCACTTACCTTTCAGGAGTCCTGCGGTGGGGGTGCAAGGCCTCTGCCTCCCAGCTCTGCCACTGTATGGAACAGTATAGAATGATGGGAGTTATGATGTACTTTTAGAGCATAATTAGATCATATACACCAATCCACACGTATACACCAATCCACACGTATACACCAATCCACACGTATACACCAATCCACACGTATATACCAATCCACACACATACCAATCCACTCTCACTGAATGCTTTCCTACCTTTCCTCTTTTCTCCTTACAGCTCCTTTTCCTGCTCTTCGTTCTTCTTCTTCTTCAGTTCTTCTGTCTTCTTCCGGGTCAGAGGGCACGGACAACGGTGGGCGCGGCTTCAGTGTTGTGCGCCGGGATCTGACAGCAAATCCCGGCGCACAGCAGCTGTTGCCGCGCGGATCACAAGGGAGCGGTATCGGAGGTCTTTAACAGACCTCCGGCTCCCTTGAGTGATGTTAAGCCGGGTTCAAGGAAGATCCTTGAACCGGCTTAAAGTCACTCAAGGGAGCCGGAGGTCTGTTAAAGACCTCCGATATCGCTCCCTTGCGAGCCTGCTCCTCCAGCGGCGGACATTACTGTCCGTCTCTGGAGGGGTGCCGCTCGCCCCCCTGATGAGCGGCACCGGGTGCCGCTCGCCCCCCCCGCCGCTAGGTACGCTGCTGGCGGCAGCGGCGCCCCCTGGAGTGTGGCGCCCTGTGCGGTCGCACAGGTCGCACACCCCAAAGGCCGGCCCTGGATGGAACCATAAATTCTGCTCTCTGCCAGAAAGTCCTGAATGTCCGGCCATCAGCTTGTGACCTAAAGCTCCATCTCTGAGTGGCACAAAAGAAAGAAGTTTAAGGTTCTGGAGTGGTCGAGTCAGAGTCCTGAATTTGATTGAGATGCTGAGACAAGACCTTAAAAAGGCAGTTTATGCTCGAGAACCTCCCAATGTGCCTGAATAAAAAAATAAAAAAAAAACCTGGCAAGAAGAGTGGGCAGACCAGCAATGACTTTTAAATATGTAGCCATCGTTGCATAGCTTTAGCGTATAGTATTGTATAATGCAGGATTAGATAAAAGTGACAGATCCATTATAGCATTACGTCCGTGGAAAAATAAAAATGCAGATCTGTCAAGCAACAAATGTTAATGTCCACCGGAACGTCTGATCCTCACTGCTCGTGACATGTGACACACATATTTATCAAAAACTGAAAGGAAAATGGACCCAAGAGAATAGCGGTGAATTAACAATCTTTAGATACCCTTGACAGCAATAAAATAAATACATTCGCAAGTATTGAAGCAAATTTTAGTGTGTTTCATCTATTGTCATAATGGAAACAAGAGGGACACAAATACTGTGTATCTGCACATCTCTGGCTAGGGCATTAATTATTGAGTAAGCACAAAGGTCATATTATTATTATTATTATTGTACCAATCATGGGATAATTAATCCTTGTTGAGCAAAATTTCGTACAATACCTTAAAATAATCATTGTTATTTTTACAAATTATATCATAGTAATTTTGATGAATTGAGGTTTTTTCTTATAACGTTTATATGGAACACCTAAAGCCTTTAGTTACGACTGACGGACATGTTTTGTATCTAAATAAATGGAATGTAATCAATGCCAGACTTTAAGGCCAGTGGCCATTAATAAAACATGCTATGCCAGGGGTGTCCAACCTGCAGCCCTCCAGCTGCTGCAGGACTACATTTCCCATACTCCTCAGCCAGCCCATTATTGGAGATGTAGTCCTGCAGCAGCCGGAGGGCCGCAAGTTGGACACCCCTGTGCTTTGCTCTCACAGTGCACAACTGTGTGTATCCCCAATGTGGAGCTTTAATAAAGGTTAGTGCCACAGGGCAAATGCCCAGTTTGACAGATGGCCAGTGAGAACCTGGATGTAAAACTAATCTGTAAAACGTTAACATATAAGAAGGTTAAATGGCTGATTATCACTCACATTGGTCTAAGAGCCCCCTCTGAGGATACGGAAGGGATGAGACACAGCGTACTGTTAAAGTAGTAGTGTAGTAGTGTCATAGTGTGTTCTAGTTTGTTTTGGATCATAGTCGGTGCATTTCTTATAACGTAGTAGTACAAATATAATTATTCTTTTTTTCAACTACAGCTACATCTTTTCACTTAGAACCCCCCAAAAGCAGAAATATATAATATAAACGTATCACTGACAATTCTGCATTCATTAGATGGTCAAATATTATGACATTTTATTTTTTTTGCTAGAATTGTAACCTAATAAACAGCTGTTTAATACGTTAAATTAAACGTTGATATCCAATATTTGTACGGTTGTTCATATATTATTAATAATAAGGCTTGATACCTAACAATACTTTAAACTGTCACAATCCCATATAACGTACAATTATTGATTTTCAAAAATAAATAAATAAAAATAAAAGACTAATGTGCTTTTATTACAGCGTGTTACACGTATAAGATGGAATTTGTGGAAAGATCATAACATATTGACCTTAAAATGGCAAATACATTGTGGCAGTAATAATTTTAGCTTGGATCAATCCGTATTATACACACAGAGGAAATTGTACGTCTAATACCCTTGTTTGTACATTGGGTAATCTATAGAAAGCAAGGCACAGTATTTTCAAACACGTAATTGACCGAACGCATATTTATAGACTTCGAAGGTTTGGAGCTAAATTTATATACTACCCTTTAAGACTTAAAAGCCTTAACCTATTTTTCAATGGTAACAGGGGATAAATGATTATCTGGCAGCTATAACACTACTAATTCATTTCAATAATTTGACTAAAGGGTGTTGCAACCAGGGCCGGCCCGACAATGGAGCCAAGTGGGGCAACCGCTCCAGGCTGCACTTTTGAAGGGGCGGCACTTTGCCGCCCCAAGGCCTTTTTTTTTTTTTTCAAGCGAAAGAGAGAGAAAGGGGCGCCGAGTGGTTTTCGCTTACCAAGTTGTCAGTACCCGCTCGGCGCCCCCCTCTCTCTCCTCTGTGGCGAGTCTCCCTGTTCGGTCTCGGTGCTGGCTTGTAATGCTGAGTGCCGGAAGATTACCTCATTTCCGGCGCTCAGCATTACAGGCCGGCACCGAGACCGAACAGGGAGACTCGCCGCCAGACTGCTGAAAGGTAAGTACAAGGGGGGGGGGGGGGTAAGGGTAGATAATAGGGAGGGAGGGATAGGAAGGGTAGATAATGGGGGGGGCGGCATTTTAAAATTCGCCCCAGGCGGCATTTTGCCTTGGGCCGGCCCTGGTTGCAACCGAATATAAGTTAATAACATCAAGGATAAACTCATATTTGGCAAAAAATCTAAATTAATAAAATTAAGGAAATTGAGATTTTTATATATATATATATATATATATATATATAATTTGTTTTTTATTATATATTTTTTATTTGCAACATTCATCTCTAGATGCAGAAAAAATATAGCTTGCTCAAAATCAACAATATTAATATTTAAAATGTGTTTTTGTTATCATTTATCACTGTACTTTAAACTACTACTTTGGGCTTGTTAACTAAAGCAGTTCTTAGGAAAGTTGCAGCTATAACTCACTAACTTCAGTATGTATTATGAGGGGCCAACCCCAGCCAGCTTCCCCTACCCGAAGAGGACAATTCCCCCCGTAAAATCCATATTTATATCATCACAGATCACTAAATTTAAGGTTATTTATTGAATTGCGCGTTATATAGGGACGGATCAACCTTTCTTGCAGGAGAAGAAATATCTGAAGCAAAGGGGCTTGAGGTCCTGAAAAATCAAATAAATTGTCAATAAAGATTTCAATTTTTAATAAACTGGATATTTTTTGTAATAATAATAATTACGATATCTGTGCTGATTTCAGCAAACAAATTTGCCTATATCCACCGTGAGACATATAATTTTTCTTTCTGTGCATGCATTTATTTTTTCTTCCCATTCTCCTAAGCTAACATTTGAATATTATAAATATGACCAAAAGTGTTTGGACACCTGTATGGGCTTGTTGAACATCCCATTTTAAAACCATGGGCATTCATATGGAGTTGGCCCCTAACTTCCACTCTTCTCGGAAGGCTTTCACAAGATTTTGGAGTGTGTCTATGGGAATTTGCGAATATTCAGCCAAAAGATCATTTGCGAGGTCAGGCACTGATGTTGGGCGAGACGTTCATCCCAAAAGTGTTCAATGGGGTTGAGGTCAGGGTGCTGTGTGGGCGATGAAGTTCTTTTACACCAAACTCATGCAACCAAGTCTTTATGGGTGTGTTAGCAATACGAGTGACTGAAACACCTTAACTCATTAATGAGGAAGGATGTCCACATACTTTTGGTCATATAGTGTATTTTGACCACGTCCAAGTTCAAAAGGCCACATATCAATCACAAACCTAGAATGAGGGCTATGAACGATAGAATAAATGAACTAATACCTTAAAAATCATGGACTTTTCAGGCAGTATAGGGTTTTTTTATTCAATTTATCTTATTTAATCTAGAAAAACAAGATTGCAAATTACAACTAAAAAAATGAAACATCAGCAAGCATGCAGAATGAAATCGAAAAGTACAAAACAGCAAATTACAGTGGCGTTATTAATTTGCACCACTAAAAATCTGCATAAATTACTTTTTTTTGCCAAACCTTTGTAAATAAATTATGCTGTAATTGGTCAACTCACTTCATGTAGTTTCCTTCATTCCATCCATTTTCTAGAATAAAAACTGATTAATTAATCTTTTCTATAAATTGATTTAAATATAGGCTCGGTGCGCCAGTAATACATTTTATGTTGCAATTTAAGTCAAAATAGTTATTGCTTTATATTTTATGGTTAATACATAGTGACAAATTTAATTACGTTAGCATAAACAAGCTTATTGTTAATGTATGCAAATAAACCCGTACTGTGAGGCATTCTCAACAGGTTGCATTATTGCATCTTGGCTTCCAAGGAAATGTTTAATTCCCTTTTTATACAAACGCAGAGAAATGGCTGGCTTATAGTCCTGATGGCTTGCAGATGAATCAGCGCTAACCATTATGCATTATGGTAATATTCTGAAGATGTGATGATAAAGATACTTTTCTTGGGGTGCCAGAAAAAAAGGAGGAAAAACACAAACATAATTTATTTCAACATTTGATTCCTTTAGTTCTTTATTTCTAAAAAAAAACCCTAGTTGTGCATAAGGATAGATTTCACATGCATGGTGGACCTTTTGCTTTGGAGTCTCTACAATGCGAATAGATATTAACATTTTACAAAATGTTTTGCAAATTACATGCTTAATCCGGTCACACGCATTACGTTTATGACTTGCTGAGCCATGAGCTTGTGGTTTCAGCTTCTTTCCTTATGCAATCTGGAACAAAAGAGAACTCTACAGGAGTTTGAGAAATCATAAGATAGCTGAAATGAAATGAGCTTTATATATGATTTCCTTGTCACACGTTGGAGACACACTTTGCTCCTTACTGAAACTAATGTCTTACACATTGGATTGAGGAAAATGTTTGATATATATAATTTTTATATATATATATATTTTTTTATATATATATATATTTATATTTTATATATATTTATATATTTTTATTTTATTTAAAGTGAGGACTACAATAGAAAATAATACCTTTTTTATTGGACTAACATTCAATTTTAAGGATGAGCTTTTGCGAGTATTAAGCTCCATCCATCAAGTCAAAAGCTTTTACTGCAGGGTTACATTACGCTGCCGTACTTCCGCCTCTCTGGTCAATTACTTTCCTGCACCTCCAGGCCACCCTGTCACTGAATAGTCATATTCTGTACTGTACATTTTCATAAGGGAAAAAAATACACCACCTAGGGGATAGCATGCAGGGATTCTGTCCTGGACCCCACAATTAGGAAGGCCCAAAATGCTGCTGCTTTTCAACCTCACGTCCTTGGTTATTTTTCTCAATGGGGTCCCACTAACCCTTATTACCCAAGGTCTTACAAACCCTGACTCCAGCCCTTTTCATAGATACAAAATAATGGTAAAATGATAAAACATCCGTCATTTTCAAAGCCAAGGCAGCAGTTTCAGTGAAGATGATTTGGTAGGCCCATCTTTACTATCTTATTCAATCAGTCAGGTAAATGCTATTGGACTAGTGTATTCCAACACAATGAAGTTCATTATGTCGGAACACATCAGCTTCCAAGAAATTCAATTGAATGGTCAGTTCAATATTCAATAGTGTAAGAAAAAAAACAATAAAAAAGCAGATGTTTCAGCTAATGTGTTTGTCTGACTGAACATGTTTCTTGTGCTCTTGAAGGCTTTCCAAATATATCCTCTGGTAGCTAAGCTCTTCTGTGGAACAATATGAAACAGATATGATTCAAATGACAGAATAAATAAAATATCATTGTTTGAAATTTAGTGTTCCTGGCAAGAACAGGCCTTCCCTCCCAAGCATCTACCACCAGCAACGTGATAAATTAAAAATAAAAGCAAGGAAGAAAACGGTTATTTCCAAGGAAATCATTTGTATGACGATGAGGTATAACAGGAAACTGTTTTATCCCTAAAAATATTTTGAGTGCTCCTAAAGTGGATATGTGAAGATATCAAACTAATAGATGCTTCTCTCTCTCTCTTTCTCTCTCTCTCTTTCTCTCTCTCTGGCACACATGCCACATACTAGTCATGTGCTAATTCGGTTTTTTTTTTACAAATTCATTTTCTGACCACAAATTCTGTTTCCTTCCCGTTCACTTCAGACAAAAATCTGGGAATGAATTTTGGGAATGAAATTCGTTGTTCGACACCCACCTTTACTCTCACTCTCTTGCGCTCTCTCAGACTCTCACACACTCTCTTTAAATGTCTCCCTACTTCCGCTTCTGTGTCTCACATCTTCTTGCTCTTCATCTTCTTGTTCTCCTTTCTCATCTCTTCTATCTTCTCTTTTCTCTCTTCGTCTTTGTCTGCATCTCCGCAGATATACCCTCTTGGCAAATTTTCCCCAATCTGGAGAGAGGACGTCATCGGAAGCTTGTACGCACGCTGATTGAGCATATCCAGCATATTTGCTGCTCATATGTAATCAGGCAGCCACTGGCATCGCCAATCTGGCCTTTTAGCCCCATTTAAATTGTAGGTAAGAAATCACAAGTTTACTGAAGTAACGTGCATGCTGAAAATATCTTTATTGACGAAAAATGCTAGATAAACTTTTCCAACTTACTTTCTCTTTTATCTGAACAAATACAAATAATTACCTCTCAAACATAACAAGTTGTTTAAAGTGGCTCATTCATTCCTTTAAGGGCTCTATTTTCCCCTAAAAGGCACTTGATTGCAACTTTAACGATTCATTTCTGCCTCAACAATTTTGTTTGTTTGTTAGGCCATTACACTTATTTATAGTGGTTTGGGTGAGGAAAGTGTGATGTGGAATTTGTTTGCCTTTCGTTTTCATGTATGCCTTGAGGTGCCGTCATCTGTTGTTTTTTGGTCTGATGATATTTACACAATTAGAGATTTTTATACATCAATTAGAATCCCCCTAATTGCTTCCCCACTTGCACATTACTTGGAATGTTTGTGATTTTCTTATTTTTTTTTTGTTTCACTTTTTGAGATTTTTATTATTATAATGAAAATGCAATAAAATATAACCTTATTAGTATCTAGGTCGTTTGTCATTAAAACTTTTACGTTATGCCATATAATATAATGTAACCACTTCCCTTATTTTGTAACTACATGTAACAAAATGTATAAGCTTATTCTTAACCCTTTCATTACCAGCCATGCACATGACACGTGATTGGCAAAGTGGACCCCAGAAGCCAACTAAGCATTTCATACGTTGTGGCATGGTAAAGTTTCCTTAAAAAACACACCTGTATGGTGCAGCGGAGGCTGACGATCAGCTCTAGTGTCAGCTGGCAGACACCTTGCATGCTGATCCATTGTAAGTTGTCAGGCATGCTGATAATACAACTTGATTCCCGCTACCCTGCATTAGAAATTATGATGTCACATGTGCCCCTACTCCAAAACCGCAAAGAGAATGTTAAGAATTGATAAACACAATAAAACCAGTAAACAATCATCAACTAGTTATACAAAGCATACAAATGAGCTCAGGTGGACTTTTAGCATGATTACAGAATTTGATCCCTTCCTACAGGTATACGTGCCTTACCTGCGCTTTATTATGTTGTAGGTCCTTCAAAGGCCGCATGCACAACCCCATCTACCGCATCCATTTACCAAGGGAACAGGACCCTTTAAGAAAATTATTTTATTTCCATTATTTTTATTACTTGGGTTGGGATTTATAGTGAGATAACAGGAGGAATTATGTGTTTTTTGTTTTGTTTTTGGACTTTTTTTAAGCACTGTATCATGTCATTGGATGGGCAATTTACCTTAAACTAGGAATCTATGTCTCGAATACACAAATGTAAGTTCTCTTAGTTAAAATCAAAAATTTTACATGGTTGTCACTTAAATGCAACTATAGCAAAAAAAAAACAGCCACTCAATGGGTTTAAATGTTTTTTCTTTCTTTGTTAAATCGTTTAAACAAAAAACAACAAAGATAGAGGATGTTAGCCAACACGCAAAACGAAATCTTTCTGCTAACTGGCAATTTGCACCAGTGAAACTTTTTTTGTGCGCATTACCGGTTCACGTGTTCTTTTATATTTTTGTCAGCTATTTTTTTTTAAACAATTTTATGATTTTTTAAATTTGGATCAAGCATTTTCCAGGAAAGAAACTATTTCTCTTATGCGGCAGAAAAATTCTGTATATTCAGTATAAATATATTCAGTACTTTACAAGTAGAATATGTAACATTTTCCTTGTGTTTCCGAATGTTTAGTTTGTCCCTCAAAGGACTAATCATCAACCCACAAGACTTTAGGAACGTCTCTTGGTATGTAATATAACAGGATTTCTGAGCTGTTTAAATTATCTGGGAGCTATGCAAGCCTTAGGGCTATACAGCTGATTCTGCTTCATCATGGAACTCATTGGACACCGGTAAGGCTATCAATGATGAGAAAACATTAGTTTAAAAACTCCCAGAAGGATCCAGAATGCATACATTTTATTGTGATCTCAGCATCACAGCGTGTTGCATAGCATCTGCTCTCTGATTTGTTTATGGAGTTCCTAAAAGCTTATTTAAATTCTTGAAAAGAACTTTGCTCAGAAGTCCCACTGTTATGGTTGACAAGCATTATAGATGCAACCATTTCAGTGCATCACAACCTGAAACATATAGACAAGTACAAAAAAATTTCATACAAGAATAAACGATATGGTGCGTTATAAAATTATTTTTCTGGATGTGACACACAAAATGTAAGGCTGGATTCCAGGGCACAGTTTAGTTATTCAAATGCAGAATACTTGCTTCAAGGGTAGGTAACCTGCAGTTCTTGTTAAAGAGCTTGCTCATGTAATGCATATCAAGTTTTGGTTGAGGTTGATGGAAGGGTTTCATTCACCTTCTGCATCAGTATGATCACTCGGAATAGAATAATTTGTGTTTTCCAGAATTTCCCTTATCTGGGACATCATGTGGTACCTGGAGTCCATATGTAGACTGCAGCATGATGTCATAAAAGCGGTACATTCAGGTAGTGACCATATTTTTTCAGTGATTGTGGGCATGTGAGTTCAATGACTAGAATGTCCTCTCCTGAAGCGAGATAAAAATAAGAAAAAAATTAGTAAAATACTTGCCCACCCACAACTTTGAATATAAATAATTAAGTAAACCATTAAATAAATAAATAGGGTCCTCTAGATATGCCCTCTTCCCATACACAATGTACAGTGAGATAAGAGAGATAATCCTATGTGAGCCGTGGAGGGTAAGGCATCCACATCTCCTGCCCACTGGGAAGGGTAGGTTCCAATTGCCTGATTTTATAAATCTCAGTTCAAGTCAATGGAGAATGCAATGCATCTGCTCACTCAGAGCTGGCTCTTACATGGACCCAGGCGGCACTTTGGAGGGGGTGCAATTTGCCACGCCAATGTATGATCTTTTGTGCATCTTTTGTACAACATCATCATAAGCCTTTGTCTGCTTATGTGTGTTTCTGAGTGTGCGTGGAGTGTGTTTGCTCATGTGTGTGTGGATATATTAAAGTGTGTGTCACTTCATGATAATTTTCATGTTAGTTTTTTAATCATGTGATAACATAATGGTTGTGGGCATGGTTTTGGTGTATATGTGTGTGTGGGGGCAGTGTTTCATCCTTGGACCAAGGCAGCACAATGTCCTGGGCTGGCCCTGGGCTCACCACTAAACTTGTGCTTTGCCCAATGGACAGAGGATGGGAGTCTAGAGGGTATATGTACCCTGGGTAGTTTTAGCATTTTATCCCATTAGGTATGGGATGGGGAGCATTCCAATTAGTAATTGGCAAGTAACTTTAATCAACTCTACTTTCATACAGTACAATGCATGTGCATTGATGTGGTGTGAATTATAAAGTTGGACACACTTGCATGAACTCTCTGCTTAGTGAAAAAAAAATTTCACGGAGATAAATAGATTTTATTTTTGGATAAAAAATTACTCTTACCCTTACCCTTCTTGGTGCATCTGTAGCCCAAGTCGATAAGACTTTAGTTTCCACCACCCATCTTCCCACTTTTAACCACTGGCTTAAATCCTTGTAGCACTCCGTTCCTAGAATATAATTATTCTATTACCTTCCCTGCAATACAAAATTCAATTTTACTGCTTAACCTAGAAAATATACGCAAACCACTTAATAAATCACTTACATCTTATTTTTCTCAGCAGCAAGTTTACTCAATATATCCCTGAATCAATGTTTACCACTAAATTGATTAGTTTTATGTGTCGTTATTGGAAATTGCATACATACGCTGACACTTTTATTTGATTTTATTACACAGATTAACAATACACACTAAGAAATTCACTGTTGCTGGAAGGAAGGGAGTTGAGTAGTGTTTATTATAAAAATGGATTATTAATTTAAAATGCTGCTAATAATTGTACTACAGATATTACTAAGTAACAGTTTGCAAACAACATATTTAATTGGTGTGTCAACATAAAATACTTATAACCAATGCGACCTACATGTAGAACACACTATTGCATTACAGAAAAAGTCAAATTTACTAAATAGCAATTATTATATACATATACAGACAGGGTGAGATTGGCGATAACGAGGCAGCCCTGGAAGTTTAAGGCAAGTGGCTGTCTGTTGCCGTAAATGGCTTGATGTGCGTGACGGCTTTCTACATTTTTATGCTGGTGGCTGCACATTGCTACACCTAATCTGCCACTCAGATCAGATAAATGTGTGGTGCTCTTGACCAGCGGCCCACCAGTCTCTTGCCTGGTGTGCCAGATGACCAGTACCTGGCTTGTATGCAGCCCAAACTTCTCCTACTCACATCTTGTTAAAGAGTGACTGCCTTAAAACATGGGCAAAAAGCCAACTCCTGTAGAAGTCCTCTCAAATATGTTCAGATGATACATTCAATTAAATAAAATGGCAAAACCACATAAAACAAAGGGAAATTCATTCATATATTTTCCACACCATAATATATTCTGGCTTGGGGTGTCTAGGTGCATCCCATCATTATTATTCAAAGAAAAAGAACATTATTATTTATTTATTTATTTTTTTTAAATATATAAAAAATAATTAATTAAAACAATCACAAAATACCTGGGGTCTCTTAGACCAAAGGAGTGGGGTAGAGATTAAATAATTTACCCCTGGTAGTACATAGCTCACCTATACTGCTACCCCCCCCCCCCCACCACCCCATGCTCATTGGAATGGTTCTTCTTATATCTAAAATCCTAAGTGACCCTCAGTCCTTCATGATGCAGGAAGTAGCAACATACAAGAAAATGGTTGCACAAAGAATTATCAGAAAGGGTATACAAAAAATAAAATGTTGCACATCTAAGAAGGAGAAGACATATGGCCAGTACTTGTGCCAAATTCAACACAGAGTAAAAAGCCCACAACAGTTGTTCCTTGGGCATCCATGCTAAGGCTGCTAGATGACATCATCCTAGAGAATGACATCAGGTGGTGCCCAGAAGGAATCACCAGTTGAGGGGCCAGTGGTGGTGGTAGAACAGACCTCCTTCTCCACCCAACTGCAGCAGATATGGTTGGGCTGAGGACAAACTATGGTGGGGGCAAACTATGGTAGGCTTGCACAGGGCCCTCATTATTAATACTGTCTCTAACATCAGCTTCCATTGTGTAAAGTAACAACTAAACTAACAAATTCCCTGTAAAATGCTCACTGCAATATTAACATAATCTGAATAATCTTCCAATAATATGAAGCATTTAACCATCTGTGATTTAATTTCTTATCATCTAAAAAATGATGAAAGGAACTGAATATTTCCTAAATTACGTAGATTTAGTATAATTTATCAGATCTTTGTCATATAAAATGCTATCAATTATTTTTAATGATTCTTATTACATTAATTTATTATCTGAGAAATGGATTTTCAGATTGCTAGTTTCTTTTTTTCCCAACACATGGCCTTCCTTTCAACTTATTCTATTTCATTTATTCAGCTGTTTCATGTGCTGTTGTTTTTTTTTTCTTTACAGAACATCTAAAAAAAATAAAGATGTGTGAGCGACAGATAGCATAGAGTCTTTATACTGTTTCTTTCAAACGTTCGTATAATTGTCCATGTTTGACTACTAGGGTAAGGTTATTGTGTAAAGCAGTATAAATTACAATTGCAAAACACCTTATGGAATATTGTCGGAAAATATTCAATTACTTTTTTGGGGGGGGAATTGTTGTTCCTGGAAAAGTGGAAATAATTTGTAATGCAGATCAGGAAAAGGTATAATACATACTACGTAGGACAATGCATATTACATCACTATTTGTAAACTTTACTAGCCAGCAAAATAAAATACACTTATGTCAATAAGGATTTGTCTTGCTTCGAATCCAAAGCATGCAAAGTTTACGGTGAACTTTATGATTCATTGTGTGGATGTAAGATCTTGCACAATAAGCAATAATAATAATAATAATAATAATAATAATAAGCCCATGATCTTTTAGTAACTTAACTCTCCGGTCTGATACTTTATACATAGCTTTAAGCATAGCCCAGGGCGCAGGTGAATAGGTCAGAGAGGTCCACCTTCATGCAGCCGTTTCAATGTGTTTACATCTCATCAGTGAAGGATAGGGACATCTTTGACCCAAGCGACAAAAGTGTGCTATACAAATAGTAAAGTCAAGTATAAAACACACTCATATCCAATAAGATGGAAGTTAAAAGTAAAGGGAGGATAATAAAAATACATAGAAGGATAGAATTTGATGGCAGATAAGAACCATTCAGAGATATAAAGACGCAAACCTCAATCGTCTTGTCTCGTTGGTCTTGTCTTAGATTCAGGAGCCATATGCCTATCCCATCACTGTAATTAGACTCTGCAACTTCTGCTGGAAGGTTGTTCCACGTGACAAAGTTTGAGGACTTAGAGGCTAAAACTTCTATCTGTAAGATGTTCCATGGAGTGGTATAAGCTTTGTTTCTGATGTTGGCTTGTTCTGGTATCCCAGAACACCCATTTGTTTTACGGGTACAGTCCTTTGATCCTTGCTTATGTTTTATGAACTGTAGATTTAATTTAAAAAAAAATACATGTAATAATAATTTAATATCCCTCTTAAGTAATTCAGAAATTATATATATATATATATATATATATATAGAGAGAGAGAGAGAGAGAGAGAGAGAGATGTATTAGATTATATATATATATATATATATATTCAATGTTCAATATTCAATATTTCAGTGTTCCAGCTCTATGCCTTTCTTAAGGGTGACCATTTCAAACTTAGATGAAATTCATTGATTATCCCTATAGAGATACCTTCTAAATATTTACAACAAAGCAAGTGTTATTTAAAAATATTTTTTGGAAAAGAAAAAATGTACAAAATATATTTTGAAAGCATTTCTTGATTGTTTAAAAAGCATATTATTTAAGAGAAAAAAAATATGATTGGGATGCATCAGGCATGCCTGTATGCTTTTAAAGAAAGAGTATCATTTCCTATGACACTTTTTTTAGTTTGAAAACCATTTTCGATGTATTTATTTTTATTTATTTTCGTTTATTTATCATTTCTTTAAATCGCAACAAAACTGTCGATAGTCATGTGGGTTAAGCCCAGTATATGTCATCTATTTAACCTCTTCACAAGAAGTTCAGGATACTGACTGTAATGGAAGAAGAATATTGTAGGTTGACTGAACAACTCATTCAAATAAGTTTAGTCTTCATTAACTCAACATTTACAAGGGCTCAGGCGGAGGTAACAGCTACTGCGTGTCCTGCCGACTGCCAACATGCTGGTTATAAATCATTGTCAAATATTTATATTCCGTCCATCCTTACTTGACTTTTCCTTTTCATGAATATAATAGAATCATCCGGTTTTGCTTTTTAGAACTTCATTCTAAAATGTTAAAATTGAATTCCTACCTTTTACATGTCCGGAGAACGTTTTATAAACTATAATTTAAAGTTGATAGTAGATTCATTTGTCACATTAGCAGTAGTTGGCATCAGATACAATGGGGCGGAAATGCGTGCAAAGCATCAAGCACAAAACAGATGCTGACGCTAATTACAACCATAACATTTGTTTGTGTCCTCGGATATTCAAAGCATCTGTATACTAATGTTATTGACATAATGCACAGCAGTACTGATGGAAAAAAAAGCATCTTTGTTTTAGAAAAAGTTAAGAAGACCCAAAAAACAATATGGTACTGGTGCATATATATAAATATACAATATATATATATATATTAGACTTGTGCATTCGTCTTCGGGCGAACATGGAAACGAACACGAAGAGTGCGTTTTCGTGTTCGTTCCGAAGACACGCCGAAGAGAAGACGGCGGCGGTAAAACGTAGGCGAAGACGAAGACACACACCACGAAGATCTTCGTGATTGTCTTCGTCTTCGTCTACCATTCCCCCCCTTCATCTTACCTTGTCTTGTCTTCGCGGCATCGCGGCAGTTCCCGGAAGTGGAAATCCGCAGGTTCGCCGTCACGGGTTACAGGGCAGTGCGAATGAGCCTATTGGTCGCCTACAGGGACCTCCTCTGGCATCAACCAATTGGTTGATGCCAGAGAAAGACCCTGCAGGTGACCAATAGGCTCACTCGCACGGTCTTTGTAGCCCCTGACAGCGAACCTATGGATTTCCGCTCCCGTTAACCCGTTAACGGGAGCAGAAATCCATAGGTTAAAGGGCCGTGCAAGCGACCAATAGGCTCACTTGCACGGCCCCTTAACCCTTTAAAAAAAAGTTAACCCCTAACTAATTGAACAGGGAGGGAGACCAGTGGCATCGGCAGTGCCGATGCCACTGGTCTCCCTCCCTGTTCAATTAGTTAAATGTCCGTACGAGCGACTTTATTGGTTGCTCGTACGGACATTTAACCCGGCACAGACTAACTAATTGAACAGGGAGGGAGACCAGTGGCATCGGTCTCCCTCCCTGTTCAATTAGTTAAAGACCAGTGGCATCGGCAGGGCAAGTTGCAGCATTGGGGTTTTAAAACCCCAATGCTGCAACTTACCCTGCCGATGCCACTGGTCTCCCTCCCTGTACAGAGTTAAATGTCCGTACGAGCGACTTTATTGTTCGCTCGTACGGACATTTAATTAATTGAACAGGGAGGGAGACCAGTGGGATGTGCCGGGTAAGTTGTAGCATTGGGGTTTTAAAAGTCTGCACGAGCGACCAACAGAGTCGCTCGTGCAGACTTTTAAAACCCCAATGCTGTAACTTACCCGGCACATCCCACTGGTCTCCCTGTGTCCGTACGAGCGACTCTATTGGTCGCTCGTACGGACATTTAACTCATAGAACAGGGAGACCAGTGGGATCTGCCGAACAATTACGGCACCAGGAGTATAACAGTCTGTACGAGCGACCCTATTGGTCGCCAGCAGGGGGCTCCCCCTGCTGACGACCAATAGAGTTGCTCATACGGACATTTAAACTCCTGGCGCCAGAGCGGCTTTAACCCCGTTTTAACCCCTTAACCGGGGAAAACGAAGAAAACCCGAGCACGAAGAATGTCCGCGAATATTCGCCCGAAGAGAAGACAGGACCAGGCGAATATTCGCGGAATACGAAGTTGTTTTTTTTGCCGAAGACGAGCACGAAGACGAACACGAAGAGCCCCCTGGTGCCCAAGTCTAATATATATATATATATATTTATTATTATTATATTTTATTTATATATATATATATATTTATTTATTATTATTATATTTTATTTATATATATATATATATTTATTATTATTATTATCTTTTATTTATATATATATTTATTTATTATTATTATCTTTTATTTATATAGCGCCAACAATTGACGCAGCGCTTCTCATAATACATATATTTTCAAGAGGTATGACAAGACCAGAGGGTCCTGTTTGCAAGCTTACAATCTATATATATAAGGATATAATTTATATATATATATATATATTATTTTTTTATTTTTATTATTATTATTTTGTATTTTATATTTTTTTATATATATATTTTTTTATATATAACTAATCAATGAGCAGCAAAATAAAAAAAAGGACCACACTGGCTAAACATGAAGTCTCCAAGTCTATGATATCAACAGCGTACATCTTTGAGATCATTGCCCCCGAGATGGAGATCTGCTTCAGAATTAGAGTGCTATGTACTCATTGACTAAATGTATTTGACTTACGAAATTCAATGTTGATTTACTTTATGCCATGTGGGCTTTAGAAGAAATTGAATATTATGATACCTACACCTAAACCAAATGTTAGGAAAAAATGATATATGGAGGTCAAGTTGATATTAGTTTATTGAATACCAGCTCCCATGCTGATGGTTGAAAGGTTAAATAGTAAATCGAGGGTATTACATTATTGAAAATAATAAAATGCACTAAACACTAGAGATATGAAGAGAAATTAAAGAGATCATTTGATTTTGAAAATATTTCTACAAATATTTATCTCATCTAGAAAAGCTACTTGTTATGACTTTATCCGAGTCTCTTGTGTAAGGGAACTTTTTTTTTCATTATACAGATAGATATGAAATAGATTTTATGACAAGTAAAAATCAATGTATAGAACCAATTATTTCTGCGCTTTTCCTTTCTCAGCATACATTTTTCTTATTTTGAGTTGCAATATGATTCTTCTTACGCGGCTTTTAGTGTGCATGTATTTATGTGGTAATAGCTGCAAAAGAATAGGTATTGGTGATAATTCAGGAGCCGGCCTTGTGTGCACTTTTTTTTTAATCCCATTTCATCATGGAGTATTGTGAATAATCAAAGAGCTCAAATGGTAAATACAGGGCCGGCCTTAGGGGTGTGCGACCTGTGCGACCGCACAGGGCGCCATGATAGCAGGGGCGCCTGCCCGGGACTTAATTTAAAACATCAGGGTTTTTTTTTGTTTTTTTTTAAACTTTATTTAACATCATTCATGTTAAATAAAGTAAAAAAAAAACCAACGATGCTTTAATCTAAGTCCCGGGCAGGGGCGCCGAGCGGTTGCGCATGAAGTTCTCAGCAGCCGCTCGACTCCCCTCACTCCCTGTGACTCCGTCGCGGTGCCGGCATCTCATGTTGAGCGCCGGACTATTCCGGCACTCAACATGAAATGCCGTCACGGCAGCAGAGCGAGAAGACGGATGCCTCCCGCTCTCACCGCACGACTCCGGCAACAAGGTAAGTGAGGGGGTGAGTAGTTTGAAGGGGCAGGGGGGGGTGTAGTTTGAAGGGGCAGAGGGGGGGTGTAGTTTGAAGGGGCAGAGGGGGGGTGTAGTTTGAAGGGGCAGAGGGGGGGTGTAGTTTGAAGGGGCAGAGGGGGGGTGCAGTTTGAAGGGGAAGAGGGGAGGGGTAGTTTGAAGGGGCAGAGGGGAGGGGTAGTTTGAAGGGGCAGAGGGGGGGTAGATTGAAGGGGCAGAGAGGAGGTGTAGTTTGAAGGGGCAGAGGGGGGGTAGTTTGGGGGGGTAGTGAAGGGGAGTAGTGAAGGGGGGGCGCCAGAGGAGTAGTCCGCACAGGGCGCCACAACGCCTAAGGCTGGCTCTGGGTAAATATACTGGTTCTTTTTTTTGGGGGTTCCGCAGCACACACACAGTTCAGCCCTTATATTATTTGTGGAACAGTGAAAGAACAAGGGATTTAAACACAAATCTCTTTTCTCCTGTTTTTGTTCTGGTCCATTGGGTTATGACATCATCATCCTAATTATTTACATGCGGACCCTATGCGGATGTATATTCATCCTTTAGAACATCAGGGAAAGCATCTCCTAGAAAATCTTAGCACAGACATGGTTATTTCCAGAGTTTTCCTCTATACTATTCATTGACCAGGTCATAACGTCAAACTGATGCCAACTTAGTATTCATGATGGCCTAAACATTTAACAAATCAGGTACAATCCTTCCTTTTCCCTTCTCTCTTCCCTTCTCTTTTGATATCCATTTTCCTTCCTTTTCTTCATCCATTTTCCTTTCCTCCCTCCCTTGTATTGATTTGGAGAGGGTAGATGTTGACTCACATAACACCCAACTAAATTCCATGTTGCATTTGCAGTCCATGGGTTAATGCATAGCCAAGTTATTTGCTTCCATCAGCTCAACTCCCTTACAGTCGCGTGTTCGTTTTTGAAAATGCACATGTGAGTTTGCATCAGTGAAATCACTTCTCAGACTATAGTCCAAACCGTGCAAGTTTTCTATTGCAAATTATCATTTTCTCACAACTCACATGCACTCGTTAAGTGTAAAAGAGAAAATGATGCAAAATGATGAACCAAAATATTGTAGGAGTGGTTATCATCAAAGCAGCTATTGTAGCTAGTGTTAAAGCTTGACATTTTGTCAATAATCTTCTCACTTTTTATATATATTTCATGTTCTTACAATGTTACTTTCAGGTCTTTTTTTCCTCTTGGTCATTTTCTGTGCACATAATGAGAAAACTTCAACCACAAAGTTGACAAGAACACAAAAGGCAAAAAAAAAAAAGGTGGCAACTCAATTGAAGGAGGTGATCTCATTTATCTCAAAAGGAAGTAGAGGGCATCAATTAGACTGCCCTCGCCTGCCACTTCATGTACATTCACACATATGATCTTGATAGCGCGGAGAGAATTGTTGTCACACAGAAATTAATTTGGATGGCAATCATCAAAATCCATTCTTAAGCCTCATGATGGAGTCAGAGAGCAAAATAAAGAGACACAACTTTAATACTCCAGTCTAATTTAAAAATGATGTATCACAGTTAAAGACACCAATAGCCAACTGTCATGCAGTGTTAAAAATAGGAATGGAAGGGGGGGCGTGGCCGGACTCCAACCAGCATGGACGTGTGAGTGTTGAGCTCCTGAGCACCCTGCCCGAAATAAGCTTCGGTACTGCTGCAAACCGCCGACATGGGCAAACACAATAAGGTTCCTGCTACCCCTAAAGCTGCGGGTTCGAAAGAAAAGACCCTTACCTCGGTCCGAGCATTTTTTCAGCCATCTTCGGACCAGGACTCCCGAGACTCCTTTCCCAGGCCTGCCTCTGCTCCGGCCAGCCCGGGTAGTGATGTGACGGGAGAACTCCCTTTGGTCTCGACTGATTCTGACCCGGTGCCTTCGAGTCGCGTGTGGCAGTCGAAATTGGAGTCCTTACCTACAAAGGAAGACATCTCTGCCATTATCGAGCGTGCTACACTCGGCATTCGTGCGACTCTCTCGGCTATTCAGGTGGACATCCGCCATATTGGCGACCGCGTGGCTGCCCTGGAGGACGAGCACCCGAAAATTTGCCAATCTGTGGATGCTCTCACGGCTCAAGTGCGTGACCACTCGACTGTTATCACCCATCTCTCACGAAAACTGGAAGATCTCGATAATAGGGGCAGACGAAACAACTTACGGATCCGAGGCCTTCCAGAGTCCGTTTCCCATGCGGATCTTGTGCCGGTTCTGCGAGAGATTTTTAACAAACTCCTACAGCGGCCGGTGGACTCTGCTGTCGAATTTGACAGGGCCCATAGGGCCTTACGTCAGAAGCCGTCGGGTACTGCTCCGCCACGGGATGTTGTGTGCTGTCTGAGGAGCTACCCCTTGAAGGAGGAGATCATCAGGCGAGCCAGGGATGCTTCGACGCTCCGTTGGGATACCCATACCCTCGCTATCTACCAGGATCTCTCCCCTGCGACCTTGCGGGCTCGGCGCTTTTTACGACCGGTCACACAGGCACTCCGAGACGCCAACATCCCATATCAATGGGGCTTTCCGTTCGCGCTCATAGTGCGGCGGGGCCCGGACTCTTTTGTGATTCGGCACCCCGGAGATGTGCGGCCCTTTGTTGATGCCTTGGGCCTCCCGTCCTGCGAGGTGGATGATTGGGAACCATCTTTCCTGGTGCCACCTTCGGTGGCGGAATCCTCGGAAGACTGGTCGTCGAAGACGGGACGGAGGAAGAGACATCGTCCGGTGGATGACACTCGCGCTTGAACTTGCCCGGTCCTCGGGAACAGTCCGTCAGCCTTATGATTTCGACGCGTTCGTTTTTGTTTTGCACCCGTGCGTATCCTTATCTGCGACGTTTTGATTTACTTTTGTTCGTTTCCGTCCGGCGATTTTATTTTTGTTGTCAGACTTTTCACCATGGCTGGACAGTTCGAGCTGCTTTCATCGGAGGCGCATCACGATGGGGCTGGGGCGGGTGGATGGTTTTTGCCATTTCGCTGAGTATCTGCCATCGGTCATTTCTATCCCGCGCCTGGAATTATTTTTACATGTGGTCCATGTATCGTCCACTTACCTGCTGCTTCTTGGTCCTATGACCGCTTACCGTTTAGATGGCGCAGCTCTCTGTATGTTCTGTTTTTTTTTTTTTTGCTCACTGCTAGCCGTATGGGGTCTGTGTTGTGCGGTGTGGGGCGCTGTCCCTGCTTTATTGTGCCTGGGTAGGGTGCGGAGACCTTCCTCGCTCGCTCTCCAGGTTGATGGTCTGCTATATATACATTCCTGCATAGCATGTTTGGATTGTTGTTCCCCCCAGGGCCTTTCTGCTCCGCTCCTGATGGAGTGCTGCAGCAGTTTTCGACCTCTCCTGAGGTCTTTGGCCAAATATTTGATGCCATGGCATCCAGAGTCTTTACTTTTGTTTTGTTGCTATGTTTAAGACTCTATTCATGGTTCTTTGGTTTTGTTACTTTGTTTTATATTCTGACGCTCCGAGACTGTCCATTCAGCTGTGGGTTTCCCCAGATGTCCACTAAATGGTGCCTGACCTGATCCGTGTCACTTCCCTGAATGTCAGGGGTTTAAACAAGCCTCAACAACGGTCCAAAGTATTACACGTACTGAAGTCTTCCAAAACACATATAGCATTTTTACAAGAAACACATTTTAAGTTGTCCAAAGAATTCAAACTCACAGACAAGCACTTCACGCTTGCGTACCTTTCTAGTTCTGCGGTTTCTAAGACCAAGGGAGTCGCCATTCTCCTTCATAAATCCTTACCTTTTCGGCCTCTGGACATCTGGAGGGACTCAGAGGGCAGAGCAATTTTTTTAAAGGGTTGGATAGGCAACCATAAGGTCACCCTTGGTAATGTGTATACTCCTAATATAAACCAGCCTTCCTTCCTCAGTTCTATGTTGTCGAAATTGAGTGATTTCCGTGACGGCATTACTATCTTTGGGGGGGATCTCAACATGATGCTTGATCCGGTTAGGGACTCCTCAGCACGTACTTCTCACATACCTTTCTCCAAAATTCGGAAAGTTAAGAAGTGGTTGCATCTCAACCAGCTGGTAGATGTCTGGCGGTCCCAACACCCCACATCCCGTGATTATACCTTCTACTCTCACCCGCATGATAGGTATACTAGAATTGACGCTCTGTTCCTCTCCCACCAACATTTACTTCAGCTCCACACGTCCTCGATTGGTATCCAGTCGCTAAGTGACCATGCCCCTGTACATTTTGCCTTGAAACTTACCTCCTCCCCCTCGCGGCCGTGGTCTTGGAGGCTTAACGAGAATATTCTTAATGACCCTACCTTCTTGTCGGACCTCTCTTCACATATTCGTAATTACTTTTTGGAGAATTCCTCGGACTCCTTGTCCTTCCCGGTGGTTTGGGAAGCACATAAGGCGGTCCTTAGGGGTCACCTAATCACAATCGGTACCCACCTTAAACGCTTGAAAAGGGCGCACGCCCTCTCTTTGACAACTCAGATTTATAGTTTGGAACAATCCCACAAGTCTACTCTGGACCCCAACGTGCTCCTGCAATTGCAAGCCCTGCGGGAGCAACTCGCCTCCCTTTTAGATACCACGACTAAACGTAATTTTCTGCGGACCAGGTCGCTATTTTATGAACTGGGTGACAAACCCGGAAAACTTCTGGCGCGGGCGCTCAGGGCTAAAAGAGCTTCCACTTTTATTTCTAAAATTAAGGACCAGAAGGGGGCTACTCATTTTGAATCGAATAAGATAGCTGAGTGTTTCCATTCCTATTATAAGTCCCTCTATAGTTTACCTTCATTGGCGAGTTCGGATCCCACTTACCTTGACTCCATTGATGCGTACCTAGCCAAGAATTTGCCGTGCCGTCTCCCGGCGGCGGCTACGGAATCTCTTAATGCCCCGGTAACAGAGGGGGAGGTAGCGGCAGCCTTAAAGTTAACTCCTAATGGCAAATCCCCAGGCCCTGATGGTTTCACCGTGTGCTATTATAAACGCTTTGCCTCCCTATTGGGCCCTCAATTGGCGACCCTGTTTAACTCCTTAGCCTCCAATGCTGCTTTGGACCCGCAAACTAACTTGGCATACATCTCTGTCATCCCCAAGCCGGGTAAAGATCCAGAGCAATGCCCGAGCTATCGTCCTATTTCATTGATCAACACGGACATCAAATTGTTAGCTAAGGTCATGGCCATGCGCCTGCAAACTTACATCCCCTTGTTGATACACAAAGATCAGGTGGGCTTTGTCCCGGGGAGGGAGGCTAGGGACAACACAATTCGGCTGCTTAATTTATTAGCATATGCACAGGGGCGCAAGCTCCCTTTGGCTCTCGTCTCCATGGACGCCGAAAAGGCGTTCGATAGAGTGGCTTGGCCTTTTCTGTTTAGGGTCCTGGAGACTGTTGGTATTTCGGGCCATTTCTTGAATCAGGTGAAAGCCTTGTACGCCGCCCCTTCTGCCCAAATTAGGGTTAATGGGGTACTCTCGCGTCAATTCCGGCTTGAAAACGGCACTAGACAGGGGTGCCCGCTGTCCCCCCTCCTTTTTATCCTGGCGATGGAGCCCCTGGCGCATGCGATCCGCTCCAATAAGGACGTTGTTGGGTGTGAGGTGTCTAAAGTCACTCATAAATTGGCCATTTATGCGGATGATTTATTATGCATAACCCGCAATCCTCTTCATTCTCTTAAGTATATTACGGCGGAACTGTCTGCCTTTGGTGCGTTGTCCAATTTTAAAATTAATTTGCAGAAGTCGGAGATCCTGGGGGTTAATATTTCGGACACTATGAGGGCTGCGATAACTAGGGCCTTTCCGTTTCGTTGGCAAGCTACGGCGATCAAGTATCTGGGTCTGTGGCTTCCCGCGGATCTCTCCAAACTTACTCCCCTTAACTATGGCTCGTTGTTACAGTCAGTGACTGGCGATCTGCGCCGTTGGTCAGTCCCCCATGTCTCTTGGTTTGGCCGTGTAGGGGTTTTGAAGATGAACGTTCTCCCGAGATTCTTGTACCTATTTCAATCCCTGCCGGTCTTTTTGCCGCGGTCGTACTTCGCCTCCTGTCGTAGGCTTTTCTCGAACTATGTTTGGGGTTCACGGGCTCCGAGGCTCGCCTACCAGCATCTCATCAGACATAAGTCCAGGGGCGGTTTGGGACTACCCTGTTTGGAGAGCTACTGGATGGCTTCTCACCTGCGTAGGGTAGTTGAGTGGTCCTTAGGGGCTCCTAAGCAGTGGATCTCGCTGGAGAGCTTCTTCCTGGGGTGTCATGTTTCGGCGGCGCCTTGGCTCCCGGCCAGTTATGGTACGCCTCTGTCGCGTTGCCACCCCACAATATCCCCGACCCTTAAGGTCCTTCGACGATTAGCCGCCAAGCAGGTGCTGACCTCGATCCCGGGCCCTTTGTTCCCTCTTACGCATAATCCCGCCCTATCTCTTCACGTCAGTCAGGATCTCTTACTTTCGCTAGTGCCCAAACGCTTGAAATGTCTTCGGGTATGTCAGATCCTACAGGGTGATTCCTTTCGACCCCTGGGTGCTCTAGTCCCTCAGGACTCGCACCCCTTTCGTTTGACTTTCCTTTATCACCGATTAAAACATTATGTGCAGACGTTGTTGCCGAATCCTCAGCTCAGTCGGGATCTGACTGAGTTTGAACGATTCTGTATAGCGGATACTGAGCCTCCACACCTCCTCTCTAGACTATATACACTCTTATTGAACATCCAGGGGTCTACGAAGCCGTTCTTTCTTAGCCTATGGGAGAGAGATCTCCGATCCTCTATTGCTGAGTCTGATTGGGACACAATGATAGGCCTGGTTCATAAAGGTTCGGTCTCAACCAGAATACAGGAATGTTCTTATAAACTGCTCTCTCGGTGGTATAAAGTGCCTGCGGAACTTCATATGTTCTTACCGCAGATTTCCCCACTGTGTTGGAGGTGTGGGCTGGCGGAGGGCTCTTACATTCATTTATGGTGGGACTGTGCTGATATCCGCAGTTTTTGGCACATGGTGGTCCGGGTGATAAGGGAGGTCTCGGATCCTGGCTTCGTGGCATCCCCGGGTGCCCTATTATTGCATCAGGTTCAATCCTCTCCTGGTGTTTACAGGAAGTCGTTGACGATCCATCTCGTCCAGGCGGCAAAGGCAATGATCCCTCGGTTTTGGAAGGTGGCGGGCCCCCCTCCTATCAGTGCGTGGGTGTCGCGGGTCAATTGTGTGGCGCGATTGGAGGATATGGTGGCCTCCTCCACAGGTCAGGAATACCATAACACCCTCAAATGGCTCCCGTGGTATTTCTGGGTTGCCTCACCAGGCTTTATTGCTGTATGTCCGTAGGGCGGAGGGGGGTCGTTGGTAGTTATGGGGCCTCTCTTTGTCCTCCCTGATGTTTTCTAGGGTTATTTCCTTATCTGCATATGTGCTTTTGCTAACGGCATCGGTCAGCGTGTCTTTCGCATGACTTTAGCGTGGACATCTTGGAGTATCTCTTGTTTCTGTTCTTGATTTGTTGTTTTTGGGTGTCGCCTCCCGTGCTGTGCGTTCTGCTCGACGGCAATGTACGGGCATACTATCCGTCTCTGTTATTACACAATGTTTCTTCTTTCTGTTGGAGTCTCTCGGACCCTGGTATGCTTATTGTATAAGGTTGTGTCTGATTACCTTCTTTATTATTGTATTATCAGGGATGACTCTGCCTATTTACATGCATGTAAGATATGTGATGTTTTTCTTATTATGCTTTTCCTGAATAAACGGAGATTTGAAGTAAAAATAGGAATGGAAAGAATGAGCAGCATTCTGGAATTGAAAAGGTTAGCTTGCTCAAAATATTGTATGGTTCACAGAAACGAAGATTAGAGATAATATTTAAATGAGATTACCATTCAACCTAATAGATATGAATACATTATTACGCTCCACCCCCCCCCCCCTCTTTACTTTAATTTCCCATTGGGACAGGCTTATCTCTAATAAGGAAAGGGACAGTGGTGCATCTTCCGGTGCAGACCCCTTTGAACAACTTCACAGAGGATAGGGTTGGCGTGTGATTCGTCCCTTTTGTTGGAAATGGGTACACATGTTCTCCCAACTCTAGTAGCCACACAGTTTTAGTGATTAGCCCAACCCTCACTCACCACTTTATACATTTATCTACAAACTGCAAATTTGACATTGTATATTGAAAGCTGAGCTAGCAATTCTCATTAGAATCTTGGAGAATAAAAATGCATACAGTACATACTATTTATTTATATTATTACTATTACTATTTATTTATTTATTACACTAGTCACGTTTTTCCGTAAGGGAACTGAGTTTCCAGCCGTAGTCAGTTCACTTGTTTTTATAGCGATTTGATGCTGGATGAACACAGTAAGACCTTTCCACTCCAACTTGCTGTGGAGAACAGCAGGGATGAGATACCAAATGGTTTAGTTCAGAAATAGCACACATCAGTGATAACAGGCCAGAGAGCACTAAAGGGTTGTGCAGGTAAAGAAAATCCTCTGATTACCTGGGTTTGTCATACAGGCTAGGATCATACACCTATATATCTTTTTCTGTCCATGAAGAGATGCACTGAACCATAGCCTGGTACACCATTATTTTTAATCCAAAGAATTCAGCAATTCAGTAATAGCTTTGCTACTTACACAAAGGAGAGCATAGTGTATCAGGTTCTGTAAAGTGTATTTATATTAATAATATCACATTGACCCTAGTTGAAATCTTCTGCTATTTTTACTGCTTCATTGCTGCCAAAGGTTCCATGTTATTCCTGAGAGAATATTTCTCGCAATTCACTGGGAACACTTATGGATAAGAAAGCATTCAGGGCTGTATTTAAATCCTTGCTGTCCTGCACAAGGCGTTTCCTACAAATGCCCAAAAATAAAGTGACAGTAATGGAATTAAAGGGTCAAAATTAGTGGCAATGTTTTGGATTCTAGTTTAAAAGTGGACTCCATGGAAGATGAGACTGATGGCAGCCTCTGGCACAGCCTGCATATAGCAACCAACCGCCTGAATTAATCAGCAGTGGCATTTCTTGGCTTGACCCAGGGCAGCTCATCATACGGCCCCTACTTTCCTCTACGGTGCTGTCCTTTGTGCGGAACTCTTGGATATGATGTCATATCCTGGTGTGCTGCATTTTAGAGATGGTCATTATGGAGCGTGCGCTTCTTGGCACAGTGCTCCATAGTGTATATGGCTAGATTGTTAAAGAGATCTCTGATCTTCCCAACCGGCCCATGGGGCAATGGCACAGCAGGGAGCAAGATTGGCTAATAAGGCGACCCACCCCCTGTTTATTCAGCAAAGGGGCTGCCAACCCCCTGGAACATGCCTTCGGCCAGAATATGCCACTGGCTACCAACTACTTAATAATAGAGAAGAGATAAGATGATAGGAAGGAATGATCATGTAAGTCCAGAAAAATATATAATATAGTGTATGTTAGTCTTTAAACCCCATTACTTATTGCACAGAACTGTAAAATATAGGATTTGGAAAAAGTGAAAAATCTTGTTTAAGGCAAAATCCACACATTTGTAAAAGATTTTTGTAATTTATTTAATTATTTTCATCACAGCCACGTTCTGAGTATCTCTCTGTGGCTAGTTTTCAACATCATTTGCTGTTTATTTATAAAAACACTGTGATACAATAAATACAATTCTACCTGCCAAACTATTTTACAAAAGTATACAAAAACATCCAGCGTTTTTTTTAAGATGAAGTGAAACTTTCTTGTTAAGTCCATGTAAAAATCACTTAAGTAGAAAAGGAGATGAAATACTCCCTTAGTGTCTCCCTTCACAAAATGCTGCTAAAAAGTGTTGGATGGGTATTTTGATAAACCCTTTATTGCTTTTGACCTTCACAGTATGACTTGAGAAGCTTCTCAGATGTTCAGAAAAGCAAACATCAAGTTTGTTGGTCTAGCTGTCTGCAATGTATCCCAAGTGCTATCAGCAGGGGGGATCGAGAAACACAAGATGTTTATATCCAGACAAAGCTAAAAGAGAAAAAGTAAGAATTGTTACCATTTTTCCAAATAAAAAAAGTGCACATATCTTGTCTATGTGTAAATTGGAAACATTTTAAGTAATAATTGACATGTGTATATAACTTTTTTTTTTTTTGTTTGTTGCCATTAGCGAGGGTAACAAAATGACACAAAGACAAGGCCGCTGTGTTATAATGAGGACTTGGGGCATTAATAAATTCACCTTAATTATATATGGCTTGTACTTTTTTGTGCTTTTCATTGATTGTTTTGGAGGTGTTTAGTTTATGGGTTTAGTAATTGGGTTCTGTAGGAAAAATGAATGGCAAAACCAGCATATGTAATACATTTACTGTCTCTTTTGTGCTGCCCTAGACTGGTGCCTCAAGCCAGTCCCTTCGCGGCTGCCATCTTTACTCTGAACCCCTGGATACAATAATCCAATGTATGACCTGTCCTTGTTCAAAATCTGAGTGCTGTCATCTCAGGTATTCACAAAAAAACCACACCAGCTTTTGTACCATAGTCTATTCTCATTAGTAGTTCCAGTTGGAGGAAGCATGCAGCCATATTAGGTGCAATAGTTCTTCTGGAATTAAATCAATAGATCCAACTCCATGAACCATGGAAAACTGTTTAATAGTTTGCTGAATACTTAACCTGAGTAGATGCAGAAGCAGCACTGGAGTCTACGTTTATCATCACAGAAAGCTTCGGGTAACTGGATTCACATCACATATGAAAGGTCTCTTGTATCAGCACTGTTTCTGATAAATTGTGTTTTTCCAGAAAAAGGGTGTAAGACTAACAAAGGACACCAACAAGGTGATGGAACCTTTTCAATGGTTAATAGTGATGAAAAAGGAAACCATATTCAATGTTTGTAGCTATTAACAATAAAGGAGTCTTGGGATAAGAAGAACATTAATAAGTTATGGCAAGTGCAAATTATATTGTTTTCTTTGAAATGAGGACGACAGCATTAGCAGCAGAAATCAGCAGGGGTCTTACTTTGGACTTCTTTTATCCAGTGGAAATTACAACTCTGTTATGCCTAATATTGTTCTATGTCCCTTGTCACTACACAATAAGAGTAAACTCTATAGAACCAATTGCATAGTGACCAGCAGGTGATAATCAACAGGGGCTCATCAAGTATTTTTAAATATACAACCATTAACCGCCATATATATGCACATTTGCTTTTTAGCTTTCATTTCATTGAGTAAAAATATAATAAAACTGCTATTAAACAGACAAAATAGAAAATTGTAAAGATAGCCTGCTAGGAGGAACTATACAAAGGACAAGACACATATGTTCTATGACATGTAGAAAGATAGCGTGATTCAAAATATACTACAGTATCCCCTCCCTCTATGGTCCTTTTGCTAAAATTCGATAAAACTAGCCATTGAAAATGCAGACCACTCAGGCAATTACTCTTAAGTAAGAAGGGGGAGGAAATACATGACATTACTTAAACATAATAGGGTCTATTTTCTAATGTAATGATTTTCTGTCATAGCCTTTGTATGCAGTTAGTTGCATGGAAAAATGAATGTCTTGGAAACTAAATTGGTTTTGGATCCACAAGGAATACAACAATGTTTTTTTTCTTATTTTACATATATGTATTTGTAAAAATATGAGTCCACCGACTATTCGCCTCTCCTCCTTATCTACGTAGAACACTGGGAACCGAGGGTACAAGAAAGAACATTCCGCTACAGATTTCTCCTGAGAGAGAAGAGGACTCAATTCAACAAGTCTAAAAAAAACAGTCTTTATAATAAAAAGTAAATAGTTTGGTAAAATTACAGTTTACTCGTTAATTAGTTATTAACGCCCAGTGCACAGATCCACAAACTGGTCATTAACCATGCAGATGCACAAAACATTTTAGGGGACATGCCGCTTAATAACAGCCCAATGTCTGCAGATTCAACGTTAAAATCAATGCGTGTCTAATCGCATCAAAGCAAACCACATCATGTCTCGTGGAATCAAAAGGAAATTTCATGGTGAGTTCAATAATGAAAGCAGTAAATGTGTAAAGATTGTGGTGGTCTATTCACTAAGAAGTCAAGTGGCAAGTTAACTCAACTGACTGCGCTTAAGTCGCTGTATACGTGTTCATGTGATGCGAATGACAACTTGCATGAAACAAAAAAGTTGTGCCATCATATATAACTACTTAAATACATGTGTCTAAATAGCATTAACGCCTTCATGACAAAGCCCATACGGGCTCACAATGCATTGTTTTTAATGGGTTTAAGGACAACCTATTGTCCTTAAGGGGTTAAGTAAAATTATACAAAAACAAGCAGAAATATGCAATATTTTTAAATGATTTAAGTAAAATGCAATGTCTAGCAAGTGTAGATATAGCATGGTAACCTTTAAATGTTATAAATGTTTTAAAGATTTTATTGGTATTAAAAGGGTTAAACTGTCACAATCTATTGTGTACTGTGTTTTTTAATTTTCTGCACATGTTCAGGGTGATTTTTGTCTTTCTACTGTGCATTACATTTTTAGACAATTGTGTTTTGCAGCTAGTTTACACTTCTGTTAACCCCTTAAGGACAATGGGTTGTCCTTAAACTCATTAAAAACAATGCATTGTGAGCCCGTACATGTACGGGCTTTGTCATTCAGGGGTTAAAGTGGCAGTATTAAAGTCCCAGTAATAACTGTAACACAATCAGTGTATCCTTACTCGAATTTGTATCCCTTTAGAATACATTTGTATCTTCACGTAAATCCAATAAATTACACTATAGTTCTAGAATTATTTATCCCCTGCACACTGGTTTTTCTTTAATATATTGCTTGTTCCCATTGCCAAAGGCTGCGAGAGATTTTTAGCAACTGAAGCAGTCCCATAAGCCAACTAAAGCAACCGTATTGAGCTGTAAAGTTAGTTTTCTCTCTATTTTGCTGTGACCACACATTTGTCAACATTTAAAATGAGATGCCATTGACAAATACTCATTTCTACGTGATGCCTGTCACTGGTAAGTCCTCTGGGATTCCTGCTTTTGCCTGGGTTAAGTAGACATATTCTGCTCAGACTTGTCAACCTGCAGTAAGTTTACAAGCTTAATTTGAAGAAACAATAAATGAGACAGAAGGAAAATTTCCGAAGCTAATGTGACATATCTATATTGCGCAGGTAGCATATTTTTGATGTTACTGATACCATGGGCAATATTAATTAGTGAACTTGCCTCGAAGCAAATGCATAATGCAAACACAATACACTGGCAGTATTGACATTTACAACATACACTATAAATGGCAGCCAGGGCACAACTAGAACGATCAGCTAGATCAAATTCTGAACGGAACATCTAAATATTTATCCGATTATATGCCACCCTACTCCATGTCAGACTCCTTTGCTCTGTCAACCCTACCTGGAAAAAAGATAGTACATGATTGCCAGTGTTCACTGCTTGCATCCAGTAGAAGAATTTCTTACTCATAGGTATGATTGTAACATTGAATTTCGCTTTTCCACAACAGTCTCGGTTGGAGATGGGGTATTGGATCCAACCTAAATCTTTCTAAGTTCCCTATATTTTCTTTGGAGATCTTTAATCATTATTTGAAGCAAAGTCATGAACTATCTCTGAACAATTTGCCAATCCATAGTTATTCCTTATTACCAGTAGTAGACATCCGCTTATAATTCATTAGTCTATTTTGAAATCAATGTTCACCCTGAACTAAAAGCTTGTGCTACTTATGACATACATATTACTGGTGCCAGAGCTCTATAAGTAGATGTTCTGAGAAAGCTTATTGATCTCCATCCCACATGCAAATTTCTGACTAATTATTTAGATTGCTAGAACTATACTAGGGGTTCTTAAAAAGCTTTTTGTTTTCTTTTTTATAAATAGATCGATACCCCACTAAGTTTTACCTACTGTAGTCCAAGTTCCTTCTGAAAAAGCAGAATAGGTCAGTGTTCCCCCATGTTTTTAATGGTAGACATCTCATTTTAAATAAATGTGTGTATGCGTTATACATCATGACCCAGATCTAAATCGTATTCGGAAATATAATGGAAATACGAATCCATTTTCTATTATTATTTGTATTTATTGATTTACATTGTGTCATCATATTCCGTATTGCTTATTTTAATTATATGCAAAGATTGTGTCATTATTAACAAGGCTTAAATTGCGTTAATGGAAGCACAAATAAGAAAACTATAAAGCAGGTAGATGTAAAGATAAACATTTATCAAAAAATTTTGGCTCAAACTCCAATGGAGGAGTATAAATTTGGAAAAGGATATATATATATATGTGTGCTGTATTGATTATGTACTCAATGAAGATAAAAGAGGAGAAGTGATACTAGGCAATAAATTTAAAGTGTTCCTGAAATACTGTATATTGTGCTGGGAAAAAGGGGAAGACTATCTTCAGGGGCGAGTAAACAGTACATCATTTGATTGACACTTATTGCTCAATTTTCTGCGGAATACAAGAGTCTGGTTTTTTTCTTTGCTTTATGGATTTTTCAGCTATAAAGCGGCTCACTTGGAAATAATTTTCTGATAAATACCTGTCTGTATTTTAGTAGATTTTAACACTACCATAATATCAGTATTATATTTGAAATGTCGTAATAGGTATCACTATAGCCTTAAACCACACGGTTAATTAATTTATTTAATAGTTAAATGCCCCCAAACTACGCAAGTCAGGGTGATGTCTATTCCAATGTCACATATAATCTGTCATTATTATTACTTCTACCACTTCTGAAGAAAATCACTTTTTAAGAAGTAGGGTTTGAATCCATAACTCCATACAGAGGTCAGAACCCTGTATTAGATGACACCATGGCCAGTACAGGCCATCCCGGCGAGCACTGGTGGGCCGCTGCCGGATGGTGCAGGTCTCTGCTGGTGGGGCAGATACAACAATTTAATGTGTAGCTGTGGGCTGGATCAACAAGGCTACACACTGTGTGAGTGTAAAAGCAATAAGCATAGTCCAGCCGTCGATGACCAAGAATGGGGTGACCACTTGTGGATCCTAAGAAAGCTTTTGATGAACTAAGTATTGGGAGAATAGTATCTTTGGAAAATAATATTTTTGGTCCAAGCGCTTTAGATGTGGATCATTCAAAGTTCTCTTCCACATATATTGCCCACTCTCGCATGTGAAGAAAATAAACCTTAGCATAAGTGTCATTTTATTCTTTCCTCTGAATGTTTTAATCACATAAAGAAACTTTGAAGGCACTTTGTGTTCAGCTTCCATGGCAACAACCTACCAGTGCTGGCTTTGTTGCCTTTAGTTCCAAAATGTTAAGTTCAGCTGAGAAAGTGGAACCGCACCTTTAAATGGGTCTTTAAACCTGTCTAGGCCTTCTATTAGATATCTGCTATTTAAGCTTCACATGGTTCAAAGGAAGGAGGTCCTATTTCACGGAATCGGAGTGTTCAGTGTATTTTTTGATGCATGTTAATGAGTTTTAATATATTCATAATGTGTTTGGATTCAAGGTAATTTTAACAGAAAGAAAGCCTTTCAACTTTCACAAGGCAGAAAAAAGTCCAATAAAATAAACGACACCTAGAGATGAGCTAAGATATACAGATCAATATGAAATATGTCTCATTTTTTTGCCTTTTTTTCAAAGCAGGATAAAGACAGGTATTTTATCATAATGAATGGAAATTGATATAATGAAGACTTTCAGTAGACTAGTTAGAAATGTAGAAAGTATTTTACCAGTGCTAGCAGTGAAGCACATTACAGATGTATTTTAGAAAGGCACTCAGAATAATTTTTAAAATAGTATCAGAAACACAATACCAAGAATGTGATAAAAACTGGTTATAGGCAAAACTTTAAGCAGTTCCAGAAAGGGCCTTGGCTGTTGGTACAGTTAAGTACGAGTAGGTATTATATTTTTTTGTGTAAATGTGTGCATTCTGAATTACACAAAAATTATAGGAAAATCAAGAAATATTTTTATGTATTAATAACTATATATATATATATATATATATATATATATATATATATATATATATATAGATGTTGTGACAATTCCTCTTCAAACATTGTCTTTCTTCTTGACTGACCATTTTCAACAAAGTTACAGATTTTGGTATGATGAGGGTGATGGCTTTCACTAAAAGCAAAAAGGTATTTCAGATGTGCTCCACCAAGCAGAGGTGGATCCATTGGCCAAATTCTAGTGGGACACTGGGGTTGTAGGACATAATGCACAAGGCATCTGTGCTGATATCCTCTGCAGCGATGTAACTTAACATCAGTAAGGTGCTTTCTTGAGTTTGGGTGCTATTGCCCTGCCTCTCAATCTGCCTATTTGCCTTTACTCATTATGATTATAGACACAGTGCTATAACTCTTCCAAAAGGTCTATGAGGTATCCATGGTCCGTCTAGAGGTGCCGGTTCTTGTGTAGGAGAGAATTGCCTGGAGTTTCACATCATCACTGCCCTTAAGCATGGCAAATGTTTATCAAACTCATCTAATTTGAATATTAGACTGCTCTTATCCATGAAGGCAGACCAGACCTAAAATGCAAAGTCAATTTCCTCTGTACATGAACACAAAATACCCCCAAGGCTTCATGGGTCTCTTTTTAATATCGTTAGCAGTGAAAGTAATTTAAAGTCCTTTCCAAACCATCCAAAAGATGTTGTCGTAACTGGCTTCCAATTCATTACATAAATATTGATATTACATTACTTGTTTTTATGTCACCGAAACATAGATGGGGTGACATTCACAAACTTATCTGAAAAAAAAAAATAAAAAAAAGTTTCTATTCCCTGGCAAAACTTATATCATTTGAAATTACCTTGCAGTTTTCCTGCTGGCTAGAAGAAGCAATTTCCCCTTACTCTTAAGACTACTTACAAAGTACTTTCAGAGAAACAGGCTGTTTGTAATTCACAGCAGGAAGTGAATAAAAATAAAATCTGCTTCTTATCTTATATTCTGCCAGGGTATGGAATAGACGCTAAAACACATGCTTTTTAAGGAGCTTAATCATACATTCTGTGTTATTTTCCTATAAATTTTACATTTTGTTCATATATTGTTCATACGTCGAGATTCTTAAAATGTCAAAACCAAGCATTAATTGATTCCACTCAATAAACGACCAGAGTGTATAGTTGGAATTTGTTTATAAGCTATGCACTCAAGGCTAACATGATTCTAACATTAAGTAAATCAATAATAATCACACTGCCTATTGGAACATACATCTTATGCTTATGCGTTAAATGGAAAATCTTATATCTGATCATTAACCCTTCCAAAAACTATAGAATCTTGGGCCCTCATCTGGTCTATTTAGTCTTGTATCTGGTCTATTGTTTAGTCCCTTATCTAGACTATTGCAATAAGACTTATTAATGAGTGAGACTCACTAAACTATATTTTCTCATTGGACAAATTCTGAAATCATAAATAGAAAATAAACCCGTGTATATGAAGTCTGAGAATGTAATTTTGCTTTTTTAAACCTATTTTTCTTCCACAAAGAATGTCACACTTGTTTTAAACAGAGGTCTGAACCTTGGCTACACAGGGCTTTGTGGTAGAAATTACCGTAAATTCTTCATAGGGATCAATGACCTTCACTGTCCTTATCATTGACACCATGATGGCCAGTCCAGGCCTATATGTGCTGAACAAATTCCCAAACCAGGTGCCAGTGGTCATACAAATTTACTGTTTGCACCCAATTTATTGCTGTCTATGGAATTATCCTTCAGGGGCTGAAGCTAAGATTTCCTGTTTGGTTCCAAAATCCTACATTAGCTTGTACAGCTCCGCAATTAAATCTATTTTTCTGTTATCTTCAGGATAGTCCTAACAAGAGATGGGTCCCTTATCTTAAAATGGAACACAAGATCGGCTTCTAAATGCTGACATATAGAACACATCCTTCATGATGTCTGACATGCTCCATGTTTCCAGAAACACCTTATGGTGGGTAGACACTGATGGTTAAGTCCTCTTTCACGCCCATCAATGGTCCCATGACAGTTATCACATAAGAAAAGGAAAAAGCCAGATCTCTAGAGTAATTCCACCAGAGCATTTACCAACATCGCTCAGCTCTACTCTTGGAAAATGCTTCTTCAGGAAAAATGATATTGATTCCCGTTTAGATCATGTGGCCAGATAACCCACTTAAGGTTACAAAATGAATACTTTTTGATAGAGTCATAATCCATTAATTTTTACATTTTTGGAAGAGTACCATTTTTTTATGCACACTGGAAGACCTCGTTGTAAAATGCCCAGAAATTCAAATTTTAGATAGAAGTTCTTATCCCAATCCAGAACCTGACTTGGTTTCTGAAAAAAAGACACACAAAGTAAACCTCTGTAGTGTAGTTAACAATTCTGACAGAGAGGCTTTATTTTATTTGGCATTGAGAAGCATTATTTCTTGTTTCAAATTGTATGTTGCTTATTTTTAATGTTGAGCAATTATCTACTTTTCAATACAACAGAAAATACATTCAACATGCCTTTCATTCAATATACAATGCAATTTAACTTGACATAGTAGTTTGCTGTTCCTCCCTCTAGTGTATTGAGAAGCAAAGAAGTCATGATTATTACTTTCCTTGCTGTATCCACACCGAGATACCACATATTTATTTGACTATAAAGAGGCATATTAACCACAAGTCAACATTGGCTACTGCCTAGGGATCCTCGCCATGTGGTTGTCCATTAACTGTGGCCTGTAGTGCTATAAGTGTAAGGATAAAAAGACAAAAATTGGTACCCTGTACATGGCTGATGGGCATTCTAGTCTGGCTTGGCTATTTGCAACTCACAACCATGGTTTATGAACCCATGGATTTCTTGCTATTTTTAGATGACTGCAACCTGACTCTTGCAGTCAATAATTTTTTTATGGTATGTTGGACTTTAATTTAGTTTACAAACCTTAGTCATGTGTGTGGATATGACAAACTCTCGCGGTTTTACTCATGGTCTTATGTGAATTTAGCCGATTACCATTGAAATCTGGTCTTTGTGATACTTCAGCTGTTGAAGTCCATCTTCCATTCCTTACCTGATGTAGGCGTTTGTGTTGTTTATGATTCTGGATTTTCTTGCTTGCTCTCTAGCGCAATAACATAATTATGTTAAATTAACATGAAATATGCGGGAATAATGGTGTCATTAATTATGTAAGTTATATTAATAGTGAAGAGCAAATCTGAAACCACTGAACTTAGATATTTGGGAGATACGCCTCACCTGCCACTTGCTATTAATACTGATGATATTTATTACCCTGTCAATTATCTCAACTGCTACAGAAAACAATCATATATCTTTTATTCTATGTAATTTAGTCAACCTCAAAATTGTTTTAATTGTTATAGGAATAGTGGCTTTACACTTTCATTTACTTCTTCACCGAAACGTCATATAGAAGATTTCAAATTATAGAAATGTAATAATTTTTTAAAACGTTCTTCATCTTTAATTTTATCGCTACTGTTTCCCTAAAACAGTATAAGGAATTTATGTAAAAGACATCTGTATTTGATGATGGACAACTAAGACATAACATACGTTATTTAATCAGTAGCCAACACAGCTGTCCCTTCATCAAACATCATGATATATCAAAGATAACCTCCCCCTATGATTGGACTTTTATGAAAATGGACAGAGACAGATAACCAGTGAAATATTTAATTAAAGAACAAACTGAGATTACACATCATACGACAAATGTTGCACTGGGCACAATTGACATTTTTGGCTGATATAATCAAACTTAACATTCTATAAATGAAGAACTTGTGTTTCTGTGGCATTTGTTGTTTTTTTTTTTTGCATTTTAGTAATTACTGCTTGGCCAGTGTTGATAGGAAATGTTGGCGTCCTTCTAGATGTTTGATGTGTTTTATTTATATCAATTTTATAAATTGTTTAACCTCTTCATTCTTTAGAATTTTAAAAAAGAGAAAACAATGACTAGAATGATATTGTATAATTTGTCTATTTGGTTGGAAACCAACATTCCTAGATAAAATATAAAGGACTTTTTTGTCTCAATCCCAGTAGCAAAATTATACTACCCCTACTTGTGGCAAAGAACTCTATTCCAGCTTCTTTTCTTATTCTAAAATGGTATGGGCATGGAATTACATACTGGTGGTGTCAGTAATGTGGTCCATGCGGTGACTTCTGGAAATCCTTCTTCACCAGGGGAACCCAAGAGAAGGGTTGGAGAATGTATAGATCCACCAAGTCCTTCTTAGTCAGTGCATGGTAGACAGCAACCCCTGTAAAGATGCAAGTCTGTATTCACCAGCACTGATCTATGTTACTAGGATAGAATTATCAGGGCAACCGCAGCACAACTGTTTCATGAGTACCTACAATTCTCATATTGGCTGATGCCCAAGAAGATGAATAAGGAGCCCTGTGATTACTTGGATCCAGTGGATTACTAAGTATCCAGTGGATAGTATACTGCCTCTGGGGTGAAAAAAATTGTCAGCTGCATCAGTAAGCTACCCTTGATCCTGACTCTTGATCTTATGCTACCTGCTATGCATAGAGTTTTATGCTTTTTAACCATTTTAAGATAATGCAAAATATTCTTTGGAGCACTGTTGCTTGAGAATATTTCAGTTTATTACTTCTTATCGAGGGAATGAAAAGTTCAACTTCTACATGAAATTAAAATTGCTGAGGTCTGCAATATGATGAATATTTTAAGAGCCCTGGCTTAATCTATGTATTTCCTTTTCTACTGCGTTTCCAATTTAATTTTTCCATTTTGCATATCTCTCCTAGAATACTTTCTTTTCATCCTACTGGAAGTTAATAAGACCCGGAAACAAACCCTAAAAAGTGTTATTTGTCACTTATATAGAACTCTATATAGCTATTACTCTTTCATCTGCAATTTGATGATGTGTGTCATATATGCTTAATGCTATATGTATTTAAATTGTGCATGCAAGCAATGTATACATAAAATGTGTTTACAAGAAAATTGTACAGGCAACAGAAAATTCTTATTATCAATCTGTTTTATTCCACAACTTCAATTTAATGATCAGGTATTTTATAAGCAAGTGGGAATGTTTCTAGTGTGTCTATAATTACATCTGTATTTTGGGTTATAGATAGTAATTTTCCTTAATACCATTCAGATCAATCAGGAATTCTAAATAATATATAACAATATAATAAAAAATATAACAAAACAATAGCTACTGTGTTACATTATTTTTTCTATGAAGTCAAATGAAAGACTGTAAGCTTCCCTAATTGACTAAGAACTTCTCAGAGTAGCCTACCCAGACCTCTCCTTCTTCTAGGAAAGTGGCATTATAAGTGGGAATGTACAGAGGTAGGCATAGCTGTGAGTATGGGTAGGGCTACTCACTGACAGCCTTAAGTGAGAGTGGGCATGGAGTGAGAGTGGCTAAATGTCGGTCCTCTATCAAGAGAAAGAAAACGTGGAGGCTTGGTCAAATCTGGAGAATTCCTAGGTATGAATACCATGATATTGTCTTTTGTATTTCTCATCACTGTAATAGTGCTAGGTAATCTGTTAGCATTCTTTAATATTATATTAGAATAATAATTAAACCAAGCCATGAATTCACATCGGAACACAAGTGTTTAAAGGGTAGAACCTTTGATCTGGAAACAGATAGAAAGGTCATTATTTTATTTAGGAATCTATTCTGACTAGTTTACAGAATATGAAGAATCAGTTATGCAGCCCTTCTAAAGAAGGGGTATTAAATGACTCAAATAGACCAAATTTATTTATTTAAACCATTTAGAGCAAGCTGCCTGTTTGCATCACTCGAGGTCTACAGGTCAACATATTTATTCTAGACCCACTTGCATAACCATTGTAACCACGAAGAACTATAGTTTAACTAAAAATTTGGAGATAATGTCATCTTAAGTAGCTTGATTTTGTGGGGACAAGGTACTCTTAGGACAGTTTCATACAGTGCTTCTCAAGTATTTCCTTTCCAGAAACAGTAATCATTTCAAACATGTTGATGTGACTTTGTGCCAGTATTTCATACTAGAATATCTTTGTACTTTCACATAGTTACAGTACAAATTGTTCCAAATTACATATTGAATCATATACCCACATAGATCTCCAACAGATACATTCTAAATAGTCTTGATAACTGGGTTTGATTATGTTATCTTAAGAAGCTGCTGTGAGAGCTATTGTTCGTGTTTGCTAACAGTAATACTTGTAGAATGCCAGACAATTTGAGTATATAAAAAAGAATAAATCACAAAGTCTGCTTCTATCAGATAGGAAGCAGATGTCTACTATGATGGAAATATAGTAGATGATAGAGCTGGGTGGGCTATTACCGCGACTGGAAGACGTCTGCTTTAGCATTAGGGGAGGAGCCAGATTATCCACTTCCAATAGTAGTGAATAATCCATGTTTCCTGGCCCACTCCTCATTGTTATACTTGAAACCGACTGGCATGTAAACATTAGGTGGATATCGCTCAGAACTCTGCGGTATGTATTATTTATGTAGAATAATAAATAAGTCCGTGGTTATTCTTTCTGACGTACCCATTCTATTATATTCTCTAATACAACATGTGGAATAAAACCTCCAACATTTAATGCAATGGGACTGGTAAAACGTATGCTTTATTTGATTTAATAAATATAGATGCAGGTGACATGAGTTTATAATGTAGGAAGGATATGATCATGTACTTCTTGAAGACCAGAACCAAGAAATGCGATTAGCACTAAAATTGGGTTGTATCATGTGAGCCTATATGATCTATCACGGTAGATATTGGGGGCACGTGCTAAAATCATACAATAAAACAAGACCTAACAAAGAGAAATCATTTGCTTAATAAACATAAGACAAGTAAAATATTACATTACAGATAAATTGGCATTATAAATTGTATTCCGCTTAAGTAATAAAGTAATCATGTACCCCATCTGTCACAATCTATTAATATTACTCAAACAAACCACATTGAAAAGCTTGGATTCATTGTTTGAAATTGTTACCATTTTCCATGTCTTAAAAGACTGAAAGCCAAAGTGTTATAATATGACAGTGATAGCGAAATGTAACTTTCATTGAGATGGATTGAAACCTATTTGCTACAATATTTGCTTTTAATAATTTAATTTTTCAAACACGGCAGAAAGAGACATCAATATTTTATTAGGGAACTTTTCCATTTTATGTTACATTAGTTTGCCCTGCCTGTCTGTCTTTTAAACATGCTGATGACAATTTTTGTATATGATTGCATTAAATGTGAGCTTTTAGAATCCTCTCCTTTAGGCACCTTTTACATTTATCAGACTATGAGCGTCCATGAAAATATTTTTTCTGCATATTTTAAACGTACATGGGATACGCATAACGCTATACGAACCTAAGACAAAACTAAGTACTGATTAAGGTCAGAGTTTCTACATCAGGAAAAATGGGCAGACTCGATGGGTCAAATGGTTCTTATCTGCTGTCAAATTCTCTCTACCTATACATAACACATAAGTATAGGACGTACAATCGCTTAGAAACTACCGTATTTGCTCGATTATAAGACAAGGTTTTTTTCAGAATAATACCCCTCGTCTTATAATTGAGGTCGTCTTCTAATCAGACCTCAAAATGTCCGCTGGGGCCATGCAGCTTACCAGGCTTTGGTCGCGATCAGCAGGAGAACAGGAAGCTAGAAGAGTGTCACATAACTCTGCCTCTCCCCTCCTTCCTCTGGGGGCGGGGCCAGAGAAGTTGCTCGCACAGCCGGGCCCCTGCAGAAGTCTTCGAGTGAGAGAACTGCAGTTCAGGTAAGGGGGTGGGGGAGGGTTTCTGAGTATGTGTGATTAATGGAATGAATGAGTATTTAAATGTTTGTGAATGAGTGTGTGTTAGTTTGGATGTTTAAGGGGGGTGGTGGTGGTAGCATGGCATAAGGAGACTGTACTCAGACTCCTATCATCCCCAGGTTCCAGCATGTACTGGCTGCCTTGGCTTGATAGGAGTGTGATTGCTGTTAGCAGTTATATATATATATATATATATATATATATATATATATATATATATATACCTCCAGAAATGCCTTTTAACCCCCTATATGCCACTCTGCCCCATGATATGCCTTTTAACCCCCTATATGCCACTCTGGCATATAGGGGATTAAAAGGCATAGAATGGGGCAGAGTGGCATATAGGAGGGTATAAGACATTTCTGGAGGCAGAGTGGCATATAGAGGGTTAAAAGGCATATCATGGGGCAGAGTGGCAAATAGGGGGTATAAGGCATTTCTGGGGGCAGAGTGGCAACCCTGGGGGCAGATGTGCATAACTGGGGGGGCAGGTTGGCAAATAAAAGGAAATTAAAAAATATATATTTTTCTCAATCATAGCTTTTATTAAATATGAAAATATTGTTTACATGAATTAATATTTACTAGTAAAACTTTTTTTCCTATAGGGTAGTCTTATATTCAGGCTTTTTGTTTTTTTCCTAAATTAATATTCAGATTTTGGGGGGTTGTCTTATAATCGAGCAAATACGGTATTTAAATTATGAAGCATATCATTTTCCACTGATAGATAGAATGTATGGTATATCTGACAAGAGGAACAGAGGTACTATTGATCACTGGGCTTCTTCAGTTGAAAATTACCATAATATCTACTCTACGAAAACAAAGTTAATGATTAAGAGTTATTCCCTGTCAACAACTACATGTATTCAACACATTTAAACCATTAGCTATGTTTATGTTAATTTAAGAGAGGATTCCTCCATTGACTTTGGCTTTTTTGTACGTTGTTAAGTTCCATCTGACATTTTGTGTTGACCACATGTAGAAGGACAGTGTAACTATCATTACTGCAGGTACCAGGTCAGGTTGGAGTCTCTGCAGGGACAGGTTCTTGGTCAGGACCCAGAATGGGGCAGATAGGTTCTGGATTGCCTAATTGCAGATGGCTGTGAGCGACAGCCTTGGTCTTTTTTTGTGTGGTCATTGACAGACACAGGACTGTGACAGGAACAGGAGCAGCCAGATGAAATCAGAGTCAGGTAAGCCAGATCACACACATAGGGGACCAGTACACAGTACAGAAGGCTAACCTAAAAGAATCGAACGTCCAGGTAAATGGTCCAGTTCCAGGAGATGCAAAAGGGACAATACAGGTTGTAGTCCAATTGCAATGGCAGTGGTCAAAGTTGTATAAATACACGATGCCAAAAACAATATGATCCATAACAATCAGGGTCAGGATATAAGGCTCCAGCAATAGTAGCTAGGAGCAGCCCTGGTATATAGGCCGTTGGTTAAGGAACAAGCAGCAGGTGTGTCAGGGACCAAGAATATGCATTGACAGGGGATGTGAGGGAGACATGAACCCCAGCAACCACAGAACCCCCTAGTGGCAACATGGACAGATAAATCGTCTACCATACTCACTGACTTGAATCCTATGGTTCCTGAGGTGAACTCAGATTTTTTGAGCCCGACATCTTTAGAGGAATGAATGAATATGAATTGAGCAAATCCACAGTAGAATATGAAGCAATTCGTTATGTATGTTTCATAGATAAAATAAATGCTCAAAAGAGACAAGTCTGTCGTGTTCTGCTTTTTAAAGATATTTCTAACTGCTTTGATCCACATGTAAGAAAAGTATCCTCTTGAGGAAAAGTAAAATTGTCTTCTCATGGGATTTACCACAAAAACCACTTGATTTCACCCACTTTGCTGTAACTCCCTAATGACCGGGTTGCAGTAGCACATTTCTTTAAATTCCCTCTAAATTATACATTCTATGCATTACAAAACATTTTGCCACTCAGTGTGGCTTACAGGCAAGCTGGCCTTGTCCCATCCCCATCATTGATGAGCGAGCTCATAGAAAGTTCAAACAACGGAATAACAATACATTTTATGAAGCTGCTCTGCTTGGTCATTATGGTGCTAAGCATGGAAAATATATGAATTTGCCCTTGAATGAAAATGTAGTCATATGTAGGGCATTCCAAAGAATACATCAAATGTGTTAACTGGACGTAACATATAGCTAAGTGTCCAGTGACATGTAACATAAATCTTAGAGCCTTAAGACTAAAGGTCCATTAAAATAAAGAGTATCTACAAAGCAGTATGCATAATTTGTAAAGTATGTTAAACAATGTCAGAAAAGGCACTTATTTCATATGATATAAGTCTGACACCTGTCAATTGTCTCGTGTCACGTTCCGTTGGCTATTCTTCTGCATAGTCTTTTAATTTATAAAATTGAAAAGATTTCAATACGATTGGAAGTGTCCACTAAAAGACCGCAAGGCTGTATCACTTTGTATATTGTTATTGAGCGTTTGAGCATTTACTTGATTTTCACAGAATACCTCTTATGTTTGCAGAAATATTTATTTTACCAATACCTTAACACATTTATCGTTCCGGGATTATTGATACACTTTTAACATTTATAATTATTACTCTAAAATTACTCTAAAATTAGAAAGAACATTTCCAGAATTTTTTTTTTTTACTTCTTGCCTGCACATGTCGATATGATTTCTCACTGGGTCAACCAGCTATAACTTCTCATGTCTTTAGAACCCATTGCTGAAATTGAGGTTTTTCCTTTGTATCAAAATGTGAGGCAGACATTTCTGGTGAACTCAAGAAGCGCAAGTCCAGGCTCTTGTTTTCTAATTTGCTCTACCATTACATAAGTTATGGTGGGTAAAGGTGATGGAAAACCCTTCCACTTAAATTTAAGGGGTAGTAGAAGCATTATTAAACACTCATCTACAGACACCAGACAAGCCAGAAGGGTAGTTTTTCCCCTCAGAAATCTCATGGTGTTGCTGTAACCACAAGGGATTCGGGGTAGGCGCATGCAAATAAGGTTACCAATTTTCACCTTTTGCCTCTATATCCCTGCCCTGCCCTGCCCAGCCCAGCCCAGCCCAGCCGTGATCTTATATATTTGGAGCAAAACTTCTATAACTGTGTGACCTGATGAAGGTATAGTCTTATGTTGGCATTAACATGTTTTACTGGGCCAACACAAAAAAGAAGAGACCTGGAGTTCTGACAGGTCCATCTGAGATAGACTCTGGCATGCATCCAAGATACAATTTTGAGGACTTCTTCTTGAAAAATCATACAGCTAGAAAGATTCTTACAAAGCAAATGAGACTCAGTTTTCACGTCTATCCTGATTGAATATTGCAGTAAACGGTGATCCCGTTGTAGCATGCCAGTATATTTTCCACTGGAATTCATGCTATCCAGGGAATTAGCAGAAAGGGTAAGCCTGGCTGGCCCAAGATAATAAATATATATTATCAACATCAATTCCTTTGTGGTAAGGAAACAGTGGGACCAATTAGGAAGCAAGCTAAATTATTTCTGGTTTTCTTAAAACCATAAATTAAACACCCATCTTATAAGTATCTTAAAATATATATTTTTAATGTAACATAAAGAATAATACCTTTTCAGATCATAGTTTGTTGTTCTGTCTGTACTATAAAATATATATATTGCAGTTCTAACAAGCAGCTAAGTATTAGTTCAGGTATGATATATGATAGTGTCATAATTCTTCACTACACGGTGGTAAAACCTAGTGACAAGAACTTTGCAACAAAGTTTTTTTTTTAACATTATTGCTTTCTCTAATTCAAAGTATTGCATCAAAATCCTTGAAACTAACTTTTTTAAACTATTTTTTTTCTCTAGAAAATGGTAGAAGAGAAGAATTGGAAAGTGTGATGGGTACGGAGTTACGACATACAGCTTAAAAAAATGTGGTAGTCATGGGGCATTCAGATATCATAACAGAAAAGATGAATGATATAATAATAATAACAACCAATATGAGCTTTTTAAATCAATACCCCCCTCTTTAAAAATATATGACCACTACAGGTTTGTAATGCAGTTGCAAAATAACGTATAACATGCAAACATTGTACGTTTAGCTATATATGTATATATATATGTCCTTATCACAACCTCATGCTGACGAGTCCCATTAAGGGGTAAAATAGCATACACAAAAATAAAGGTTAGAATGCAGCACTCAGCAGTAAAATGGTGCACGAGCCAGGGTACCACCAAGTCCCTCAATAAATCCAAAATAAAGAAGCAAAGGCTCAGCACTCAAATGATAAGGTGAGTTTATTTCACACAGGCAACGTTTCGACGCACAGGTCTTTCTCAAGCCTTGAGAAAGACCTGTGCGTCGAAACGTTGCCTGTGTGAAATAAACTCACCTTATCATTTGAGTGCTGAGCCTTTGCTTCTTTATTTTGGAGTCCCATTAAGGATGAAACAGCTGTCCATGAGTGGTGATCTGGCTTCTGCACCTCTTACCCGAGTTTTGACTAAAGGCTGTCCTGCGCAGCGGGCAATTACTTTCAAGGGATCCATGTATAAAGTGGATATAGAGGCAAATTGTTGACCTTATTTGCATGTGCCTACCCAGAATCCCTTGTGGTTGTGGTAGCACCATGAGATTTCTGAGGGAAAAAAATAAGCCTTCTGGCTTGTCTGGTGTCTGTAGATGAGTGTTTAATAATACTTCTACTACCCCCTTAATTTTAAGTGGAAGAGTTTTCCCATCACCTTTACCAACCATAACTTATGTAATGGTATTTCTCATACTACCCCAAGCCTCACGGGTTAAGCCAGTATTGCAATCTAATGCTGATGATTCATGTTAAGGACAAAACAGCTGTCCATGAAATGCTGTTTCTCAGCCTTTTAGCTAAGATCAATTGTAGTACCCTTGTTGCCTGGAGGGGGAAACACTGATTATCTAGCCTTAGGGCCAGGAAAGCATGGAGCCCGAGATACTGAATTACCCTGGCACCAATGCTGGAGTCACTGTGTGCAGTATTACACGCCACTGCATGTTCTCACTGGTGGTCTTTCTACACCTTTTACTTCTCCTTGTACCATCTGGTCCTGGAGTCAAGATTTTTTTAACCTGGCTAGGCCAGAAATGCCCCTATTTATATTTTTATTTATACATCACTACGTTTTACACATGTGCCAATTAATTTCTTTCTTTTGGATTTAACGGTTATTTTAGATTTCACTGCGAGGCCATGTTCATGATTTTTTTTGTACTCGCGTTTTGGACACTGCTTTCTTTTTGAGAGGCAGTGAAGCCTAAAGGGGGTCACTCCCTTGTGGAAGTGCCCTGAAGGTTAAAGGAGTCTCACCCTTCGGGGTGAGACTCGAAGATCCGGCCCTCCCATGGGGGAGGGGGAGGAATTTGTCTGGGCTCCCCTTGTGAGAACCCAGAATAGTATTCTGGGCTTCTGCTGCCTATGGCACAGAACAGCACCCAAAGGAGCACGCACCTTGGGTAGGGGCGGTCCCCCCCGGGTGCCACTCATCAGGGATATCAACCATAACAAACTGGTAGCAAATGCATCAATATCTCAGAAATGTAGATTAGAAAGGAGTCAGTTCTAGACTGTGTGACCCTGAGAATCATCCCCTTCACCCTGAGAAACTGAGATTTGGGCAAAAACTCTGATATTCAGGGTCAAACCGTGAGAGTTCCCAGGAACGGTTATTATTTAATAATATTTTTCGGATAATGCTTGTATTTTCTCTGCTATATTTTCCCTGTACCCTATAGACCTGTAGATGATCTCCAGTCACTGAAAAACGGCAGTAACCTAGGGCACCATATCAAAGTCATAGAGATTTACTGTAAGAAAATTTTATTATATGACTCTATGATATATCTCTATGGAACCTGTAGCAATAAGAACTGAAAAGCTAGGAGCACATAATATAACATGGCCAGTTACTTAAGAAGGATAAAACTGCCCATTATTCTCTCTACGATGCAAGGCCCATTGATTTTCATGAATATATTTCATGCTGATTTTATACTACTGAGATAACATTGTTCTTGTGCCACTTACAACTCTTTCAGTTATGTCAGTTATGTCTCGAGACTTGGGAGAGGACAAAAGTTACCTGGAGATCACTAAATGAATATTAAAATGTGAAATTTAGCAGAACCATAATGTTATTCTTTAATTGAGATTGAAGAATTCTGGGAGCCTTTTTGACGAACTTGCACTTGTTAGACTAATATTAATGTCTGATTTATAGCCGCCAAGAAATCACTTGAAAGCTCACTCACAAAATAAAAGATAAGAAGAAAAGGGAAAAAAAGCAGTAATAACTTTCAATTGTTTGATGAATTGTGCAAGTATCTTTATAGACCTGTTATAAATATAATAACATAGATACCGAAAGAAGACTTCCCTTAATAGCTGCTTAGGAGATAGCAGTGTTAATGTAACATGTCACATTATGTTAATTTTTTTTCAAGGGGTAAAATAGAGGATTCAACTTTTTTTGCTACATTTCAAATGTAGAATCATTGACAGGTGTAGCCTCGACTCATGGTCTATGTCAGGGGTCTATGTCCAACCTGCGGCCCTCCACCTGCTACAGGACTACATCTCCCATGATGCTCTTACGGCTAAAGACCTGGCAGAGGAGAATGGGAGATGTAGTCCTGCAGCAGCTGGAGGGCCACAGGTTGGACACCCCTGGTCTATGTCTTGCTCAATAACTAAAGAAAGACAAAGAACACTTAATAGGTTAAAAAGGGCACGGCCACCTTAATCAATCATTGGTCTTGTCTTTCAGGATGCTTTATCTCATACCTGACTCCTCCTTACTATAGTAGCCTCTACCACTTCTGATACCAAGCCGTTCCATTTATCTACCACCTTCACAGTAACCTTACGTCTCTAAATCACTAACGTCTCTTTTTCATTTCTTCTGCTAAATGATCTATTTCTAATTTTTTGGTAAATTGACCTGTCTTTAGTTACACTTCAAAAATCTGCTTCTAAATAAGCCAAAAAGATAGCCTTCAAAGAAGTATCTCAATGAATATTAAAAAGAGAAGAAAAGTATAACCTTGAAGGTCTGTATTAAAGTGCCTCCTTATGCAGCGCGAATGAGAATAAGTATTGGTTTGTCTTCTGTTGTGTATTCATTGGATTTGATTGAAAGGCAGTGACTTAAAAACAAGTTATGCTGCTGTATAATGTTCAAAACAGATTGTTGTTGTAATTTATTGTCATAATGGAATAGATGAAGTGTACTGAAAATCCATCAATGCATGACTATACGATCCTTCATACATAAGTGTGTTCAATTCTTTGAGCGCTAAAAGAAAAATCATTCTCGATGAAACATGTTTTGCCTGGAGCTTTTTTTTTTTTTTTATAAATCATCATAAGGTAATGCTTTTATCAAGAAGGTACTGAACACAAGTCTATGGATCTCAAATGAGAGCACTGTCTAATGTGTGCCTCGTTAACACAAGTAGGTGATTGACACTTCATAATGCATAGATTCCAGGAACTACACAAGAAACATATATTATCCTTGGTTGTTAAAAGAAAACATAAATAAATCTTTTTAAAGTAGATCTATCATTAAAAATACCAAAGTATTAGGTATGTAACCAGTAGCCATGGTGATCATGGTCTTTTACATAGAAACATGGAATTTATATCTATGATAAGAACCATTCTGGTCTAATCTAGCGGGCTTTGTGCCATTAAAACACATGTATTAATATATCAGTATTAAACTTTGCTATAAATGATCCCCATATGGATGTGCAAGGATTGAAGGCTACATTAAAAACACTTCAAAGGCTACCACTTGTCAAAATATATATTTGTCTTTACATTAGAGAAAAAAACAAGCATTATAATTTCTTTTTTAAGATCAGATCGTATTAAATATGTACAGTCTATGCAGGGATGTTGTGAAATATGCAAGAATGTTGGAAATTATTTTACATTTAGATTTTGCATTTTCTAATGCATTCAAATGCTTTATATATTTTTTTTCACTAAAAGTCCTCTCCACCATGTGACATTATGAAGATGTGATTTCCAGTGACCTGAATATAGAATATTGTTGTTGGAGCTAGTTAATTAGCAAACACATTTGTTTAATGAAAAACTAATCCATGGTTTAATAGATTGGCAGACAGAGATTGCATTGTACACAGTACCAACTGTCTGACATCTGACACGTCTGTTCTTTCCATGCGCGCTGCATGTTGGGCATTTAATCACTATGGTTTGAATTGGCACCTGGTCCATACGCAGTTGAAACAAAGTTTTTCCGGTTTTTCATCTGGGATCACTAATAACCCCCACTGTATGAATTTGGACCACAACCATATGAATCCAAAGAGCCATCTGGCCTATAGTCAACAAATTTGCCTTCCAGATGTATTCTAGAATCATTGAGTAAAGTGGTCTTTTGCACGACCTTTTAGGAGAAATATTTTTAAACATTCCAAATTATTTGTCCTTAATTATACTCTGTTTTCTATCTTTTCTCTTTTCAAATGGTCATTTAGCTGATGATGAGTAATTTGGTTAGAGAAAAGTATGGTTTAGAAAATCTGGACTATGAACAGAATGCTATAACGTAATTCTTGCTTGAACTGTGTAGGCTTAGAGAGATTAACCAGAAGGTACTCTAGGCTACTTGGAATATCATTGTAGGACCATGAATACTCACTGAGGTACAGCTATATTGTAAGCATGGAGTGGGCTTTAATGGTTAAGAACTTGAGCATCTGGTAAAATCCTGTCTATCAAAGCAACCACTTGACTGATTCAAAGAGTTTGGATCAATCAGCAGCAGGTTGGGGAGATTAATATTAAAGTGGATTTATCAGTTCTATGAAATGCAGCCTTTATACTAAATAAGCCCATGTAACATAATTTAAACATTAACATAAGAAATGCTATCTTTTGTCAATAACATGGAAGAAGCCATCTTTATGTTCCCTTTCATTATCTCTGCCCTATTATCGTGTTGCTGATTGTTGTAGACAGGTGAGGGACATAACTTCAAAACAGCCCATGGACACAACTGTTTCCCATGTCAGATTACCCAGAGTTCTTCCTCTTCTGGGGTTTGGTGGCCTTCTGATGGTAATCTGGTTAACCAGGCTGAGGTCCCAATTGGGGAGCTCCCAAGTATGGCCATAGGGGATGATTAAAATCTGAAAGTAAACAAAACTATATACCATGTTTCTGTTCCGGCACATTGTGTCTGAATCGTAATCTCTTGAACTGCACATTTATTGGTTCAACATTTTGTTTACTACATTTTCTAAAGGAAAGTTATTTGGCGATTGGAGATAATATAGATTTAGTCCTTCATTGATGGAAGAAGCTTTACTATCTAAGAAACAAAGTGAATGGACTACTGGTTTGCTATTTCCCGCAGTGTGTTCAAGCTGATGAACTTTCTCAATGATTTCTATCTTCTTTCAGGTAATTGTACTTCTTTTCTGCGGATCATTATAGGAATAGTACCCATCGGTCATTTTCCCTGAATGGTAAAATTATCAAGTTAGTTTCCATCTAATTATTTTAGTACTTTCACTATTACTTTCCAACATTGTCACATTCCATTTAGCAAACACAAAATATCTTAGAATCAAATTTATCTAGTAACTGTAACTTTGGTGCTGTTAATTTGCTGAAAAGGAAATCTCTAGATGGATGTTATCCAAGTTGAAAATAAATTCCTTTGAAAAGAAATCAAATCACCTGTTTGTCCTTTTTTTAATATTTTTCTTAGTATTGTCAATTTTCTTCATTGTTGTGTTAATTGATTTACATAAATTGAAACCCGTCCTTTAATTGCCAAACACTGACAATAGAAACATTTCAGATTTTCAACTATTACCAGAGGTTTGTGAATGTATAAAAGTGCATGATAAAAACCTTTGATAATACACATAATTATTCCTCAGTGAAATGTATATTGAAATACAATTAAATAAATTAATTAAATATTAAAAATATAACAACATAAATACAAGATAATGATTTTTCCACAAGCATGCACGTAAATGACATTGGAGGACTGATCATTGTCGTACCTATATGTACTGGCTCTAGTACTGACTTCACAAAGTGAGTCTATTCACTAAGAAGTTCAGTGGTTAGTTGAATGGTCAGTTGAGTCAAACTTTACTGACCAGACATGATTACAGATGCGTGGCCTCGCATGCAAACACTCGCGATTACTGACCTGCAAGTTGTTTACAATGGTATGTGAGTACCTGCAACTTTAACATTTGAGACATACATGTGGAAGGGTGATGTCTCGCATGTTCTCATCTATAATTTGTAAATGTAACCGCTTTCCGCTACAACCCAACATAAAATAAATAAAGAAATAATTGACAAAAGGACTAAATTAGGGGTTCCCCGGACCTGACAATTTGGGAGGTATAATATAACCCTGACTGCTTTATTTGGGTTTTTGCAGAATAAATAATTATACTTTAAGTGTGTCTAAAGTGTCCACCAAACTTTGGAAGATAAGGCACCTGCATCATAATAAAGGCGACTCGTTATTGATAGAGTATCAGTTTAGTAAAGGTTCTGTGGCTTCTCTATCACTTTTCTCACCGCCTGCTTGTGTGCACGTGTGTATTATTTATGGACATATCAAACAACATGGTTGCACTGGTGTAGAAACCAATGAATAGATGGCTGTTCAACTGCCCAGATAATTGTCTTTAAATGTGAATAAGGTTTTGTTGATAGCTTAGAAACTAACATGGGACCTTCTGAATACCTGTGCTGCTGTTCTGCTAATATAATTTGTAGCGTTAATAAATTGTATATCCACATACAGAAGAAATATAATATTTGAGACAAATTGCTGGTGAACATGATGTATAAAACGTAGATGCTTATGGAGTATTCAAGAGCAGAATATAAATTTTACGCAAGTAAATTAAATGACTGGCAGATCAGTTGTGATTTACATGTGGTTCGCTGAAATAACTGAAGGACATTTTGATAGATGAAAATGGAACAAATGCATATGTTGTTTTAGGAAATAAAAAGTGAGTTATGTTTCCCAAAGAAAGGTTCAAGACTCTGATTTAAGATTGTTCGTCGTTGACATTGACTTCCTTTTAATGGCTTTGATTGCGGAATAATAAAAATATGCTTAAAAAATATAGCACAAAATGTTAAAATGCTGAATTCCTGCCTCAACAGCTAAACCAGAACTTGTATTATTTACGGTAGAAGGAGAGGGCTTTGTATTCTAAACCGTTCGAAGCGGTGCATCTACCCCAAGGTCACATTAAATCATAATAATGTAACAATAAGTAGTTTAATCTGTTGAAGTTGTAGTCAGCAGAGTATTCCAGCTGTCATGTTACAGTACCTGGGTTTTCCTGGGATTCACTCATTTGAGACTTGCCATTCTGCACAATAATTAATATTTTCCCATCAGAGCAATATTTAAATCTTATTACAATGTGGAAAATATGCTACCTGATTAAATTTTAGCTTTGAAAATTTGTAGACATACCCAATAATATGTATCACTCTCTCTTGGCATATAAACATCTGCTGGAGTTTGTTTTTTTTAACAGATTAATTTAAAAAAAAAAAATTATATAAAATAAATACAAAGTTATATGAACTTTACACAAGTTCCAAGCTTCACCGGTGGGGTCAATGTAAAAAAAAAATCTTCATAATTTTGGAACACCTTTTACGGCTGCTTCTCTACAGACCAATTTACTGGTGTTCTGTTTGAGGAATAAAATCCAATGCAGAAATAAAACACATTATTCATTTATTCTCCCCAATTTTTTTTAACCTATCAATAGATATCCAGAGTCTCCCAAAAAGCTGAGAGGGGGCACATACGCATATTATGACAGAAGACGGACAGCCCTCATAATACCATATGTCAGTTCTATTGCTGAATGGTGGTTGTAAGATGATTGCATGCTCACTACATTATACTTGTGACCACTTGGCAGGAATCATCAAAAAGTGTGAGCTTCCTTTAGTTCCCTGTGGAGTTCAACTCAGTTGTAAGCGTGACACGGTGAACCACAGTGGTATTCCTCATTGTCACAGTACACTGGGTGCATCCTGCATAAGGGCACAGAATAGCTCAAATAAAAAAATATGGGAAAAAAAAAACTGTAATGCTTTTGCAAATATAATGACATTCAAACAACAATTTTAGTGCCAGCCCGTGGCTACGATCTAAATAATTTGGCGATGTATATCAACCGTTTAAATCTGAAGGAGATTGCTTTGATAAACCAACAATATGTAAATCCATGCATGTATTCTTTATGTCTTCAAATAACAAGTGGAAAAATCAATTTCAAGATTTAGTAACATTTGCAACATACACAAAAGATTACATTTCCCCAAAAAAAAAACAATAAGAAGTTTCTATGAAAGAATTCTAATAAAATGAAAACTAATTTTGCAGGATTAATAATGCAATTTACATTATTTCTCTCTGTTTTTTTTTGTTTAATTAAAACAAGCATAGTTGGTTTGCATTTTCAAAGGCTAAACAGGTGGATTTTATTTATTCTATCTTGTGAAATATCCTTTTTAGAACCATATTTATTTTTTGGGTGGAGGTAAAATCTTACATTAAAAAGATGGCAGATTGACTGCAAGGAACAACTATTATAGTTTGCCTATTGGTCTTGTAACATATAACAACTGTAAAAGAAAAAATGTACTCTGACTTTTGGAGTTTTCTGTAAAAAATAGCATTTACTAGCTTCTGCTTCTCTTTGTAAGATACTTTATGAGAGGTACAAAATAAGGGAAGGAGGTATTGGTGTTTGGATAAGACGAATCTAGGACCAGTCCAAGGCCTCATTAAGGTTGGGGTCTTTACACCAGGAAAAATGGACAGACTGGATGGACCAAATCATCCTTATATATCTGCTGCTTCCTCGGGTCTACAGGTCACTTTTTACTTTCTCAAGACAGAGGAGCGCTGTTTGGCCATGCCCTTTACCTACCCACTTCCCTTCCTACTCCAGGTTAATTTAAGGGTGTTTGCCTAACCCTGCCAGGCTAACAAAGGAACAAGTTGTGCAGTTCCCCATTGTTGAACATAATGTTCTACTACATGGCATTATGTAGTGTACATAGTCACTTAAACTCTAAAAACAAACAAGGACTATTAAAATAATGTCAGTCCTGATATCTTACTGTCAATCAACTGTCAGAGATAGTCAAACATGTAACTACAATATCTATCCTCAAGCAAAACATCTGTAACTAATGACCACCAATTAAACGTAACAGCCTGAGAGCTGAACTTTGATTTTAATGATGGCGGATAACAGCCATTCCGAATCTAAGACGAGACCAAGGACCAATTAAGGTTTGACTGAAAAAGAGGCAGACTAAATGAGCTGAAAAGTTTTATTTGCCAAGTTTTATGATAATACTACAATAATGCCCATATTTGTGTAAATTAAGGGGTTATAACCCCAAAAGCCAGACTGAATGTTGATTACATTATAAAATGGTTATGGCTGATAGATGATTTACTTTTATCAACTAACTTTAATCTCGGTTACTGATGATCAAGTAAATTCTAATACATGTCCCAGTATTAAAGTAAACTCTACTATGTACATTTATGTTACTTATAGTATATGTCACAAAGTTATATATAATTCAAGGAAGACATCATTAATGTATGTGTACAGATGTAGCCTGTTGCATTATTCTACATGCTGAGCCATGGTATGTTACATTCCTTTCATGGATATACACCGAGCTAAGGAATTTCTTGTCTTATTGCCAATGTTATCCTCATTGTCATATAATAAGCACAGCAGCAAGAAATAAGTAGGTAAAAATATAAAATATCATCACCAAGTGATATGATGTCTGAATTTATGTGGTTATAAGGACTGACTTTTCGAGTCATGATTTGAGCCAAACACTGCGTTCATGGTACATTCCAGTGTCCAAAGGAGCCCCCTAAACAGCGATGAAATAAGTTCTAGTTTCAAAGTACTTTCATTTGCATTCATTTAATTTGCCAAAAATGAAAAATAATATATATATATATATTTATTTTTTTTAAACACCCTCTCTGTTGACCAATATTTTCCACCACGGATTGGCTGATTGAAGCAGCCAATCATTGGCAAGAAAGCCTTCCCTTAAAAATATTTTGGAGAACATTCATTGGATGTGCATGGGGGTGTCATAACACTCCAAGATGGTTCTGTAGCTGATGGAAGGTAAGTATATCACCAGCTACATCTCCTGCAGGACAAGTAGAAAGGGGCAGAATCCCCCATGCATTTGCAAAAGGAGGGGGGGGCATGAAAATTTAAAGTGCGTTAAAGTACGTATGATATCAAAAGAGTCTCTTTAAATGCCCTGACCCTTCCCATAAATATGATTCCTCATCCATAATTTTTGCCAGGAGCACTTGTCATGTAACACACACTGAATAATAGGACATTGCCATGGAAACTGGGAAAGCTTCTGTATTGTTTTCATGTGATTAAACATTCAAAAGGAATAAATAAAATGTCATATCTGCTAAGATGTATTTGCTTAACGCAGCAATTAATATTTTATCTAGAAGAAACAGCACATTTAAAACCACAATGTTTTCTAGTGCCAAATGTCGCCATGGTGTACTTGTTAAATTATATGAAAACAGTTTTTGTAAGATTATAGTATATGAATTTTACTTTTACAGTATATTTGAAAGTGTTTACACAGAGGAACAAATCACAATGCTAGATTTCAGCAGCCATATCCCTGTAAGTCATGAGAATTTTGACGTATAGAATAAATAGCATGTCATGTGAAGGAAAGGTCAAACCATATTCAAACACATTAAAATGTACTCTTGAATGAAGAACATGAAAATCAATATCAATCAGTACAATAGCATTCCATGAACATATTTTACTGAGCAAAAACACAACAATTCACATATAATGAAATACAGTTTTCTAACTTGATTTACATGTACTTTGTAAAAACGAGTTTAACAATATTACAGCAAACACGAATGTTTGGGATCGGGAGGTTGTTTTTTGGATTGATTTAGGTTTGCATGGAGAATATTTTCATGACACATATCAATATTGGATAACACATATTAAGTAGTCTGATAATGAAAAAGATCAGTGGGTGATACTAAATACTAAAGTCAAAGGTTAATCAGAACATAGCTTCTTTGGGTTTGAGGATATAATCCTGCACTCCGGTGAGTTAAAGGGTTACTTCGGTTACATGAGAGCAGTTGAAGATAAGAGCAAGGCCTTTTTGGACACCGCCACACTGCGCTAATGTCTGACGGCCAAGTCACCAGAATGCGGAATCTGCACACACACACCAAAGGAACTCAGGTGCTTAACTATGCCTGGAAGGCCCAGCTCCCCAGTAGATCAAAATAAATAAAGGCTCCAGGCACTCAAGGGTTCCAGCTCAGGCAGATTTATTGAAGGACAACAGCAATAACGTTTCGACCTCACAATGAGGTCTTTATCAAGTTGATGTCAATGTCCGACGGCCAGTCCAAGTATGGTCCCGTGCCAGATAATCTGTCAATTGTAGCACATACCACTTAAAATGCAGGATTCCCTAATCTACTGCAGATACAGAGATACATTCTTAATACACAATGTGCCTTTTCTACCGTATTTAGAATATATATATATATATATATATATATATATATATATAATATAATAGAGTCATTTCATTTTTGAGACCAGATTTGACTGCACTACGATTGCGGTCCCCATTTTCTGATGAGGAGCAGCTGTCTACTTGTGCCCCAATTTTTCAGAGGGGTATTTCTACATATTTTCTTACTATATTGGGGGTAAACATCATACATGATCAGGTGTGAAACTGAATTGGGGACCCTTTTTCTCTGCAGAACAGTGATTTGACTATTTGACAGCTATGAAAGGGGTCTCCAGATATGTTATTTATTTGAAATTGAATCGTAAAATGATCTTCTGATGGTGTGTGGTACACAACTTGATTAAAGAGTAAATTATCTCATATATCTGGGCTCTGCTGGAGAAACGGTGGTCAATTAGGTACTATGATACATGTTTGGTGGGCCTGCCTTTCACTGGTTCAACTATGGAAATAAGTGGTTGCTTTGGTGAAAGATTTGCTAGGTTTTTTCTCTGTCCTTTTTTGGCAACCTAGTTGGCAAAGGCAAGAACATTGACAGCATCATTGCACCTCACTCTCCTAGAGGTCTCCCATCGAAAATACGAGTGCATGTCTGCTAAAATGGAAGCTCTACATGAATTGTATCTTAAGGTAAAGGACCCATGGCTCTTGCAAAATTCTTAAAGAATATTGTCGTATATATGGGGTGCACACCAGAGTGGCTGTTCTTTTTTAATGTTTTTTTTGTGCATCATACTACTCTGTACTTCTGTTCAAGCTTATTGATAGAGTGGTTACTCTACTGGTTGTGACATAGGATGACAATATGTACATGAGGGGTATAAAGCGTTAAATTCATGCAGCATATATACTTACCTGTAGTTTAAAATACACGGTTTCCTGTCTTTTTCCTTGAACTGCTTGGTCTGTAGACCCAGCTTTGCGTCGCTCCAAGACCCAACAGGAAACCAGGCTTAGACCTACATTTGGAGTAGCCTTGCAAATGAAGAAAAATGTTTCATAGGCGTTCCACCGGGCCCTGTTGTTTACATAGATTCGGTCAGATTCAGGAACCGAATTATCTCATTTAACACAACTACGGAATAACATGGCGGCACTGATGGCATGTGCCTCTGTATCTTCAACTTCTTGTGTGAATCGTCTTTAAAAACTCTAACTTCCTGCTAGCTCCTGTGCCACGGTACAAATGCTTCCCTTGTAAACAAGTGGTTATTTATATGGCATACCTGGGAACTTCCCAGGTGTTTGTGGGTTTGCTCAGACTTTAGAAGCCAGGAAGTGGTTGGAAGTAGGCAGGAAGTGAGTAGAAGCTACACATGAAGTAGATGTGACCAAATAACGCTCCCAAGCCTAGCGACTGAAGAAATTGTCTCAGAGTCCGAGGAAAGCAGCCCATTACTGGGAGACTTGAGGTAAAAAACAGCACTTTCCTATATATAATTTATGGTTCATACGTACTGCTAGACCCGAAGTAACAATCATTCTCAGTACAGTGGGACCAATTTGTAACATTAAAAATTTTCTTTTTCATCCCACTTCAATGCCTTCTATCCTTTTCCTTCTATTTCAGAAGGCAGATTGAATTTTTCAAACATTTTTTTTTTCAGTGGAAAACAAATCTTTGAATAATTCATACCTGTCAAAACCGTATAACAAGATACTTTACCCCTTCAAAAGATATCTTTAAAAAAATGAAAGTTCCTCAAAAAAACTCCTGATGACAATACATTTTTTTTTTTTTGCACGTTTGCAAGACATAAAATACGATAAATGGGAGGATAATGAAAACAACTCTGTTGTGAATTCACACAGTTGAAATCATAAACTATGGCGGCGAGAAAATCTGTTATGATTATCGATTTAAAGGTGTTATCGGTGTATGTTGCATCTGGTTCTGCTGAAAACGCTTCTGTTTCTCCATATGCCTATCACATGCAGCCATGCCGAAGTATCATAAATGTTTATCACAGCGGATAACAGTAATAAACGCTACCAGAGCACGCCGTAAGGTCCAACGAAATAAAGCAACTGAAAAAACTCGAGACAGTGGAAACATGTTGGGCCTAATGTTTCTGAGATAGTTTTACAGCTCCACCTCTACAGGTCATTGCTTTCAATTTCTGAGTATGGCGGCATGAAATGAACTTGAAATTGGAGAACGCTCATAAAAAATGTATTTAGGGGGGAAAAAAAAGAAAGACAAATAATCTACAGGCACACAAACTGAAAGCAGAAACATTCCGATATAAAAACAGCTTAGTTTAAACGCAGCATCATATTTTTAAAAATTTTAGACATTTTTGGATATGTAGGTGCAGTAGCCATAAGCCCCTTTTGACTAAATGTGGCGTCATTTGTTTGTTTATCGTGATAATAATATGCCATGCAAATCATGGCCGGGTGGGGTGGTGATATAAAATAGTCAGAGGCTGTAAATTGTTAAAATTATTTAGAAATAAGGAGGTTTGTTACAAACAAACAAAGCACAGCAGAGAGCATAAGAGATGTGAATAGTTGGGATGGAGGCCTCGCAGTGGTTTGATTTCTTATTTAAAGTTTGAGGACAGGACAATGAGGACCAGGCTTGGGCCTGATGTTGCCCGAACAAAAAAAGGAAGGAGAAAGGCGGATAAGGTTTGGGATCTGGATTTGTGGGGATACGCTACCTTCATCCAAGTTTGGTTTGTAGAAGGGAAGTTTTTAAGAATAAGTTCATATAATGTAAGATGGAAATATCAGTGTCACTCCATCTGTTGACATGACAAGATTTGACTTAAGCAGATTGAACTACTGCCACAATATCTTATTACTTGAAATTCAATATTTATAATTTCTAGAATAAAGAATTTTATTAAATTTTAAAGGTTTGAAAATGAAATGTTTTCATGAACCGGGTTGATACGCTATAAAATATTTGCACTCTTTTATTAATTAGAGGAAGCTATCATTTAAGTCACTGTTATGGAGCCCTGAAGTTCATGATGCACCAGCATCATCGGTAATTAATGTTAAACAGTAGCAAAATACTTACAAAATTTAGTGACAAAAAGAAAGGAATAGACTGATATTCTGCCACTATAAAATCAGATGTAGTGGGACTGAAACTCACAACAGATAATCAAGAAAATAAAAAAAATATAAAAAAATCAATTTTGACTAATCTTCCCTTATATATTATCAATATATATATATATATATATATATATATACACCATATATATATATATATATATATATATATATATATATATATATATATATATATATATATGAAACAAAATCATTAGCTGTATATATTTGAAAATAGTGTACATATTGAAATCCTGAATAAAGGTATTTTTAGTTCATGCAGTAGACTGTTTTTTTTAAGATATTCAAAAACAAAAAAAAAATTGAACTTAACTCTATTTATGGATTTCTTCTGTCTTTATACGAAGACAACCACAGCAAGCTAATGTATGTGCAATTTGGGAGGATTTTTATTATGACTGTCACATACAGAGGATTAGGCTTTATGAACATACTATTTAAAAATAACTTTCTCTTTCTGTGTTTTCGTCCTTATTATATACACTTTCTAAAAGAACTGCCATTTCTGGTAAAACTCATTTTAAATACAAGTTTCTAAAGCTTAGTTATTATAGGATTTCACTTTTTATGCAACCACAGTTAATCCTAAAATAAATATACACAATAAATCTGTCTTAAAGTTGCATAGAAAGAAAGATATAAAGTTAATGATGACATTTTTTGGTTCTCTTGGTAAGTTCGGAGATCTATATTTCAATCTATGTGTTTGCGTATATTATAGTATCTGAGTTTTATACATGCTACGCACTCCAATACTAGATAAATCACTGGCAAGAAAACATTTTTGACAAAACATTTTAACATATATGTATATTTTATTCGCAACAGTTTCTTTATGAATTATCCCCAAATTTACATCTAGAATCCAGAGCCAGATTAGGAACGATGAGGCAGCCATGGCACTTAACTATGTAACTATGGCACTTGGTGTTGCCAACAGCTGGATAAAAGAGTCCGCCAGTTACATATGGAGCATATACAGCCAGAGGTCCACCAGGCATTTACCTAGTGTGCCAGATGGCCAGTCTAATAGGTTCTGTTCATCATTTCTTAAACATAATGTGAGAGTAGCCTTAGAGAAATGATTATTTCAGCAAATTGAAAGATGAGAGACAAACATTAATTTGTGAGTCATTTTATCAAAATAAGCAATATATTTTTTTGAGAAATGGTGTGATTTGAAAGTATCTCATACCAGTTACCATTATGTCAGACTGTGACCAGAGCGCAAATTACCTTTTGCCTCTAAATCCTCTTTATACATGGATCCCTTGAAAGTAATTGCCCGCTGTACAAGACAGCCTTTAGATAAAACTCGGGTAAGAGGTGCAGTAGCCAGATCACCGCTCATGGACAGCTGTTTCGTCCTTAATGGGACTGGTCGTGAATTTTATTTTTGAACCTGGCTAGGCCAGATATGGCCTGCCCCTATTTATTTTTTTATTTATACATCACTATGTGTGGATGCACGTGTGCCCATGAATTGCTTTTTCGGATTTCACAGTTTTTGAATCACTAGCGAGGCCACAATCACTCTTTGATTTTCGTTTTTCGGACACTTTGTTTTGGATCGCTGCTTTTCTTTTGGCAGTGAAGCCTAAAGGGGGTTACTCCCTTTGCGGGAGTGCCCTGAAGGCAAAAGGGGTCTCACCCTTCGGGGTGAGACTTGAAGATCCGGCCCTCCCATGGGGGGGGGATTTGTCTGGGTTCCCCTTGTGGGAACCCAGTATCGTATATTGGGCTTCTGCTGCCTTTACGGGCACAGAACAGCTCCTATGGAGCACGCACCTCGGGCTCCAAAAAAAAAATATACCGTATTGGCTCGAATATAGGCCGCACTTAGGCCTATCTAGCGCCCGACGCCCGGGACATGCAGTCCCAGGCGCCGGGCAGGCAGCGGGGTTAGGATACAGATCCCCCGCAGCGGTGCAGGGGACCTGCATCCTACTCCCCGATACGCTTAGACAGCCTCCCCTGCCAGCACTTTCCACGCAGGGGGGGTGCCGGCACGGGAGGTTGTCTAAGCGCATCGTGCGGATGGTCACCGGCTGCGGAGGTTGTTTACCCGCATCGCCGCAGCTGGTGACCGTCCGCACAATGCGTTTTACCTCTCCCCCCAAGACTTACCAGAGCAGACTCCCGGGTGTCTTGCGGGGCCGGCGGGGGACATCTACGCAATACGCGTATACAACTTCTGGTGCCGGCACATCAGCTGAGTGCCGGCACCGGAAGTTGTATATGCGTATTGCGTAGATGTCCCCCGCCGGCCCCGCAAGACACCCGGGAGTCTCCTCTGGTAAGTCGGGGGGGGGCAGAGTGGCAGCATATCTCGGGGGGGAGGACCGTGGCAGCATATCTCGAGGGGGGAGGAGGACAGTGGCAGCATATCTCGGGCAGGGAGGACAGTGGCAGCATATCTCGGGGGGGAGGACAGTGGCAGCATATCTCAGGGGGGGAAAGTGGCAGCATATCTCGGGGGGGAGAGACAGAGTGGCAGCATATCTCGGGGGGGAGACAGAGTGGCAGCATGTTATTTTGGTGCTTTTTTAAAGAAAAAAAACTTTTTCTTTAAAAAAGCACCAAACTTTTAGGGTGCGGCCTATATATGGGGGCGGCCTACATCCGAGCCAATACGGTATATATATATATATGCATTATTTTCCTGCCTCGTCAAGTTATTCTGACAGTGTTTGTAATGATTAGGTGAGTATGACATTTTAGTGGCAAAGACTATTGTGCTAATTTTGCCATCTTTGGATCTTAGCTTTCCTGGAGAAAAATGTCCTAACTCTCTAACCAAATACCACCAACAAAACTAGAGACCGCAAACAAAAAGCTCAAACTGGTTGTAATATTCATCTATTATGCTAAAAACTAAGGGGACAGTTTCCCTTTAAGAAGAAGTATAATTATTTCCCTTGCTTCTTTTATGTCAAATACATGAAAGTTTAATAAATAAGGAATAAATTCTATGTTTCAATTAGTGTTGTAATTATTTTATATAGTTAAGTACATTATGGAACCATATTAAACAGAAACACTAGAGATCTTAGACAAAATGTGACATATTGGGTGGAATCACCATAAAACAATATGTCATAAAAGAAATAAAAGAAAAGGTGTTTGTTGGGTTAGGAATGCTGGAGAGAATACCAGCTTGAAGATCACATTGTGAAACTCAAGATGTGCCAAAAAATCATTTTTATTTTGTTTTGTTCTTGTCATGTTTGGGAAGCATTGGCTCAGGTAAGTATTTACCCAGCCAGGATTCTATGTCTTTCATGTTTTTGCCAAAACTTTCCATTTAAAAAAAAAATCATTTCAGCTAATAGAAACAAAACAACAAAAAAAGTAAAATAAAATAAAGACATAGAGTGTGCAAAAAAATCATGAAATCCAAAAACGTTTTGATGAATGAAATATAAAAATTAATGTGAAACGTTAAGTAGGTTTTTTCACTCTGAATCTTATATGGTTAAAATATTTTAGAACCGTAAAGCGGATATTACAGACATCAGTCAAAATGTTCCAATCAAAAGGCTGAAGCACATTCCATAAAGAGGAACCCATACACATCAAGAAAACCAATTTCATGATTCATGAAACTGTTTAAAGCTGCTGTTTTTCATTGGTACTGATATTTAATAAAATATACTTGGGACGAACCTTATATTCTCCAAAATATCTCAACTTAATGTCTATTCTAAAATCAGGATAGCAAACACATAAATTATAAAGTTACACGCGCAAACACACATATAGAATATATGGACAAAAGTATTGGGACACCTGACCATTACACCAACAGGGACTTTTATGACATTGCGTTCTAAGTACATAGACATTAATATGTAGTTGGTTCCCCCTTTGCAGCCATAACAGCTTCCACTCTTCTGGGAAGACACAAGATTTTGGAGTGTTTCTGTGGGAATTTATGCTCATTCATCCAGTGGAGCATTTGTCCCCTTCAACATACCAAGACATTTTGGACAATGCTAAGCTTCCAACTTTGTGGAAACAGTTTGAGGAAGACCCTTTTCTACTCCAGCATGGCTGTGCCCCAGCACACAAAGCAAGGTCCATAAAGGCATGGATGAGTTTGGTGTGGAAGAACTTGACCAGCCACACAGAGCCCTGACCTCAACCCCATCGAACACCTTTGGAATGAACTGGAATGGAGATTTACTTTAAAAAGTAAAAGATATGTAAAAAAAGATGCCCAACCACCTTGTATGTCTCCTAGAATAAATATAATTTTATAAAAAATTCCCAAGTCACAACCCATATTTTTTACAATATTTTTAACATATTAATCAAATTAAATTATATACTATACATATAAAAACTTTATCAAAAAATAGCCCATGAAAGAAAATAATATATAAATTTTATGGATAAACTAAAAATTTAAAAGGGCGATTGTGATTGAGAAAATATATGGTAACAACGACAAAAAAGGTACCAGTCAGCTAGGGTATGAAAACCCCTGGTCATAAAAGGGTTAATTTAAAAAAAAAAATGTTCCATACATCTCTTTTATATGAAATGGTATTTGGGAGGAATAAAAAAACATGAAAATATAGTACTGATGTGGTCAGGTTAAAATAAATCAGTCATCCTATTTCAAACACTTTAGACTGATGCTTTTAGCACATATAAAATATTTAATGTATGTGGAGCAGGTCTAAAAATAATATAGCTATAAGTGGGTTTACTCGGTAAATCAGAAATTTCTTAAGACGTTTATACTGAATGATTTGTGGCACTATTTTATTTAAAAAAATGTCAGGTGCTACACTTCTTTTCCATTTCTTTTCTAGATGTCATGTAAAAGGATAGACTGCTAGTTCTAGAGGAAGAGATGATTCAACTGTATAACCTTCCAGTTTCCTATACAATTGCATAAATGCAATGTTGAGTGGTGATCTTTATAAATAACAATTTACTTTTAGGGAAAAATCAAAAGACTGCTAACATAAATAACTAGGATATAAGTGATAATACTGGCTTTAAAAAAATAATTTAACAGAAATACTTCTCCCACATTTCTTACTTAGGTAGTTAGAAGTCAGAAAACCTCTAAAATACAACTGTTACTTTTTTGGGTTATTGGAAAGTTAGAATATGTGCATACCTGTCTGTGAACTCTCATTTCAAGGGTATCTAGGCATATACTTCACACTGACTAGCCATGCCCCCTGTGGAGCTTACTCCTTCCCTTGTATAGCTAACCCTACCTACTTGTGCCCCTGGTCCAACCCAATGCAAAGCTGCTGTCCTAGAAGAAGAAGATCTCCAGGTGCCCTATCCTAGGAGGATCCTAGGTATGAGTATATGACAACATTTTACTGATGTACAACAATACAACATTCAACGTGTGTGAGAAGTGTGTTAATGTGTACCCACTAAAAGGGTCAGAGTGGGGTTTACTAAGCAGCCCTATCACTCTAGAGGCTGCACACTACAAGATCCTATCTGCAGCTGGAGCAACAGCAACTATAATGGTGTTTTTGTATAGTTTAAGCCTGTGCCTAAGCTATAAAGATATTAAAAAAAAACAGGATCTATAATGAAAAACCTATTAATGATGTGACTATTTTCAGCCAGTGAATATCAGAGGTTTCTATTAAATCAATCTATTAATGACCGTATAGGAGAGATGACATTTTTCAAGTTCACGGGTCATCTAAATTGTAATTTTGGTAAATCATAACTACAGCACATAAAAAATGCCTTTACATATTTATAGAAATATATTTACTAATGAAAAGTAACATTTCCCATGTTCAACAGTTTAACAAGCATCGTGTATGCAGATACATACATAGCAAACATTAATCATCCTAGAGAAAATGTTAAATAGCCAGGCATGCCAAGTTCCCATATCTGGTAATTTGTTTTGGATAAGTGGTCTTTTGTACCTTGGTCCATAGACTTGCCCATTTTATACACACCTATTTTAGTTCTATAACATAGCATTTCTTATTTTGCAATATTTTGCCCCTTATCCCATCCCCTTTGGCAATTGTCACCACTTCAACTCCTTCTTTGGCTTACAGAGAGTCCATTCTTTTTATGTATTTTCACATATATAAATATATTGCTTCTTAATACTAATTAATGAGGATGACTTAAGTTCCTTGATTCTGTTAAATTGACCATCCTGGAATTGAGTGGCTCATATTTGGGTATAAATGTATCATTACATAAGTTATGGTGGGTAAAGGTGATGGAAAAACCTTCCACTTAAATTTAAGGGGTAGTAGAAGCATTATTAAACACTCATCTACAGACACCAGACAAGCCAAAAGGCTTGTTTTTCCCTCAGAAATCTCATGGTGCTGCCACAACCACAAGGGATTCTGGGTAGGCACATGCAAATAAGCCTAACAATTATCACCTTTGCTTCTATATCCACTTTATACATGGATCCTTTGAAAGTAATTGCCTGTGTACAAGACAGCCTTTAGACAAAACTCGAGTAAGAGGTTCAATAGCCAGATCACCACTCATGGACAGCTTTTTTTTGGGTGGGGGGGCGAGGTGCATGCTCCTCTGTGTGCAGTAGAAACCTGATAACTACTGCTGGCATTCCCCGAGAGGATATACCAGACTAAATTCCTTCCCTCCCCCTGCGGGAGGGCCAGATCTTCAGGTTAGACCCCTTTAACTTCATGTCACAACCCGTAGGGTAAGACCACTTTATGGAAGAGGTAGGGGGCCATAAGGCTCCACTCTACCTCTACCAACTGAATCAGGCTGCCACTACTATTGCAGTGCCCAAAAGAAAAAGAACCAAATCTGTGATCAAAAAAACATACGGTTGCCTCGCCGTGGCACCAGACAAGCCAGAAGGCTTGTTTTTCCTTCAGAAATCTCATAGTGCTGCCACAACCACAAGGGATTCTGGGTAGGCGCATGCAAATAAGGTCAACAATATGGTATAAATGTATGCAAGTCAAACACTAGCAATAGCAAAAGTGAATATGTGAGTTGGACTTTTCTTGACGCTTCTTCTTATACATAGATATTCTCTTTGTAAAATGTATCCACCAATATAATTCAGAATTAGGTTTACACTATGAATTTTCAGTCTCTTTGACTTTAAAACTGGCTTAAACATATTTCCTTAAAAAAGGTTTACCGAGATGGCAGTACTTCACACATGACCATTACTCAGCTGGGTGAACTGAGCTGTGATATTTCATATTATTTTTGATGCAGCCAAGTGATCCATCTTCTATCTGTAAAACTGGTTCAATACCTCGGAACATTTACATACTGGAAAATGAAATGTCCCTATTATTCAGAATAAACACGGGTTTATAAATAAATAAAATTATGTGTCAACTAAGTACACAAAGCTATGAATGGCGGCACTTGGGTTTTGAAATGCCTTGTATTCTCATAATACCCATAGAATTGATGTTTAAAAATGCAAGTAACTCTCCTTCTATGGTTTTCTTTAATATTAGCAAGAGGAAAGTAAACAATAGGAGGAAAAAATAAAATTATAGCCACTAGCTGCCCCATAGAGTGTATTTCTTATTTAATAACATAATAACATGCCCGATGTGGTCACCCTATTTCTAAGGCAGGATAGCCAGAGCTCTCCTTCTTTTGGGGGGGGGGGGGGGGGAGCAGCTTTATGAATGGACAAGGCTTCTCTTGGGTGAGGATACCCAAAGGTAGAGGTGGGGCTAGCTCTATGTGGGAGGGAACTTGAGAGAGTGGGCATGGTCAAACACGGCTCCCTCTACCAAGAGAAAAAAGAAATTGGCCCAAAGACCCAGGGACAAACAGCTTCACCCTGAGACTCCGGGTCACACCAAGAGAGTTCTCAGCTGTGATTTTATGCACTTAATATTTCTTTACACTTGCGATATATTCTGCCGCCCACTGTGCTGCAAGTTTTTAGACACATAGTTAATATTGCATTTTACATAAAAATAAACTTTAATATCTAACTGTTCCAATAATGGTCCTTAAAAGTCTGTTTTCTAAAATAAAATTGTAATATTCCAGTAATGTAATCATATTCCAGCATGAGGGTACCAGCCGATATTCCCAGATACTCCTGTTTAGAATACATAGGAGTCGGCAGTAGGCCACGTAACCCAGTCTTGCTGACACCTTGTAATAACGGTAAAAAAAATACTCGGAGACTAATCTTTTAGCAACTACTTACTAGAGCCTATATTAATAACAGTACGGGATAGACAGATAGATACATAGACAGTTAGATAGAAGATATGCCAAGACGACCAAAGAAGATGAGGAATTGATTTCATGGAATACTGCATGCCTGTTTGTTTTAGTGCATCTGGTAACATTTTCCAAGTGTACTAGTGGAGAAACAGGCACACACACAAAGACAGAAAGAAAAGACGAACTAGTTTACTGACACACAGGGGAACCTTTTCAAGGAAGCAAACAGAAGAGAAAAATCTTTTTATATGTTGATCATATTTCCCCTAAAGGGGGCAGCGCTCTTTGATTTGGATTTCAAAGCCTCTTTTTTCTTGACATTGCAGGCATCTTGGAGTTTTAACCAGCTGTGTAGATGTACGACTGATATCATGACAAGTTATAAACGACAGAATATACAAAAGACTATAATATGGTAGCATTTATTACAAGAAGAATAATGGCGAGCCAGTTGAATAGGAACACAAGATACGTTTAATTAAACAAGTACTTCTTTAGGAATTAATCAGAGATGGTAAAAAAACCACTTGATTTCCATAACAAATCAAAACCTTGCCTTATATCAAATCATGAATACAATCGATAACCTACCATAGATATGGGAAAGAGGGTTTTTTTCTGTATAGTAGAAAGTAACTTGAGGGAAGACAGAAATCCGGCAATGCTTGATCCTTGAAAGCTTTAGGGCCAAACACCAAAAGATCAAATGGATAGCCTGAAATAATATTTTCATAATTATGTTTTGCAGAAATAGTGGTGTTTAGTCAACAGGTATCTATTTTCTATGCCTATACTGTTTGGTGGGTGTGCTACTATACTATTTTACTTTGGATTCCTTGTATCGGGCTGTCTCAAATGTAAAATAATCATTATTTGTACACCGCCCATGCAACTGATGTCTTGATTTCCTCATACACTATACAAAATAAGTACATCCCATTGAGAGTTAATAGCAAGCCCACTTGAATTACTACTAAAAAGTAATATTTTTATAGTAGGAACAAATTGGTAGACTAGATTTTCCATATTCTTGCAATGAAATAGTCTGTACTCGGTGTATTCATTTATACAATCAACAAATTCAATGCCAACGAAAATACAATAGAAAAAATATTTATTAATTTACTATTGAATTATCTTTTTTATCCAATTTACCTTATGAATCATGTTCTGCATTTCCACAAAAACATGTTTTATGTTATTATCTAAAGAAATCCAATAAATACACATCGCTAACTAACACACATTATGTGCTAAACCCCTAGGGTATTTAACTAGGGTACATCCTCTAGAATTGTATATGTTTTATACATATTTTCTGTTCTTCTTGTGCCACTTGGTGTTCTGCTGTGAGATTTTTTGGAAAAAGCCAAAACGTATGTGTTATATGAATGTACAAAGCATTCTGATTTGGGTCATATTATGGAAAATCTCTCTACAGAAGCTTTTAAATGTCTACACAATTGTTTCATTAAATAATGATTGTAATGCTTTCTTTGGTTCTTTACGATTCTTTACTGTGTAATACACACATATATGGCTGCCATCCGTGGCTATCTAATGAATTAAAAATGAGTAAAATATAATGAGCCGGATTCATTAAAACATTGCTAAATGTAGCAGTAGCCTACACGTTCAGTGGGTCTACATTTCCATTGTACGGCTACACGATATACACTTTGTACTTCCAATGATATAAAAGTTAAGCCGCACATTAATGCTTCTACTGTTTTCACCGCAAATACACATTCTAGCCAAACAAAATTCCGAGACAAATTTGAAATGTATCACTAAAACCGTAAAACTGAATAAAGGTTACACTTTGTTTGTGACTGAGACTTTACCGAGACAACATGGGGCTCAGCAGCAGAGAGTGACAAGGACAAGAGTGCAAAATGAAGCGTGTAATGTTGCCTGACATGGCAATGCTTATCGAGCTGTGGCAAAAAGCTTTAATACACAGCCATATATAGACTATTTTTGTTTCAAATAATATTTTATTTGCATCTATTTTATTTGGTTTTTTTAAATAATTGTTTTAAATAATTATTTGTAACAATGCCTTTCCTGCATGAAAATGGATTATTTATTCTTATGGATTCTTAACGTTATTTGGGTTAGAAAATGAGATCTGTGTCTCCTCCTCCTCAATGCCACTCTGAGAACAGGAAGCATACTTAAGTATGATTACTGCAGATGTGCTTTAACACTGCCATTAACGCTGGGAGTGTCAGCAGTCAACTGTAGGAGATGTTCCTCATTGAAATCTAGGAAAAAAATGCTATTTGATGATAGATTTGTCTCTGGCATTGACTCCATCCCCAATGCCTTTTAGATGTGTCTATGAATAGCAAACCACGCAGTTTTCTGATTTGTGTGTGACTGGCTTGGCAGTTTTTAACCAGTTTAAAACTTCTTTCACTTCCTTGAGTCTGGCAAGCCCAACAGAAATTCAACTTGATACTTCAGCAAGTTATTTAACACAGGAGAAAGTCACAACAACGTGTCCATCTCAAGTTTTGAGTGAGTTGTGCTCTGGAGTTGGCTTTATTTGACGTCAATGGTGGTTCCTCTTGGTACAACTCCCAGAATTCTGGAGATGAACGGTAAATGAACATGCAGAGCTCTCCAAATTGCAGCTGGAGATGGTAAACTTACATTTAGTAATAATTTCCAAAGCCCTTAGTTTAACGAAGATTAAAAATAAATCAATCAAATGATTATTTTAATTAAATGAACAACTTTCTTAGGTAATGTTTTCCACTGAAAGATTCATGAAGAATATCTACATATTCTCATTGTTCTTAGTTCACTTTAGTGTTTTACATTGTTTGTAGCTGTACAAGAAAAAGTCTTTGTAGATCTTGATTTAGTTAATCAGATATATATTGTTCGCCATTCTATTATTGCCATTTTCTTATTGTATTTAACAGATAAAGAGTGTATAGTGCCACTGTTGCAACGCACATTGTCTGTAATATCAGGTTGCTATGGTTTCAATCAGGATGACATGTTTCCCTTTAGCATTTCACTAAGGCATTTTACCCATTTGCTAAAACAAATTCAACAATGTCCCTATATACAGCAAAAAATCCAAATTAAAACAGACTATATTTATAATACAGCAATTAGATAGATAGACAGCTGTGGCTGGTGATTATCAGTCCTTTACTCATGTACCTGTAACAGATGATGTCTTAAAGCTACCAAAACTGCAGAACATTTTACGTATTTTGCCTGAGGAACATATTAAAATTCTAGTCTGCTTAAGTAACTCAAAGGAACGACAGAGAAGCACAGCTCTACTCCATAAAATTAATTACAAAAATTAATACATATTGTTGTAGGATGCTTAGAAATCCATAATGATGCCCAGACATATGTATACTATATGACCAAAAGTATGTGGACACCACTCCTAATAATGGAATTTAGGTGTTTCAGCCACACTCATTACTAACAGATGTTTAAAAACAAGCAAATAGGCAGTCATTTCCAAACATTGGCAATAGGATGGGTCATTTTGAAGATCCCAATGACAATGGCATTGCCATTCTGTCCCTGTTCTGTTCTTTTTGAAAGGATTAGGCAGCGGCTGAGTGACAGACAACAGAGGGTTGTAGTCAATTCAGTTCATTCAGAGCAAGGTCTTGTTACCATTGGAGTACCTCAAGGATCGGTACTTGGACCCATTCTATTTAATATTTTCAATAGTGATATTGCAGAATGTCTTGATATTAAAGTTTTTGCAACAGGGTTCTTTTTTTTTCTGAAAGGGGTAAGTCAAATGATTAAGATAAACTGGAAAAATGGTCAGAGCTGTGGAAAATGGCATTTAATGTGGATAGGTACAAGGTAATGCCCCAAGGACAGAATACAGAATATTTGATACTGTCCTAACCTCAACATCTGAGGAATGGGATTCAGGGACAATTATATCAGAGCAGTTAACGGTAGGCTTACAATGCAGCAGAGCAGCGGGGAATTCTTGCACAATGCTTGGTTGTATAGGAAGAGGTATTAGCCGTAGAAATGGGTATTAGGAGTACGGGAAGAGTGGTAGACCACTCACACTCACATTATTTACTATAGAGTTCTAACCAGCAACATCGCCACTGTACATCGGGACCTTTCTTCTCAGAAGCGGACACTGTTATAGCTGCAACTTCAAATTAATGCTCGTGGCTGAGATGTCCAAAAAGCTCTTACAGGTGTGATGGTCAGATGTCCTCATATGTTTAGTCACATGATGTATGTTTTAGATTTAATTCTTTAGGCTACCATTCCTCCATATTTGCTTTACCTTCCAAAAAACCATGAGCATTCTGTAGGTCTAGTGTCACAAATTCATCTCTACACTACAATAAGGTAACTAAAAAAATATCTATGCCCCATAAAACCCAGTCCCTGGTCCCACTACAAAAATGAAGAAATAGCAGAACATCAACCTCCTAGTCCCTTAAGTTCTAAATGGGATACTGATGTAGTATTTTCATTTATAAATCTTAAAATACATTGTTTCCAATATTTAGTATAGGACTATTTGGTTAGAAAATGAATTTATGTATATTCAGTGATGGATGGAATATAAGATTCCAACAAAATTCTTTATTTGTAATGTCATTCCAGTATTTATTCTACTCTGGCATTGTGTATGCATGCATAACTTTTAGAATGTTATTATAAAGCGTATTTATCAAATATTAATATACTTGAGACATATTGATGTATATGATCCACAGAGCAGCAAAGGATACAGTCTTATTTATCTCGAATTAGAAAAACAAGATATTATGATCAATAGACAGGCTTCAATGGGGGTGGGGGTGAGAATTCCACCCACTGAAATCCAAATATTATATATGCTTATGCTTTAGCAAAGAAAGGATTCCTCATATATGCCAAGATTTGTTTTTTTTTCCACACTAAGATGTACAAATAACTATATACTCCAAAAGAAATCTAAACTAAAAGTACTTTTAGTAGACTTGTGCATTTGGATTTGTATGAATTTTCATTTTAATTAAGTTTGCCAATTTCGTTAATTCATTTCAATGAGGGAGGGACCCCATGAAACAAATTAAAATGGGCACAGAGCTAAGAATTTTCAGTAGAAGTTTTTTGTTTTCACTCTTATTCTTTCTCGCTCACACTCTTACACTTTCTCACACCCTCTCACTCTATCCCTAACTCTCTCACACTCTCTCACGCTCTTGCCTCTCTCTTTGCCTAGTAGGTTGGGCTTAGATAACAGCACTAGAAAACGTAGCTCATATGCAGCTGTTTGGAAACATTATATTATGCAAAAAAATAGAATTATTTTAAGAAAGAAGACAATACAAAAAAAAGTTATGGGAACATAAGAATTCTTGAGCATGCAGATTTTTCTTGGTTCAGTTCCTGGTAAAGTAGCGCAATTATCCTCTTTTCGTTCCCATTTCTCTTGGACTGCAGTATGTAACACCATCCAAGGTCACCCCAACACTTGAAACTAGAATAAATTAATCTCTTGCAAATTAAATCATACAAATATTTTATTTTGCAGCAAAAAAATCAATTATCATCCAGAAAAAAAAAGATTATAAGTTGTAATATATTACATTTCAGCTATGGTATGCCTAAAAAGCTGAAATTATCTTTTAAATAGGACTACATTTTAAGGAGAAATTGAGAAATGGGGCACAACAATTGACTTAGTGAAAGAGTTTCGGCTTTAAGTCACTGAACAGAATATGGAATTTATCATTTCCTTACTAATTGACACCCACTGAAAGCCAAAAGTCCTCTGATCCATTTACTATTGTGTTTTTTGGATGTCTTTGCTGGCATCAAACCTATAAACACCAGCCGGTCATAATTAAAAACATGCAAACTGGATGAAGCTCAGTTTGTCATTAAGTTTTTGGTATCTCATCCAAAATCCTGACTAGCAGTTCAATAATGGTCTAGTAAGCAGATCATTTATTCTACAATTTCAAATGCAATACAAAGCATTTCTTCCAGAATAGTTTTGCAAACATTATCTGTTTGGACGCCAGAGGTGAATGAAAACTAAAGCATGGCATCTGTGCGCCATTTCAAAGTTTATGGGTTAAAATGGGCAAATCATAAAGAGATAAAATGTTTTCCTATTAGAATAGAAATATGTTTACTGTTATTTCACTATTTAATGATACAAATATGTGTATTATAATGTGTATTTTATATGTGATACAAATATCTTTTAATTATAATGTGTAAATTATACTTGAGCAAATGGACCAAAAACGATTTGGGAAAAAAAAAAAATTTCAGACATTTCAGTTTTTTTTTCCAGACAACAAATCTAAGTCTGTCTTATTTTCTTCTATTGCCTCTTCTTGTTCTTCTGTCTTCTTTCTTGGTCAGCTCCATTAACCAGGACAAAAGGAGGAGCATCCACACACACTACTTTGGCAAAAGGGTGGAGCCACGAGGACAGCCTCTTGCACCATTCCTCCAATTGGGGAAGAGGGGGTGTGCAGAGGCACTGCCCATTTGCAGAAGTGAGCCGGGTAGAAGCAAACAAAGAAAGAAGACAGATAAGCAAGAAGAAGCAAGAGAAAAAGCAGAGTTATGGAAAATGGGACAGGGACACAGAAACAGCAGATAAGATAGGTAGACATTGAGAGTGTGAGAGAGCCGGAGAAAGGGTGAGTGAGAGAGCTTAAGAGAGTATGAGAGGGCGTGAGTAAAAGTGGAAAAGCAAAAAAATCTAAAATGTTAAATTAAAATTTTGAAGCTCTGCTTTGTTTTTGCTTGTTTCACTGGGGTCTCTCCCTGTTTTGGACATTCTTACAAATTAACAAAATTGTCAAATTTTGTTAAAATTAAATCCAGATGCACATGATATCTAGTGTAAATATACATTAAATATTATTCACAAACTTGATTTAACGATATATATATGCATCGATATTCCTCCTAGACACTAATAGTTCAAGGGGACCATTGAAGTTGATGAAGTTATTCGGTATCTATATTGTGGCATCATTCACATCATCTATAAGCTAGAAAAAGAAGATAAATGATATACATTGAGATAATAGTAGATGGAACAGAACATTTAAAAGAGACAAAACATTTAGAATTACATTTGTTGTCACGCTATTTCACACTCTCAATCCCGCTCTCTCACACTATCATACAGCTTCTCTTGTACTCTCATTGACTCTCTTATACTCTCTCGGAATGTCTTCCTAACGTCCCCACCGTCCACTTCCGTGTCCCTGTCTCCTTACTGCGCAACTCTGCTTCTTCTCTTCTATCTTATTATACATATTTTTTCTGCATATCATAGTAAATTTGAAACACTTTATATTCAATTATGCATATTACCAAAAAAAAATGTTCCTTGCCCAGCATAATAAAATATAATTATTCAGTTATTTAAAAGGATATATAACATTAATATTCACAGCCCATCTGTTAATATCATAGAGGTTTGTTTTTGGGAAACTGTAATTTTGCTTAATTTTAAGGGGCACCACTCTTGAGAGTTTATCATATTTCATTTGAAATAATAAATTACCATTTTGTGTATTTGTATGTGGTTATAGCATCTTCTAGAGGCCAATTGAAATTTATAATACCTAAATGCTAGTCATTTAAATACTGTTTAAAATTATTCAGCTGCTCTTCAGAATAATTCATTTTGTCTTAAATATACTAAAAATTAGACTTGGGCACCAGGGGGCTCTTCGTGTTCGTCTTCGTGCTCGTCTTCGGGGGGAAAAAAATCTTCGTATTCCGCGAATATTCGCCCGTTCCCGTCTTCTCTTCGGGCGAATATTCGTGGACATTCTTCGTGTTCGTTTTTTCTTCGTTTCCCCGGTTAAGGGGTTAATACGGGGTTAACGCAGCTCTGGCGCCAGGAGTTTAAATGTACGTATGAGCAACTCTATTGGTCGTCAGCAGGGGGCTCGTCTGCCATTGGTTGATGGCAGACGAGCCCCTGCTGGCGACCAAAAGGGTCGCTCGTACAGACTGTTAACTCCTGGTGCTGTAACTTACCCGGCAGATACCATTGGTCTCCCTCCCTGTTCAATTAGTTAAATGTCATTTAACTAATTGAACAGGGAGGGAGATCAGTGGGATGAGCCTATTGGTCACCTGCAGGGTCTTCCTCTGGCATCAACCAATTGGTTGATGCCAGAGGAGGTCCCTGTAGGCGACCAATAGGCTCATTCGCACTGCCCTATAACCCGTGACGGCGAACCTGCGGATTTCCACTTCCGGAAACTGCCGCGATGCCGCGAGGACAAGGTAAGTTAGAAGGGGGGGAAAATGGTAGACGATCACGAAGATCTTCGTGGTGTGTGTCTTCGTCTTCGCCTACGTTTTACCGCAGCTGTCTTCTCTTCGGCGTGTCTTCGGAACGAACACGAAAACGCACTCTTCGTGTTCGTTTTCACGTTCGCCCGAAGACGAATGCACAAGTCTACTAAAAATGCATTTGTTGATTACATTTCATGTGCGTATATAAATCTATCTAATCCTTCTATCTATCTATCTATCTATCTATCTATCTATCTATCTATCGTACTTTTAAAAATTTATATTCAGATATACCAATTGCTCCAGAGTTCAGCATTTTCTCTTTTTGTTTTTAACATTTCCCGCAAATCTCAATAGTTTCGGTTATGTTAAAAAAATGTTGGTATATTTCAACATTTTTTCAGACACCTAGGACCATCTATACTAACTCTGAACTTTAGGGAAGGCAGTTGCCATGACACTGCTCATTAATACCAAACAGACAAAGTGGGATCTAGCTACGTTCATAAGCTTTCTGCCTGGAGGTTATGATTAAGGTTGTTCCTGAGCTGGCAGTGTATGGGAAACACATTTTGTGTACTACTCGTGGTTCATCACTACTCTTGTGTATACCAAATGTAAGACTCAAATTAGGAAATTTATATTTATCTTTCAAAACAAATAGCATTTTTTCCAGAATAAGAACATCCAGTGAGAACTTCAACTAAGTTTTGTTTTGTTGAAATTATGTAAACATTTTAAAAGAAAGAATATCTATTGTAAACAATCTTGTATCGTTTATGATTACAATGTATAACTATCAATTTATATAGAACCATAAAAGTCCACCATTACCACAATCACCACCTGCCTCCAAGAGCCTTTCAATAGACTGGTGGTGAGTTATGACCGGTATGCATCACACCATATGCAAAACACAATATGCAGATCATATGCATATTAGTTCTAAAAGAAAACCACACCAACTTACACAAGCCTGCCATCAGAACCAATAATATTGGTAGACAGGCAGGAGGAAGGTGGGAACAAAATGAAATCTAAAGAGTGCTAGCTTTTTCCCTGTTGCCACCTTGTGCCCCTAATTGGTTACAGGTTGACTTATACATAAATCCCACAAGTTCCCAGGTATGCTTGTAAAACATCAGGTGCCATCTGTAGACTTAAACCACTTATCTTTAAATATTTCTTGACTCACCAAATGGATCGTTACACGGTACCTCAAAAATGTGCATATGATTTAAATAAATGCCTAAAAAATGAATACGAGGTGTTGTGTAGATTTTTGGTAACGTAAAACACTCAAAACTAAAGCGTCTTTCTCATCTGTAAGTTGCAAAACTAATTGGCCCTTGTGTTTCTTTGCAGATTCTATGTGAATTAATTCTTTATTACGCAGTTCTGAATCACATTGTAGAGAAGAACAGACTGTTTCTTAAAAAAAAAAACCCTGATGCTTCCATACTGATCCTCATTCGACAAACTGATTGTAGGCATCTAAGAGATGAGTATATTGTGAGTTCTGACATGCTCTGCTCATCACTTGTGCTGCTGGCAACACAGGGAGTGCATCTAAAGGTCTCTCATCTGCCTCCACAGAGTATTACGGACACAGCTGCCCACCTTTGATGCTTTGTGTCTATACGCAGATGGTGAAGCCAGAGGAGAGGGAGCATGTAGATTCCTTGCTTCATCCTCTCTTGTATACTCTAGAAGGCTGGCTGGATGTAGCTGCAGCTGTGCTTGTCTATACCTTGGCTTTCGATGTTTATTCCAAAGATCAAATAGAAGAAACACTGGCGGTATGTGACGAGTACGCAATTTCACCGGAGCCAAAAACACACTGAATGAATTTACAGACCTGTCGATTGCATTTTTCAGCAACTTGGACAGCTTTCATTAATTGCAATCACCGTATAGGTCACTCTTACGTTCGGCTCTGGGCTAATTGCGTTGAGTAATTTACAATGTCAGATTTATTCTTCTTTAAGGAAAGAATAAAAGGATTTTAGGAAGAAAAACTGTCAGACACCTGCATGCATAATAGATATAGATTAAAGTGCATGAGGGAAGCGCATGCTGTCATAGATTTTCACTTTGTTGGTAATGTCAAGCTTATAATGGGATGTATGACCAAATGGACAAAAAACACGCAACAGAATTTAAATAGATGTATATAAAAAATAGAGAATATTGTTGGATTTCACACCAATAACGGCTGTTTATTTATAATTATTTATTTAGAATTTTGTAGGATCCTGGCTCAATCAGATTAGATTAGATTACTTAACCCCTAGATATTATGCTTAGTGACAGAGGATGGATTATTATACACTCAACCATTTCAATATAAAATATATATAAAATGAATAATAACCAAATTAATACAAAAATAGAAAGAAAATACTTAAAGGGACCCAGTGAAGTCACCCTGATATCACCAGAAATTTGTAGGCATCTCATTTTGATGTAGGCATTTAAAATGGGCAAAAAAGCTGTTTTATTTGTCATACTTTTTATATTAAGAAATATTATGCTTATATATAAACATGCACACCAGTTGATATTTACACAGGTCACTAAAAGATTAGTCCTCGCTATTAAGTTACCTCCACCTGTTGTTAAGTTGCTGACTGCTGTTGATTGGTAATGGCAGTCTTTATAAGGCTGGGGTGAGGAAAAGGGAGATAATTTGAGGACGGAAAATTGATAAATTGATAGATAATTCTTACTCTGTTACTACAAAACATGGAGCTGATATTTAGTTAAACGTTACAACTAATATATATTTTTTTAAATGTACAAGATAAATAAGTTCCTATAAATGAATTCAGTTTTGCTTAAGTCAAGTTGCAAAGGCAACAGTTTCTTTAACCCGTCAAAGCAGTAGGATAGCTTCTTTACTCAGAAAAATTGGGTAACTAACAGATTTCATTTTTGTATACATTACGAATGATGCTCACATGTCTTCTCAACATGATTTTCAAAAACAAGAAAAAATATGATTTTAAAACAATCCATCCAATGGGTTGGCAAGCTCCCAGATATAAGATATGATTTCTAAATATTTCTTTCCACTTTGTAATGCAAACAAACTTATGACCTCAATAACATTAAGTAAAATAAGCACATTCTTGCATTAGTTATTTCTGGGATGCTTTAATCGCTAAAGTACCCCGAAGCAGTTATTTGTCTATAGTGTCGTAATGAGCAGGAAATCGCTGAGCAGCAGGGAGAAATTGAATTGATTTAGGAAAACAAGAAAGATAGCCTAAGAAGACAACTTGCTTTATGTGTAGAGGAATAAAAATAATCTTTGGGCTTTGTTTGTAATACTGAACACCTTGTCAGTGGCATAACACAAAATACTGACCCCACATAAGGTATGTTGAGAGCCCCATCTACTAGGACTATTTTAATTATGGCCATGGGGTTTTAATTTGCATATAATCTCAAATTTTTACATGATTTATAAAATTCCACATTAATTTTTTTTAAAAAGGAACTATTTAATATATTTCCTCAAGTTCCTTCTCAAATATGGTAAACCTCCTTAAAATTTAACTTTGTGGTCTTTGGGGGTTTATTTGTTTTTCTTTTTTTTTTTAAATACCCAGTGGAATTCTGCATAACAATAACTATCCATAAAGCCAATCTCGGCAACAGAACTAAGAGTTAAAGGGACTCTCCTGCCGTTATATACACTTTATCTGATAGCTGAGAGGTCCTTTTAATTTGACATGGTGTCACCATTGAGTTGACATTGGGTGTACTTTAGTACTTTAATACACATTCTGTTTTGACAAGGCTATCACAAACACTATACTGTCCCTTTAATAAAATTCATAAATAGTTTGGTGTATTCAAAAACAAGAAATATTTAATCAAAAGAAGTCACACTTTATGTAAAATCCAAGCTTCTCTCTGTCCTCTTTGGAAACGTTTAGCTGTATTCTGTGTTCTAAATCATATCAGAATTAATTGAAGTGGCAGTTTTGTAAAAGGGCAGAGAGGGTGTTTTTCTGCTTCTTTTTGTATGCTACATTAGCTTTGATGACTTTTTTTTTTTGGTGCCATAAGCAAAGATGGTAAATTTTGATTCCTTGGAGTTGGTAGGAATCTAATTTACCAATGGGAGTTAAAAGAAATTGAAGATCAATGGGAAAAGTCGGACAGCCTAATAATTAGGAAGCAGCAAACCGAACAGTATGTTGCTAAGTGCATGCATCTGTTTCTTTGTTTGTGTTTGTCTTTCTTGGGTTTTTTTTTTCTGCTTGTGTAACAAGCTATTGCTATTGTGTCCTGTGGAACCTATGTATATAATTTTAAAATCAAAGATTAGATCAGTTTGCTTTATAACTGGCAGAAATAAAAGAAGACAAATTGCCAAAATAAAACAAAAACAGTTGTCCTTGTGCCTACATCTGAGCCACGGTGCCAAAAAAAGCAATTTGATTTTTAAGTAAGAACGGGCTGAGAATCCTATATTGTTATTGGAAATGCTGATTCTTAACCAATAATAACATATTATGTAATGCACATATTTTAATCTGGATGCGTGTTTAATCCTATGTGACATTTAAAGGAATAACAGTGTTTTAAAGTGAAAGAATTTGTTTTGTAATACATTCATTTTTTAATATAACATATTCCCAGTTAGGAGACAGTTAGTGCTTCAGTGGAGATCGAGATCATTATTATATTATATATATAAGATATATTATCGTCTAAAAGTGCCTAGCCTGGAATTGGAACTAATACCTTTATAGGTTTTTCTGTAACTAAATTCACTTAATAATGATTAAACTCAATCAGTGGTGTGTTTTTTTGTCTTTCATGGTGTCCATTTCTTTTAAAATTTTACATTTAATTATGAAAATAATGATGGTAAGAAGTTAAGATGGCTGCTCTTGTGGTATTGACATTAGGCGACAGTCCATGTAAGCCTTTCTAATGGTATATTCCAGTACTTTTATCAGAAAGCAGTGCCATATTTTGACCTAGGCCAACCAAGTCTAGGGCAGCAATTTCAGGGGACAGCAGCCCCTTTGCCAAATAATCGAGGCACCGATCGCCCTATTACCGTATTGGATGATCACCATTGGCGCACCATTGTTCCATGTGTCCGTTAGGGAAATCAAGGATCCCCCTTGTAACTAGCCCATATATACTGTTGAGCACACAGGCTCCATAGTAAATTTACTCTACGCTGAGCATGCTGGGATATTACATCACGTCCTGCCAATCAGCAGTGATAGGGGGTTGTTTGGGTGTTGTCTATGGTAAGAACCAGGGCATCCAAAATATGTCTCTGGATACTGGCCAATCTAAATATTATATGCAATAATAGTACAGGGTACATATTAGTCACAAACATATATTATGACCATGAGATAAAACCTTTTTATTAACTTATTTTTGTAGTGTTGGATACACTTCTGTTTTTATTACTGTATTATATTATATAAAAAAAACAGTAAAACTTGATTTTTGATATTTAGTTTAAAATTTTTTCCCAATTACATGCAAAACATTAAACTTATAGAAAATACGTAGGAGATCATCTTTAGAATGAATAACAATATTTGAGCATTCTTGTGAAACATTAGAATGTCGGATGGATAAATGATTCCTATATTTTTTTTTTGCATTTAATAAACGCTAAATTATTGAAATCAAGGTAATTTATTTTTTATCCTAGCAATTTCATTAAATGCACATAATTCAAATGTCACCCTACAGTATGTTTACTTGAAACTATATTCCAGAAGATTTTTCTATAAAACAATTTAAAATGCAAGGAAGATAAGTTAATATCAAGTCATGCCACAGATCACAATTACATTTATAATAAGAAATTGACTGGACTGAAAATTATTATTGATGTATTCTTACACCGAAAGTGAAGAACCTTAGAATTCTGAAAGGTTAGTTTATTCTTTTAAAACAAGTGTGAAATTATGGGGAAATAACTTTCTTTATATTAATTAAGAATTGACAATGGAATTATATAGCTATTGATGTAGCCGTGTGCCAGATCAATACTGATGACTTCTAATATGACAGATATATTATTATTTAGAGCTAAATTCATATCATAGTACAATTACAGCTATGGAATTATGTTTGAGATTCCAAAAACCGTTATGTGTCAAATGTTCCCATAAGACTATTTTGAGGAATAATGGTATCTTGTCTTTATTTCGATAGATAGATTTGTGGCACCCTGGTACAGTATTTCTTTGGTATCTCCTTAAACATCTGCCCTCACTCAGTAACCTACACACGTACTAACACTTCAATGTGCTCTGACATTCACTAACTCAATACACATTCCTAGGCCCCACTAAACACCATAAGCTGGTACACACACACACATGCTAACACTGGCTGCCATGGTTGCCAGATGCATGGGTGCCGAGCACCCGCTCCACCACAATCATCATTTCATAAACAGATAGAAAACCACATAAAGTATATTATAACCTGTCCATTTTAATTGCTAAGCAAGTCACCATGCTTTGACGTTTGGGTATGAGAAAAGTGTACAAAGTCTCATCTTGAGATCACTGAAAACTCTTGTTGTAGCTTATTGTACAAAGTGTTGAGAGTAGGAGTTAATGCTACATGTGTAGAATGGGCCAAATGGTTCTTATCTGCCATCAGATTTTATGTTCTAGGTATATCAACTTACAAACTGTCTTCTGTTCTCTCATGACCTGGGAATTTATGGAAAGCCGTGTATTGTATTTAGGAAATAAAGGTTGTTTACAATGTTAATGAAATCAATGACAAATGTATGGCTAAAGTACAATACTTGACTCGTTTGTTATCAGTTTAATTGTACATAAGACTGTTACATTTGTGATTGTTATAATATTTCATGCTCACTTAATTCAAAAATATGGATTGCAGTTTGCACACACTCCATGATTTGAATGTTACCTCACAGTTACTTTTTATGTTCTATTTGCTGTTTTCTAAGAGCTGATATGAAATGAAGTTGAAAGATTTTATTTGATTCCTCACATAACATCATTGATTATACAGCACTTTTAAGTATCGATATAAGTTTCATTTCATTTCTGCATAACAAAAAAATAAATAAAAGAAACGGGTAATGTGACTAAAAGTAAAAACGTTAAAAAACTATACAAAACTGTATCCGCAACAGAAGTAATCATTTCTCTCATCTTTCCACATCGCTTTGTTGTTCTGTTCATTCCAGAATGTCCAGCTGCATTGGCCACACAGAATAAGTTATAATTATTCCCAGAAATCACATTTTCTTTGAACTGTAAATACATATTACACACATACAAAGAAAATATGTATTAAGAAGGGCCATTTCCTGACTCTGACTCATTTTCTGTATTATATACTGTCAAGTAGTTAACAAAACTTTTGTTTTCTTAATTATTTCAAGCTGTAGATATGAAATCTGCCAAAGTCTGTAAAAAGGTTTCTAGTGCTTTATTACGTTTGTGCTTATGCGTTAAAGACCTCTTGGGTGGACAAACCCATGTCCAAAATCCCTGTATTTTAATACACATAAGATTTGGTATGGATTTTGAAAACAAAAGACAAAAACGTTATAACCTTAATAACTGCTGGACATAGTTTCCATGGGTGTAAAGTCTGGTTATATTCTAACAGATAAACCAGACAGGATACAAAAGTACAAAGTAATTTATTCAATTTGAGTCACCCAATTCCCTTCTGAGTAGGTTGCAATAAAAAGTCCTGCTGATTTTAGAATAGGGATAGTGTCAATAAAATGATCATTCTCAGCTTAGGAATTTCTTGAACCATTTTTTTGGTAGCCTAGAGGTTTCAGACTTGATCCAGAAATGGCTAGGTCCCAACAAGCCCAACAAACAAGAAGATACAATAGAAGAACTTGGTTAAGAGCAGCTTTTGGCCCATCTAAGCCAGGACATGGTACATTTAACCTTCTGCACAACAGAGGGATCTTTCTGATTTAGAGAAAGTATGTGGCATTTCTAGGGTCTGAAAAGATCCAAGGCTAAAGCCTACTACCGTATTTGCTCGATTATAAGACGAGGTTTTTTTCAGAGCAAATGCTCTGAAAAATACCCCTCGTCTTCTAATCGGGGTCGTCTTCTAATCAGACCTCAAATAGAGGTCTGATTATGAGACTAAGATCCAGATCCCCCGCACCGCTGCAGGGGACCTGGATCCTCCTGTCTCCCCCCCCCACACTTACTTACCGGTGCTTCCTGCTGTATTGCCGGGGCAGCGGGTTGACGTCTACGCGATCCGCGTAGACAACGTCCGCTGCAGCCGGAAGGAGGTGTGGCTAGCAGCGGGGGTTGTCTGCGTCCGTCGCGGATACCTTCCCCGACTGTCAGAAATCAGAGTTCCCCGCACAGGTGCCGGAACTCTGATCTCTGACAGCCGGGAAAGGTATCCGCGACGGACGCAGACAACCCCCCGCTGCCAACTCCACCTCCTTCCGGCTGCAGCGGAAGGAGACGTCAACCCGCTGCCCCGGCAATACAGCAGGAATTTGGAAGCACCGGTAAGTGTGTGTGCGTGTGTGTGTTAAATGGGGGACATAGGGCATTTCTGGAATGCCTTATACCCCTATATGCCACTCTGGCACTTAGGGGGTTAAAAGGCATATTATGGGGCAGAGTGGCATATAGGGAGTTATAAGGCATTTCAGGAAGCAGAGTGGCGTTAAGGGGGCATTTAATAGAGCACTCTGCCTCCTGAAATGCCTTATAGAGTGCTCTATACAATGCCTTTTAACTCCCTTAATGCCACTGCCTCCTGGAATGCCTTATACCTCCCTATATGCCACTCTGCCCCATAATATGCATTTTAACCCCCTAAATGCCAGAATGGGATATAGGGGTATAAGGCATTTCTGGAGGCAGAGTGGCACATAGGGGGTCAAAAGGCATACCATGGGGCACAGTGGCATATAGAGGGTTAAAAGGCATATCATGGGCCACAGTGCCATATTGGTGTGGCAAGCCTGGGGGCAGATGTGCGTAACTGGGGGACAGGTTGGAAAATACAAGGAAATAAAAACAAAAAAAATATTTTTCTCAATCATAGCTTTTATTTAAAAAAATAGTTTACATGAATTAACATTTACTGGTAAAACTTTTTTCCTTTAGGGTCGTCTTATATTCAGGCTTTTTCTTTTTTTCCTAAGTTAATATTCAGATTTTGGGGGGTCGTCTTATAATCAGGGTCGTCTTATAATCGAGCAAATACGGTAGTTTTGGGAACATTGTCCTGGAACTAGCTTGCCTCGAGGCCTAAGGATCCTAATTATACCTATTGCAGAGTTGCTGTTTTTTAGTTCTGAAGAACATATTAATTGTACACATTTTTATGTAACATCTAGACATTCTTTGGGAAAAATAATTCTTTGTACTCCAGGCTATACCCCATTTTTGACCTTCCTAATACTATTTTTCTGTTCCATTTTTAAAAAAATCATTAATTGTGTGATACAATCATATTTTTGATAACTAATTTTATTTCAATGTTAATAAAAATGACACGATATATGTATTGATACACTTGATAAAAAATCTTTTGGTAAGGAGGAAAAATAACACAAGCTGACTTTAAAAGAAAAAATGGTTCTCGAAAAGTTCTTCCCAATTTCTTTTTTCCACCCATAGAAATATTTTTTGTTCAATATAACAAGAAATAGCGTGCACATGTATAACATCACAAAGTGTGGCATGCAGTGTTTCTCTATTATGAAATTGAATCCCAGACTATTCACAAGACAGGACTTGGTTAAAACTGCAAAAAAAGTTCAATGAAAACTGGCTTGTAGAATTTCCTCAGTACAAAAGAAGAGCTTGGAAGAGAAAAAAATCAACATAATTGTTCTTCCTTTTCTTAAGCAAATAATGAACATTTCAACACATCGTACATTGGGTCGAAAATAGAAAGCAGGTTTATACATACATAAATGTGGAATATTAAAATGATTCATAATTAATTAGTTCACATGCTGTTTCAACTAAGGTCTTATTAAAATTCAGTTCTTACATAGAAAGTAAAACTACATAAGAAGTTGTGAATATTGATTTATTTCATAGTGGGGAATGGATTTGCAAATGACTGTTGTATTCTAGTCAGTCGCTCGGGCCGGAGTGAACCGCGTATTTGGTTTAAGGATTAGCTTGACTTATGTTCTAAGTTGAGTTAAAATAGCACGACGTCAAGGATTGTTCTGTTATGACACAGAAATCCTGGCTATTAGCCATTCATCAACAGCGGGGAATTTCGGATTCTCAACTGGATTAATGAAGAAAAAAAATATACTTAATACACAGAGACTATAAGGCTTATTGAATTCTAAAGTTGGAATTCTGCGGTATTACAATTAGGTTTTCATTATATCTAAACTGAATTCTGGGTATAGTTCTTCTCTTTTTCTTGTCATTTATATTAGACATTATTGCAGGTACTAAGGCTTAGGTTTCCAATCCTAAATGATGTCCCAATGCATAGTAAGATCCGACTCATGCTGAGGAATACTGAAAGATCTGTAGCTGAGTGATAAGCAGAGTTGGACTGAGGATGGCACTTTAAGGCCAGCAACCATAAATGACCCATATTATGTTTTTATACTTTATATATGTTTTTAGACATTTTGTCTGATGCCAGGAACACAGTCGTTATTTGATAATGGACAGGCGTTGCTTGTAAGATGAACATTTCAACCCACCAACCCAGTTGCCTAGTCTGGCCTAGGCCAACTCCTGTCCTACTTTTAGTTGACCTTCAGAAACTAGCTAATTTGTCATTAAGATGGTGGCTATAGTATACATTAAGTATTTTGACATATTTATTAAACATATACATTATCAAACACAGAGTGATAAAGGCAAGTGGCACTGGTCGCGTTATGATGACATCACGGGAGCTGTGGAATCCTGTCATTCAGAATGAATGCTCAACTCCCCATAAAAATGCTATTTTGATTAATAACATGGCAAACATTTCAATATTGACAAACAGACACAACGACATCACAAAGCAGGCTTTGCATATGAATATGCCAGAATTCTGGCATATTTTACCCTATTAATAATATGTCATGAAAATGTGCATTTTTCTGTAACTTCCTCTTTATTCTTTTTGGATTTTGACAAATATTTCAACACTGCATACTCCAAAAACAGAGAGTCTGTTCCCAAACAAACCTGATCTTTGTATAGCGAATAATAATACTTATACAGTATCATGTTTTCAATAGATAATGTTCTCCGCATTGAGAAATCTGTAAGTATTATCGAATTATTCCAGCATAAAATGTCATGCGTTATAATAATCCTTATAGATCAGGGCACAACATTGGAACTGATACATTAGTGCCATTTGTTTTTTCATTTGTGAGCTGAAAAATAACATCTCTCATGTGGGTTTCGTGGACACTGATGAGTTATAGAGGCGTCATCTCCATGTATTTGTTCTGCTTGGCCTTTCTTGTCATCATTATCTACTTGGTTAAAGCACTATGTATTGGCATTTCCTGTAATAGTTAATGACAAATAACATTGTTACTGGGAACATAGCCAGTTTGGAAGAAATTTAAAAAAAATAGTATAATGCCTAGGATCAAAAACAATTAATCTATCTTATCTATTTATCTGTCTATCTATCATTTCATTGATTTCAGCGATACAACAGTTTATTCTTTTTCAGTTCAGAATTCTTAATTTTGCTTGATTTATGATGGCAAAAGTGTATGTTGTTTATAGAGTCAACTCGTTCAGGCAAGTGTTTGCCAGACATTTCCCTTTGGCATTTCTGGATTAAATATTTTAATTTTGCATATGGCATCAAAGACATTTATCAAATTCTCTCATAGTTTATGCCAGAGAGATCAAGTATCATAAACAGATATCATAGGATTCACATAATCATTCATTTTGTTGGAATCTTACAGATTCTGGCTCTTTTTATGAAAAGGAATGGGGAGGAAGTAACACATCCAGTTTGGGAACGTCACGTAATAGTCGCTTTCTAAATTTTTTTAGATGGCATTTTAGATATCAGAAACCAGCACTGGAGAGCCATTGCGGAAATCAGCAGACAATCATACAGGGTGTGAAATCTTGCTGTCACATAATAGTTTGCCTCTGTCAAGTGGTAAACAGCAGACTGTAAACTAGTCCTATGGCTATCATGACTGTGAGAATGTAGCATAATGGGAAATAATATGAGCCATAATCCCACACTGGTAATAGCCTCCTGTTTTGAATATCAATGCAATGTTTTCAAGATAGGGATTTATTACATTGGGACTGGGGTGGAGTGGATAGGACCTTCAAATGCTGCATGATGGGATGGAAGCCTGACAGGGTGACCATATTGTCTATGTCTTCCTGGACACATGTAATTTTTACATATTGCTGACCACCACTGGACTTTATGGGCATACTTTCTAACCAAGCTGGCCATGTTACCCTTTAAATATCAACCTTTAGAATGTAGATATGTAGAGACTCATAAAATGTCTCTAATACCTGTCCTTGTGCGAACCGTGACTAGTCATCATTGAAAGATACAATTAATTGAGTAACATGCATTCAGGGCTATTAACCATGACAGAATGGTAGCAAAATCACAAATTAGGTTATAATCCGGTCAATGTCGAGTTTGAATGAGTAGGCTACAGACTGGGAGACCCTGAGATTTTTTAACCATAATCCTGGGACTGAAGCAATATTCTTGAGACCTAGGGTCAAACCCTTATGTTCCCAGGTATGTTTATGTGGACTGGAAAACATGGCCAATATGGTCACCCTTGGACTTGGCCCCTTAATTGATGGCAGATCAATTCGAATTATCAGATATAACACAAATATGAGTTGACGAATGATTACAAACAAGACTTGTGCCATAATAGTTTAATGATACCTGTTAGATTACTAAAGTTGTATTGCTTTCTTTTTACTAAATCCCTATCAATGACAACCTACTCCATTACTCTAATTATAACTGCATTCAGCTCTTTCATTTTCAAGCCGATCTTACTTATATTGGAGTATTACATTCCGAAACACTATGTTGATTGAATGCGTGGAATTGTTCAGACGATGTTTAAATTTTAATCCGTAGCGGCTCTCGAGAATAGCATTCTCTTGTTATCTGTCAGCAATTATACAGTCTTTTGGGAGCCCTGTGCAACTTCACATGAAACCCATCTGTGTTTCTGTTTTTCTCATTATGCCAATCAAGAAGTCACTTCCAATAGCATGGAAACAGTTATATTACACTTTTAGGTCAGTCAATGTAAAAAAAAAAAAAAAATGAAAAATGAACTATCAAGGTTGATTTTTCTCTATTACGAACCTTGCAAAAATATTTGCATTTCATCGGTAGAACATTCATCAAGTTAGCTTTTAAGTTTGTTTTTAATTAGTTGGTATAAGTATCGACATTGCTGTAGGGGTGTGCTGGCATTATTGATATGACAATTAAATGCAAGATGATTAGTCTATTAAAAAAAGTCCTAATTGACTTCCTCAGCAGTGGGCTAAAGTATTTATAGCTGATCTACTTAAATAGTGTGAGCTGTTTCTTTAATTATAAGACACTCAATAGCAATCTTGTTTATTGCCAGGCATCAATTTTTTCCCTGTTTTTTTGCTTAATAAGTATAAACACTCTGTGCGTGTTAAAAGTGATTTAATTTACATCAGGAAAGAAATAATTAACAGCTTATTAAGTGTAGTTTAACAAAAAAATATTAAACTATACCATTAAAAAGTAACCAGAGGGTATAGCTAACTAGTTTTTGGTTAGGAAGCTATTAAATGAATAATGTACTTAATATAAGAGGATATTTTTCAACTGTTCTATTTAAAATGTAGAGAATAAACATTTAGAGAGATTTTAAGAGGCAAACTTTAAATATTTAAGATTTTTGGGATGTAACCATTTTATATCACTGAGCACTGAGTATCATGAAAACAATGCATTTTGAGCCCGTACATGTACGGGCTTTGTCATTAAGGGGTTAAAAAAAAATTTGGCAAATAAATAAAATAATAGTGGAGAATAAAACAAGTTAAGGGATTATAGCCTGGCACACTGCGACAACCAATTAGAAACATTATATGATTTTTTTTTTTAAATATCTGAAATTTTCCTTAGTAAACATTTGCACCAAAAAAAGTGAAATATAAAAAAAAAAGGCCCTGGATTCAAGTGGGATTACCTGAACACATACATGTTGTTAAACAACTCTGCAAATGTATGTAAATCCAGGTGGATTTATAAGAAAAAAAGATGACATCAACAGGAAAGCAGAAGGCGATGTGTTTTAATTTCTCAGGAATTCAGGGATATATTTCGGCAGTCCGACTTTTATAGTAGTATTCTGCGAGACACAATAAAATGAACAGCCGAGATCTCCACATCATGACACAATGAAATCTCTGCTAACCCAATCATTGTGTTCCTGGTTTTTGTTTTCCAACTTTGCCTGTATCATAAAAGCCCTTTTACCATCCATTGTCCAGTTATTTGACTAAATGACTGTGGTTCTCTGGTGGCTACCCTAACAAAAGACATCCACGGTCATCCCATTGATATATTTTTGAAACCAATGTCCAAGTCACCAGTTGTTGGGCTGCCGCACAGCATTATGTAAGCATTGGCTGCCTGCTTATTAATTGATGTCCTGTGCATACTAAGGCCTTATGCTGAGAGGTGTTCATGAATGTCTCCATGACTCCGGTGGCAGATTGGGTGCTACAGCATGTGTCCAAGGACTGGATATGACCAGCCGCATGCTACAAGAGCTAAAAAAAGTAGCGCGCGGGTGTGCATATACCGCTTTCGGCCACACTGAAATTATCTGCCTGATGATATCATCTGTGGTGTTCTAATAATACCCCACAAAATCGTATGGGTTTTTTTTGGAAAAACATTTCAGAGAAAGAACATCGTAGGGAAATGTATAGTATTTTAATGAAGCCAGTGTACATTGTATTTCATTTATTAAAATATTTTTAAAATAATATAGAAATGAAAAAAAGTCTTGGCAATATTACAGCGAGTGGAGTAAACATGATCTGTTTACTCTGTCTTCTCAAATTACTCTGGCATAAGAAAATTACTGTTTTGTACAAGGGGGATAACAAGACCCAACTTTTTTGGCAATATTTCAAACATTCTCTTTCAATCAGTTATGTGTTTTGTTTTCTTATTCCTATTGGATAATTATCTCTATTTCAATGCAAAATGTGTTGTTATTTAGCAGTCATTTTTAATTTCTCGCTGCTTAAAATATTGGCTCATGTCCCTGATTGAAGAACTAGCAAAACAAGAATCAGTAATCTATGTGGGGGCACTAAGAAAATATTGTTTAAAAGAGCATCATATTTGATAGGTGGTGCAGAAATCTGTAAAAACAAAGATGATTTGAAAAATAGGAGCTTGATGAAAAATGAGAATCCCACAGGAGTTAGTAACAAAAACTTTACAATATTGCGCCCCTCTTGAGTAGCTGAAACCTGATGAAGTGGGAGAAAAATGTCAATTTTGTATGGCCAATCTCACAACACAAATAAATGAATATTGCATTTATTGTGACATAAACATAGCTCACATGACATGAACCTCTTAATGCAATAGGCCATGGAGACTGTCGAAGGCAATATGATTTTTCCTACAGGAGTTTTCCATTGGGAGAACCGGGTCATCATCCACATCTTAATACCATGGGTGACTATCAACATAAAAAAATAAAATTCTAATATATATATTTTTACACACACACACACTTCCAAAATCAGAAATAAAGATTTACAATGGACAGTGGGTCAAAAGACTTTAATGGAGCTCTAGCGCACTAAAAATCATTGATGATGGCATCAAGACATGCAACAAAGTAACAAAACTAGACATGGAACCTATTAAACATCCAGATAAAGGTATAGATAAAGAAGCACAGACATTCTTCATTTATCACTGGACGTTTGATATATAAAGTGTAATTTAATTTCAGAAGCCATGGCAAAAAACCTCTTCATTAAAGTTAAATTAAAAAAAAAAAAGTTTGTCAGACATTTTTAGAGCGGACATGACATACCAACAAAAATGACAAAACACTCACCTTGCAGTATTCATTCATGTAAAACACATCTTTGCCAAAGTGGACTGCATAGAAATCTCATAAAAGATCCACTTACAGTTTGAACACCGCCAATCTGAAGTCTTTATGATTCTACAAGGCTAAGGAAAACATATAATTTTTGTCAAAAAATTACAGAAGCTCACAGGCCCCATGTTCTCTTTGCTAATCCCAACCTTGTGCTTATGAACTGGGTACATTTTATTTCATAGAGCAAGAAAATATTCTTTACAGCCCGCTATGTGTTAAATTATGAGCTCTACATGGCACAAATATCTTTAATGCACAAAAAAAACCACAAGCAACATTAAATTAAAGGGTTTAGTTTTACACATGTCTAATTTGAAGATTTAAAATTTTATTTAAAAAAATCACAAAAATCAAATAATTTGAAGTGGGATTTATCCAAGCAATAAAAAGAAATATTAGCTTGTCACAGTGGCATTTCCTTAATTGCATTTACAAGCATAGGAAAATATCATAAAAATATTCTTAGCTGGTCTTCAAAGTGCAACCTTTTTACTTAATTACATTTTTACACATATTTTGATAGGAGCAGAGATGCTTGTTTAACTTTAAAGTTGTCTTTTTCAAACAAGTAGCTCGAGTTCCATTTAACAGGAATGGTTGCATTCGGCCATACATAAGCGAGTTAAATTTGTAACTTTTCTTATTGACGGCAATTAAAAAGTAAGTTTAATTCTGCGACCTGGACTTTCCCTGAAGAGACCCAGATGAAACCCGGAGACTTCGCAGGTATGATTATGGTTTAAGCAGGTAAAAAACGCAAGGAACCCTCACTCAGATTTTGCTACCATCCCTCCCCTGGTTAAGTTGGTTGCCCCTAACTGAAATTAGGCCCTGCGGACAGCTATTGAGGAGGTACAGCCATTCACTGTGTGATTGTCTTTCAATGAATTTGTGTATTTATATTTAATAGGTCTGCGACATCCTTGCAACTCTAATATTTTAACTTTGAATCTATTTACATGTATATCTGTAAATATTAGAACATGGAATTCCGTTGCCCTTTATGGGAGAAATTGCTATTCAGTTATTTGTGAACAGCAATGAATTCAACCCAACGTTTTTTTTTATTATTACATTTTTAACTAGACCGTTAATAATGATCCAGATTATTGATAAATGTATTTTTATTCCAACACTAATGCATTGCTACAGTTTAATTATGCTAAATATTGTATGATAACGATCTGTGCTTCCATTATGGTAATTCTTGTTATACCTTAATTCGTAGCACAGTCTTACTTTACATCGCTCCTTTGCTTTTTTTTTTATACCTGTTACTGATCTATTGGTATTTACCAATGACAAAGTTCGCTGGCCTTTTGTGGGGAAAAAAGCCAATTAAACTTATAAGAACTGTTAGAGTTTATGACCTTATCAGATGGTTTTTCATATTTTTGAAACTATAAATTCTTGTTCATTCACTGATAAATCTGACACCGGAATTCTGAAGTATTGAATTGACCTTTAGTTGTGCAAACATCTGCAAATCAGTATTAAAATAAATAGAAAATATTTTAACTACAATTTGTCACAAGAATACCATTTTTTCTTATTTTTTTTATAACAAATGCCGAAAATATTCCTTATATATTTTATATATATGTTGTTTGTCATATTTCTACAATAATTTAATATTTTACAATCATGTACAGTATTTGAACACTAAACATTGTGATGTTTCGGAAGGGGTGTGGATGGATGGAAAGAGACACTCACCAATTAGGTAAGCATGGAGACAGCTGGATAGCAGGCATATGCAGCAGGTGGACACACAGTGTTGCACTCAATATGCCACTGGACTGTGTGTGTAGGGAGTCCAGTGGCCAGCCAGGACCTGAAGGGGGAGAGAGAGAAGCAAGAAAGGGACAATATGGTCAAGTGAGAAGGGAAGAGGAGAGAGAAAGGGAGAGGGAGAAATGAAGAGCGAAGAATTCTGAGAATTTTCAATCTGCTATCTTGAATCTCCTGTCTTCATCCGCATCACCGCAGACATAACCCGGCTGGCAACTTCCGCTAAAATGGCGGCATTTACGGTGACATCCTCTCCTTGGATTTTCAGCTGAACCGAATGGACAGGGAAAGAAATTTGTTACCTAAAAACCAACGGGCCAAAAAACGAACCCAAAAATATACCCCTATTCATATATAGATATATATCACTATATCACAAATGAATAGAGAACTTCAGATTAGATGAGAAGCATTTGGAATACGTTTATGAAGACATAATGGCAAAGGTGTACACTCTATACTGAAGTGTCCTTATGGACTAATATTCCTGCTGTTTAAAATACCAACATAGTAAATGCCAACATTCTACCACTCATTTACTTATATGTTAACCATAAAGAACAAGGTGCAAGATGTTTGCCATTGGCATCTGTAGGCCAAAAACAAGGCTTAGAAATTACCTAGTCAAGCCTTTAACAGCTAGAGGGTTGAAAATCCTAATTTCTGTCCTTCTCTGAAGATGTCAGCCCAATTTATCCTATGAATTTATTAGAATAAGTCTTCTGGACACGGAACATCAAAGAAAAATAATAACTGAAGATACATACAAAGAAAAAAATGCATATAGTGCACAGTGCCATGTAAATGGATATAAAATATATTAGAAAATTAGATTTAATGTTTTTCTAGGTTTTTTATGGTAGGCTTATATATTGAAATATTAAACATGGCTCAGTGTGAAGTGGTGGCCATGCTGTGCAGACTGTCTCAACTTAAATTACTTTCACTGCAAAATGTGCATGTTACTTTTTTTAACACGGTTCATTAGTTGCATGCTGTACATGCATATAATATTAGACCCAAAAGAGAGTTTACGGTTTTTACAAGCACATTAAAAAGATGGAAGATTTTGATCCTTTTCTCAACTCTTCTCATTTTGCTTGGATGTGTAAGTTGAACGTCTTATAAAGAAGCTTGTTTTAAGCAACAATTAACAGAAATGAACAAAAACAGCCAAAAAATATATACAAAATAAATTTTTTGATAATTCTCCCACTAAGATTGAAATATAATCTTTTTTCTTGGATAATTAGGAAGGCCCAGACTGCCCATCAGGCATGCTAAGCAAATGCTTGGCGGGCCGTTTCCAAGTGGTGTCGGTCACTTATCTTTTGTGCCACTTATATTGTGGATTCAGTGGTCTGTGGACTCGATATACACGCATGCATGCTGTGTGAATGTAAGAGCGTAATGTGTCCCCACATGTATGTCATTTAGCTTTCACTGGCCTTAAAGCTCCAAGGCTGCTTTTCTTACCCAGTCCAGCCTTGTTTGAAGTCCGGCCCTGATAATAGCTATTAAATTGTTTTTAATGGGTGTTTTTGAGTACATACATTTCTTTACTCACCCACTGATCATACTACTCTTTTTTGTTACGCACATTACATTTGATTCTTAATGTAATCTTTTTAGTTGCCTGCATGCCATTGCATTGTCAGTCTCACTTGTTATGTTTGTTACAGTTATTTTATATGTCTGCAAATGGATTTAAACAGAGTTGGAATAGCAATTTAATATATACAAAATATGGATAAAACTACAGTAAAAATATTAACGTGTGTGTTTCATGGGTCAGTGCCTTTACTGTATTGCAATCTAATAACTGATGCTAACTGAGACTAAGGAGATTATGGCTTGTGATTGCGAGGTTGGCTTCTTTCGAGGGTTTGTGCTAGAAAACCTCTTCTAGGGTTCCTGAAATACACATATTACATTAGATGGCTGTTTGGCAAGCTTTAAAGTAACCCTAAATTATCGCATAAAAAATGACATTAGCAGTATACAAAAATGAACTACTTGGAGCATATTAGTCTAACTCAACTGACAATGCCGTATTAACCCCTTAAGGACAATGGGCGGTCCCAAAACCCATTGAAAACAATGCATTTTGAGCCCGTACATATACGGGCTTTCTCATTAAGGGGTTAATATTGGGCGCTAGCCTAGGCCTAACCCAGGGAAAAGATTGCCATCGGTAATAATTTTTAACCCCTTAACGACAATGGGCGGTCCCTAAACCCATTAAAAGCAATGCATTTGAGCCCGTACATATACAGGCTTTGTCATTAAGGGGTTAATCTTGTGCTTGTTTTTATAATTTGATGTAGAAAAAAGTACCCTATGAAATCATTTCCAAATATATTTACTTTTATACTATAATGACCATTTTTCATGGCAGGTAAGAACCATTTGGCCCATCTAGCCTGTCTGGTTTTCCTCCAGCAAAGATATTTTAGGAAATCATTTATATGTGCGTTCAAGCCACCGAAGTTATCCGTGATTTCCCCCCCCCCCCGGCTTCTAACTGAAAAATAAAGTTTGTACACTTGTACTTTTTTTTTATTCTAATTAAATCACTTTTTCTCTCAAATGTTTTCTTTTGTGGTATATTGGAATTTGTGTTTCACAGCAAATTAAGGAACCTGTTGAGTTATTCAATTTGCTGAAGTTGTTTTCCTACCTTATATTGTTTGATATATAGCTACACGATCTCGTAAGTGAATTTTTGCTACCTACAGCAAATATAACCCAATGGTATTAAAGGGAGTAATGTATTTAGCAGCGCGCAGCTCTATCCAAAATGAGAGAGTTTTGACAGTGTCCTTTAAAGATGTTAGCGCGCTCCATGAAACTTTAATAATGCCACATTCAGAATTGAATATGGAAAGTTCTACAAGATTAACTTTATAGCAGGAACTGACCTATTAGAAATAAAGTCTAGTAATTTATTTTATAGCTCAGAGCTTTGTCAGCTGAAACAATACTGTCTTATCTAAGCTCTTTAACTTTGAAATCAATGGCTCTGGGGTACATTTTATTGCTCGAGATATCTATGCCAATGTTGTACACAACTTGCCATCATCTTACTAAAACATTAGTGCATGTGTGTGTGAATGAATGTATGTATGTGTGTGTGTGTGTGTTGGTGTGGTGGGGGTCTTCCAAAAATTGGTTCAACCAACCAAAACAAGAGAAAAAAAGTAATTTGTTCATATTTTTGCCAAATAAAATACCTGAAAGGAAATGCCGCAGGCTTTAAAAATGTTTTATGTTTATATTTTTATACTTGTGGAATGGGAAGATATTTATTTTGTATAGTACGGTAATATTTAATCTTAAGAAGGTGCTATTAGGAAGATCTATAAATGTTAAATAAAAATGCGAGTCTTCACGAAAAGTTCCTTTTACTTTTTATTTTAGATGTTAAAGAGAAGTCGTTAACTATATGACTATTTCACATTAAGTTCCCTTGCCATTGTGATTTTTTTTCCTAGGACACAGTCATCCCAGGGTGGTATATATTCATTTTTCTAAAAAAGTGACATTTATGGTATTTACCCAGGTTAAGCATTTTTTATTAGTTAACTGCACTTCTACACAGTACTGAGTATATGGTTTCAGTATAAATTCTTGCCAATCCTTTATGTATACAGCTTTATTGGTAGCATGGTCAGATGTATGCCTGGGGCATGGCCAGAGCTGGGTCACTTTATTATCTAATGATTCTCCAATATTTATGCCTTAAATAGGTGGTTTTTGAAAGTATTCGCTTTTTAGGTTGAGTGTTCCTTTTTCTCTATATTATTTTTGCTGAACATATTTGCAGGTTCTGGCCAGACCTTAGGGTTGAGAAACCCATCGGACACATAGGTACCTTGTTAATGGTGTCCAGAGAAGGATTTCAATTACATGAGAGCCTCTTTGGGTTACAATGCAGTGCAGTCCCACAGATTCAGCTCCTTGATAAGCAATATAGCCATGAACCATTAGATATTAGATTAGATTACATTGTTGGTGTTATTAGCTATGATAGCTTTATATTGACTTGTACAATACTAGAGTTGTTTAGCGAGATGACAGGCCAGACATTTCCTCATTCGGCTTGGGGTTCTGAATCTTGTAAGCTGCGCCTTTAAAATTCCATCCATTGTAGAAGACTATCTGCCAGTTGGATCTATGCCCAGAAGCCCACAGTCTCCTAAAATATTTAATGCTTAGCTAATTATACTTATTTGAAAAAAAACCCGCAATGAATGCCCCACACTCTGTTTAATGTGTGCAGAATTGTATAAAATGGCTGCTAGTTACCTGGGAGCATAAATATATAAACCTGTGCAGCAGCCGCCTTAAGTGGCTGTAGGATGCATCGCTTCCTCCATTGACTTTCGAGTCCTTGGATTATTGTTGACCTTATTCGTCTTTCATGAGTGCCAATTGATTTCACAGTTTTTGAATTCACGGCGAGGCCCTCATCACGATTTGGTCACCTTGTTTTAGGACACTGTTATCCTTTTAGAGGCAGTGAGGCCTGGACTTTGCTGGAGGAGGATTCTGACCCTCCCATGGGGGGGGGGATTTGTCTGGGTTCCCTGTGAGGAACTCAGTATCGTATTCTGGCTTCTGCTGCCCATGGCACAGTTGCAGCACCCAGGAGCACGCACCTCTGGCTCCAAAAAAAAAAAAAAAAAAGGACTGGGTGCTGTGCACCCAGTGTAAGTGTGAGGTTAAGCTCAATGCACCCTTTCATGTATCAAAACACGATTAATGTTGACCTTATTTGCATGTGCCTACCCAGAATCCCTTGTGGTTGTGGCAGCACCATGAGATTTCGGAGGGAAAAACAAGCCTTCTGGCTTGTCTGGTGTCTGTAGATGAGTGTTTAATAATACTTCTATTACCCCCTTAATTTTAAGTGGAAGGGTTTTTGATCGCCTTTACGCACTGTAACTTATGTAAGAGTCCTTGGATCAGATTATCTACCTAAAATTAAAACAACGTAAGTCACTTTTTTGCAAGTTCCCCACTATTTCACTTCGCTAGGAGATAGAATTTGGCTGCAGATAAGAACCATCACTCCCATCTGGTCTCCCAGGAAATATACAGTTCTAGCTAGTTTACTTAATTTTGCATTATAGATTATACAAGACCAGCTCAGGCCTTCTCAACTATCTACCGTAGTTATTTCACCAATACAGTAGATTGTAATGACCCAATCATAAAGCCCTAGAGAAAAGAATAAGATGCGGTGTTCACCGGATGCGTATAATGTATAACGACTGCCACCTACAACTGTGAAAAATCAAAAGGACATGGAAAAATGTAATTGTAGTTTCTGTTGAGCTATTCAGCGTAGTAATTTCTATTCCCCTGAGATAACATCAGGTTTCCTTCCCTTAAATAGTCCACTACATGTACTCTTAATTAGTAATGTATCAGCAGTGTACCTTTCTTGGTAATTAGTATCTCCCTCGTACTAAGCTAAGTACTACCAGAAAACACTTTACTTCTATAAAAAATCACAAAGGTCAAAGCTTCAACACATAAAAGCAGCGAACATTATGCATGACTTCAGTGCAAACTTTTGTTAAAAAGGAATCATTTTAGTACATCATGACATAAGCATACTAAGAAAGGCCTGAAGATTCTTTTGTGCCTCCGGCAAGCTGTGATTCTGGGGGGTTACACGGTGCCCCCCACAGGCTGGTGGATTAGGCCCCCTTCAATATTTTAATATAATCTCATTTTATATATTTGTGAGCCTTTAATGGTCTTTAACTTTGTTTTTTTATGAAATTGTGCCTTTTCTGCTGTGCACCAAATGAGAATTGTGAGCGTGTACATTATTATTGCTGCATTTTCCAGAGCAATTGCTCCAGGGCCCCTGCGTTCTGAGGAGCCCTGTAGCTATTGCCTCCGGGCCCAGCGTTCTGACTGGTACATGCCTCCCACCTGTTCCACAAAGTAACGATCCGATCCGGCCCGGTGACGTGATCATTCTCCCTTACTGACACTGTGAGAAGTAGAAATGATATGATAGTAAAAGATTATGTAAATTGCAATTCAGGTTCATCGGCAGTTGCCACCACATTTGAACTCTACTGCAATTTCGATTTCCTAAACACTACTGAACTCAGCTTGAGTTTTACTTGAATTGGTAAGTTATTGAGCTGTGACTCAGTCAATGGCAGAGAGCTACATTGAGTTGGATCACCTAATTTTCCCATCAAATTGAGAACACTATCCTTAATCAACCACACATTCCTTTACAAGATAGGCTGAACAACCAAATGATGCATAGTCAAAAGTAAACTTTATTTTGAATTTTACAAATGAAACAGAAAACAGCAAATATAGACCTGTTTATCTCGACTTTAAAATACTAGTTTGAGTAAAAAAGAAACATATTTGCTATAATAATATAGTATAATACACAGCACAGGTTTACATATTCCACACTAAAATTATTACTTTAAAAATATAGTGATAATAGGAAAAAATGGAAGTACCATCTACACATATTCACATTTTAATTATTTTCCTCTATTTTTCAGCATTGCTATTTAAATAATTGCACATTAATGTTGACGGCTGACTACTTGTCAAATAGAGAAAAAAAAACGCTAAAAGCAGAAGTTTATCTGAAATAATTCTGACAGGTTTCAAGAAATGCCAATGCTTTTAGTGACTGATTTCGTTTGGGCTCTGCATAAATATGATAAAATAATGAAAAAAAAACATGCAAAAATAAAAACAGGGCCAAAATTGTTTGCATACTTTTTATAGTTCTCTTTTCAACATTTGAAGGAGTATTTGTTTTATTATAAAAAATAAAACTGTTTCCACTATTGCATTAAAAATTGCATCTTAAAATTAAGAAGCCCATGGAAACTATATTATAAAAAATTAAATTTTTATTGGTTTCCTGGTTGACTCACAATTAAAAAAAAGTATGGTGCTGGTTCCGTGGCCAATAATAGATTGAAATGATTATAATATTGAATATTTAAATGGAAGTCATGCCATTTTGAGTGAGTCATATTGGATGAAATTTGCCATTTATGAACCAAGATGAAGCTTGTTTAGATGATCCTATTTGATTGATCTGCCATCAAATTCTACTATTTAATTTAATGTAAATTTACATAATTAATGAGGTTGAAAAAACACAAGTCCATCAAAAATACAGCACAACGCAGAAAATGTCCATAGGGCAGATGACTTCCCCCAAAGCCCCTTCATAACCCACAAGTTCCCAAGATTGGTGCACATACCTAGTCTTCTTTATGAAGAATTGGATCCTGCAATAATCACGCTTCATAGTCCACATGCCTATTAAAGAAATCAATACAGGATTTTAACGCGCCTTAAACTCCAAGGATAGCTATGATAAAGTAGGATTAATTCAGTCAATTATGTTTATCGTTATTTGTTTTGTAAAGAGTGGGCAGAGGAATAATAATAATAATAATAAAAATTACTTGAGGATGCTGAAAAAAAGTCAAACAGTATTATTCACTCATATTACAATAACATATTTAGGTCACAGTGGAAGCTGAACATTTAGCTATTTTTCATCTAGAAATGTAGTGGGTAAAAGCCAGCAAACCAAACTATATATACTCCGCATATGAGAAATATAAATCAGGCCGTAGTGCGCTGAAGTACTTGAGGATATGCATATCAAATTTGTCTAATGTATTTAGATGACAGAATTATTACAGAAATATAAACTGTGTCATTGGTGAAAAGCAATGTCAAGCTGCTTTTGAATTGGCTAAATAGCAACTTATTTCCTTAAGGATTAAAGTGCATGATGAGTAGTCGACCCTGTCCTGCCAATCTGTTTAGCTTACTGATGTTTCACCATATGGGGTTAGATCTTTGATATCTCAAATGATGCCAAATGACCTAGAAAGCCCTGCAGCATTTGCATCAAACAAAGTGTCTAAAGCAAAAAACCAGAAATATGTTCACAAAAATGCAGTTTTAGCAGCTTTTCATTTTTGTTTTATTTTTTATTTTATTTTGTCTTTTATTTCAGTCGTTCTTTTTCATTTTTCTGTCTGATACTCGCAATTGTTTTTGCATTCTTTTGTGTTTGGTTTCTTAACTGGAACTACCTGCTGTTATCAATATATGACTTAAAATAGTTGACTAGTTTGTGGAAAGAGAGGATATATATGAAAGCTCCTTCTCTATTAATTTGAAAATAATATTACAAATGATATATTTTCTTTTACATATTGTAAAAAGAACACAGATAATAATGTTAATGATATACAGTACACAGCTTGAATATGACAGTGTTTACTGGTGTTAAAGAGCATCTTGCTACCTGAATTCCATAACTAAATAGTGTTTAGATAACATTGAGTATTCCCAGTTTTCTTCAAGATGATGTAAAGGTCACTCCCTATGAGAATTGCTTTTCCACAAGCTACCATGAGCAGTTCTAAACCCATTTAAACATATGATACACACGATTGTGACATAAATATATGTTTAGTTAGAAGGAATTTTAATTCATTTATTAAAATGCTCATGATTGTTAGAGGGTATTGGCTACTAATCCGAGAGGACTGCTGAGGGCAATATTGCAGCGTTTGCAGCGACATGCTCTCCCTGATCCTCTAATTGGGGGAGAGGACGTTACTAGAAATGCCGTCATTTTGCCCTCACATGAACTGAGGGCAATATGGCGGCACTTAAGGTTCAAACTATGGAGCTGTAAGGTACAAACTATGCAGCATGTCCCGATTGGCTATCCTGATGGCTTAAATAGCACATTGGCTCCTATCTACTTCAGCCTTAAAGCCAGATGACCAAGCTGTCACGGAGCTGGCTAGTCCGACCGACTGCCTCCGCTGTCTTGTGCTCCCTTAGCCTGGGACAACACACTTTCCCCGGTTCCCCAGTCACTAGCCGAGACTCAGTGTAGGGTAAAACCAAACGAAGACTGATTTATTTTGGACACACAGGACTGGATATATCCAGCAAAACACACATTAACATAAAACAAGATATTGGGACACAAACCGCCCCCTTAATCTGCCTCTCAGAGACAACAGGGGCAGTAACGGGATTAACAATACAATAGGTGTGTGTGGGGGGGGGAGACTGATTTATACAACATTAAACATCAAAGAATGGTGGTCACTCCCTGGTGGCAGATCCTGGCTGTCTGCTGGAGATAATCCCCTCAGCCAGTGATGAGATGATACTGCTGGGGGTAGCCACAGAAGTCTCTACAAACCCAGGGCCCATAGTCAATAGGGAGGAGGCTGGCAGTCAGGCTTCTCCAGTGGCCCCAGTGATGGAGGCTTCCGTCACACAAGCCTTCCCTCTCTCACAGGTATTCATTTGGGCTTCTCTTCGGCTCTTTGTTTAACATCACCGCTTCACTTCAAATGGAAGTACTTTCACCTTGGGCTTCATTAAAAAAAGATAAAAAGTATTTCAATTTAGCATAGTACAATTTAATAGATCTAATATGCTCAAAGAGAGTTTTCTTTACACCAACAATGTTTCAGAACCTTCCAACTGGTTACCATGACTAAGGAAAGCTATCAAGCTTTAAGCGTATCCTAGATATGGTAAGTCTATCAAGGATCACAGGTCAACCAACCTTTGAAGAATTACCTATACATTTTCTAAGTGGGCTGCAAATAATAATAAATAATACCGTATTAAAACTCTTGCTATGCTCAATATTCTACCATTTGAGTTATTTATTTGCAATTATTAGTAACAGATGGAATATCTGAGAACCCAACTTTTATCACTTTATGAGAATCATGTTTCATAATACGCCATTCCCACCAATATTTTCATTTAGTTTCAACTCATGGTCCCCAGGACATATATAATATCACTTGATAAAATAAATATGTGCGATGCACTTCATAAATTCCCTTGAGTATTCTAAACACCGCCATAAGCTTTTCCCTCATTTTCCATAGCTTGAGGCCAAACATAAATCAGTCTAACTCATTTTTCTCCCTGCTTTAATGGACAAACCACATATCATTAGCCCAATACAACATACTGTATTTTTATGGCGTTTATAGATTGCAAAATTCAGACAGATAGTTCTGGTCAAATTTCATTATCCCATTAACACACTTACTTAAAATTAAGATGATATGCATGACTATATGGAAATTATTGTAGTTTTTTTTAACACGTTAGGAGGATTTTTTTTCATGGACATAATCGAACTACGAAGTTGTTGATGCAAAATATCCAATCGTTAAAAATAATTGTTTTTATTTAATGACTCATTATGTTTGAGATAATTGATATAATTACATTTCTTTCATGCAATGAGAGTTTATTTGAAGCGCTGCATAGGGTTATGTGATTAATAATTTACTAATTTGTCCATACATAAAATACACTAGCAATGTTTTAATTAGAAAATGTAAAAAAACTATTTTATATGCTTGTTTTTTTTTCTTTTGTGACTCCCCTCTCTTGTTATATGAAACGATGGTCCACTTCAAGTGAGTACAGATGTCTTCAAACTCTACTTTCTGTGGCACAAAGAGCAATATCTATTTTGTGTACGAGGTTATGCTAGGTTATTCATACTCTACGAAGAAGAGGCCGTTGGGGACCTAACTTGCCTAAAGTACTAGAAATCTCAGGGCCAGTTAAGTTTTTTCTAAGAAATCCCTAAGAAAAGTTATCTTTCTCTATAAAGTTTAAATTACAAAAATCAACATTTTCAGCTAATAATAAAGTATTTGCTGACATAGAATATTATATAGCATATTGGAACCAAGAACTTAAAATACATAAATGAAATGGTTTTAAGCTATACATGTGGTAGAAAGCCCATTTTATTCTACATGCAAGTTGTTTATTCATTAGGTACTGATGAATGTATATTTACGCTCAAGCAGATCTACCATAAAATGTTAATATATACAATAAATTTAGGATTAACATTACACAAAAACTTCTTGTTAAACTGTACATGGAAATAGTACATACATTATCTTAGTATCTTAACATAAGAAAAAAAACTATGAACGTTGTACCATACGTGAGATTTATTACATGCATATACATTTTATATACATTTAATACAGAATACGTGATAATCAGGGTATACGCAATCTACAGCATAGCTACATGCCCTGGACGATGGCTAAAAATTATTCAACCATAAGAGTGGAGCCATATTTACCTTTGGCAACCCCCTAGCTAGGCCTGATTCCTCGTTGGATTTAGACATCCAAATTGTTATTTCATTTATAACTGAACTCAAGCTGTGCAACGATTGCCCACTTTATATTGATGGTTTTGTTTTTTAGTGTTTTTTGGGCAATTATGGCTTATTTCCACATATCTGTCTGCAATCAAACATACAGTAGCGTCATTTGAGAAAGCACCGTGAGTTTTTAAGACTCTGCATATGTTGTAGGAGAGGAAAATGTCATAAATAAGTATTTCAGTAAAGCACAGTTTTACTAGAGATTTATCTGCTGTAAGCACCGCGGGGAGTCAAGTTCACCATTTGTTGGAAGGTTGGGCACTATGCGTGATTATTGATTAATGTTACATTTTATTGCTCCACAAGGGATGTAGACAATTTAAAAGAGGTAGGAATATGTGGACAACATCAACAGGTGGCTGATTAAGAGCAAGAAACAATAACTGGAAAAAGTGACTGCTGCAATCCTACCGTGCAGAAAATCACTACATCCAGCTGAGACACGTTTAAAAAAATTAAACTTTATATATATATATATACTATATATTTATGTACTATATATATATATATATATATATATATATATATATATATATATATATATATATATATATATATGTATACAGAAATGCCCAGTCAATCATTGATGGGAGAATCTCCCCTGTATGCAATAATGTGCCAAAACTTTGTTAGATGCATTAAACAAAATTGTGCAAAACATACAATTACTTTAGAGCTGAGTACTGAGCAAGTGTTACCATTGATTGTCCCCTACAAAGCTAGATATTTGTTGTTTCTTGTTCCTAATCAGCCACTAGTACCAACGTCTTTTATATAACATAAATTATATTTTTGGCATTTTAGGTAACCAATGGGAGAATATGGGGGGCTATTAAAAAAAGTTTAAATTGTGATTACATTTTTCTGTGAAGGTAACAAAATATTCCTTGCTTCATTTATGTTTTGTTCTACTAGACATGTCTCTAAGAATTAAAAGTAAAGCAGGTTAGACTTTGGTTAAATAGCCAAGTAACTGTTATGATACGGAGTCTTAAATCTTATTGGAATGTTATCCACGTAACCGGAGAAGACGCGCACCCACAGAGCTTTAGAACTGATCCCCTAATGGAGACATTACCAGACATGGCTACTGAAATCAGAATAGAAAGCCCGGGATCCCTGTAAGTAGCAGCTCAAGAGCAAAAGGGGTTAATTCAATAATGTTACATTTACTTTGCACAATTCTGCATAAAGTTTTGGCCATTGTATCCAAAAGCTATTGCGGGGTCTTTTGGGAATGGGTGGTGGATGAAAAGGCAGGATGGAGGAAGGTGGATGGTGATGGGCTACTACATGGTCAATAAGCCTACTGACACCTACTTTTTAGCCATAGGACAAATGTGGAGTATTACTATTGGGTCTATTTACTAAGAAGTTAAGTACCCTTTTATATGCATTCAGCCATTTTTAATTCTACCCTCCTCAAGCAAGTTCATTGGTATATATTCATGTCCTGACATTTTTTTTAATAACTTTTACCTGTGCGTTTTGAAATACTAGAGGGAAAATATTCCAAATCAACACTAATGAGGACTTTTTTTTTAAATTCCATATTAATGAATATGACCCTTTTTTAGGTTGTTGTGAACCCATCTTGAAAATGTCCTTGCCATGGCTTGTTAAACCATACGATAAGCCAATTTAGACATCACCACCATTGTATACTGTGAAGAAATGCATTTGATGACATAGTTACCAGGATGAAGAAAGAAAATTTATATAGTGGGAAGAAACAGAAGGAGACATTGAGGACCACTGACTACCCCCTTTAGGGTTTTCTTTTTAAACACAGTATGATTATCATATCTACATGCTTATTTGTTGAAAGTCCTATTGAGACGTAGAATGAATTCTTAAATTTGTAACGAGGGCTTCTTAAGCATTTTGTAAATGGATAAAAAAAAAAACCAAACAACAGGATATGAAGAATCTACCCCTGAAAAAACAGCAAATTAATTTTGAATATTTTATGATCCTTAAGGGCATGAAATCTTGTTAGAGGTTTATGGATGATACAAAATACAAACATAAAGGCATCTTGCATTTAAGGCTACAGGATTCCTCTTCCTTTAATAACGATATAAAGGATTATATGTGCCCAAATAATCTCAGTAACACTGAGTTCTGTTTCATGTGTTTTCTGCTTTTGAATTATGATATTTTAGTTTAATCGCTACAATGCCAGCAGAAGATTTATTGTGGTTCTGCTCTAAACTAAGTGACCCACCTTAATATAACATTTTCATCAGACAAATCTTCTTATAGAGGATAAAGGCGATGACGTTATATTAAGTATAAAAATAAATTCTGTTCTGTTTTTGAATTAACATTAGGATAAAACATGTAGGGAAAAATAATGTTAGAAAGGCTTTGTTAATAAACTTTTATGTTCTTCTCTATTTAAGTCTGATTAAGTTCAACATAGTCTGAAGTGGCTCGCAAAATCATATCTAAGGAAGGAAAAAGGGAAAGGGATTTTTTTTGGTTTGAATGAGTTGAACAATGGCTACGGCTAGATTGCTGTTCAAAGGGTCGAATACATACAATACATCAAAAGAGTTACAGGGTAAAAAGTTTAAAAAATATTCAGTGATAATATAGGTAATTGGCATGCTTCTGAGATTTTACAAAATCGCTGCTCTGTCGTGAGTCACAGTAATTGAAACAGAGACTTAAATAAAGAAGAAAAGTATAGGGGACCTTTAACCTACTTGTGCTTATAAAGTTATCCCACAATTACAAGAAAAAAAACCCGATACCCTCCAACCTATTTCAGTGAGTTGTGACAGTGCTCCATTTTTTAAACAATTGATCCGGTGGGGAGTTGGATTTAGAATGGTCAACATTCTACACTCGTAGAGGACGGAGTGCACTAGGGTAACCACACGGTAATAGCAAAGTGTGCCAGAAGCTATAAAGAAAGGCTCTGAGCAAGATAAGGGTGTGATAGAGTAAATATGTATTAGTATGAGTGTAGATGTGTAAGTGTATGCAGATTTTAGTTATTGGGTGTACAAAGGGGGTTGGGGGGCAAGAAGGTGCCAGACCTTCCCTGATGTTTATCTTATCTCCAGTTCTGCTGCTCCCATCTTATACTTAGCCCTTTTTAATGATAGAGATGTGAGTTGTGTCCGCTCAGAAGCATAGCCCATTACCAGGTGAATCTAAGATTGGAAACATACCTCCCATGCAGAATCTGTTTAAACCTAATTTTTTGGTTGATATCATCTTTCCAAAGAGCCAGCAAGATGTTTCTGTCTGAATGGTTTTTCTTCTGCTACTGTTTTGAGATATACCATGAATATTTTCTGGAAATGCAGAACGAGAATAGGTCAAATCATTAAGTAACACCTTACTGTAAATCTTATACAGTGCTCAATAAACTCCCTATTAAAATCCCATGGGACATAATTTTTTATATTGTCATGCTCGTATTTTGGGCAGCTGTGAGCACACACCACGACTCCACATGAGATATAAACCGAACTCTTAGAATGGAGAAATGGGAGACATCATGGCACTTTACAACAGTTTATTTTCCTGTAACGAAACACTTAATAGTAGAAGATACCCAAACTTCTGAAAGAAACAAAAATAGCAGAAAATGCATGTTTAATAATTAATAATTTTAATGTCAGTAAGTTTTAATAATTCATTGTGTTCCTGCAAATACCACCAACAAGAAATTGCTTAAATTCTAAATACATATTATTTAATATTATATATTAATATATATATATATATGTTATATATATATTATATATATATATATATATATATATATATATATATATATATATATATATATACAGTATATGTTATCATGTCCTTTGGAAATATATAAAAACTAAACAAGCTCGACTAATTTTATTTTATATTTTTTTTATCCTCACATGTTTCCAGTAGATGATTTTCAGATTTTCTTTAACACAGTATATGTGTCATGTTGAGTTAAAAAATATATACTGAAAAATTCCACCCTAAAGCCAACATAATTTCTCACTGCACATTCTACTTAGTCAGCATCAACAGGTTAAATGACTAGCGTTGTTAATACCTCAGTCTGCGTTGTATAACTGTATAAACACTCTGACCTTTATGCACGGGCGCATTCTATTCTCTTATCTCATGTTCCGCCGGCAAAAAGATACCTCTACGTCCCTAAATTTTCTTTGTTCCTAAAGCGGTAATCAGTTCTGATAGTATGAGAGCTGCTACATTGTAACGTACCGGGGTCAGCGCTAGTGCCTCATAAATAATAAATAACGCCTTACTACACATTTGGCACCTCATTAATATTTGTTTTTACATCTCATTTCAGAGTTGGCCTTTTTACCCAGATCTTTTGTGTACAATAATTTATGATACAGGTAAATTCCTGCCATTTGATAATCCCATTGGAATCGTAAATAAATATATTGTCACAGGAACGTGTTTGAAGAAGACGAGGTTGGCATATGAATTTGTTTCTAAAGTCTCCGTAGTTAAAGCTTGATTGGCGTTTTATATGTCTTTGTTCACACATTTCGGAAGATGCTTGCAGCAGGGGAACGGTGTATGGATTAAATCACAAAAACTCTAAAAGGTCAACATAAGTGCTGTTTACTATTATCTCTCTGTGAAATGATACATAAGTCATCGGATTTCTAAAATTTCATCCATATGGGAACAACTTCAAGGAGTACAAGAATAACCCAATCATCTTCTGCTCTCATGGCGACTACTGTAATTACTATAGAAAATAACACATAATATATCAATTTGATTACCTATAATCCTGCAGGTAATGTTCCTATTGGCCATTATCGATAGAATATTCCAAGTAAGATACAAGTCTAAAAGAGACCATGGCGTTGCGATGCTTTTACTTGTAAACGAGGATTTCATTGTGTTCTGGACTATTAGGAATTCTAGCACATATCTTATCTTTATTGAACTGTGGATCAGCAGCAAGGTCCCCAATTTATTTCACAAAGGAAAGAAATCTGATTAAATAAGGTCAGTTTGAGAAAGCAATTAAATTCAAAGTTTGGGTGTTAGTAGTCAGCACGCATGTACTTTGTGTGTTACCAAATCTTTAAAAGGGCCAATTCTACATTATTCTTAGTATGGCAACATTGAATGTGCTATAATAAATGATGTGGGAAATAACAGAACTGGGGAAGTTTAAAATCAGCCCCGAAAAGTTGTGTTCTTGGTGATCCCAATCTATTTTATTGGAGTGTCAGCCCAACAAATGTCTGCGTAAATAAAGTTGAATCTAATCAACATTTTTTGTTCCGCATATACTTTATCAATAGCCCTAAATCATTGTGATATAGTTTTACATTAGATGTTAGATTTCTTAGAATTGTAGCATATTTAAAGCTGTATCATTTCAAGATTTCTAGGATCAATGACTCTTTAATAATCCCTTATAGGAGCGAGTCGCATGCTCATTGACTTCTGTGGCAGATCCAAAGTCATAAAGATACAGTTGAGCTGTAGGTATTTTGGAAGCACATCACTTGGTGAGATAGCATATTATGCCAAATTGGTGTATAATAGGTAAAATATGACATGCTATTTACTATTTACATGCACATATCTGATAGTATCCTTTTAACTTTCAAAGTAAAATGTAATTTCTGTATGTACGGTATATAAGTATCCCTTTATTCGTGTACCCTTCATCTATGGAAACAAAATATTAAAAAGTAGCTTTTGTTGAAGAAAAAAAAATCTTGACACATCATAAAAAAGCATTATTTTAAGGTCAAGGACCTTTAATGTTTTCCTCTATGTTTCTAACCAAGGGAGTTGAACACGATTTTTTGAACAAATGCCCATTTTAAGATATTTTGTCATGGATTTAATAAAGAAGAAAGACAATATTTCTGGCTTCTTTTTCTTGCTTTTCTCGTTCTGTCTGGTAAGTCTGGTTGCTTCGCTAAATTGGTTTAAACTTTCCCCTCCGTGACTGCTCACATATTGAAAAACAAACCTTCTATTCTATTAAATGGAATCCCTTAACCAAGCCAATGAGTCAAGGGAGTTTGGCAGGGTAAGCACATGTTTGATTTAAGATATTCTGTATGTAGTAACACCAAGAAAAAGTTGCTACAATTTGATAATTGTGTTTGTGAAATTTAAGAATACGACTTAAAATGACCCCCAATCCCTTAGAAAAAGTAAAAAGTTTGAAGTCCAGGTTTGGTTAGCATCTGCCCGCTACGTCTTTCTTCAATATTAATAATGGCTCATCTTATCCCTGGGGGTTTTAGTCTACTCCACTTATCTAATTTTACCCTTCAATTGTTTTTAAATGTAGACTTTATAAAGTAATGCGAGTTTGTGGAGAAAACCGCCAATTTGCAACATGGGAAACTTTCCAAAACCTCTTTATTTGTTTGAACAGACGCATTGAGAAAATAACAGACTTAATCAGAGGTTTGGTAGAAAAAAGATTTGGGAACCATGCAATTGTACCAGGAGTTAATATAATGTTTGGGTTGAAGTTTTGTATAATTATACGCAAATTTAATGTTCGCTGAAATATATTTACCGCTTCACATCAAAACCTTTCGCGTGCTGAATTTTCCGCAGAAAGGCAACGGCTGGAGCAACAGCATGCCCTAGAGGGCACATCTGAGGTTGTAATAACATAATTTTGTATCACAAATTGGGCCGGTGATGCATGCATTCCTGTAGAGATAGTGAGGATAATCCATGAGGGGCATTCAAGAGCTTCTAGAAAGTACTTATAGATGTTAAGATTAAGAAATAACAGCATGAATGGAACTTATTCTTATAATGTGTATAATGACCAGACCAGACGAAGAAACTATATCTGGTTTTTAAAACCTATGTATCACTTAACTCTAGATTCCAGATACAGTAACTCTAGGTTTTTACCAGAAAAAGATGTGGCCAAGTAGGAAAGATTTTTGGAAACTTCATTTTTTGGAAACTCAATGTCTTGTGAATGAAGACATTGAGTATAATGTGTTCATCTTTAACAGTGATTAATAATGATAATACTCTAACCTCCAAATATACTTAAATGACTCACTTGGATTGGATAAAAATAGATAAGAACGATGTATCCATCACAACTAAGTCAAGATCTTTCCATATTCACCAACACTTATTGTAGGAGAGATGGAAATTCCCACCACCTTTGTGAACAGCGGAAAAAATAACTTGAAGACATTTAGATACAAGAATAGAGTGGCCCATTTGACCAGTTTTCTTTGAATATATAGATTTTGACAAATACAATAATAATTCAAATGTAAGACATACTAGTTTAGGTTAGAAAAAAATCTATAAACATAAAGAGAATTACTACAGTATAGCAAAGCCAATATTTGAAAACTTTTCTTGATTTCCTTCAATATGGAAATTATAATATTGCATAATAAATGATTTCCTTTGGGCTCTAATTATATTACAAATTAAGCTAAATATTACCATAAATAGGCAACCCACCAATGTGTTGATGGATTTTGGAACCTTATGATATACCATAGCCAAAGAATTGAACGCAAGTCAGATAACATATACAGCAAGCTTAGACAAGATGGCAGAAATGAGAAATAGTGGCAGAGGGTTGAATATTGGAGTCAAATCAAGGATAAGAGAAAATGGCGGAGAGGATAGATGACGATCACACTTATAACTTGTTGATTGAGTTTAACAAATTGAAGTATTTCCTCCTTTTCCACTAGAGAAATATCTCCAACAGAACGCCCAAACTACAAAAGATTAGTGAGTGATAAAGTAAGGTCCCAGTAGAGATTTCTCTATATTCTCTATATAAACTCTGTTCTCTTCTTAATGTTTTGTCTTATTGCAATGTTTTGACCAAGGACAATTTATAAGGAGTTTGAAGAAAGAGATCATTTTAGTAGTGTATTGTTGCTTTGTTACTATTGTGAAGCACTTTGTACACAAATACACATAAAGCCGCCGCTATTACAAATCCTGATTCCACAAATAAGCCCAACATAAGCCCAGTGTCCATCATTAAAAATAAGTACTTAGTAAAACATATGTGGTGCAATGAATGCAGTGTAACCTTACATGTTTTATGTGACGCAATTTAAAAAGGTACGGTATGGTGTTATTATTCCACACCAGACTTTAAAGTCAGCTTTTCCCTTAACCCTAGCTAGATGAATAATGAACTAGTCAAGTATAAACAAATTCCCAGAGACCTTCAGTGTTCAGTTATGGTGTTGCCTCCAGTGTGAACATCAACTTTACTGGAGACCTTGTTTTGAGACGTTGGACCTTGTTCCTTTGCTTGAGAATGGTCTGTCTCTTGCTGAGACTACAGTGGTTCTGAAACAAGTTTACCTAAAACTGAAAGATCAACCTGAAACAGAAGGTAATTAGACCACTAACACTATTGTACGTGTTGTAACTCTGCAGTGAACCTTAATGGATGCCAAATAGTCATCTTCTATTTTTTGTATGCCCGTCTCTCTTAAATAAATATAAAAAAGTCTAAGTATATAAAATCTATAACTGCTCTACATCTATAATGCTTAAGTTACAGAGCAATAGTCGGTGCAGCAATGGATCGCAAGCCTGGAGCTCCTACCATTATTTTAAGGATGGGCATATTATGTAGTATTTTATAATACAATGGAGCAAGTGAAGACAACTTAGTAGAAAATACTATTATATGACATTGGCAATACACGGCTGTGATCATGTATAAGACTCTTTGGTGCTTTTGGTCCCAGTATGTTATTATGATAACCCTCATATTATTTTAAGTGCATCTTTAAATAATGACAAGTTGAGATTCCCATAATGACCAGTATTAGAGCCATTTGGGCATCAGATTTGATAACTTGCCACATAGAATCTGCATGATGGGTTTCTCAGCGTCAGCTTATTTAGGAAGTTCCCAGGTATGTATAGGATAGACAAATAGTTTCATAGATAGATAGATAGATAGATAGATAGATAGATAGATAGATAGATAGATAGATAGATAGAGAAAACAAAGCCAACCAAGTGTCTTGACCTGACTCAATCTTAAATGCATCTCCACCTAAACTCTCTATATAAAGAAGACAACACAAAATCTAATTTCTGTTTTTTTATTTGATTTTTTTTAAAAAAAATATATATTTTTGCTACAACTACTAACCAATTCATGGGAGAAAAAAGTGTAACAAATTAAACTCATTTGGGTATTTCTGCCAATTACGGCAAGAATATTTTTTGAACATATGGGTTTTTCTGAGCTGAACATATTGTTACAAAACACAACTGACCTTCATATTTACTCTCTGTAGAGTTCTAAGGATCTAAGAGTAGGAGACACTTTTATCATCATTACCTAAAAATTACTTCAGGGCACTGAAACTTGTTGACCTACTACAGCAAGAAAAGTTTACTCAGTTATGGCCGAAGAACAGAGTTAGTTACTGAAATTACTGAGGTCTTATTTGAAAAGCTGATGAATAAAGTGTTTGCATTTCTATAAACATAACAATAAATACATTTCAATTAATATGAAAATGATTTGTAATGTTTTATTACATTGTATTTTATTTATGGACTGCTAAGATTCTGTAGCGCCTTTACAATAGGGAACAATGAAAATTAACAATAGCATTAAATCTGGAAATATTTCACATTGACAATAACATCAACACACATCAAAACATACTTGTAAAGAAACGTTCTTCTCTTACATGTCTAATGTTGCTTGTCATATACAGATTGATATATACTGTATATGTTTATATAAGACATGTTTTTCTATTCTCAGACAGAAAAGGAGAAGCGTTTCATTATCTTTTCCTCGGCAAAAGAGCAAAGTCACAGGGACAGCCTTAACTTCTTCCTTTCAATCGGGGGAAAGGGTTGCCCTCGTATGGAACTGTGGCAGGAGGCCAGGTTCACAGAAAGGAGGATGAAGAAAGAAGACGCTGGGAAAAGCAGGCAAAGAACGAAGACAGAAAAACAAGAAGAGGTAAAAGAGGAAGCGGCGCAGCAGAAAAAGGAGACAGGGACACGGAAGCGGTCAATTGAGACAGTAGGGAGACATTGAGACAGTACAAGAAAGAGTGTGAGAAAGTGTAAGTAACAGTGAGTGCAAATTAATATTCAAAGCTCTCTGCTTCATCGTTCATTTATTTCCTAGGGATCGGTTTTCGGACATTTATACGAATTGACGAAAATAGCAAATGAATTTATATTCAAAATTTGTACAGATTCCAGTTCACAAGTGTGTATATATATATATATATATCTATATATATAGATATATATATATATATATATATATATATATATATATCTATATATATCAATATAGATAGATATATATAGATATAGATATCTATATATATAGATATATATATCTATATATAGATATATCTATATATAGATATATATATATATCTATATATATATAGATATATATATATAGATATATATATATCTATATATATAGATATATATATATAGATATCTATATCTATATATATAGATATATATATATATATATATACACAGGCATTAGCACATATTTAAATGCACAAAAGGTATTAATTCATTACATATACTACATCATTCTAGGCACTTGGTTTCCCCAAACACTGACAGGTCTTAATATTAAATTACATTAATCCTAAATTAAGTATGCAGCGTCTTTCTAAAATACATGGACAATACCCCTCCAGTGACAATCATGAAAGCAATATCTATACACTTTGTTGTCTATTTCCCTAATGTAAGTCATTGACAGAAGCTTCTCCGAGCACTTTGTGGCTTTATTGACAGATTCAACCTCGGAGCATTAGCATTTGACAGCGTTATGGTGTTTAGGGATAAACTGCATTCATTTATAAAAGAAACTAATGAAAAATATTTTCTGTTACAACATGTGAAAATCATGGGAAAAATATAAAGCAACCAGTGGAGCTAAAGTGTTATAAATTCTATAGGGGCAAAGGGACCTGACTCTAGCTTAAGGTTAAGGAAGTCACCATCGATGTTCAAGTATATATTACTTTACTGGCACTCGAGTGGGTTTTTTTTTACTGTTTTATGCTGAATATGTAACTGTTTGAGCGGAGAAAAGTAGTTCCTTTCACTAGAAGCTGTCACGTAGGTTAAGCAAATGTGAAAATGCCAAGGAATTTATTAAATCTTACATCCATTTAAAAGGACACAAGGGTCCTTTTGAGCTTTTAAAAAGTCGAGATTAGTCCATTAGGCCTTTCTTGCAGTGAAGTTATAATGGAAATCAGGGGAAGCCCCGGTATTACAGACAGAGTTATTATTCTTCCGAATTTAAGGCGCATCTAAATACGAAATGCAAAGTGTTTTTAAAGAAATATTTTAGAAATTTGCCGTTTATTTCATTTCATATTATTTACAATGAAGTCCACATGCAAAAATTAGAGTAGCCTGTATTACAGCACAGGGTTATTCCTCAAGGCCTCTCTTAGGATAAATGTGGTTGCTATGGGGGTTTTACAAAAAAAATTGGAATTGTTTTTTTGCTTTTTTTTTTTTTTTTAAAAAACCTTTTTTTTAGTGTTGACAAAGGGGAGACCCTTTGTCTTCATGCTGTAAAACTAATCCCTGTTGTTTGGCTATTACTTTGGGTTTCTACACAAAATTGAAAAAACAATAGGTAAAAGTGTACATGCGCTACAATACTCTGTGAGAATCCCACTCTCCCACACTTCAACAAAATAAAAGGCAGGTGTTGGTGGTGCAACCCACCAACAGTGAGCGGAGCGACAGAAGTAAATATAAACGTAACTCACCCTCACCCCAATGGGTTATGTAGAATAAATGACATGAAAAAATGACAAGAAAAAAAAAATAATAATAGTGCACTCCGTATGATAAAATATAGCAACTTTTTAAAAAAAATTTTTTAAAAACTCACATTCTGACGAGTCAGACAAAGACTGACTCAAATCATCAACGCCTGGTGTGATTAGGGATCACACACCCAACTGTATTTGAATGGAGATATCTACAAATGGATAAAATCACATAGAGCAGTATTGCAACTCATCCAAAATGGACCAGAAACAGGTGGCTACAGATAGCCTCTCACCTTGCCTAGAGCCTGTAACCTGGCTCCAGGGATGAAGAACACGGTACTGACTTAGGGCAGTACTCCCCCCTTTAAGGTGATGGACAGCAGAGGGGATCCAGCAGAGTGTATGGAGTATATGTATATAAATATAATATAAAAGGTGACCTGCTCCCCCAAAATCCTCACATGCTCTGTCTAAGCACTGAGAAATTACGTGTTATCCTCGTGCTCCGACTCAGCATGGCCTAAGGATATGTGTCTTGAAGCACCAGACTAGCAGCATACCTGGGAAGGGGGGGTAGCTGTGTTAGGAGACCATGGGGGTCTCCTTTACACCAGTGTCTGGACTACCGTGGGTCACATAATTCATTTAGGATGACAGAAGAGAGAGCCCAGGCCCCCCAGTAAATGGTGAACCCCCCCGATGGCAGACTTGGGAGTTAATTAACTCCTTAGATCATCCCTTAACAAATAACTTGATAAGGGATTTTACTTAACCCCTTAAGGACGATGGGCGGTCCCTAAACCCATTGAAAACAATGCTTTGTCATTAAGGGGTTACAATTACAGAACAATGTATATATAATTTAATATTCACTATATAATGGAACAATGATGACATACTTTGATTAATTAGAGCAAAAATATTCAACTTATCTCCGCTGTCTTTATAGTTTTAATATTTGTCTCATTATACCTCTTTAGAGTAAACTTAATCAAAACACAGTTGAGAATATAGTCTCAATGATTCAGACAATGCTGATTGTTCAACTGAATTATTCCCTGAATATGAAAAGTTCCCTTTGTAAGGTTTTGTCCTTCGTTGAAGATCATTGGTTTAAAGGTTCTACAGAAATACTAATATGGTTTGGCAGAATAGGGAGGTCATATCTTAAATGAGCTGTGGGAAATAATCCCAAAGGAATATATAGCCATGTCACAATTACCCATTTCCAACACTTATAAATTCACATATTCTCAAAAGTGAGGGTTGTGCTGGTAAAATGGTACTGACAGTATTGGGGAGTCTTAAGAAATATTCTTATTATTATTATACTTGGATGGATTGTAAAGTGTAGGTCAGAACGCTATTTCTAATAATTACAATGGTTGAGAATGCTGGTAAAGAAAATGTTCTGTCAGGGGCAGCCCTCCAGCTGCTGCCGAACTACATCTCCCATCCTCCTCAGCCAGCTCCTTAGCTGAAAGAGCATTATGGGAGATGTAGTCCTGCAGCAGTTGGTGGGCCGCAGGTTGGACACCCCTGTTCTATGTTATTTTTTTCTTTATATAGAGCCAGCAATAAATGCAGTGCTTCTTAAAGTACATATATTCAAGGGGTATGACAAAACTATTACAGACAGACAAACTGATACATAAGGCAAAGAAGGCTCTGCTCGCAAGCTTATGTTGCCCCATATTGTACATCACACCCTATAAGAAAATCCACAGCATTCCCAGCCGCTTCATCATGTCTGGTGGAATCTAGACTTATCGTGCCGAGTATGTAATTTAACTGAACACACTAACAGGATAAAATAGCATTGTCCCGTTAAATGAAGCGCAATAATGACGGCTTTCAAGCATCATTGATTTGTGTTTTTGTGGGGCGACAGAGCCATTTCATCATTCATTATCCACAAAACATTTCCAAAGCACTTTCCAATCGTTTCATGAGATTGAGGTTTGCTAAACTTGGTCAAGGTGATGCTCAGATTCCAAATGGTGACCCAATGAAAAAAACATTATACATCACAATGATGCCCCCATTCTTTCCCAGAATCCTTTGCATGTTATTTTTTTAATCACAGCGACGGATATTTTGCAAGAAATAAAACCCACACCTTCAAATTTAATTCTGAGTTATTGTGTATAAACTGTCAAACTTCACAATGAATGAGAGGAATGAGTACTTCTTCAAAGACAAAAACAAATTCTGAATATTTTAACAGGCGCCAATGTTTAGAAAGATGTATCTGTATATTTTGGAGCTAAATTATGAATGGCGCTCGTTATTCTGTATGCAAAAGTATTAATTTATGTTTTTATAACATGTTTCCAGTTCCATAATTAAAGATTTTTATACAGGGATTGCATTCATGTCACTACAACTTGTGTAACATACCTCAAATCTTATATAGCCTGCTATAGAATAAGGATCTCAAAGCTTTGTAATCAAGAGCATCTCAGCTTTAACTGGGTCTGGAAGTTGTTGTTTGTCATGTTAAGTATGAAAAAAGCATGGTTGTGTAAGGTCTGTTTGCAACAGCAAAATTGCAAGAATTGGACCAAAGTCTAACTCATAAATTTACTGAATTAACTCGCACAAGCCAGCAGCCCACTAAGAATTTGCCTGGTGTACAAGATATAGCCGGTCTGGACCTGATCCCCACTCTCATTTTTAAAAACATTATTTATGGGAGCCTTAGGCTTTGTGACAAGGACTATGAAGACTAAATATATGTCTGTGGTTGTTAGCTCCCCTTGTGCAGGATACATTTTTCATTTTTTAGTTCTGGTCTGCTGTTGTGGGTAGGACCTGACATATGTTGATGGAGTGTTTTTTCCATATGTAGGGCAGGTTAAGCTTCTATTTCCATATTAGATGTGGCACTCCTTGTATCTAGAGAAATGCCAACTGACAAGGTTCACGAAGGCCAAAACATCCATCCATCCACCCAAGCATCTTTTAGTTTGATCCAGACAAAAAGAGACTTCATCTACACAAGCAAACCAACAACCCCAGACATACATTTTAAAATGTATCACTTGTGTGTTATTTATACCCCTCTAGGTACAAGTGAGCAAAGAGGTCCATGCCTTGCTTTGATACTTGGGGTGAACCCCAACAGATCTTCAAGTGGCGAAATCACAAGTGTTACCGTCTCTTTGCAATCTCGTTGGAATCTGGTCAGCTATGTTAACCCATAACTTTAAAAAACAGTACATAATAATATCAGTCTTTTCACTAACTTTGGTTTAGCCGAACCAACAATTGGCGATAACTCAATAACATTCTGGGGTTGCAGTGCTTTCTAAGTTAATCACTGAAGATCTACCATCTTACCAGAATAACACCAGAAAGTTCTCATGTTCACAAGTCAATGTAAACTCAAATCTAGAGTTCAACCAAGTTATACCTTTAGACCTTTTATTTTATTATTATTATTATTATTATTATTATTATTATATATAAATTAAACCTGTAATAGATATTCTTTAGTTTTAAAATAGGAACAAAGAAGGTCATCTATTGGGTGCATATTTAATAACTAGAGGTTAATTTATTCCCATAAAATAATATAACATGCTATATCTAATATATATATATATATATATATATATATATATATATATACTGTATATATCAGCAATAATAATATGTAATTACAATTTTTGCAAAGGACGGCTTCTATGGGTGACTGTAGTAATTAATTTCTCTTTTAACTGACATTGTAACTTTTACTAAGAACATATTGTGTGTGAGTCAGATGAGTATTATACCTGTTTCTGACATCCTTATTTTTATAATTGTGTTGTCGTATATCAGAAGCAGGTTTAGTGATAACAGAAGAGACAGCACATTAAGTAAAAGCAACTATTGACTAGATAAAAATGTCAGGATCCTCCAATTAAAAACATGTGGATCATATTTTTTAAACCATTGATATATTTCTCAATTACAAAAAAAAACCACAAACAAACTCAATTACTTACTGCTATTTAAAACCTCCTGGAGAATATATAATACTTGTAATTGCATAATCTGAGATTCCTTATATACAATGTTAATAAAAGCCAACTGACAATCGAAGATACAAAAGAACAATTATTTCCCTTTATTTTCAACATAGGTTACGTTATTAATTAGAAGACTGATTTATGCGTGGCGGTATTCAATATCTCTCCTTTTTTTTCTGGGTGAATAAACAGAACCGCTGCGGCAGATACTGTTGTTTTATTTTTTTACATTTTATTAATTGTGTGTTTGGACAGAATCAGGGCCAAACTGGCGATGACGCCCTGGCACTTTAGGGCCAAAGGTTACGTTGAGAGGAGTTTTAATGCCTTTCAAATAAATGTTCTTTTTTGTGTCTTAGATACTTTTTTTTTTTTTTTTTTATTAATACTGATGTAACCTATTTACATACAAATTAATGAAAGTGGAATAAATGTTGAAAATATTTAATATAAACCTAAAAAAGCCTGGCATAAACTAACTAATCTAATCTTAGTTGTTCAGCAGTTGTTTTCATGATTTGCAATAGCAAATGTATACTTTTATTAGCTGTTTCTTAGCTATATATATATATAAGATATTGAGATGTATATCACATTCTTTATGACATTTGCATTATATTACATTTTATTTGTACAGCACGAGCACCAGAGTCCGTGTTATTGAAAAGAGGGGAGAATACAAAATGATCAATAACATTAAAATGTACAATATTTTATATAAAAAAAGTTTTAATATATTTTTCTTAATTTTTTGTCAAAGTTGTTGAAAATAAGTTTGTTTTGGATGCTTTCCAATAAATAAATTTGGCTTACAATCTTCTGATTTGGCTTGGATAATGCTGACAAGGTCAGACCAGGTACATCCATAGGTAGTCAAGGCCTGTGAGATTTTCCGATAAAACGGCATTGGGTGAGTATCGGGTTTGGGAAGGTCTTTGACTATTGTATACAGCCGTTGCGGATTAAATGCTATATACTTGGAACGTGGCTCTGTAGAAGCGAGACTATTTCATGGAGTGACATTTTTTGCAGCGAGTCGGGTGGTTTGTATTATGGCTGCAGACATAATTTCAGCAAATTGAGGAGAAAACGGATTGCTGGGATTTATATTTCCCGTGGATGGTAGCTGCGGGGCTGACGTACTTCAAGGCTGTTCAGCATCAGATTGTCGAATATGTCTTATGCGGCGATGGCCTACAGGAGAACGTACAAGAGGCAAGGCCTGGTAAATACTTCGGGATTCTTCCTCCTCTGAGATTTTTTCGTCTGAGGGGGGATTATGATGAATACCTATTTTCTCAGCGGTGAGACTGGATGAGTGTTTGTGCTTAGTTCCTGTCTCCTTATCGGTGAAAGCTAGTAGGTTTTTTTCAGTGGTGTAAATAGGTGAGTGTTTGGGTCTAGCTCCTATCTTTTTAGCGGTGAGAACCGGTAGGTCTTGAAATTTGGGAGAGAGCGTGTATTTGGGTTTAGCCCTTCTTTGAGGTTTAATTATTGGTTTCGATCCAGGTAACTTCTTTCCTGTTTTAAGTACTATACTGTCATTGGCATCGGATTGGATCGGGGCAGTTGTTGCCCTTTTAGTTGTATCTATTTCCTCCCCGTCTGCACTGTCGCCTGTGTTCATTATTATTATTGGGACAGTAGTGATGAGATGGAAACTGCAAATTAAAATTACATCTAATCAGTAAAAGTAACCAATTGCAAACAATTGTAAGTGAAAGAGAGATAGAGTCAGGGCTGGTCTGGGGATTAAAATCAGCCCAGCAAATAACAGGCAACCGCCCGCTAGATACACACGGACACAGACTAGACGCTTACATTAGAAGGTCGCCATGTTTATCCAGCCAGTATCTACACACTGAAAGCTCGAAAAGGCAGCATCATTGGCACCAGATGGCCAGTCCACAGGGGTGAACCTAGTGTTAGTGGTTCCCATCCCTGTAATTAACACAACCCACACAATATCTCACACCATATGTTCACACACACTCATGCTAATAAAATACAATAACACACACAAGCTAACCACAAACACTAACACTCTGTAAGGGACCAGGAACCAGACAGACACAAAAAGGTTAAAACGCAAAACACCTTTATTAAGGTGCCAGGCAGAATGGCAGAATCGTGAACCAAAAGTGAAGTCAAACCAGAGCGGGTAATCAGACAAGCCGGGTCATTAATACAGAGGTCAGCGAAGTCAGGGTACAGAAACCAGGAGTCAAGAGCCAAGAGAGTAGTTATACGTAGCCAGGTAATACACGAGAACACAGGAATAATGGCGTACACTGGGTAACAGGAAACAAACACAAGGGCAAGGAGAAAATCGGCCTAGCTGCTAAACAATCAGGTGAGTAACCATGCTAACAGAGAAGTAAGACTGTTAAGCAACAGCTGAGTCAGCCTGACACAAAGAAGAAAAAGGGTGCTTGTTAGGCCTAAGCTGAGGAACCATGACACACTTATACTCATGCAAACGCCATCCACTAACCCATGCAGCTCACGCTAATAACAAACACTAACACACACACACACTCACACTAACACCATACACTAACACAATATACTCTAACACATTACACACACGCTTTTTCTTCCGTTCTCCCTCTCCCTACCTATTGCTCCCATCTACAGTGCCTGTCATGTAGCTTTCTCATGTGTAACACATGACTCCACAAGATGCCTTGGTTACCTGGGTACTGTGTAACATTAGCACTCGCCTAACATGCCCCTGCCAGACCGGACATGGACGGATAGGCAGATAGATGGGCAGATCAGCGTTACGGGGATGACTTTAAATTCTGTGCATCCCTTCTCTGTTAAAGTAAGCTAGAACTTTAGTTATAGTCATACGTGTCTGATCTATGTCTCTCTGCCTTTCACACATGAATAATCTCTATTAACTAATTCATATTGTACTAAGTTATGGTGACCCCATTCCGATCCCTCTTATCATTAAAACATTGCAGAACTATTTTTACATTTTTACACATTATGCGTTAGCTGGAGCAGAACACATATGGGTTACAGTTCATCTGTTTAGACCCATTTGTTCATCATTGGTGATTGCCAATGTTTTCTGGTTCAAAGGAAGACAGAGTACATGCCAATTAACTACTGCACAGTATCACTGCACAGCAGGACTCCTTTTAGCACCTTGTATGAATTTTACTAGAATTGTTAGATTAATCTTTTTCCCCCTCTAAAATCTTTAAGGCAATCATTTACCTACTCTAGTGTTCTAAAAAATAATAATTTAATCTGAAAAAAAAAATCAAAAACTTTATGTTGGTATTTCTTTACTATATATGCAACATTAACATTTATTGTTTTATATATATACATTTCCATGTTAACTTTTTTTTAAATAAAGCATTATGTTTGTACGTAATACATAGTTAAGGTTTCATTTTCATGTCATTTTAAATAATTTATTACCTGAAGACTTAACAGGAATACTCACATACCCATGATCCTCTAGTACTCTCCTGCATCTTCCCCGTGACCTGGAATTCAGAACAATTGCGGCCAAATATTCGACAATATGCAGACGTCATTGACCACAAATGGCGGCCGGTATTCCATATGGATGTCACATATTGCCAAAAAAGTTGCAAATTGCAGCCTTCTTCTCAGTTGTATGCAGCTTCCCACAAAGAAGCGGTTGACATCAGATTTCCGTGGTCAGGCTGGAAGAGGTATAATTGATCTCTGCCATCAGGCTATAGAGACAGAGGGAACAATGAAGACAAGACCATGGAAAACTTCAGATAACTTTTCCAAGTCAATCCTTGACCTAACACTAGATAACTAAGCTAAGTACCCTACTGACTACACAGCTATACCACCAAAAACGTAGGAATTCCTCTTTAATTGTTATTTTTATCAGGGGATTTGATCCCGTGATTAGATGAGGAAATGGAACGTTCATTAGATACCATTAGGTAGCGTTACTCCTTGTCTTTGGGGTATTCCAATAGTTATAAATGTTATTGATTCATCACACTGGATGTGAACGTATCACAACGAGAGTACAATTAGTGGTTTTAATAGGAAATTCAGGGTACTACAAGAATAAAGCGTACACATAACACTTCCGCAGAAGATAGATGGTTTCACTTTTGTGAATTAATTAAAAATATATACCTTTTTCCAGGATACCTGGCTTTAAACCAAAGGATCTCCTGAGACTTTACCAATGATATGACGGCTGCATTCTATCTAAAAGATGTATCGGTTTCATGGGTAAGACACCTTATTTGGAGTAAAACAATTAACTGAATAATGATCATAAAAGAGAGTTAGAGAAAAGAAAGAAGGGTTTGCGTATATTTCCCGTGGTGAACTAAACTTTTTTATGAACTTGATATTGGACAACTACCTCTGTCTGTGCACAATGAACAATTATTGCAATGTCTAAAAATAAGGCACCATTAATAATAATAAAATATAAAACATTCTAGACCTAAAACTGTATATACGTCATTCAAAAAAAATGGTTAAGGTTTGTGTCTCAACATCGGGAGAAATGGGCAAATTAGATGGGCCGTATAGTTTGTATGTTCCGTTACATTCAATGTTTCTATGTAACCTATCTATGTTATAAAAATGAATTATTAATTATAATTAACCCCTTAATGACAAAGCCCGTACATGTATGGGCTCAAAATGCATTGTTTTCAATGGGTTTGGGGACCGCCCATTGTCCTTAAGGGGTTAAACCAGAGGTTTTCTTTGTATACACGTTCATTATTTAACATTGAGAATGTTAGCATTTCGTCATGCCAGCACAATTCCCGATATGTCTTCACCCTTGTGGCCTTTGGTTCAATATGTCTGGCATATAGACCACCCAACAAGCTGGGCTAGGTTGTAACAAACCTTAAATGGGGGCATCGAACATCAATACTTATTTCCCCAAGTACTTTTATCAAGGTGTTAACTACTGATCCGTTTTTAATGAGCTGTAATTCACTTGACAGGCGCATAGTTGAGTTTGTGCCCCAGGAAGCTCATACCCCCATACCCAAATAATGACTCTGACACTTTACTTGGGTGCAAAATATTTTTGTCCACAGCTTTATTAACATATATACAATATTTAGAGGTCATTGTCAACCCAGCCACCCCGGTTAACATTATTAACAGTTTAAATCTTATTAGCACTGACAATGACCTCACATAACCAATAAATTAACCATATAATGGCACCAACACATACCAGGTGCCTCCACATTAACATATTAACATATTGACCACAATAGGGATGTACCGAGACACCCCTACCAGACCGTTTAACCAAATTATAACTATGTAGGGGCATACCGAGACACCCCTACACCACCGATTTAACCAAATTACCACTGCAGGGGCATACCGAGACACCCCCACACCACCAATTTAACCACACACCAATGCAGGGGCATACCGAGACACCCCTACACCACCCCAGGTTCTGAGCCACAGGCCAGCTCGAAACCTACACCAATAACTTGAACCAAGTCAAATTATTAACCAAAAACATAACAAAACACCGTATTAGGCAATAATCCCCAACTAACCCCGCCGCTGTGACAAAACGGGGTAGTCACCCCCCACAACCCACCTTAAAGGGAGGGAGGGTGGGACAACCAGGATTTGGATAAGCAGTTAAGTGACAGTTTACAAAATGGTTGCCACTTATATACCTTACCAATAACCCCACCCATAACAATTCTAAACCAATTAAATTAAATCCTTCCTTTTTGCACACCACCTAGCTCTGTCAAGGCCCACTCCGCCTAAGCTGCGCTGCTCCATTGGGCTTCATGACAGGCGCATAGTTGAGTTTGTGCCCCAGGAAGCTCATACCCCCATACCCAAATAATGACTCTGACACTTTACTTGGGTGCAAAATATTTTTGTCCACAGCTTTATTAACATATATACAATATTTAGAGGTCATTGTCAACCCAGCCACCCCGGTTAACATTATTAACAGTTTAAATCTTATTAGCACTGACAATGACCTCACATAACCAATAAATTAACCATATAATGGCACCAACACATACCAGGTGCCTCCACATTAACATATTAACATATTGACCACAATAGGGATGTACCGAGACACCCCTACCAGACCGTTTAACCAAATTATAACTATGTAGGGGCATACCGAGACACCCCTACACCACCGATTTAACCAAATTACCACTGCAGGGGCATACCGAGACACCCCCACACCACCAATTTAACCACACACCAATGCAGGGGCATACCGAGACACCCCTACACCACCCCAGGTTCTGAGCCACAGGCCAGCTCGAAACCTACACCAATAACTTGAACCAAGTCAAATTATTAACCAAAAACATAACAAAACACCGTATTAGGCAATAATCCCCAACTAACCCCGCCACAGGCCAGACCTTGAACCCCTCAAGCCGTCTGAGCCCCGCCACACCGAAAAAACAAAGCTTGGGTTAACGCGTCCTGAAAACCCAAATTCAAAAAATCCAGGCCCACATCAGATAAGTGGACACCGTCCTCCCTAAAATAGCCAGGCAACAGGGACTCCAACTCCCAATGCCGTATCACCAGGCCACCACATCGCCTAATAAAGCTCGCCATGAGCTTATTCACCTTACCCTTGCACCGCGCAAGGGCATCCGCATCACGTGCATGCCTCCAGTGTAACCTCGGGACAATCTCCGACCACACAACCAACACACGAGGGACTAAAGCCCTCAACCTCTCCACATCCCGTTTCATCCGCCAAACTAATTCCTTCTGGGGAACCACACCTAAATCGTTCCCTCCCGCATGGAACAAAACAATGTCCGGAACCCCTTCATCCCTCAAGAGTCGCCAAAGTTCCGCACACACATCATTCCATCCCGCACCGCGAAGGCCGATCCATCGCAGCAACAGCCGATCCTCCTGAAAGCCCAGTTGCGCACACGTCCCACGAACTGCAGCTCTCTGACCAGCCCGATAGACGTAGGAATGGCCCATGATCCAGGCCACCAAACCTGAAAAACAAAACAACAGTAAACAAAAGCCCTCCAGCCGAGCAGAGCTCACAACAGACCTTCAGGCCGAACATACGACCTAAAACGAACCGACTCCCAACGCCCCAACTTCTTCACCAAATCATCACCGAACCCCATCTGGGCTGCTACCGTAGCAGCCCCAATACGAAAAGAGTGCGTACCAAATTGACGGGAATCCAAACCCACGCGCTCCAAACATACACGAAAGATCCGCAAAAATTGAAACCGAGATAAAGCCGACCCGTTCTCATGTAAGAGAAAAGGTCCCACCACAGCAGGGCGATGAGCCAAGTATTCCAAACAACCCTGAACTGGACACATCATGGACCCCGGCCATGGATACAATACGACATCACACCCCTTCCCAAGCACATCCGTCTTGGACCGCCGTAAACGAATAGACACCATGTCCTTGCTAACCAGTACGTCAGACCCCTGAAGACCCCCACCTCCAGCCTGACTCCTACTCACCAGCTCCCCGATCCGGAAAGCTCCGAAAAACGCCAAAATGAATGCCAACCCAAACAACCTGGACTCATAAACTGAAAAACACACCGATGGCAAAACATCCAACACTTTCTGCAACACCTGCACCGACACCGGGCGCCTATTGTCACCAACACCAACCCACCTCCGAAAACCCCTCAAAGCCTGACGAACCAAAAATTCCTTAGTATGATCCTTCCAACCCTTAAGTTTGAACAAAAACGCCAAAGCTGACATATTCCTCCCCAAGACCGCGGGGGAAGCCCCTTTCGAAACCAAATCAAACAGGAACCACAACAGCACATCCAGCTGTTCCGCTGCCGAATTCACAGACCCCACACAGGAAACCATCCTGTCCCAATCGGCCCAAACCTTACCATAAGCCGACCATGTTACCGGCGCCAACGATGCTCTCACGCCTCCAGCAAGCAACTCGTCCCTAAGTGCCACATCTCGTCCGGGCAGACCAGACCTGAATCCTGAGCCCCGGGCGCCACCTCGCGGAACCGATCCCACTGAAAACGAGACAGGGAATCCGCTATAATATTTAAGAAACCCGGGACATGCTCAGCCCTAAACACCACATTAAGAGACATGCAGAGCAGAACAAACCTCCGTAACAACCGAACCACCGCCATAGAAGAAGCCGACAGCCGATTTACCGCATGAACCACCGCCATATTATCCGAGAAAAACACCACCTTCTTATCACGAAACGACTCGCCCCACAAAGACAAGGCGACCACCAAAGGAAAAAACTCCAAAAATGCCAAGTTGCGCATGAGCGGACTATCCCTCCAAGAATCCGGCCAACGTTCCGCACACCAATGGCCCTGAAAATACGCCCCAAAACCAACACTCCCCGAAGCGTCAGTATAAAGCTCCAACTCCTCGGCGGACACCGACTCCCTGCGAAAAAACACCGTACCATTAAAGTGTTGCAAAAACACCTCCCACACCTCCAAGTCAGCTCTCATAGCTGCCGAAACCCGTACAAAATGATGCGCCAACTGGACGCCCGAAGTGGCCCGTGACAAACTTCGAATGAAAACCCGACCCATGGGAATGGCCCTACACGCAAAATTCAAACGACCAATCAAGGATTGTAACTGCCGTAAGGTCACCTTCCGAACACCACGAAACTCGTGAACCACATCCCTAAGCGCCCGCAGCTTATCTTGCGGCAGCCTGCATTCACCCGCCACCGAGTCAATTTCCAAGCCCAAAAAACTCAAACAGGTAGTAGGACCCTCGGTTTTGTCCGCAGCCAGCGGGACGCCAAACAACCCGGCCACCCACTCCAACATCCGCAACAAATAACCACACTCCCCAGATCCACACGGACCCACACAAAGAAAGTCATCTAGATAGTGAACCAAAAACCGACTCCCTGCCTCCATCCTGACCACCCATTCGAGGAACGAACTAAACGCCTCAAAATAAGAACAAGAGATGGAGCAACCCATAGGGAGACACAAGTCGACAAAATACTGACCCTCAAAATAACAACCCAACAGATGATGACAATCCGGGTGAATCGGTAACAAACGGAATGCCGATTCAATATCTGCCTTAGCCATAAGGGCATTAGGGCCCGCCTTCCTAACCAACTCGACAGCCTGGTCAAATGATGCATAGGAAACAGAACACAGCACCTCAGCAATGTCATCGTTCACCGACAAACCCTTCGGGTATGACAGGTGATGGATCAACCTGTACTTCCCAACTTCCTTCTTAGGTACCACCCCCAAAGGTGACAGACGCAAATTACCCAGAGGGGGAGAAGAAAAAGGACCCGCCATCCTGCCCAAAGAGACTTCCTTTGCCAACTTGTCCCTCACCACCTCTGGAAACTCCAAAACTGACTTCAAATTCCGATTACAACTCCGAAATTGCCTAACAGAAAAAGGAATATAAAACCCATACCGAAAACCGTCGCACAACAACTGAGCCGCTTCACGATTACCGTAACGGCTTAGCCAGGGTAGCATCGCGTTTAACCTCACCGGGGTTAGCCCCAGAGGAAGCGGCCCCGGACCCGGAAGACGTAGTTCCCGAGACTCCTCCAGATTTCCCCTTCTTGAAACACTTCGTGAAACTATGGGCGCCCCCACAACCGGAACATTCATGCTTGAACTTGCAAGCAGACCCCCACTTACAATGGCTGTCGTTGAACAGCCAACAAAAACCTTTCCTATTGACGGCCGACGCGGAACCGTGCCCGCCCGCGCCGGCCCCCGACTGAAAGGGCTGCGCCTTCTGCGCCATCATAAGCTTCATCCACAAAGGCAGGTCCATCTGGTCCCACCGCATACCTGGATTAGCCGACAATCGCTGCCTAAACTGCTCGTCGTATTTCCACCACGCCAGACCCCCATACGTCCTATATGCTTCCCAGATACCATCCAAGTAACAAAAAAGAGGAGAGCACAAATTAGGCGACTTCTCCCCAATAACACTAGCCAATATACAAAATGCCCTCAACCAGTTACCAAACGACTTGGGAATCTTCCTATAACGCTTTTTCTTTTCCTCCTCCTCCTTCTTAGCATCCTTCTTATCTTCCTCTTTCAAATCTATAAACTCCTCTAAAGGCAACAAAGAAAATATCTCCACAAAATCCCCTTTCCAAATCTTATCTTTAACATCCTGCTTCAGATGAACCCCCAGGGGGCCAGCAAAAGAAACATAGGCATTCTGCCTAGCCGAATCCGGAATCCCACCTGTCAATTCCGCCCTCTCGACGCTAACCGAAGAAGCCCCCGAAGCCAAAGCCTCACCACCATCCACTCCTGCCACTGCTGGCACAACTACCGCACCGCCTGCTCCCACACCGGAGCCAACCGGAGACCACACCTGACCACAACCAGAACCCACCTGAGACCCCTTCTGCAGAGACCCCAACAAACCCTTCAAACCATCTAACAATTGTCGGGTTTCAACCATAGCTCTAGACTCACCACCGGAACCTCCGGCTGCAGCTCCAAGCCCCGAGGCTGCATCCTGGCCGCCGCCATCATGGGAATCCCTTGGCAAGGCCGCACTCCCATCACCCCCAGCCGCCGCAGAAGGACGTCGCTGAGGACCCGGGCCATGACCTCCAACCGCACCGAAAGACCTAGAAGGAGACAAAATACGAGGCACAGAAAAAGATTCCCCACGAACAGACGAACCACGCCGAACAGGGATCCGAGACCGAAAACCACCAACATCCCCAACCTCCCTCCCCGAACTCCCACAGGGAGACCTAGACCTATCACAAGCCCTACTAAAACCTCTACCTAAACCCCCTGACGAAGACAGCGCCTCAATACTATCCCGAAGAAAAGCAACATCCTGCGCCTGACTCTCCAACACCAAAGTGCGGCCACCGCGACCCACCTGCCCAGAACTAGCCTCCTCAACCAACAACCCAACATCCTGCGTCACACGCTGTGCCCGGCCCAACGTAGCGGCCGTAAAACCAGAGACGGCACCACGGGACCGCCCGAGGCCCGCCGCAAAACTCTCACCACCTCCAGTCAGCTGCTCAGCCGCCGAAACGGCACCTTCCCCGCACCGAAGGCCCGCAGAAAACGCTCGGGGGCTGCCACTAACCCTCAACGCTGCAGGAACCGCTCCCTCCTCCTCCGACGAGCACGACGGAGAATTCCCGCCACTGCGCACCTCAGGGGCAGACGCACCGCCAACCACGCTGCCACCCGTCTCACCCCGCGCTGACCTAACAGCACCCCTCGACCTCCCGGGGCCCGCCGCACTCGTTTCCTCATACCTTCCAACGTAGCCGCGACCCACACCAGCCATGTCGACCTCCAACCGCTGCTGTTCCGCCAGGGCCCGATGAAAACCACGGGGCGCCCGCGAAGTACCACTCCCACGAACACCAACTCCGCTCCGGCCTCCAACACTCTCGTCACGCCTGTCTCCTGAACGGCTCCGGACCCGACGTCCACCCGAAGACAGCTCCGGGCTCAAGCGCTCCGGAGGCCGTGTGCGCCGCACAGGCCGACCCGACGAAGGAACCGCCACGACGTCCAACACAGGTGCCAACTGCTCCCTCAGCCAACCGGTACCACGATCCCTCGTAGCCATCCGTAGCCCTTCCAGAATCTCTTCAATTTCCCGCTCCATCTGCAAAATAAAGCAAAAGCCTCTCCGAACCAAATTGCTCAATACAGAACAACCAGGATTTGGATAAGCAGTTAAGTGACAGTTTACAAAATGGTTGCCACTTATATACCTTACCAATAACCCCACCCATAACAATTCTAAACCAATTAAATTAAATCCTTCCTTTTTGCACACCACCTAGCTCTGTCAAGGCCCACTCCGCCTAAGCTGCGCTGCTCCATTGGGCTTCATTAGCTTTTATACTCAATAGCTTCTGATTTACATTTTCTTTTTTTCTGCAACATCCAACCATCTCTAATTTTAGATCAATTATGGAAAAATGCTTTGCAAGTTATTAATGTAATAACTGCAGTTAAAGCATCTAATGACAGCGGTATTATTGATCTCCTTGATATGGCAGGTATTGGCAAGGAAAGAAAATTAAGCAACGTGAATGACAAAAATATCTACTACTTTTGGATAGCACATTAAATATAAACTGGTTTAATCATACCGGTGTAACTGTGGGACATCAACTCAATATGAAATGTAATGAACCAAAAATATTTAGTGATTCTAAAAAGAGACAAATGAGATAAAAACTGTCCCTAAATTGCTTCTTCTTTCTCGTATTCTCAGAGAAACGGGTAGTTGGAAAGCTGAACGGGCGCATTGGGGTTTAGAATTCACTAGGATTCCACGCTAGAATTGTAACTGATTTTTAGAGAGGGGGGAGAGTTTTTTCTTGTTTCTTGAAATGGCTTTTTTAGATTGACCTTCCCATAATAGTTCAATATAAAATCAATATGGCACTATGCTGCCATTTCCTACATCCAGGAGAGCTGGAATTTAATGTCTGCCACCATAAGGAGTGCAAGAACAAGAGATCATAATCTAAAACTAGATAGTCAGAGGCTTAGATGTAATGTAAGGAAGTTTTACTGAGAGGGTGGTAGGTAAATAGAACAGACTCCCATCAAGACAAGACCAAGGATTAATTAAGATCTGAGTCTTTACAGCAGGAAAAATGGCCAGACTACATGGGCTGAATGATTTTCATCAATGTTTCGTGCTTTGTTCGAATAATTATATGTTTAAACCCACATACAGCATATATTTTTGTGCTGTTTGCGGCTTACTATAAACTGTAATATATATATATATATATATATATATATACACCTGTGGACAGGTGTTTCTTCCTTAATAGGAACTCATCAGCATGAGGTTGTGTTTAATAGAGTCTAAAATAAATAAATAAAAAAATAAATATATATATATATATATATTTTAATTTTTTATTATTATTATTTTTTTTCATTTTTTTTTTATATATATATATATTCTGTAAAGGGTTCTTTATCTATTCCAAATAAAGTAATCAAACAAGAAAATACAATTTGCTCTGTTTTATTGTAAAAGAATGAATCTGGTGAAACATAAAGCTGTAGCAAAAGTTTTGCTTATATCCAATATATTTCCAAAATATCTTTTTACTTAATCCTTTGCTGATGCAAAACCCTTAGTCTTCATACAAATGCTGATCTGATCATGATCATGATCTGATATTACCTTTTTCTTTATAAAATAAAACATCAACCTATACTATAGCCTAAAAGAGCAGCGCACATTCTATACCTAAAATTCCAATGTCAATTATAAAGAAAGTAATGTTTCCGATGTTCACTAAAAGCTTTCTATAAGTTCTGACTGTAGAAAGCAGCACGAAATTTTGAAATTTAGGCTGTGGAGTGGGTGATGGGCTGTGTTATTTTTAACCATGTTCTCCAATAAAAACCTGCAATGTTTTCAGGGAGAAGGCAGCCGTATAAAAGTCACAGTGGCTGCAAGGCTCTTAAAAGCTTATATGAACTTGTTCTATGACATGAAGGCCCACTGAAAGAGTTTACAGCCTCTTAAAAGGTTAGTTGACCCTCCAAACCTGATAGCTCTCCTTATTCCTAGTCGAGTCAAGGAACAATTAGAGTTTGACGCTTTACATCAGAAAAACGGGCAAACTAGATGCCGAATGGTCATTAGCTGCCGTCAAGTTCTATGTTTGTATATTTCTCAGTTTCTATTATCCAATTGACTTTTATAAAATAAAGTACATTTAGCCATTCTGGCAACTATTAATAAACAAGCAGAGAACGATAAATGCGCAATAAATCAAATTCCAAAAAGGTTTCACCAGCTATCTCAATTGGTAAGTCGGACAGCAGAATTGGTTGCTGGTTTCCACACTACTTATTCTTTTCATATTAATATGTTATTCCAAAATGAACTCAGCTGCTGAAATCAATTCAATTTAGTGGTGAAGTGATGTGAATTTGGCTGTTGCTGAATGTGGAGAACGGGCACCAATTTCAACCTGCCAAAAGAACAGAATAATTTGGCTGTCACATTCACCACTGTTCCACCTAAACAATATTTTAATTGAATGCTCTTGCATGTGAAATAAAGGAACTTTATAGGATGATATTTCATGCTTTCATTCTTTAAAACATAGAGTTTGATTTGGCCATCTACTCTAGCCAGTATTTATGCTGCAAAAACTTCAACTTACCTCGTCCCTTGGTCTTGTCTTGTATTGAGCATCATAGCCTTATGCTTGTCCCGAACATAGCTAAATTTTCCTTTTTGGAAAAAACGACAAGAGTATAGATAGTTTTTGTTACCATGGAAAGAAAACATTTTACCCTATAAGCCTCCCCAATATGCACAGCAATATAGTATAAAAATGGGCAGACTAGATGGGCTGAATGGTTATTATCTGCCATCAAATTCTATGTTTGTATGTTACTAATAGAACATTTATTTATTACTGAGTTCTATTGCCTTTTATCACTGTAATCACCCCTTTGGTTAATATAATATTTTTTTTCTATTTTCTGTTTAGTCTCTCTGAAGTAGTTCAGCCCCAAGAGATGAATGTGTTTAATTACGCATATCTAATCTTTATATTTTTTATTATTATAATTTAATTTCCTTTTTCTTGGTGTTGTCTTCCCTCATTTTCCTGCCCGAGGCAGTTTTGATATGTCACTTTAATTATTTAATGAATAGACCGAGGTCCATATTTGTATTGCCTATAGTTCTATAAATAGTATTACTCATGCTCTAGCAGACAGCAAGATGGTTTCCGTTATAAGCATGAAAATATTAAGCACATATTCTAAATAACACAAGGCATAAGTAAACAAAAAAAACAACTCAGATGTATATATATGTAGGCAGGGCTGCCATCTGGGGTTACAACCAGTACTTGGCGTTTGTAATAAAATGTATATAGGGCCAAATACAAACTTCAAATAATTGGAACACATATAAATGTATGTGCGTCAAAAATAGGCAGAGTCACTTAGATGCAAACAAAGGTAAAACATTTAATACGAACAAAAATAGAAGAAGAATATAAAAAGAAGATAACAAAAATAATACGAAACAAGTCTTACAAAACCTTGGAGAGGAATTTAGTTCATGACATCTGTCCTATGCATTCCTGAGGATGGAGGGAGGGAGTGTTGGGACGTGAAGAGTACGTGGATGGCAAGTACATCTCCCCTCTACCTCTCCTCCTATGCTTCTCCAAGGCCTTAACTTATATACACGGTTTGAATAATGATGTCAGTCTTGTCAGTCTATTGGTCTTCACCTAATTGGGTAAACATGCTCACTAAGATCTTTACACGTCGAAACCCTATTTTAGGTGGTGGCTGTACGCACACTGTAATGCCCTTTTAGAGTTACAACTATACCCTGCATTAGCAAGTTACTATCCTATCTATAGAATGCCTGTTCAGCAAATCCTTCATTCCATATTTTAAGGTCAAGGAAACCTTGAAGCCTATCATTGAACTATTGCCTATACCAATAATTATATATGGTCCATTTCTTAATTGAGGTTTATTAGAATCTTTTACAATGTTCCAGATCTGTCATGGGCCTACTCATTGACCCTCGGAGCCAACTACCCATGACTGCATACTTTGGGGCCATCTATCTAGGGATTGGTACCTGTTTGCCCACATTATGGGGTGAGGCAGTGGGAAGAGCATAGGAGAGTATGCCAGGAGGTGTATGAGGTGGGTCACGGCAAGTGGGTCCAAGTTTTCTGATATCAGCTGTGTATGCAAGTATCTAGTATCTAGCACCACTCATGGGATAATATAGGGTAATATGGGCAACCATCAATAGCCACTGCTCATCACAGATGTCCCCTGAAAGATAGGTAGGTAGAATTTCCAACAGTGGCAGATTGGAATAATGCAAGTGACCCGTCATCCTTTTTGGGAAAGGGCTCGCGAGCACAAACTCACGAGTGATGCCTGATTAAAGCAAATAAACGTGCCCTTTTTTCTGGTGTGTTTAACAGCTACCCTGGGCTTGATTTCCATAACATATCTGCAAAAAGTGATTCCGAAGTAAAAAATGAAAATTCAGCCTATCATTCTAGAGATCAATAGAATTATCCAATAAGTGGGAGAATTTAATTTGCTGCTATGGTGAAAACATATATATATATATATATTTGTAAATGGCCCCTTCTGACTATGTGGGAAAGGATCCTAATATTCTGTATACTTATGATCTTGGTTTGCCAAAGGTTGTGCCGTCTCTAAGATGTGACCAAGGACTAGTTAATAGATTTGTGTAAATGGACCAAAAATGACAAATTTTTAGTTCTCATTCATAATTTCTCACACTCTCATGCACTCTCACGCTCTCTCTGAAAGTCTCCGTACCTTCTCAGTTGACCTCTTCTGTGTCCAGGTCTCTTTGCTCTGATGCTCCGCTTCTTCTCTTGCATCTTTTCATTCTTCTGTCATGGACATGGAACCATACGGCAGGGAAGGTAGGAAGACAGTGAGAGTGTGGGAGAGCATAAGTATGCGTAAAAATCAAAAAAATTCAAACAAAAATTCAGAGTTTTAGTTTGTTTTATTGGGGTCCCTCCTTGTTTTCAGAGATTTCCATTTTGGAAATACGAATTGACTAAATTGTTAAATTTCACTAAAGTAGAAATTGGTATGAATCTGAAAGCTCAAGCGTACTTATTAAGGTTTGAGTCTTTATATCAGGAAAAATGTCCAGACTAGATGGTCTGAATAATTCTTATCTGCTGTCAAATCCTATGATTGTATGTTAAAGAAGTTAACATATTTATCCCTTGTTGTGTTGATGATAAATTGGTAGCCGGTGGACAAAATGCAGTCCTTTAAGGCTTTAGTATAATCTCCAAGCCATTTAAAAAATCTACCAGTTCAATGAATTAGATGGTGCACGGCTCTCCTGTACCATACATTATCTAAGTTATTACAAACTGTACAAATATACTTTTGAGTTATTTATACTCAAACATTAAAGTAATAATATTTCACTCATTAGGAGAAGCAGTGGAGGTGGTATCCAATTCTCAAAGTGATTTTGTTCTTGTTGTCTCCTCTGAGTGCATTTGTTAAAACGCAATAGGATCCTTAATGGAAAAATAAAATTTCAATTAAGACTATTTTTCACTTGAATGAGTAAGCTGTTGATTTAACAGTAATCAGAAAAATGTGGCTCTTCACACCCACGTAAAGCTGGCTTTGTATGAGGTTAATGCTACGATTAGTAAAATGGTTCAATTAAAAAATATAATGTATTCACAGGTTATATAGAAGTGCTGTTGTGCGCCTATGTATCACTACAAAAATATAAAAATGATAATTGGTTTGTGAAATAAATGTAATCTCATGTGTTTATAAAATAACCTTGTAACAATAGAACAGTGACATTAATAAGAGCAACATTTGTTTCAGATGCTACACAAGCATATAACCAGACCCTTTTTTTTTTTTTAGATATATACCTGTTGGAAATATATATATAATAACTTATTTTAAAGTTTGAAAAATCTGATTTTATTCTTATCTGCATTTATTAGCTTGTGCCTCTTCTGGTTATATTTTTTATAATTTATATAATAATAGTTATTGTCATATGATATGCTACTTGTTATGTTGTGTTTACCCATTGTACAGCACTGAAGGATATTATGGTGCTTTAGAAATCAATAAATAATAATAATAATAATATATGTCCCCTTGCTTGTCCCCCGCTCACACACGCTTCAACACATACAAATATATACAGGATTTCTAGTAAAGGTAATATGGTCAACAAGAGAGTATGGATTATAAATGGTTAATATAGGCTGGTTAAACTTAATAATTGGTTTGGTCAAGACAAAACCAAGGACTGATAAAGGTTGGAGTCCTTACATCGGAAAAAGGGACTGACTCGATAGGCCGAATAGTTCCTTTATGCCCTCAAACAAGACCTTACTTGTTCCGTGACCTTGCGTATTACATGATGATAGCTGTTTGTAATAGCCTCATGCCATGCTTTAAATTATTGACTCTTAAGCTCTTTACTACTCAGATCTTAGTAAGAAAATACTTTCTCAGTTTACATCTTTGCCTCTCACCCATTTCAACCTCTTGTCCTAGAATTTCTCTTCCTTTCAAAATATACAAGCTGGGATCATTTAATCATTTCGCATGAATTTTAATATAATGAAATGTCCATTCCCATCAGAACAAAAAAGAGAATTAGTTATCGTTGACATTAAGGCGACAAAGACCTGAAATGGTGTAATCAGTTATGGGGAAAAGGAATTCTGACCTTATACAATGGAGCAAGCTACTGTATATACAGGATAATGACTGTTGAGCTAATTCAGCTATCACAATGCAATTCAACATTTATCCACCAAAAAATATATATTTTTTTACTTCTTCTACTATTTGTCTGTTAAAGTAAAATAAATAATTACTTTAGTATTCGTTACAATCTCCAAGTCTTTGTTAATATTAACATTAATCCTTCAGTTATTGTCAACTTGAAGCAACGTGTTGCCATATTATATATCCACTTTCTTAGCTAAGCTTCTTACGTGAATATTGTCATTTTAACAACCTTCTGTTTTATCCATATTAGTGTGTAAGGATCCAAGACTTATCCCTCCAGCTGACTTATTTATAAGCCATATAATGTGAATTCTATTACATTTCTGATCTCTTGTATTTGTGAGCTTCGCTGTCAGTGTATAGCTGTTGCTTAAAACTATTCTAGGCGGTGATTTACCAACAGTAAGGATATATCTAGTTTTATTAACATTGTTACCACACTGAATTCAGAATCCATGGTTATTTATTTCATTGGTAAATAAGGATGATAGGTTTGGGTTTATTAACATCACAATGAACTCATATATATTGTTATTGAATTTAGTTTTGTGCTGTATACAGGGTATGTCCAGTGGAATCACCCAAAAATTGATTAATTAATACCAAAATATATTTTTTTCCTCTCTTGCGTGCCCCCTGTTGAGAGTTCAATGTATTTTTTCACAATAATTGTTAATAATTGGTAACTATTATTACTCTAAATATATTAATAATAATAGTAATACTGATAATATTTATTTACAATGTTATGAAGCATCTGTTGGCACTATATAAAAAAAATATTTTATGAAAAATAATTGAAGTGCCAGTGAATTGTGCATGTAAGGAAAAGGCAAGTACCAACATAAATATGAGACATTGGTATAGAAGTATAGAGTCAGGACGAGTCAGGACTTACCCAGACTGGACAAGGTTGATTTTGTTTATCAATGGTCAATTGAAGATGGCATAGTCTCTATTTTTTCATAGGAAGTGATTTGTGAATGAATGATAATAAGACTACATCTGCTATATCTGAAGTATCCACTATTTGAGTAAATTTGGAAATTTAAACAATGTTTTTAAAAATACTAATTAGTAAACCATCAAATCTAGAATAAATACCTATTCTGCACTTCATCTCATGTTCAGTGGTATTAATACTTTTATATATTAAACATGCATAGGATCTCACAAAGTAAATTCATAGTGTTAGTCTGTAAACATGTATTTGTGGAAGAAATGCTTATTCAGTAATGTGAAAAATGGGGATTTTAGAAAAGTTGATAAATTCTATCCCTCGTCAGTGGTCTGTTTTGGAATAACTCCCAGATTGAAAATCATGAATAATACATGATAATCTCTTTGTGTGAATGAGCTGACTGCTTTTCATGTCAATATCTCCTTGTTTGATTCTGATGTTGGCTCCAGTGGGGGAATCATAACCATCCCTGAGGAAGCTTTGGCAATAACATAGGATTCCATTCTCAACTCCAATGCCACTAGTTCTCCTTATATTAGAGAAAGCTCTGGAAAAATGGTAATATTTAATTTCCAGTGAGGTGAAAAGATTGAGAATTACACAAAGATGCCACAACTTTTTTTGCTCTGAGGATGTGTCAGATAATAGAGCTTACCCGCTTAGACTGACGCTTACATATTATGACATTTATTCATTTCTCTTCCAAGGCTTATTGTGTTTTGTTTAGGTAGTTAGTTGTACATTTATATTACTGTGTTGGATTAGTTTAACATGATGATCTCACACTATTGTGTATCTTTCCTACCATATCTCTTGAAAGCTTTTCTGGTAGATAGGATTTCAAACTTATCCTTGTTATAACTAATGCCAACCTAAAAAAGTCTCATAAAATGTCTTATTATGGTTATTGTTGCATATGACATAAATAATTCTTAATAAAACTGATATAAATGAAGGGAAATGTATTTTATTGTGATTTAGTCTTTAACATGGATCTGCCAGTTTCGATAATCGTTTTACTGTTTTAGAATCCGGTACATGTAATAAACCTGTGTAATGGGGTTTACAGATTTTTTAATCCATATTTTATATGAAAATCACTGGAGCAGCCCTTCTTAACTTCCTTCACAAAGTGTGCGTGATTATTCCTCCCCTGTACATAATGCCTCCCATTTAGTGAAGCCCTATGGCTGCAGTTGTCCTGTATATCATAGAACAAAAATACACAAAGTAAAAACAATTGAGAAAAACTGGCAAATTGTGCCATCTACCTCAATGATCAGCATTAGCACATAAAGCAGATATAACACTCATGAGAACACACGCAAACACCAATGACCACTCATGAATATTAATCTAAAATAAACATATATTAATATTTTATTTGATACTTTATGGAAAAAAAAAACTGTTTTCTGTTTTTGTAAAATAACTTATTTGGAGGAAATCTACAGTAAAAACCTGTTACTGCTGCCTTGTCAAAGGGCAGACTTTTGAAGTTTTGTGAAGCTTTTTGAAACTGGAGAGTAATGTTGGTAGAAAATGATATGGCGGCAGAGTAGGAATAAAGGCAATGAAAACAGTATATATACTAAAAGAAGAAAAGCTTCATCACAGGTGTAGCTCTCGATAACTTGAGAATCACAAATACAATCTTACAGAGTGGAAGCCAGAAAAGACATGCCATTCTAGGCAGGAGTCATGGGGATGTAGGATTTAATGGGAAGGCTGAGATATTGGAGTCCAGAAGATCTGAGAGTTAGTAGTTTACACAATGGTAGATTACACCATACAAAAAAAATCGATTTATTTGACAGGCTGACCATGTTAACTCATCAGATTATAGTAGCAGATTGAGTTTATCTAAACCTAAGGTCCTTGTATTTACTGTCTATATAAAATGATTTCAATAGCTGAGATCTATTTTGCCATTTACATGGAGAAATTACTATTTGACTATTTGACCCCTTTCACAAGACGACTACAAAATGTTATGCTCTTATCTCTTGCACATTTTCTCCACTCTCTCTAGAGGGGTATTGGGGAGCATAACTCTACATGACATTAGACACAATGTGGGTTGGCTGGGAAACCTAATGTGTCTGGTAGTTTCCTGTCCAAAACTGTTATCTTTTTTTCACACCCTTTCCTTAACAAAGGCAGAATCAGGTCATCAATATGTTCTTTAGAAGAAGTACGATCCATACACAACAATATTAGCCCACTGCCTTCCTACAAAGGCCCTGAGGCTATTGTAAATTTGGCTACAGACATAAGTCAAGATGAGTTGTTATATAATTAAGTATGTTCACTTAGAAGGGTTAAGGGTGTAACTCAACTGACCAGAATCGCCTCAAGTCACATGCCCTTGCATGTCAACTCTTGCAAAACACATATATTCACTAAATGTACCTGTAGATTGTAAGCTTGTTTGAGCAGGGCCCTCCTCACCTGTTGTCTCTGTAAGTCAGTTTGTTATGTTATATACTACTTGTTATGTCCTGTCTACTCATTGTACAGTGCTACGGAATTTGATGGCACTATATAAAACAATAAATAATAATAATATATATTTATATTGTTTATTGCTTGCAAATACATTTTTTTGAGCTGTAGATGAGGCCTTACAAGTTGGATGAAGACATGCATGTCCTTACCCGCAATTCACAAAATATATCATGCAAGTAATAAAAAAAAAGAAGCCCATCATCCACCCCATCCCTATCCCCTTCCTAATAGGACTGGGGGGTTAAACTGCAATTGAAATTTTGGATGGGCATGGAGCCTTTCCTGTTCTTCTCCACTCTCTGTCCTGTGGGATAGAGGGTAAATTCCCTACCCATTCCCCATTACCTTTTCCTGCAACTTGTAGACCTTTAGAGTTTGGCTTCCAGATCAAATACGGTTTTTATATTGCCTGTCATGTTTTTTTCTTGCATTTGATGTCCCTTAAGATTTGTCCATTAAAAGTCCAACTAAAAATGGAAGGCATGAATGAAAAATACATCTTAAGTAGGAAGAATGAAACTTTAATCAGAACTTCGAACCCCACTAGACTCCAAACTGCTTTTAAATGAGTGCTGGTAAATAAATGCATGTAAATAGGTTTTCATCATGTTCTTTGCTTATATAAACTAGCTTAAAAATACATTTGTTTAAGAATAAAAAATTGTGCAATGATAATAAATAATAACAACTGCCATCACAGGGAATTACATATTTACAGCCTCTCAAAGCAAAATGCATTTTAACACTATTTAATCTGCTTCACTGGCCAAGCCATGAAAATATGGAAAGGCCATTAAATGATCCCACCAGATGACTTGAAACACAAGGCAGTTTAAACAAATTAGACTATAAAAAACAAAGTCGTCTGAAAGTAAGGAAAGAATCAAACAAGAAATCAGACATGCTTATTATATTTTAAGACAGCAGATTAATTTCCCCTTTTTCAAGAAGAAATACATTTAAATAAAAAACATTCAAAATATAATATAAAAATATAAAATATCTATACATTAATTAATATACATAAAGAGAAAATCATCCCATCCCGGCCATCTTTGGTGAGCCACTGGTTACTTTGGCTGTATACCATTGAGTATATATATATATATATATATATATATATATATATATATATATATATATATATATATATATATATATATATATATATATGCCCACCGGATAATTAGGAGTATTCTCTTCAGGATTCAAATATTGTCTGATGTTGCTATGCCTCAGAACATTCTTGATTTAACGACAGTAAAATCTTTTAAGGTGTATACATCATACAACACTTTTAACAACTTATTTAATGCAGTAATTTTACAAGGTTTCCATCCTGAACAATTTCTTCCATTGAATCGTAAAGTTCCCTTTGCTGCACAATTATCTTTTATAAATGGAAGTATAATTGTTTAATGGTTTAGAAAGTTTACAGATTATTTGTCATCTAGAATAATTTCTCTATTCTATTTTATCCTGTTCACACACGCAGTAATGTAATAAATAAATAAATAGAAAGTAGACGGCACGCATGTCCTCAGATCAATATATAAAAACTCGGAGCTAGCAATGCAGAAGAAAGGTCAAAGCTGATTCTCTCGAAAACTACTCAAAAATCAATTTTCAGAAAAGTTAATTACTTATATTTTTCAGAATATTTATACTTCGTTCCAGCTAGCCGATAAACATAGCTTCCTGTATTAATATTGTTAGTTTGTAATAGTGCAATCGTTGTGTGTTATAACTTTGTTTAATATTAGTTTGCTGATCTTGAGCCATAAGGATCACCTATGTGTACCAGGCCTATGTCTCCGGCCCTCCTCTTTTACAAAATGGACGGGCTGGAGCTAGGAGCCTAGGGGACTTTTATATATAAAAAAAGCAGCCTGCTGGCAAACTAGACGAGTGCTCCATCACTCGTTTGGGGTATCAGGAGGCTTTCTAAGTGCTCACTCATTTGGAATGGCAACTCTCTCTCCTCCCTGTCGGGACACAGGCCTTAGCTCTTCAGGCGTCCAGTGCAGGCCACCCCTACTGTCATCAACCCCAGAGTCCCATTGTCCCCTACTTCACTGTGCTACACCTCTCTTTTCCTCCTTCATGTAGTTCAGGTATAGATAAAAAAACAACATATGAAAACACAGCATCGCAGGTATAGACATACAAACCCTGTATTTGCAGGTATAGAGTAAATAAATGTTAGACTTGTACATTCAGATTCGTATGAATTGCAAATTTACAAGATTTTGATAAATTTGGTGCTTTGTACGAAGCCACAAAAATGAGCCCCCCCACCCCACGAATTGGACAAAAACTCTAAATTCATCTCCAAAATACTTGGGCCCACATTCACTCGCACGCTAACACACTTTGACTCTCTCACAATCTCATTCACTCTCATGCTCTTTAAGTGTTTTCCTAGTTTTTTTGCCAACCACTTCAGCTTCTCCTTATCACTACCGCTTCAGCATCTATCTTTTATCTTCTCTTCTTTCTTCAGTCTCCTATGTTAAATCTTCTATTTTTGCCCGCAGACACAACTTCCTACAAAATGTTGGCAGTTCTGGTGACTTCCTCTTCCCGATCCTCTGGTTTGGGGGGACATCCTCGAAAGTCCCATAATTTTGCCCTAAGGTGACGACCTCTACCCGAACCTCCGATCTGACCTAATTCAGCCAGGATGGAAGTGGAGCATTTAATATAACTTTTGGGTGCCAGGAGGGAAGACAATGAAGTCAAACCTGTAAAACAACACTTTTGGTAGTATCCATTGTCAACCAACACCTTAAAGTCTTAATTTATAGCCCATGTAAAGGGGCCATACAAAAACAAAAAAAGAAAGGAATAATGAATTAAAATAGATAAATAGATGGATAGATAAATGACATATGAACACGAATAAACACATACATAAAAACATAACGGTGCAATGAATAGCACATTTACACAAACACACAACTAAAGCAAAAATCACATAAGAAAACATACTGCAGACCACAGATGCATATCATTATTTTACTGAGGTAAGAGGAAACCAGCGCTATATTTATTAAACACATTTCCAAACATGGCAGGATTTTACTAAATTAAATATTAAGTTCAGAAGCCATATATTATACATTAAAAAAAATACTTTGATCTTATATTTCTTTCTTACTATCGAAAATTCTTCAAGATTCCTCTGTGGAGAATGAGTTATCTGCAGAAAGATCAGCATATTTAAAAGCATCCCCATTTTCCTGGCTCTAAATATTTTAGCAAGGTACACATTCTAATATGCCCAAGGTATTCTGTATCGTAAAATAACAGCTTAGACACAAATATGAGTAAATCCTCACGTAGGCCTAACCATAGATTTCAGTAAAATCATACAATTTTTTGGATCTTTTTATGGGCAGAAATACCTTAATTTTATAACATGGAACTGAAATCAACCTAGTTGAAGATATTGGGGGTTATGTACTAAAAAAAAGTGGTGTTGTCACCGTGACAACCAATAAGTTGTTGCTGATTAATGCCAAATTCTACTGGTTCTTATAATGGTAGGACTGGGATCATTTTAACCCCTTAAGGACATTGAAAGCAATGCATTTCGAGCCCGTACATGTACGGGCTTTGTCATTAAGGGGTTAAATACATAAACCCCGTTTTTTATTTAATATAATTGTGAACATTTGTGCATTTCTCACAACTCATTTAGGTGAATGAAAGGTATCAGCGAAGCAAACACAATTTGCTGTACTGATATATACCAAAAAGTGACATTGACTTTAGATATTCTAAAAGAAAAGAATTCAAGAAACTGAACAACTGAAACAAAAAGGAATCTATTAAAAGTCTAAAAGAATATTTTTTCAAACGCATAACTTTTAGTTACATTTAGTTAACACAGAATGTGTTAACATAATCTTAAAGTACACCTAGGAAGATCAATGTGTCCAAACTAGCATAAACACTCATAAAGCCACAGAATTCGACATTAGATAACAGCCATTTATACCATCTAGTCTGCTCATTTTCCCTGATATAAAGACTCAGACCTAATCAGTCCTTGGTCTCAGCTTAGGATCAGGAGTCATCCCAGACATTTTCTGTACTGTTTTAGCCTCATAATAAAGCTTTTGTTTAATTTAATGATTAAATGTACATCTAAACCCAATGTGTGGCCCCCAACCACCTTCCATTATAACATTACATTTTTTTTCAATTTGCTGATACCTGAAAAGGCTCCTGGGAATTGGCACAGCTGAATGGATGAGTGTGGGTGAGTGCTTTATGATTGGGGAATGTAAATGTGCGGGCAGAGGTCCCGAGGGGATATAGAGTTCCCTTTCGGTTGACCTTGGTCAGTGCTACTTTTGGGAGCAACAGCTAATAGTCTTACCTGCTTCCCACCCTCCCTCCTATTATTTTGCTAACATCTTGTTTTCTTTCCTTGTCACAGCAGGCGGGTAGTCTGTCCTGGGTTGGTAAATTACAGTGTTGGATGATGAGTTGGTCTCAATCCTCCCCTGACCTCTGATGTGGTATGGTCAATGACCTTGGACGTGCCCACCAAGCTTATGGTCGGCTGGTAGTTGGCATTGGTGTGGGACAGCGGAAGTTATCTGTCATTGTTATTAGACAAGGGGGGAGGTGAGTACCTGTGCTGTTGACCAGATAGTTGGTGAATGCCCGGCATTTGTTAATCTGTTTATTTGTTGTTTTTTGGCTACTTATGTATTTATGGTTAAGTTATGGATGTTATGTTTTGGTTTAAGGCTAGCACAGTTTAATTATGGTGTTTAATAAAAGCTGTGGCTTGTTTTAATCCAAATTTCATGCTTTATTTGGTTTAAAGGTTAAGGTATCTGGGGTAGGAGTCAGAGCACGGTACACACCACCTTCATACATGTCCCTTAACAAATATGCTTATTTTAGTTTTCAGCAAACCCTTGTGATAGTTTGTGTAATATTTTACTAGGTCGATATTTTTTGTTTGTCCCGCCACTGAGCTTATCTATCCTTTTCAAAGTGCAGTTTTAGGAAGGTTACTGAAAATAAGAAAATCCACATAAGTTAAAACCTTTGTGAGTCTTGGGCTTGCCATTAAAAAGGTGTTGGATAAAAGAAAATGAAATGGAAGACTGCTAGTATTCTGAGGAACTACGTGTAATTATCCATTGGAATCACATCTCTGGAGAATGAGGTTTAATTCCGGCATTGTCACAAATGAAATGAGTTTCATGGTCTAGGGTGAACGGTAATGTATGACACCAGTACGCTCCTCTGTCTCAGGCTACAAAATTCGACTGTTCCATCTAGAACAAAATACATTCAATTAGACAGAAAATAACTCATGGTAGAAGTCCTATAAGCAACTCGGGAGAAGTGGCTGAAAGTTTTAACTATTGTACCACTGAACCACTCCATTTTCTCTTGTGCGTTTTATTGCAATTGTTCTGGGATATATGTTCTTCTGACTTATCCTGAACGTTCCAGATCATGTTACTTTACCAAAAAATTGAATACATGTGCGAGTGACGTTTCAAGATTCCCCTGAAACAAATGTAAATCTAAAAGTTCTATTAAAAACAAATATATTTTTTTCCATTCTACATCTCATTCTGACTATTTTAATGCAAGTAATTTAACCCTATATAAGTATATTATTATTTTGTTGGTTCATGAAGCACTGTTTCGGTGTAATCACAAGTATTTTAATTGATTGGAATATATTGTACACTAGGGGTATTGTACATAGTGTGAAAGGCATATATATTGGTCACCTTTCTTCCCTGTTTGTATCATTCTTTCTTCACTTTATATTTTCACTGTGCCTAATAGTGTTTTTAAAATACGTGAATTATTACAGTTAATGATCAGACCCCTAATATATATATATATATAGTCTTTTCGTTACCTTGTAATTAATTGGCCAACAAGGGAAAACTGCTCTGGAAGGAAATTCAGATAAAACAATCTTTCTTACCAGAGATGACATTTGTTAGGAAATCTTTTTGAACACATTTTAAAACATGCATGAGAAACTACCAATTACTAAACCCACTGAGATTTCCGTGCTGGAAAACATAGAAGAATTATCATACAAAAATAATAAAAACACAGACTCGCTAACCAAGGGCATTAGTGTAAATAAGCTTGTAACTAAGCTCAATGCCGTCTAAATCAAGTTTAAGGATTAGCCGTTTCAGTATCAGGATTTTCTAATGAAAACATAATGATTTTGTTGTGGACACAGATCTTAACAATGCCATTCATATAGTGACCACAGCTTAAACAGAGGTTCCGGTATCACATGCCTCCCAACCAGGGCCGGCCGAAGACTTAACGCTGCCTGGGGCGAAGTTTAAAATGCCGCCGACGCCGGGGGGGGGCGGCATTATCTACCCCCCCCGGTACTTACCCTTAAACAGTCCTGCGGCGAGTCTCCCTGTGCTGCCACGGTGCCGGCTTGTAATGCTGAGCGCCGGAAATTCACGTCACTTCCGGCGCTCTGCATTACAAGCCGGCACAGAGACCGAACAGGGAAACTCGCCGCAGAGGAGAGAGAGAGGGGCGCCGAGCGGGTAAGCGAAAACCACTCGGTGCCCCTCTCTCTCTCCTCCGCTTCAAAAAAAAGAAAAAAAAAAACGCTTGGGGCGGCAAAGTGCCGCCCCTTCTGAAGTGCCGCCTGGGGCAATTGCCCCAGTCGGCTCCATTGTAGGGCCGGCCCTGCTCCCAACTGTCCTGCTTTGTGCGGGACAGTCCTGATTTTGCCACTTTATCCTGCTGTCCCACAGAGCTCTACTTCTGTCTTGCTTTTCTGGACAGAGGTGGAGCTCAGCAGGACAGCAGAATTTGAGACCACAATCCAGCTTTCCTGATTTCATTCTCAGATGTCTGGGACAGAATTGTGCACATGCACCGTAGCGCTTCCAGTTTGAATGACACTCTACCTCCAAAACTTCGACCCAGGCCAGGTATAAAAGTTAGGAGGTATGATATCATTTGATAATTTCCAAGTTCTCCATTAACTTGTAATGGGGGCTTCTTCACGGTGGCATAGCAGAGGGAGTGGAGTTCTGCGTTATCTGAAAGATGAGCTACCATCACCTTTTATTTATTTTTGGTATAGCTGTGTAGTCAGTAGGGTACATAGAGTTATGTGCTTAGCTAGGTCTCATAATGTGAAGTAGTGTGTTGTAGTAGAGTCCTTGCTCTCGCTTTCCCTCCATGAGCCTAGGCTGTGGTAACTACCCCCCCACCTCCCCCTGCCAGACCGCCCGACCAAACATGGGCTGTTGACACGCTGTGACATCAGAGACTCTTTGCGTGAAAAACCCAGCACCCAGCAGGGACACCCCTGGAGTGTAAGTAAGTTTTCCAACACACCCTTTACCTAAAACTAGATAGCTAAGCACACAACGCAGACAGGATCGCAATGCACTGAAGCCTAAGCATTTATAACATTTATAGCCTATGTGAACTATGAAATTGTTTAAGTATGCCCAATTTCTAATCCTTCATCTAATAATGATCCACACTATAACTGTAAAATCTATTATTTTTATTAGTGTTGTTGTCATTATTATTAATATTATTATTATTATTATTGAATCCACGTCATATTACAATATTAAATGCTGATTCATTACAGTTATTAGATCTTTTCTATTTTTAGTTTAGTGATATAAACTGATTTGTACCTAGAGCGTACACAATATAATAATAAATGAGCATCCTTATTATAAGCAGAAGGGACAAAATGATTTTCTTTCCCATAAGTATATTATATTCTGTTTAGAAAGGAATGTGAACTGCTTGTGCTTTAAAGGGCGATTGTACCAGTACTATAGGTTAAGTATACCGACCTTTATAAGTTGTGCCAGGCCTCCTGTCTCCTGCCTTTTTGATGAATGCTGATGTACTTCAATAAAAATTTGCCAAAAAGGTTGCTGGAAGCAGCCATCTTGTTAAGTACCGGTTTCCTGTAGAGGCAGTTTATGTGAATGTATTTCAGATGAAATGTCTTTCTATTGCTTGTGTTGGACAAGTGAAAGTCACATCCATTTTTTAAACTTAACATGTGTGATATGGAGGGGAATTATTATTATTATTTATTTATCTATACAGTATAATGGAAACTGGAATTTTGGGGAAAAGTTGGGTGATCTAGCACCTTTGTTAGCTTCCAATCCTAAAGAGCTCTTTATTGTTTTAACTCCCCCCTTATTAAGGCTTCCTGGACCAATCAGCATCTGCCACAAGGAATCAGAAACCCACTTAAAGAGGGGCATAACTTAATAGGGAGGTATAATATAGCTATAGGTCCTGAGAACATGCCTACTACCGTAGCATATAAAATAGATTTTTTAGCACACAAAGTTTGAGTATTCAATGCAAAAATGCACATATAATGTGGTGTAAAATATATACGATTTTAGAAATAGATAGATCTGCTTTAACATGGCTGCTCTTTAAAATATTAAGAGCACATATTCTAAGATAATAAACTCACATTTATTGTAGGCGAATAGGGAATAAAATAGTATCCTTATCCCAAAACGTTGTGTTAAATTGGCCCCCGGGAAACTACTGCTACCAACAGAGAGGCGCGTGCAGATGCAACCGTTTATTAAAGAGATTTAAGGGTGAATGCACTCTTCTGGATTGATCTTTTAATAAAAAATGTTATATGTGTTCCCTAGTGAGTGGGTTAAATCAATCTGAACGATTTTACGGTCAATAGCAATACACATGCGCCATAAAAACGGTAATGTCCGATAGCAGTGTTCTGGTACATGCAAAGTGTTGGTGCGTTATTTTTATTGGTATATGGGTAGACCATTAGCGTTACCATCTGTATTTTTTAACAAAGGGACCTCAATGTTTCAAGTAGATGTCATTGGTCTTTACCATTGAAACGCAGAAATAGAACCATTGCTGACATGTATAAAATGAAACTTTTCCGCAGCTGAAGCTATATCTTTTTTTTTTGTCTCCATTGGAGACCCTATCATTACAAGCTGGCTATGATTATATAGCTGTAACAGTTGCCTGCTGCATTTCCTGAGAGTTGTAATCAAAGCTATATTTCTCTATTCCAAAAGGAAAAAAAAAAATCCATCATATTTTTAAGCGTCTAACCAGCAACAGAATCAGATTACATTGCAATCGAGAAATATATAAAGAAAAATAAATTGGCCCATACAGGCTGTCAATATCAGAGGCATAACTTTTCTAAAGAAATGAAGGTTTTGATGAATGGTTATTTTTTTTGTTTAAATAACAAAACAAAAAAAATGTGAGAAAACTTCTTTCATGTTTTCCACAAACACTTAAATGCAGAGATGTGTAACTCAGACCCAAATTATTTATGATAAATCAATAAAATCAATGATTATTTTTTTCTATCATGACATGCATTTAAATTCTATCACATCCCCCTTTCTCTCTTCTCCCCTCTAAACTATACATATGCCTTATACTTTCCTGAGAGTTTTTATCCAGAATAGCCCAGAACTCTTTGCTCTTCCTACCTGCTGACCCGCTATTTACTATGGATCGAGCCTCTGGTAACACGCTTGGTCAACAGGAGAAGACAGAGACAGGTCCTCCTGCTCAATGTCTCCTTATGGAACTCGGGGGTCCAACTCCATCTACAACATCTGTCTTGGGCCCTTTAATCTTGAATCCATCTGCAAGTTCCCTCTTAAGCATTAAACACAATGTAACGGGGATATGTACTGATACATCATAGGCCACTCTAAACCCATAATGCAGTCACAGTCAATGTACCCGATGACACCCGTGTAACAGTTACTTCTGTCTTTCTTTACTTAAACAACTCCATCACTCAATAGAATTTTATACAAAGCATATCATTCTATACAAAGTACTTTTACTCATCCAACGGGGATGACAAGCTTTGTTCATTTGGATAAATGTTTCAGTATTTCCTGAACAACAAAACCAATAGAAAACCCAAATACTCCCCAAGATGGATTTCATTATACAGTATAGCAAATGAGAATTAAATACTACTCCTTTAACGTAATAGTTTTATCAAAACCTTTTTTAAATAAATTACTGTGTTTTTTGTGTATTTTTGCATGTCATTTTCTGCCAGTTTCACAAAGAAATAGGAAGTTTAGTAGATCCAAGGGGATAATGTGACAGAGAAAGTACTGAGATCAAATGCACCTCCTTTACTTAAAGACCTAGGGAAGATCAAGTAAGCAGGAGGCCAATGTTGGAATACAAATCTTAAAAGCATTTACCCCGGTCGATGAAAGTAGCTTTCAATAAAAGCATTATCAAAGTTATGAAACCATCTTTGAGCATTTACGCCACCATAATAAAATTCCTCCTCCATGGTCCACTTTAATATGGAATTTCTTGGGTTGACTAAGAGAATGCTGATATTCTAATGCTTTATTCATAACTCTGGAAGCTTGTATCACTTAAAACATAGTTGTGTGAAGTTAGATGCTAAAAACAAGCAATGATACTCACATTCGTGGACCATTTTTTAGCATCCTTTTCTGATCCTAATACAACCGACCAGCAGCTGATGGGACATTTTTCACCAAACAGGCTTTTTGAAAACATAATTAACATATCTAATCACTGCCTGAATGTGGTCAAAGAAACTTTACACTTTTAATTCGTCCAATTGCCAAATGTACACACATTTAGTATTTAATTCACAGATCAATATCATTTTTAGGCCTACTCTACTACCCTGAATGTACTTCATTCTTTTAAAATGATTTTTACTTTTTGTCATCATTTCGTCTACTTTTTATGTGGGAATTCATAAGCCTATGAAAATTCTGTTGTAGAATATTGTTTATGCAATAATAACACAGAATTATCAGTCTGTCAGGTTTTGAAAACAATTTTTATTTTACGAGGTTTCTTTAAATGGCGGAAAACTTTAGTTACATATGATTTATACACATCATCAAAATGTATTTCTGCAAGTCGGTGTCATTTCTATGGTCCCTAAAGATATATTCCTTCAAGTTAAAATAGTCTATTTTCTGTCTAGCCTCCATTGGACTCCTCTTGATTTTGCCGGTTATGATGCTGCCATCTCTAGTTTCACTTCACCCACTTCCCAATTACGGTTCTTCTAGTCGGCACTAACTATCTTTGTTACGGGTACAATAATCACAATAAAATCATTCCTTCACAATTTACACAACAAACTTCTAAGGAATTTGGATACTGTGAAGAACTTAGTCTAGCAGAACTCACGAGTAGCTGAACTGTATCTGGTAATGATCTCTCTGAGGAATATGTCTATCAGAACCAGGAACACAAAAAAAAAACAAGTATCAAACAATATAGGGGCCATATGGGTTTATTCACTAAGGAATTGAGGCGACATGGTAGTGCATCAATAAATTGTACTTTAGGAGAGTGCATTAGAGAACACTTTTTTTAACTCATATGGTGCCTAGGGGAAATATCAAAGTGATTTTGTTACCTAAGGAGTGCAGACGCTTTTTTCCTTGATTTTATTTAATCAACAGGAAAGTAATAAAAACAGTGCCTAATCTGCAATTGTACTGAATAAAACGTGAACATTGATGAGTATATTTTAAGGGTAATATTGTAAGTCTAATTATGGATGACATTTCCTAGTTTATACCAAAAATCCCTCTGTTTGCATTTTGACAAAGATAGATCTTTACTGGACGTTGTTGAAAACTACCTGGCACTTTTGACTGTGTGCGTTTTAGCGCTTTGTCAGAATTAGGAATTGAGGCAATGTGAAACTGAGTGTTTCTGACGGCATCAACAACATTGGCCTGTTAGCGAAGTTAATTCCTAGTAAATTTGGCCGCTAGCTTAGATAATCTGACTTTATATATTCATATTCATTTGATATTCTTATGTTTCAATGATATATATATTACAAAACAGGGCCCTAACTTGAGGTAAGATGGGCAACTGTGAGATGAGGCGTACGCTTAACCAATGCCCTTGTCCCTACTTCAACTTCCAGAAGAGGACGTTATGTCAGCACAGGACAGAACCTTCGATCCTGCCCAAGGTGCCCGAAATTACAAACTGCAATGGCAGGTGAAGTTCCTGTACAGTCATTTATACACAATTATGCCCGTCAGTTATATGTCTGGTTCAGGCAGCTCTTTTAGTCAGCTTGTCATTTGTTGAATGAATTACATTCATTTGTGTGCGCTAGAAAAAGTCTGACTTGGGGGGTACTTTGTGCATGGCGTCTAACAGGTTATCTATCACCGAATCCGGTCATGTTCTAGAGAAGGGTTATACATTTTTTTTGTTTTTTTTAATGACTTTATATTCATTTTTGGCTTAGTTTGTAATCCGACTATTAGTTCCAAACCACAGAGTCAACATCTTGGTTCAGTATATTTATATTCCGCCATTTTGAACAAAAATAGATTCAGTGGCTTATTAAGTTTCCTGAGGTTCTTTGCCTTTAAAGGCGTTCCTGAAGCCTGATCTCTGGGTTAATGTCCACTCAAAGTGTTTTTGCATAGTATATACCCAGGAATAATACACCAATCTCATCTAGATATACTGTTTTATTTGAGCTAGAGTACATATATAATATACACAGAATTCAACACATTTCGCCTAGCTACAGCTCTGACAACTTTGCAATATTTTTTAATGAATCAACCTTCATCATATTAGATGTGGTCACAAGCTTTCAGGACCACAGAGGTCCATTCTTAATCTCACCTTTTGACCATTGGTCCGCTAACCTATATTCACCATCTTCTCTGGGGCATTAATTATCCATTTGTTATATCATCCTAAAAATAGTTGCATTTAGTTTTAGAATGTATGATATCCAAGCTATTTAGCTCATACGATAGAAATAGTCTTCTATCACCTCCATCTTGTTACTTCGTTCCAATTTATGCCTAAAGTTATTCTAAAGGTCAATTAAAAAAACTACCCAAGTGATACATATTACAAAAAAAATTTATAATAATAATAATAATAAAATAATACTAATAATAATAAAAAAAAAATTGTATTTGAAAACTGATCTTCTAAAGGATATTTTGTTACTGGAATCAGAATGTCCCAATTAGGATTTGGCTCGACCACGTTAAGTATGGCTTGTTGCAAATGTCTTTATTAATATTATGTGCTGTAAGATATATGTGGGAAATTAACAGCTGTAGCTGAGCTGTTTTCCATGCTTGGCTGCCCCAGGCTCCTACGGAGTGCAGTAAATTCTTAAAGTGGTTGTTATCTGTTTCATTTCTCCACTTCCTCCTCTGTTTAACAGCTTTAAGCCACTACAAATCATTACGTAAATGCTGCAGGATTCTACACCGCACAATAAAATCATTTTTTCCCCCGGAATTTATTTCTTACCTGATAACAATTTAATCGTAAATGTGAATGTGCCAGAGATTGTTTTTAACTAAATGTCTTACACATGTCCGCGCGCTATTGATTCAGTGTGTGCTTATAACGCTCGAACCTTAATATAGGCTAATTGAAGCGGCATGTAATCTCGTGCAAAAAGATTCATAGCTTTCTCTAAAAGCTTTCATTGCAACACTGTGACGGCGTATTAAAAATGAAACAATTGATTACGGATAGCGGTGACTGTGACTCGACACATATATCAGATGTAACTTGTATATACAATGTTCTGTATATACGGGATGGCTTTGTAGGTAAATGAAATGAAACATTTGTAAAGGATAAACTACTTAAAACGCCGATGCTTTTTTTATTGTAATTTTTTTTTCTATAATTCTTCATTAAACTGTCAAAACATAGGAGCTTTTTCTTATCGTTAAGTCATTTGAGATTTAATTTGATTGAAGAATGATTAGTGTATATATATATATATATTTAATCTTTGTTCTCCATGATTTAACTGAAATAATCCCAGTTCCGTTTTAGATAATCATCGAGACACACATTCTAGAGTAGGGTTAGCCAAATAAAATAAATCTAAATAAATAAATCACTGGATAAAGTTTGGGGAAAGTACAAAAAAAAAAAGGAAACTAAGGGCAAATAAAATAATTGTTTTAGCTTTATACAGGCATTTAAACTCTTTCTAAATACGGGGATATGCAATTGTTAATATGAAGATATATATTTGACAATATACTCTATATGGCCCATTTGTATCATGGGGTATATTTGTTTGCCCAAAATACAACTGAACAACTTGGCATGTAGGTCTTCATTGCAAAGTTGTTTATCAAGGGGTACAGTATATCTATAAGTATGCCATATCTTGCTTTGTAATGGGCTCTTTGGGCAGGCTTTCTGATGTAGAGCTTCCAATTTTTATTATTATTATTATTATTATCATTATCATTATTATTATCATTATTATTTATTGTTTTATATAGCACCATCAAATTCCATACTACAAAGGGTAGACAGGACATTGCATGCAATATATAACATAACAATTTGACTTACAGAAACAAGAGGTGAGGAGGGCCCTGATCAAAGGAGCTTACAATCTAGAAATACCATTGAGGTGGAACCACTTCGGACCATATGGATCTTTGTGGTTGGTTGAATCAGGTCCTGTTGATGACATATCTTGGCCTTTCCGTGGCATGTGTGACTTTGAGGAACTTACATAACATGGTAAGCAGGGTCTATTGCGTTATATAAGAAAATGAGTTTTAGAATAAGATATCTGAGATGTTCATCTTTCAAATGAGATCTTTAAGTACCAGCGTGGAATATGCCATCATTCACTAGCGCAGATCAGAACCATTGATTTAAATTTAAATGGGCATCTCTACTTTAGGCTGTGGGCCTTAAAGTGCCAGGGCCGATATTAATCCCCAATTGGCTTTCATGATACAATTGTATCACCACGATGAAAGATGATATGTTGTATCATAAATAAATATGATTTTAAATATGTTTTTAAGTGTGATATCATATCTGTTTCTTCATATGGGAAACAACAAAGAAACTCTCAACATTGTAAAGTTATTTTAGCGCAGAACAATCTAAAAACAATTATTGCAAAAAGTGTTAACACAACCCTTTCTGTTCACCCAGAATCTGCGGTAATCTAAAAAAAAAAATGTAATTCTTTTAACAAGCATTTTTCATTGGCAATTAATGTGTTAGTTCCTGTAACTTAATTAGGAAGCATGTTTGCCTGATTCACATTCACTCTAGTTAGTAATTTAATTACGTTCTTGAAGAATCTTTTTTTTTTCTTTCCAAATGCCAGTCGCACTTTAGAGAATCTAATTTTAATAGTTGAAATGTAAGTAAGTTGCCTCAAAGTTGATAATTAGTACACATTCTTGAATAGCGGTTACTGTCTTAGTGGACTTACAACACAGCAACAGCTTTCGTTGTCAAAGTCCGTCTTTTAATTGTGACAATTTACGCTGGAACTTTTTAGTTAGTAGAAACATTTAATGTTTAATCAGAATTTAGGACAAAGGGTCATTGCTTTGCATTCAGTTTCCAAGGTAGATATCGCACAGCAGTGCTAAAATAATAAAAGCTAAAATCCTACAGAAATATACAATTGATGACCTGATAGTAAGTACCGAAAGTGTGGCCGTTGATTGGATATGCGCAGCTGAAAGCTATGTTTTTACGCTCATGTAGCATGTGCCTGAGGTATGTTGGAGATGTGGGGAAGAACCAGACTCCTTCTTCCACATTTGGAGGACTTCTGTGAAAATCGTCCCGTTCTGGTCAAAAATGTTAAGCATTACTAAGGAGCTCACTGACATCGAGCTCTCATCTGACCCAGCATGAGGGCTCCTACAACATACTAAATTCTCTCTGTCGAAACACAAAAAGAGCCTAACAGTACACATCCTTAACACCCCCAAGGCATCTATCCCGCTGCTCTGGAAACAACAAGATCGTCCTACAGTTGCCATCAGAATGGAAACAATGGAGGAATACAGACAAATGGAAGAGTTTATTTGGAATTCTAGGGGACAGTTTGAAAGATATACAAATACCTGGGTTCATTGGCTAGAGTCCATGTCATTGAAACGGACCTAAATATTATATTTAGATATAGTAATGAAATTTATTGCAATGAATTTTAAAATATGTTGTTTAGGGAAAAAAACAGGTTGTTTTTTTTAGAAACAAAAAATCTCAACATAAGAGAGAGCAAACCAGCGCCATTTTGTCTACAAGAAAATATATTTTCCTGCGCTCTTATTGGTTCAAATTTATAATGCTATTTTTTTTTATATTATTTTAATATAAACATATAAATACATAAATACAAACATATCCATACATAAATACACATTTATAAATAAATTTACAAATAAATAAATATATAAATAAGACATGGCACATAATACAAAATAATATTTTCTGAAACGTTCAGTTCACAAAACTTTCTAAAATAGCATAATTTGTGCAAAAATGGGTTTCCAAAATTTGTACTTCAAACCTCTTAACTACAACTTTTCGGGACATACTATTGAGGACAGTTTCAAAATTGTTCTGTATGTCTCTATTTTCCATTATGTTTCTATGAAGTATCACTATTCTTATTCAATAAGATGTCAGCATTCATATTAGAAAGGACACAACATATAAACATTCTTAAAAATCCAAATCCCTGCCGTTTCATTATAAGAAACTGAAAAAAAATATACTGGAATTTGAACTAAAGATTAGAATTGTTTTCTGATATTGATCAGGATTAGCAATAAATAATCTGTTGAAGGGTCCCTGTGTGAGTAATTAAAAAGAAGCATTCAAAAATAACACAAAATAGGATGAGTTTCTTGACATTTGATAATAGTGCAGGAATAAAAAAAAAGAACAAAATTGATTGCAGGAATAAAACTCTGCAGCAGAGTAATAGTGAGATACTGTATTATCTCTAAAAAAAATATACTGGAATTGGAAATCTACCACAAATCTTTTATGTGCCAAAAATAGGGTTAACACAAACGTGAAATTGTAGCCCCTAAACATAAATACATCATAGAACATTTTATGTTATAGTATCTGCCAAGGATATAAAAATATATATATGTCAAAACATTATAGACATTTAATTAATGAACTTCCCCATTTGGAGGGATCAGGGTAGAGGACATCACTGGAACCTCCACCATTTTGTCCTATAATAACCTCTTGTGAATTTCCTTCAAAATTCCGCAGCTTTTGATGAAGTCCTCTCCCTTTGATTGGAGCATTGGGGAAGGGGACATCACCAGAAGCTCCGTCATTTTGCGCTACAATAACCTGGCGGGAACTTCCGCCAAAATGACGCAGCTTCGGAAGATGTCTTTTCTCCCAATTGAAGGATTGGGGGCATGACATCACCGTAAGCTCTGACATTTTACCAGAAATTTACTGGGAGGTTATCTTTGCAGAGATGCAGAACAAGAACATGGAAGTGGAGCTGCGAGACATGGAAGCAGAAGTGGTCAGAAGAGAAGGTAGGGAGACATTTAGAGAGCACGTGAGAGAGTGATAGAGCGAGTGAGACTACATGTGGGCGTTGGACAGTGATTTTGTTCCCAAATTTAAAATGGCTCCAGATTTTGGTCCAAAATGAATGAGCAGGAAACAGAATTGGTTGTTCGAAAACGGATGGGCCAAAAATGAATCTGAATAGTTTTTTGCCCATTTGCACATGTGTAGTCACAGTTCACCATAAACTCCATCTTCCATTGGACAGGATTCCAGATCTACTACTTATTTTTACTTTTAAATTTAAAAAAAACCCAAAACATGTTTTCTAAACCACCATAAGTATATTTTGCAGTTGACGTAAACTTGCAACCTAATTTTTATAGTTTGTCTATTTTGTTTATTCCTGCTGCTTCATTTCCATGCTATATAGAAATAAACTTTTGTATGACACGTTCATCCAATTTACAACTATGTCAAACAAGAAACCGTATTTACCTTGGATTTGCAGCAATAGAGAAGACGTACTTTTTGTCTGATATTGGGATAGAGGTAGTTTCAGATTATCGTCAGGTTCCTCTCTCCCTGAGAAATGAAAATCTAGTAAAATTTGACACCCTACACGTTCCACCGCTGGTAGAAACTGAAATCAACATGGGATTGAAGACACCAAATTCAACAAATTAGTATGGAACAACCAACACGGTATTAAAGACGGATGTCGGAACTACATGATAAGGTTTATATGACAGATACTCAAAACCACATTTCCTATCAATTCTAATAGAAAGAGGAAAAGCAATTGAGTGTTCTGTACAGCTCATTTCATTTCTCTACAAGCTAAAATCTACAAACACACAAAGGACAACTAAAAAAAATAAAACAGAGACATGTCTAGACTTTTACTTTTAAATATTTTTTTTCTTTTCTTTTTTTATTTTATAAATTGATATTGTGTAATGGTAGAATGATATTTAATGGAAGAAATAATTCATTAAACTCACGGAAAGTCTGTGTAGAGTAAAACTCATTCAGCTCAAAGTAACTTGTGGCAAAGTGTTATGAGACAATCACGTTATTTCTTGCAAGGTTATAACTGAAATACATCTTGATTTCAATAATCACTTTGTGCTTACATTTTTGAAACATATAAAAAGGGTATGTGGAATTCTGCGTAAACCGCTAGAGAGAAGAGTGTTAAAAATGATTTATCACATAGCACTAACTACATTGACCAATCTGGTTGCCAAAGTAAGATAAAGCATGCCAGGAAGTTGTCTGATCTACTGCGGGGGAACAAGGTTAGAGATGTAAAAAGATTTTATTTCTAAAGTCTACAACACGTAAAAGAATATGTCACTTAGTTGCACAAGAAGGGCTTTTGAGCCCTTTGTGTGCCATGAAATCAAGGCTCTAAAGGTTTAAATGCTGTTTGTGGCTCCTTCTCATACAAACTGTGTAAAGTTTACGATGATTCATTGTTAATCACACACCTGTACAGCCCGACTAATGAAAGTCCATAGAGGAAAGGACTTCACTAGCATTGTCATAAAGAATCAGCTCAGTGTCAGGTTTGGGCATGAAGAGTGACCCAAAATGTAACATGACTGACAACAATGGCAGCCTCCAGGTCTACAGGAAGTTTATTATAACCAAATGAGGTTTTTTTTGTCAATGCTTACCTAAAATACGTTATACAGCACTGTATTTGATGTTTTATTTTTCATGGGACTTTCCTTTTAAAGGCTTTGGAGTATAATAAGAGATCGGAAAAAGTGAAAAAATGCAGTTTTTGTGCAACCTCTATTTTGTGGTTCACTGCTCCTCAAAGTGAAAGGAGATATTAAAAAATGTGGCATTTTGTAGCCTGGGATGACTGGAATAGTAAAAGGATATCTGACATCCAAAGGATGATGTCATATCCTTGTACTAGACAGAGTTCGGGTTCTAGACTACACAAGTTCACCACCGAACCAATATGTGACGGGAATGTTAAGGCGCTAGGATTTCTTTATTTTTGTGGAGGGCTGGGTTGTTTCCCTGATCCATTTCACATAACAGAATCTTTTTATAATCTGTAATGAAAATCTTATAATTCTAAATATCAAATGCATTCTATAACAGACCATATTTCCATTACTAAGGTTCAATAGTAACAATAAAAAAAGAGCTTTTCTGTGGTTCCTAGCGGAGTATTCCTGGGTTAATGTCACACATAATTCACAGTTACATAGCTTTATTTTTACCATTCATCTCCTTCCACACTGAAGCGTACTACATGCAGAGGAATATGTTAGAAGATCGATACTAGTTACCTTTCTGATGAGTCATATCCTCTAATAGTCCATAGTCCAGATTCCATCAATATATGTGTGGCTACATATAAATACATGTCCGATCTATGCTAATGATTTCTTTACATGCTGTGAGATGCACGCAGTTTATATCTCTCTCTTTCGATGTCGACTTTAATGATTTTGTATCCGTTTTTGACAGAAAACTCTTATTGTGTGACAACGAAACTCCATTGTTATACCTAAAATAGATTAAGCAATCAGTAGAAAGTGTATCCAAACCAATGGCTACATGAACCAATTCCATGAATATTCACATTTTAAGAATAAATGGCATCATTTCCCGCTTTCTCTCGAGCAGACTGATGGGCCAAATTGTTCTGCTTTTAAATTCTAAAAAGTTTCTATCTCTCTCTCCCGCATACCAATTTCCAACTTTTCAGAAAAACGATAATTTAAAAAATAAAAAAAAAAGTTCATATGCTTGGCCTAACTATTGTAGCAATAAATTTGGAAGACTCGTCATAAAGACATTTTGGTCCTCCTAGAAAAGATAAACCAATTGACTACTGGTATAGCCATTTTATTTATGCCTTTAATATATCAAATTTTCTATAAGTCAGATCGGAAAAAGTAGTTTTTTTGTGCTTCACGCAAATTGCAAGTAATGTTGCCAAAGTCATGGAAACATTTCTTTTACAATTTGGCTCAATTAGCTCTGCCTGAAAGTAAGCAAGTTTAACTCAGGTTTTAACATATTCTAAGATAATCACATTGCTCCATGGCAAGAACTTCAGTATTTCAACAAAATAAAATAATAATGCAGCACATAGGACCTAGATTGTGTTTTTGCACATTTTCAGCTTCAGTATGACTCCCCTGTGACATCATAAGTTCAATTTCTGATTAGTAAATGATATTTTTTGTCTGCGTAAAACAGCACATTTAAAATAACGTAAATTAATCATGATTATTTGTAACAAAGATATAAATTATAGAGCTGCCAAAGTAGGTTGCTTAATTCACTTTTACCAAAAACATGGCAAACCTCCCAAATTAAAGTCTTCTGTTTATGTAGCTATTCAATGCTTTTCCAATGGTATCTTAATTATTTTGCATCTGAATAATGGATACAGTCCCTTTTGTCTTTACAAATGTATGCGTTGCCAACTTCTGGCATCTCAGCCAGGGTTCTATTCTCTGTTAAGATGATATCTATATGGAAGAAAATAATTAGCTATATTATTTTCGTCAATACAAAAGATGGTTAAAACGTTGCTATAATTGTGCATTTTGAGTCGCAACAACTTCTGCTTTTTTTCTTAAGGTAACTGCTTGATGGATCGGAGTTTTTCTGTATGACAAGCACAGACCGAATTAGGCACTCAGTGTACCGGCCAAAGAACATATTTATATAGGTATAAGTCAATGACGCAACTCTTACAATTTTGTATTCCACAACGACACTCAATGTCAATTCACTCATGTCAATTCTTATGTGACATGAATACTTACTTGGTAGAGAAATCAATTGAACAAAGAAGAAGACGAAAGCTTCTCTTGGTTCATATGTGTTTTAGTGCCTTATCATATAGGGTAAATATGTCTACTTTGCCTTCCCCATCATTCTGGTGGAAAAAACACTGCCTGGTGAACCTTGGTGCTTAACGAGAGCCTTCTGGCTGGAAGTGTATTCAGTGTGTGCTGGAAACAAGTCTCTTTGCTGGACCCAAAAAAATCCATTTATTTAAAACAAGTTCTAATCAAGACCAGATATCGACTCCTCCTTTTGTTATCTCATTCCGGGAAGTCATTCATGGAGTCCAGTTCTTCCATAGGTTACTTCCAAATCATCCCCACATGGCAAATCCTATAGATGAATGACAAGACCAGAACCGAAACATGCTTGTGAGCCCCTGGGTCATGTGCTACCACTCATTCATAGAAAAACAGAAACTGGGTGACCTGAATATATATTTTTATCATTGTCTGTTTCACAATACTTTTCTATGGGATCGCATAAACAACAACATTAGTTTCTGTTACACATATTGTTGGTACTGTACATTTGTCCTTAGGCACCTTCAAGTTCACATAACTGTAAGTCATACTGAATCTTTGATTACTTTTGGTACACATAGAATACCTTGAAGACAATTGACGAGCCTACCAATATCACCCCCAAAGAGAAGTAGATCCATCATTCCTTATGACTATAATCTACTTTAGGTTTTATTTGGTGCTTCGTTTATAGATAAAATATGAAGTCTATATATTGATAGATTGGTATTGTTTAAAGAGTGGGGCACGCTATCTGATTAAAGGTACAGTTCTGAATTACTTTGTACTTTCCTAAAGAAAACTACTTAAAAATGTAATACTATGTTTTTAATGATAAAATATCCATAGGTGCTAACTTCTTCCAAATGCATTTCAAACAAAGCAGATATAGTGAATTCACAAAAAATAATAGTTTTATTAACTTTTATGACCTTTGCTGTCAAATGTGCTACTGGTGACATCACAGCATGACATGATGGATGGCACATTGAATATAGTTAAAAATGAATTAGACCAAATAAGAGCAATTATTCCTCCATACATATATCATGCAGTGATTTAATAAATAATGTTATCAAATAATGGCATCAGTCAAGTGATGTTAATCTGAAGATTCCGTAGATGAAAGAGATTTGATGTCTTGTAAAGTGCCTCTGTCGCTTAAAAATCTAAAAAAAAAAGAGTTTATAGCAGTGAATTGAATGGTTTTTTAATATGTGCTAATCTTTATCAACATTTCTCATATCCTGCACTGGAAAACACTCACTTTCTATTTCAAAGAGCTTCTCAGGTTTAATTAACAACGATACCCTCAAAGCTTCCAGTAACGTAAAGGATAAAAAGCAGGTACAGCGATGAATCCAATAAAATGAATCCAGAAAAGGTTTGGGATCTGGTGATCCATTGTAGCTTCTCATGAAGCTTGGCAGTTCAATATTAAAGTTTTCTAGTGTTTTTTTTTTAATCTTAAATTTGGAAATTTACCAGTTTATGATCACTCAAGCAATATCTCGTCTTCTGTCTCATTCTCCCAACCTCCCGTTAGAATATAAGTCAGCAAAAGCAGGACCCACTTCTTCATCTCCATCAATATGTCTTAATGGGATTTATTTTGATGAAATTATGTCACTTTTGGTGTTTCTGGGGTTTTTTTTATTCTCAGCTACTGTAATGTAATGTAAGTAAACTATATTGTACAATGTTAGTTTCAATAGCTTTCTCTGAAAATAAACCATATTGTTAAAAAAGTAGATGGGTCAAGCCAACAATATAACAGGGGCGGAATTATGTTTCATGGGCAAAAATGTTGACTGGAACTACTTTAATCACATGGTATAATGATCAGAAAGGTCGAATACAGCAATTATTAGTGAGTCTGTAAAAAATCAAACCTCCCAAAAAATACATTACAAAACTACCCTGTATTTGCTGTCAGGAAATCTATTAGCTTTCAAATCCAAAAGAATATTATAAAATAGTTTTACTGTGATGCTGAAAGAAGTACAAAAATGTGTTATCAGTGGGACATTAACAATTGTCATAATAAATTATTACCATTGTTCAGACATGACACAATGAACAATGATCAAAAACACGTTATAAACCAAAGAATGCCAGGAAGCTGTCTTTAATAATGCCAAATGGGTGTATTTTTCATTGGTTTTATTAATTTCTTAAGAAAGAAGTAATTCAGTTTCCACAGCAACCAATGGAATGTTCATCGAATGTCTTTTGAAGAACAAGAGATCTTTACCTGTTACCCCGATTGACCTAGTCTAGCCATATGAATGTAAAATGCATAGTATTTTCCATCCTCACATGAAATGTCATCTAACCTATCTTACATATAAGTTAAAAGTGTACCCTGCTGATATAATTAAAATTTTGCAAGAAAACACATTGTATTCAGGATCTAAAGAAAAAAACAATTATTGAAGGCTGGCTATTGTGTGATAATTTTACAAAAAGATAGATTTTTTGTATTATTTTGAAGTCATATAATAGTTGATTTTTAAAACACAATTTTAAATCATGGAGACGCAACTTCTTAAAAAAAATTCCAAAAAATAACAGTTTATAATCAACTTCAATCAGTTGAGCAATCAATGGTTTTTATAGCATGCTGATTACCCATGGGCTTCAAATGCATTTAATCCTTATTTTAACGTTTCCACATTATTGGTTCACATGCAGACTTGCCATTCACTGTGGCTTACACGAGAAAAAAAAGAAGAATATGTAACAGAATAATTACAGAGGAACCATCTTGTTCTCAAGTAAGCTTTTCTTTGAGAGACCGATACCATCCAGTAAATTGTAATTTGTGAACAAATAGATTTGATCAGGTCTTTTAACTCATTGAAATTTGTAAGACAGGAACAGGGAAATATAAAAAAAGAGAGAATGGAATAGAGAAAGAGATGAGCAAAAAAAATGTATAATCCCCCCTAGGGATGCAAACAGGGCTAAGGCAGGGCAATCTACCTACCTTACTACCCCTTGTGATGTAGGGAAACATATTGCTGGAGTTTGATGTCATATGACAGCACTCATGGTAAAGTAGGCAGCACAGACCTTGATTGAATTACAGCTCAGCGGGCCAGTCAGGGGGTTGGTAAAGTTGGGTATTTTATAAACCACATTCATAATAGCAATATCCTGATGTTCTGTAAAAGGAACGTAACATTGAACAGCATGTCTTTTAGTGAAAGAAAATCACGATAATCCACATGATGTAATGACATGATGTAAATTGAGGTCAAAGTCTAAAATGTAGCCATGATGAAGTGTGAGCCAAGTACTGAACAAAACTTGATTCAAAATTGCAAGAAAGTTCAACCATCAAAACATCAACCCAACCTGCAAGATTGCACAAATGAGAAACACAAGGCTTTTTTTTTTAGAGGAACTGTACCTTAACTTTTCTTTTAAAAGATATGCATGATTATTCCTCTCTGTTAACCTTTTCCTCTCCATTGCTGAGTTACTGTTGTTGTTTAGATCAGGCAGCCTTTGAAAGGCCGATTAAAGACAAGAGAGAAATTGATGAGACGATGATGTAGGTTCTACAGGCCGCCACTAGTCTTAGCCTCCATAACATTAACTTTTAAACTAAATATCTCCGAAACAATTATACCGTTTAACAAACACTACACCTAGACTTTTCTTTTATACATTCCCACTATCTACTATAACAAGAAAAGTTGATGATGTTCAGCACTGCATTCTTCAAACTAAATACGCACAGGTGGCCTTTGGAATAACTTTTGAAGCAAAGGCATATTGGCTTCATGACGAGGTAAGCCTTTCTGCTATTGCCCGGCATTTAGACTGATAGCCTTTCTCAACATCAGCCATATGCTCGGAACATTAACGTCTGAAACGGTGCCAAATTATTTGTAAATAATTTAGAAAGTCTGAGAATTAATGAATTCACTGACTTTGCATTTATTGCCAAGACATCACTAGGCATTTCCGAACTTAAAGCTAACTACAGCCTGCATTATGAAAGTATTGAGTTACTTTCAAACCTCATTAGTTCTTTTTAATACACAGATAATAAAATTGTCCATCAACAGTGAGATTTTATCAAACCATAAAGGACCGATTAGTGGTTTTGATATTCTATTGTATAATTATACCGGAAAGAGACTAGTTACTGTTCATAAATAAAAAAGGATGCAAAGACTCAGTAAAGCCCTGGGAAAAAAACACCCAATGTGTCCCTTTATGGCAATTTTAAATATTGGCAAGTGGATCTTGTACGGGGTTAATCATTGCCAAGAGAGCTACATCAGTCTACATCAGTATTTAACAAAAAATATATTAAAAAAAAATTTTTTTTTCCAGATGGTCATGGCATGGAGTAGATACAGTTACCATAAGTTCACTTTACCTCCTTTAGAACCACTAAAAATGGTACTGGGTATTGAAGATTACATAAAACATTTTTTTAGAACTCTAGTGGATTCCGTGGTGCTATTACAATATGAAAGGATTAAATATTAGCGATTGAAAATTAACAATAACATTAGATGGCCCTGCACCTATGACCTTACAATCTAATAGTTGGACCAAGGTTGTCAGCTGAATGTATACGGAAGGCAGATTGAAATAAGACAATGGCTGGAGGAAGCTTGAATGGAGAGCTTGAGTGAGGCCCTCTGACCGATGTCACTGACTTGTGCCTGGAGCAAAGATGAGACGCTGCATGAGTAATCCTAGATCAGAAATAGTTGTATTGGGTGCCTGCACTAGATGTCTGCAGTAAACAGAAAAGTATCAAAAATGTCACATTTCAAAGCTCAATACTGGGCAGCTAAAGTGGATTTCCATTGAAAATTAGTGATGGTAGGATCTGGAGATTGTATTGAACAAGTGGAAGTTTGGACATTTGTTTTAAGCACAGAACATCGTAACGTTGTGATACTCTATCCTTGAAAGCTCTGGGATTTATTGGGAAATGTTAAACAAGTGTCCATGGAGGGTGTAAATTGTGTGAGTTTTATGCTTTGCGTTTTATAAAAAAACAAAGTTGAATCTTGTTGTCAAAGCGGAATCACAACAATGAATCAAAGTCGTCACAACAATGCACCCCATGCTTTTTATAAAGAAATTCTGATCATCATAAACACTTTTTTGTACGTAAAAGCAAAGTATGTAGTGTAAAGCAAAATACATAAAGGGATCTAATACATTATAGGAGGAGAAATCTTAGAACAAGAGATCATAATCTAATAGTAGAGGGTCAGATACTTAAATGGAATCTAAGGAAGCTTTACTTTACTGATTTTAAAATGACCCTTCAGCAGAGGTGGTAGAGATGAATACAGAATTTAAACATGGACCAATGACTGATTAAGTTCTGAGTCTTTAAAGCAGGAAAAATAAGCAGACTAGGTGGGCCGAATGGTTCTTATCTCCTGTCAAATTCTATGTTAAGTATCCTTTAGTTTTTCTAGAAGGCGCATGAGAAACAGAAAATGAATGAATGAATGAATGAAACCCAAAAATCAAACTGCAAAGCTAATATTTCGTTAAAAAAAATTTATTTTTATGCAGAGTAGATGTTTCTATGAGATAAAAAGATGTTGAACATGTTGTGCAAACTGCTGATTCCTACACAGTACAAAAAAAAACTTCACAAGACCTTGCTGCCAGGCAGCATATTTTCATTCTGTTCCAGGCTTTGGTATGCTCTTTGACTTTGCAAAATGTCATTTAAAAGCCACACTCGTGGGGCTTTGAGAGAACACAGAGCCGTACGCATTTACATAGAGGTGAGCATCTGTGCCAGCGTGACAGAGCACCACCATCCCATGCTCCCCTTATTCTCTTTAAGATTAATGTCCAGGTTCCAAATACCTCCCCGAGGGGAAACCGGTAGGCCAGCTACACCAAGGTGTTTTCAATAAAACATTTTGAACTACAAATGGAAGAAACAAGAATTGAAATGATTTTAGACATAGCAGGCCCCTTGTCATAAATCAGAAATAACAAGGAAATGCAGCATAAAATACTGTTTATTAAATGTCTCTCTGTATTCACAACTTCATCTTTCTCGTAAAGTAGAACTTTCTGGAGGGGCAAAAGGTAAAGGAGTTGAGCAAAGTCCAAGTTGTGATTAAACAAAATAATAACCAATCATGTTTAATTCAATTTTGTAGTAAAAAAAAAAATTGAACATCTTGTGCTTTAAAAATGATTTGTTGACAACGACATACTGTATTTTGATACAATATACACTTAATTCACAGATATATTTAGTGGCAATTTGTGGCATGGCATTTTTTTTATAAAATCACAGATTGTGGAAGTATTGAAAGGACCATATAGCTGTATGGTATCCTTTTTAAAACCATAGAAAAAAATATTTTAAAATGATTTTTAAAATTAGTATTTAAGTTAGATCCCAACTCAGGGTGTATAGTAGTTAAAGTCATTATTCATTATAGATGAGGCTATTTTCCTCCCCATTGAGTTAATTCATCTAGTGCCTGATTGTCCACGGAGCCCAGCGGGTGTCAAATTGTTCATTATTATTTAATTCATAAAATATATCCTTTTCCATCTGATACTGGAATGGCATCTGTTGAACAATTTGATCCAATGTGGGACAGATTTGCCAGTGCCATAATCTGGCTATTACTATATTAACGGCAAGTAACAATTGGACAACCAGGTATTTTTTGGAAAATAATTGAATGCCAAAATGTAGCAGAGCAGATTCAGGATCCAATAAAGACAGAAGGTCATATTCCAAATCTCCTCTCCTCTTTTACCACAGAATGATTGATATGAGTGTATGACAGATGGCACTACTAAGCTGTGTGTGGCAAAGATGGTACCCACAAGCTGTTTGGGGGCAGAGCTGGCACTGTGGGACATGTTGCGCTTGAGGACGCACGCCCTGGAGCAATTTTCGCACCATGCCCCTGGGCTTTCTAGTTACGCCCCTGCCACTAGACACCATTATACATTTAGTTAACCTGACAAATACAGTTTGGGTTTTCCCTTTAATCACCATTAAGACTAGTTCATCCTCTTATACCAAGTTAACCATTTTATCCATTATATATTCTACCAATACGGACCAATTTAATCTTTTAATTAATGTGTGATTTATTTTCTTTATTTATCTAGCACCCTTTGAATCACTGTATTACGGCATCAATAAGTTGCAGTCGCATTAAAAACAAACATTCTTCATGTTATCAGCTTTTGGAAGACACAATAGCAACTGTGTACCGGGTTTTTTTCAGAAATAAAACTAACTGTTATCTGTAAAAAACTGAAATACATAGGATTTAATAAAAAAAAGCACTCTTAACATCTACAGTTCTTCATTCTGTTGGATAATGTTCTTCTGCAGCGCTGTGCTGGGACCATAGGTACAATCCATACTTTACAATTGTTATTAAAAGTTTATAAGCAGAACAAGAAGGATCTCTTCATCCTACCAGCCAGCTGCTGTCTCAAGTCTGTTACGAGTTTGATATTTTTACAGATCTTAATAACAAAATCAGCACAATGTGCCTTTTTTTAATGCATTTAATCAACTTTTGTACCTCCCAACACAATCTTTAATATTTCATAAAATTTGTTGAGGGTATAGCATACAACCTGAGGGAAACTTGTATAAATTGGGGCTACACATGGGGTGGAAAATATATTAGGCATAAGGTCTTGTCGCGGTGGCTACCTGTTTTCTATGATGGTAATGATTAATAATTATCAATGTGATGCATTTTTCTTGACATAAAGTTCTGCTTATTCTACTGCAGTATGCATGGGCTTTAAAGACTAAAGGATCTGAACATGTATAGCTTGGAGGACAGAGGGGAGAAAGAGCAGTCATGATAAGACCATTAAAATATATTAAAAAATGTCAACAAAGTAGAAGAAGAAATGTTAGAACAAGCGCTAAAAATCTAAAATTAAAGGGTCATGTTTATGTTTAAGCCACCCGGAAAAGTGGTAGCCATTAATAAAGCTAGGATGAATAGGTTAGGCATAAGGCTACCATGAATACAAAATTGGAACCAAGAACTAAGTAAGGTTTTTAGGGATCAATGGTCTAAATATCGGACTACATTGGAAGAAAGTTTCTTATCTGTCATCAAACACAGATGACAGATAAGAACCTTTCCCTCCCATGCTGAAAAAAGAAACGGAGAAAAAAAAAACGGTTAGTCATTTAAAAAAAAACTTCATTAAAATAATACAATAAATAATAATTAAAAAAAAAACAATAAAATTAGCTAAGTGATGTCATTGTGACATCACTGGCATTAATAACATGTTCAAGAGATCCCTAAGAGGACCTCTAACCATTTTAAAAAATATATATATACATATATATATATATATAAAATACAAAAAAATACAAACATTTAAAAAATATATAAAAAAGATAATAATAAAAACGAAAAAAACCTTACTAGTTAGCTAGTTTTTACTAAATTTCTCATTCTAAATTTTCAGCTAATCATCTAACTATGGCATCAAAAGAAAGCTCTATCTCTCCTTGAAAAAAACAATATATAGTTTACATGGGTACACTATTCACAGGAAAGGAGAATAATCGCAAACCGACAGAGCGCAAAAATGGCAAACTTGCTCCAGGACTTGAGGTATCAAAAACCCCTGGGGTTGAAAGGGTTAAGACAATGCTAATGAATTTGCTTGCAAATAACTATGTTGCCCTAAGCAATTAATATAAGCAACACGCCAATCTCATGTGTCCCATCTTTACGAGCGGGAGTTTAAAATCCCTAATATCCATTGCTAGAAGAATCCTTCAGATCCTGACTGAAAGGGTTAAGTATTTTCCTTAACAGTGAATACCTAGAAATCTTTTTAAGCAAAGTATTATATTAAGGCTGAACTGTAACAAGCCATCAGCTAACTACTAATAAGACAGTCATCTTGGTTCATTTGACCTGGATCGTCATGCCCTGCAGCATTAGTTCTGATGGGACTTAATTAGCTTAATGCAATTTTATTTTGTTTTATTATATTAACTACAAATTCAGTAGGTTTGTTCACTTCACTGTTAACCTTAATAACGGGAAAAAAAGAATAAAAAGAAGTGTACTGGCTTCGAATAGCGAAAAATGTAAAGTAACAGCATCATGGTCTGATTTTCTATGAATACTAGGCAAAGCGTTTGACTTTCTTTTACTTCTGTTTGGATTTTTAAATAATAGATGCTGTTTCCCTATAAGGGAGTAGAGCGTTAAAGCCTAATGAGATAAAATTATTGAGCTAAACCAAAATAAGGGGCTGACTGCATTTATTATTAAGAACGCCGTTGCCGTTATCTTTCCCGGAACCTGATAAAATATCAAGTAAACTTTCCAAAATAAAATAAAGGAAGACATTAAAATCACATAAATCACAGTTCAAAATGTAAGACTGTAAGTTATACAATTAAGTGTTTGCTATAAAAAGAAAGCCAGCTCAGCCCAGCTAGTGTGAACGGGAAGAAAGATGGCCAGCATTTGGAAGAAGATACAGAATGCAACTAAGAGTGCCTTGGCTTGTTTTGGGGTTTGGAGAGGTGTCTGGATTGGATTGCCAATTGGATTGGATTGGTCTACAACTCCCCTCCATATCTACTAACATTTCAAGAGTCCAAATCAGGACTGCGTTGGAGATTTGCAAGAGATTTGGCTTTAGAAGCTAGCATTGTGAGGAGACTATATGAGATCTGCATTTGCAACCACTGCCGCTACTCAGGACAGTGCCCTTAAATGAATACTGTGAAAGCGGAAAATGTTGGGGCGTATACTCTTCTAGCTCAGAAAATATAACCTACAACAAAGGGACTGTAGTAAAAAAAATCTAAATAAAATATGGAAATCTCCTTTCCTTTTTGCAGCTACAGTAATATGAAAGGAATCTATTCTTCATATTCCAATATCTCCAGACAAGGCTGAAATATCTAGAACAAAACTGAGAAGAATCACTTGTTGGAGGAGAATGACGTATTCAAATTCTTTAAAAAATGTGCATTTTTATGTATTTGTTTTTATTTGCCAAGGAATATTATATTTCTATATGTGATCTTCTATTCTATGACACACATATACTACTGGCCAACATTAAGTCAGCAGATATCCCTTTAATAACTATCGCCCCCTGTAAAGAATTATACATTTAATCTTTTTTTAATATTTTGCACACTGGTTTAACTTATTTAACAGTAGCATAAGTTTTAATTTTTGCATTTATTCTCATCCCACGTCCATCAATCTATTTTGGCTCAAATGTGGAATGCATTTTTTTTTAAAGCATAAATTTAAAATGCAAGAATGATTGATAGACATCATAGGAGTGTACCTTACCAAACAAGTCTTATTGGTATTATATTAACAATTCAAGAATAATTCAAAGAACTTCTTCAAAAAAAGACAGCACGCTCCATACAAGGAAAAAAAATTGTTCAGTTTCCATACAGAACAATTGACAGTGTGAATCCAGCTGTCAACCACCCCGTCATTGGAAATACCGGACCTGATAGTATTCCTTACGTGCACATAACATGTATTTTCACATGCATGTGTGAACACGTAAACAGAAAGACAAGCAAGACATGACAATTCCTGTCAAATAAAAAATAATAGGTCTTATCAGATTTCGACCGACATTGAACAGGTGCACACACACTGACAGGCATTGTAGCTTATGAATATTTAAGCAACATCTGTCTTGTAAATATGAAAACTTAGACATATTAAGGAAAGGGCTTCTTTCGTTAAATATAACCCTTTCATGACTGACTTAAAGGGAAATTATAAAAAAAAAAGATGTTCCAAAAAATTTACTTTTGTTGTTCGAGTGGCAAATATAGATTGATGATCAAGGGTTACTTATCACAATTAAAGACAAAAGGATTGCGGGGTCACAGAGTACTGAAGCACGCTATAAATAAATGAATTTACTAAAATACCATTAATTCTGCGTGGCTTCACAAGAGATCAGTTGGCAGCATATTGTCACTTGAACTTTTTTTTCCCAGGTAGCAAGCAGCCATATTAAGCTGCCTGCTCCATGGACTGGTCATGCAAGACCTTCTTTTTAAATAAAAGTTTTGTATGTGCAGTTTAACACGCAACTGCTTGGAGAGGGGAAGATGGATGCTAGGCTAAACAAAATATTTTATTGATCACTTTTAGTAATAACCAGCAGTACACCATAAAGTGCTACCATATATATATATATATATATATATATATATATATATACATATTCCTTGACCTTTTTTCAACAATCAAAACCACATATACGGATGGGACTGAAATGTTTAAAAAAGTTAACAAGGCTCAGAATTCAGCTTCTTCACCATATTGCTAGGTCTAAGAGAAAAGTGGTATGCATAAACTTCCAAAGCAATATTTTCAATACTCTTATTTATAACACAAAAACATCTGTCGTATGGTTGTCTTTTCCCTTTTAGCCAATATGAAACTTTCACATTTTGAGATATACATGAAATGCAATCTTCATGGAAGATTCATACTTGAAGTTTTGCAAGGACCCAACTTTAATCTTAGGCAGTTTTAAATATTCATACATGCATTGCCTGTAACAGACGCGTATTGTAGAAAAAATAGGAAGATGGACTCCCACACAAGAAGGCAGGTGCTGTTTCTATCATAGTGTTGAATTAACATATGTCAAACAATTTGTACTTTCAATTGCATACTTCTAGAAAAAAAATGCAGTATTGGGAATAACACCCGCACAGCTTACACCATATCCACATGTGAAATATGAATTTGGAGTACAAGTAGACAAAAATGTTGAAAACTCTATTGCAGAAACATTGTGATTATAATAATAAAGTTATTAATTCATTGTAAATTAAAGTTAACCTATATGAGAAGTACCTACTTAATTTGAAGGCATCTGGAGCACCCTGTCCCACAGTACACAAGGTAAACAACCATGTGCAAGGTGAATAAAAGCAACAACATATGAAATGTGAAGATCAATGGCTGTCTTATTAATTTATGTAATGTTGGTCAAAGAAAAAGTACAGTATAAGCTATCAAAGGAGACCTCATCCTTCCACATATTTTCACAGCTAACAAGTCATACGCTATTAATAGATTTCTATTAAGTTGTACTTCTAAATTCTTACACGTTTTGTCTGTAACCAAATGTAACACTTTTTCATGATGAAACCCAGACCAAACCTAGACGTGGTGGTAGATAAATAGAAAACTTTCCAGCAAAAGTGGTAGAGGCTAACCATGCATGATAGGCATATGATTATAATAAATCCAAGACGTGATCAAGGATTAATTAAGGTTTGTGTCTTTATATCAGGGAAAAAAGGCAGACTCGATGGGCCAAATGGTTCTTATCTGTTGTCAACTTCTATGTTTATGTGTGTCCAATTTTGGTATTCTGCTTAGAGTCTAGTGGCATTTCAATAGGATTGAAGACTATTTTTATACTAGTCCCCCTTCTATTTTGTTAGTGCCTGATGGCAGATCTGATTTTGCAAATTAGACCTATACATCCTGAAAATATTTTCATTGTATACATTAGGAACTATTAGACTATTGTCTCACTTCATATTACATGTTGACAGCAGAGCTTCAACTGTTTGGTATGTTGCATGGTTTAATGATACAAACATTTAAAATTACACAAAATACTCATGCCCATGAAATTATCTATTTTTGTTCTCTACAGAAAAACATTGTGTATTTAAAATGTCGAATTCATAACATGTTTTCTGCTCACTGTGAATCAGTCTCGTGTTTTGGGGGCACTTTTATTGCATAGGTAAGAACAAGGACAACACATTAAAAAAAAAAATTATTTTATTTTTCATGGCCTGTTCCCCATCACCATGGATAATAGTAATATGTTTTAGCGAAACAACAAAATGTTCTATTTTTATGAAAGAAATCAAATGACAATAAAGTGTCATGGTAAAACAGAGGTCTGATTGATTTTGTTCTCTCTGAACATTTAGAAACAAATCCCCTTCTTTATTGAAACAGGATGAACAATTTAGATTCACATCACTGCATTTTTAAACAACATGTCAAGCAGAAATACATCAAATACGTGTCCTGAGCATGTCATATTTTTTATAGTAAGGGTCTGCCAACAAAGCCAGCTATTTAACAATATTCTACAATATTCTCAACCAAATACAAAACACACTGGATCCATTCAAGAGGTTGGGTGTTCCGTCGAGTTAAGGGTTAAGTTGTCCTAACCAGATTGGAGGTTGCATTCCCTCACATGCTAACATTCGCAAAACACTAACAGATAATTTTCTTACAACTGCATGAGAATTATTTTTTTTTCTTACAAGTTGACGAGTTGAATTAAAACTCACACGTCCTTTCCTGAAACTTGAAAACATTGTTAAAAGGATTACAGCTTCAGGTAATGTATGTTGTAAAAACATGTTTAATTCAATGAAATAAACATAAATCATGAAAAACACAAAATAGTGATTCAAATTAAAAACAAATGGCCAATGTTTGCCCCCCACTTCATGCCTACCTATACCCTATCTTATCTTTATCAATGGGATAAATAATTAAATAAACCTTATAGGTGGCATGGACCCCATTCCATTCCTCTCCATCTTGTACCCACTGCCTATTGGGGTCATTTAAAGTTAGAAAGAACTAAAACCTGGTCCATGCCTCCTCTGTTTCCAACCCAGTCTAATTACGTTGAAAGGGTAATTTAAAAGGGTAATTTACAAGGTACAGAAAACAATTGCTCATCTGCCTGTATCCAAGGGTGCAACCTGTACAAAATAAATTTACTTGCCATTTAAGGGTCATCCAGCAAAACCTTTAAGTCCTCATTATTGGCCCATGGAGAGGGAGCATATAAAAATTAAACAATGCTCAATTAAAAAAGTTGCAATGAAAATAAAACATTCCAGTCCATGCCTGATGGCAGGGGATTTTTAAAATGGCTGCTGGTTGTATAATTTGAAATAAATCTGAAAATTGTTTGTTTTTTACAACTTGCATCAGCTTGTGAATGTGACTTTTATTCATGAAAACATTAACTGACTTTAGTGAATTTTCAAGTTCAACTTGACACTTTGGTCAACAGACACTCGTCTCAATCTATTCAATAGACTTCCGCTTATCAACCTTGGTAGAAAGATAAATAGACTTGAATGGGATTTGATAAGGTAAATATAATGTTAAAGGAACTGAAACACTAATTAATAGAACAACATAATAAGTGTTTTTTATTGTTGTATATAATTGAAATCTATAGCTGCTTTCTAATGCAAAATTCAAACATTTAATAGATTAGAAATGGCCAAAGCACTAGTAATAGGTTCTGGCTATATCAGGGCTTGACTGGCGATAATGGGTGCCTGGTTCTCTAAGGCCACTGGCTGGATATGCGTGTCTGCACTACATTTTAATGCTCAGGCTGCGGCACCCCATATCACGCTGGAGGGATAGATCAGGTGAGTGTGTGGCTCTATCACCCAGTGGCCCACAGGATATTTGCCCGCTATGCCAGATGGCCATTCCTAGCCAGGCCCAGGCAACATCAATGAAATGGTAACTGTCTCTTTATTTGACTCTCCCTTTCTTTCAAAAAAAAAAGACAAATATTTTAATTTATTTAATAATAATTACAAAACTGTGCTGTGATTTCCTTTAGAACAGGAAGGACAAAAGCAATTAGAATCTGAAGCAGATTGTTTTATTATAATTTATAGCTAATTCAGCTGATGAGGAGGATGTGTTAAGAATATGAACTGGGGCCAGCGCCAAGAACGCATGGAAAACTATGGACAGATGAGCTATTACTTGTAAGTAGAGGGAGGTGATGGCTTGTGTTTCGCGTTTATTTAGATAATTGCAATAGTTACACTACTTTGTCTCATACATTTGGTAGGTTCAGAGCGAGCAAAAAGTTCAGATAACGTGCAGTGAGGAAAAATAAATGTCCTTATTTGCATGTCTCCATCTAGAATTCTGCTTTGGAAACTTTTGGGAACTCTGACCAAGAATGCTTTTGGAAATACCCATTTTGTTATGTTTTTGAAATTATCTTGTTTGCTATACTTTGCGTGGTGAATGGCCTTTATCGCTTTTCTGCTCACCGTTACCTTATTGAATCTGAGGTCAACTCATACCCTCCAACATTTGAGGTGTCCAAGTCCGGGCACCAACTTTGGAGGTTGTGACAAAAAATGGAGAGGGTGGGGATGAGACTAGAAGTGAGTGGAACAGGAGGCATGGCCACCCGTCTGTCCTACCTGAAGAGCCACCTAGTTATCATCATGAAGGGCAAAGTAGGAGCTGAGATGGTGGTCAGTGCTGCAACAGCACAGACTTGTTCGTTGATCTCTCTCCTCCTAGGGCCAATCATGGGAGATCGGATCATGCTCTCCACTGCCACAACATCGGGACAGCTACTTAGGGCAGCAGTACAATGCCCGAAAATAAGAACTGACTTACAAAAACCAGGACTGTTGGGAGTCATGCTAGTTATCGCATGATTATAGAATGAAAAGTCTGTAATTATTCAGCAGGAATGATAAAACTGGTGGGTGTTCCACCTATTTACCACCCTTGCAGTAAAGTCAAAACTCCCAAAAACTTTCAGCTCCAATTAATTAGAGCGGAACTGCCGTCTGCTCTATACCGATGTTCGTGTGATACACTCTTACACATATCTGGCATGTGGCCATAATAGGGATCTGGATCTGCCACATCCAAGGCCACACTGGCATTGACGAGGCATCCCTGGCCCTTTAAGGTCAGCAGCTGTCTGATGACATAAGCGCTGGATAAGGGTGTGTTTTTGTGCTTATGTAGCATCCGAGCCGCTGGCAGCACAATGCAGCATCCAAGCCGCCGCTGAGGCAATAGATCAGGTGAATGTGTGGCGCTGTTGTCAAGTGGCCCACCAGGCATTTACTTGCTGTGCCAGGCCTTGCCAAAGAGTAATAAGTGACCGTCGTCATCCATTGCAGACCTACTTTGCGGGTCATTTGCCTGGTTTGTCAGATGCAAAATACTTAATAGAAAACCTCAAGAAGTGTGACTATAACTGGCCCTAGGTGATGATATTGATTTAAATCAATTAATCAATTAAGACGTGATGGGGCTTTTACCCTATTAAGTAATGGGCTATTGTTCAACCCTACAGTACTTTGAAGTACAACTGTAGGTTTGCAGTATAAAAAAAAAAGTGCAGTAAATGTGCAGTAATACTGCAGTAAATGTGCAGTAATACTGCAGTAAAAGTGCAGTATTGCAGTTTTTTCATGTCCAAAAAACTGCAGTATTACTTCAGAAAAAACTGCAGTAATTTTTCGTAAGGGAAGTGTTTTATCTACATCAACGCCGTTCCTTAATGTAATTAGTAGCATCCCCGTCAAAGGGATTTATTTTCTTATGTTATACATTGCTCGAGAGTTATGCGAGGAAGGAACATACATTTAATACAGTAATCCATGTTCTGTTCCTTGTAATTGTTAAAATATTTCAAAAAAGACAAAATAAATTAATAGCCTTTGCCCCTATGTTACTGTGTATTTTCATTTATTAATAAAACCTTTCGCTATGTCCCGATGGTAGTTTTAGCCACGGTTAGAAGGAAAACCTATGTATAGTTAAAAAAATCACATCATTAATGTGAAAGAGAAATGTTGATACCTCGATCTACAAGTGTACCTCGATCAAAACAATGTTTTGTTGGTGGAACAAAAGCTAAGAGTATATTTATTCTGACTAGACCGATTACTAGAAAATTCTAGCAATCATCTTCCGCATGTCATAATCATTCTTTTCTGAGAATAACTATTAGCCTCCAAATGAGGATACTGTGACATGTATGAAAAATGATAAAAAGGAGGCACCTAGATATTGACAAAAAAAAAATCTTAAAGGAATAAACAACTAGTAACATAACAGATATTTTTTTTAAAAGTATTTTTTACATTGGAAAAAAAGACATCTAAGAGGGAATATGATTTTATTATACAATATCTTATGGGAGCCGCTCTCTGATGATCTGTTCGTTAACTAGACTGTACTAGAGCAACAGGTGATCCATTCAGACTTGAAAAAAGGATAAGAACAATCAATATGTGTAATTCACTACCTACAGACACTGTGCTATCAGATTTGATAGATGCCTTTAAATAGGGTCCAATGCTTATATAAGAATATACGGGGATATTATTGGCTATAAGGACATTATTAGTCATATCTTCTTGCTTTACGCACACCCCAAACTTTGTTCATGTAGGTATGATGGACTGTAAAAATATTCATGAACCGTAGAATTTTTACCAAGATTCAAAAGAAGTTTCAAACAATATAAAAAGAATTCCTGAATGAAAAATAGCAAAAGATTGAGAAAAGTAGGATTTCCCATAACCAGTGGCATACTTGGTGGGGGTGGTCCACCCCAGATGCTACTCATCATGGAGTGTGTGACACTAGTGGACAGGGCAGACTGCCCTGGGTCAGTGCAAAATTGTTAACAAAGGGTGGGGTCATGTAACATGGGGCTGCGGCTGAGGTAAGAAGGTAAGAAGGTGAGTGAGGAAAGGAAGGAGAGGGAGTATGCATGTATGACTGTATGGCTACATGCGTTAGAGTGAGAGTGTATAAGTGTTTGTGTGAGAGCATGTATGTATGTGGGAGTGTGTGTCAGTATGAATGTGTATGTGTGTGAGCATGGATGTGTAATTGTGTGTGAGCATGGATTTGTATGTGTGTTTGGGTGTGACCATGGGTATGTATGTGTGTCAGCATTAGTTTATATGCGTAAGTGTGTGTGAGAGGGAGTATGTGTTAACATGCGTGTCTAGGGTATAAGTGTGTTTTAGTATGTGAGTGTGCTAGTCTGTTTAAATGTGAAAGCATGAGTACAAATGTGTACCGGTGCATACATGAGTTACTAGGGGGGCGGGCAAGTGACTGATAGGGGTGCTAAATTTGAGATCTGCCCTGGGTGTCAAATACTCTAGGTATGCCACTGCCAACATTGCTTTACTTACATTGAGAGGTATATTTGACAGATAACTGGGCATTTAAATAAAGATGACTTCAATTATTTTCTCACCAAATGATATGATTTCTACACTTGAAGAGTAGGGAGAACATAGCTTATCACCTCTAACAAGACACAAAAGAGGACTTTTCAGTTAATGTCAGGCTTAACCGCCTAATGTGAAAATACATGAACGTGTTACCTATTGATCACTTTGTACGTAACCTTTCTGTAAATTATATTCAATATATGTGTGACACTTGTCAGACTGAGCGCCAGAGCTGATAGACGCTCATTAAAATGACTCTTAACCAACCGAGCTCACTACATACTATATGTTGTCATCTACACATAATCAAATTGTCCATATCACTAAGTGGGAGCGAATAGGAAGTGTGTAATAACATTTTCTCTCTATACTTACAACATTTTGCACTTTCAGTAATTGAGAAGTTATTCTGGGAAGCATAGTCAGCCTCTTCTGTAGGATTATCACATGGAAATTATTAAAAGATAAGGATATTTGCAGTGATATATATACTGTTTATTATCTAGTATATTCGAAAGAGATATGCTTCTATTACTAGCAAAAAAATGGAGTTTGTTCAAAATTTTAGTGAATCAGTGAAATTCTAATATAGATTACATATAAACAAGTTATATAAATTAACAAAATAAGACACCCCTGTCTGACATTTGTTTGCAAAATGATTCCTTTAGATGTATCCACTAAAGTAAGGGTTGTAAGTAGAATTCTACTTTCACTTATCAACATGAAGAGCTGACCCTAGTGAGCTCCTGCTGTAGCTTTGCTGACCCTATATAATGTATAGTCAAATCATTCAGATTTCTCCAAAGTCTCATTGCATTGAATTATGCATTATTTAGGGCCAGCTTATACTTTCTAGGAGCCTCCAGGTAGCCACTTAGGTGAAAGGTGGGAATAAAGTGGCCAATGATGGGAAGGATTTTGGTAAGCAGGAAGAGGTGGGGACACAGAGAAGTATTGGGTCTATAGGGAAGGGAGGGTAGTATAGGGTGTGAGTCTATAAGGTCAGGGGGAAGGCAGTTATACCATCTTCCTGCTTGGAGGACACCGGCGAACGATGGTTGTTTTCTGTGAGGAGTAGTTCCGGGGCATCGGGGCTATAGCCTAGTTGGTTTAGGTTGAATGGTTTAGTGGGTTAGCCTGTCGACAGTATTGGCAATCCTGAGTTAAGAGGTGTCAGTGATGTGAGTAAATCTTAGAAATTGTTTAAACCCACTCTGATGGGTGGTATTACAGAAGGTGGTATTCGGTGGAGCATCCCTACTTGGTAACCAAAGGTTAATGGGTTAACAAGCTGGTTGTTGGGAAATGATAAAGGATTATAAATCCCTGTTTGTTCAATAAACGGCAGAACTGCCTTCAGCGCTGCTAGCTTCACCCAAAATATTAATAAAATTTCAGAAATAGCTTACAAACTAGGAGTTAGAGTATATAGCACCCCCCATAAAAATTGTACATCACCCCTTTGGACTGAGCTCTGATTTAGGAACACAGTAATAATATAACTGTTACAAATCGGATAGGAGATTTTTGTTTCATACCTGATTTAAATTGAAGAAAGAAAACTGAAATCATTGTAAGAATCACTGATAAACATAAAAATACAGACGTGACTTAATGTTAAGAAGCAAAGCACACATAGAACTCTAAAATTGTACGCATAAACCGAAGAAAAGGTCGGCTCTGCTTTGGATGGCTTAGATTAAACAGACTGGCAGCTCCACTTAATATTACTGCATGGAGTAAGCCATTAGGCATGATTCCATACATGGAAGGTTAGTACAATATTTATGGTTCCTTAAGCAAATGATTTAGTTCAAATATGTCAAAAAATGGAGCAAAAAATGTATGATACGCGCTGCTGGCTTGTAGAAGAAAGCTTAAATCTAATACTACCCAATTATTGTTGGTCTAGACATTTTGGTTTGGATGAGAATAAAATGAGCTGCAGTCCAAGGCAACCATAAACAATATAATCAGATGCATTTTAACATCAGAAATGACCCAAGTGACCTGTTCGGTATGGCCACCTCTGTAAAAGATTCTAACACATTTAACATCTATTTTAACCCTAGTAATATGAAATGGACCATATATAATTATTGGTATAGGCAATAGTCAAAGATATGTAATCATTGTTCATAAATAAATGATTATTAAGATATATTAATATGTTTCAATGATAGGCTTCAAGGTTTCCTTGACCTTAAGATATGGAATGAAGGATTTGCTGAACAGGCGTTCTATAGATAGGATAGTAACTTGCTAATGCATGGTATAGTTGTAACTCTAAAAGGGCATTACAATATACGTACAGTGACTACCTAAAATAGGATTTCGACGTGTAAAGATCTTAGTGAGCATGTTTACCCAATTAGGTGAAGACCAATAGACTGACATCACTATCCAAGGCACATATAAGCTAGGCTTTTGTAAGACATGGGGAGGCATGGGAAGAGAGGTCGAGAGAAGATGTACTTGCCATCCACGGACTCTTCTCGTCCCAACACTCCCTCCCTCCATCCTCAGGAATGCATAGGACAGATGTCATGAACTAAATTCCTCTCCAAGGTTTTGTAAGACTTGTTTCGTATTTTTGTTACCTACTTTTTATATTCGTCTATTTTTGTTCGTATTAAATGTTTCACCTTTGTTTGCATCTAAGTGACTCTGCCTATTTTTGACGCACATACATTTATATGTGTTCCAATTATTTGAAGTTTGTATCGGCCCGAATACATTTTATTACAACCTCCAACGTGACACCTCGTGTTTTGAGAAGACATTTTGAGACAATCCATGCATTTCAATACTGAATAACCCATGACCAAAAATCCAATCTATTTGCTAGTTCTTTGTGCAGAAGGGTTTCAAGAAACTATTACCGAAGGGCTTGTCTTGCAGAAACATCTCAGCTTCAATTAAAGTGATACCAAGTTGCTGTATACAGAAGATGTGCAATTACAGCATATTGTAGGTAAAAGCTGCAGAATCATGATCACCGGCAATTCCCTTTAACTTGTGTTTTGCACAGGGAGCTTTTCAAAAATGCCTTTCTTATTATAAAGTATATAATACCCCATTTCCTAAGAGCACCGATAAAGAAAAGCACACATGGATGGAGTACAATGCTACTTAGAGTTAAATCAAGTCTTTAAAAGTGCATGATTACATTAAAACTTTAGCTTATCATTCTTTGGCATCTTTTAAGTAATTTTGGCAATTGCACTCGGCTGCTCGTGAATCTTCTCCAACCTTCTCTGAAAGATGTATTTTTGGGGAGGAAATGGTCACATTTAGTAAATTAGCTTTACAGTCTGGAAAGACGAATATTATGAATGTGTTCATATGCTGTTGGAGGATTGCGATGCACTCTTCTCTATGTGCTGTACATACAAAGTATGAGAATGGACGAAGAGTGCATTGAACAGTCCAAGACACATTATATAAAACATTTGTGGTGCTACAATATAAGCATTTTTTCACCATTTTTCACAGATGTATGGAAACCTGCTTACCCGTTAAGAGACCCATGGAAGTTTGCAACAGGTCTATCATAATCTTTTGTCATTATATTGTATTATTCAAACCATAATGCAACATATGGGTTCCGGCATCTTTCCTTTTTCTCTGGTCTCTCTCTTATTATAGGAACTTTTTGTTAAAGTCTAACGAAGTATTAATCTGCTGATTGTAGTTCAAAGGTGTAGTTAATTTATCTGGGCAATGATATAACACAAAAAAAACACTATTTGTAGAATAAAATACTCAAAATGTGGGAACATACATTATTTTCTGCGCACAGGTTTGTAACATTGCAGTGTGTTGCACAATTCTTTATTGTAGAATAGAGAAACATTTTATTATTTATTTAGTAAACTTGAAACAAGAAAGCAGCATTTATTACCTTTCAATAGTAAAGTATCCACTTGAAATTCAGTTTTACAAGCTACAATGTAATCAATATCTCTTAAAAGCAGTTCCACTGATTCAGCACTTTCGTAAGCAAAATTGACATGAAAAATTAGATAGAACTCGCCAAACTTGGGGTACTTTGACGTAGTGACCGGCTAAGCAATATATGGCCGTATAGTGTGACGGGATCCCTAATATTTAGGCTTAGATAGGTGATTTTTGAATAGTATTCACTGAGTTCTTGCTTTGTTTTGTGTATTTATTGGTCATTAATATTCTAGCAGGAACCCGGGAATCTGAATATGCATGTAATTTATGCTTTTTAGGCTTTTTAGGTTGTGCTCTCCCCTTTCTGTTATTTTTTGTTATTGAAGAATAGACAAAGAAAATCATATGTCATATTTTGTAAACTTGAAATAAGAAACTAGCATTTATTACCTTCCAATAGTAAAGTATCCACTTGATATCAATTCTGTTTTACAAGCTACAATGTAATCAATATCACTTAAAAGCATCGTAAAACTGCTAAAACTAAAAGGATGTGGGTGTTTCGGCTAAATTGGTATATTCCTACTCCACCGACTATTCCAGGAAACATGAATCAGCTTAGACATCAAAAGATGAATAGCTTTTCAAGGACCTGGTCAAGGAGGTCGCAACTATATTCTTAAAGCAGTAAATCCAAAAGGTGTATTTTTGACCCCCTTTGTTACACCCTTTGTGTAGCATGAGAGGGGACAGTGTGCCCTTTTGGCTCCCAAACGGCGCTCGGGTTTATTTCAGGTTCTTTAGGCAGTAGCTTATTTATTTCCCAGTCTTAAGCATGGTGGGCCCCTTTAAGCAATTTAAACATAACAGAGAGAGATATGAGGTCAAAAAGTGTGGGAGAGAAAAGGTTCAGCAATTATGTGTGTATCACATCTCTAAATAAAAATCTTAAGTCATCCTGTGCAAATATTTCAGTAACACTGCAGGAAAATTCATGGAAATATTCTGGATAGGTAAGCAATGGTAACGCTATTAATTTCACTATTGGTTTCAGCTTTACATGGTCAGCTTTCTCCTTTTCGTATATTTTATTTTATTGATGTATTAAACTGATTTCCAACTGGGATATTTTAGTTTTCCTTAAGTTTACACCATATTAACGATAACACTATTTAAAAATTCCTTTGTTATGGTTTACTCAAACAACTCATCAGTGGACCATATGACATTTGTAAGTGGTCCCCAGAATAATCCACAGTGGTGAACTTGGTGGGGGAAGCAGGGAAGAGGCTGCTAACGGAGGTCTCAAGTGTCCTGGAAATTCTCTCTCAATTTCCTCCTGCCTTCAACCTTCTCCGCTGACTGCTTCTGTGTCTCTGTCTCATTCTTTCTCACATTCCCTCACACTCATTTTTTCTCTCACACTCTCTTACACTCTCTCTCAGTGTCTCCCTACCTTCTCCAACGACCGCTTCCGTGTTCCTGTCTCACTCTTTCTCATGCCCTCTCACACTCTTTCTCTCACGTTCTCTCAATGTCTGCCTAGAGAGTAAAGACTAAAGGAAAGAAGAGAGCGAGAGAGCGAGAGAATGTGATGGAAACATTGAAATACTTAAAGGGAGTTGAACAAAGTACAGGATGAAAGTTTATTTCAAAGGAGGAGAAATGTTAGAAGTCATTATCTAAAACTACAGCCTCTCACTTAGGTGGTAGAAGTTAACACAGTCCTTGAATTTAAACATGCATGTAATAGGCATATGGCTCCTGAATCTAAGGTGAGAGCAACAACTGATTAAGATCTGAGTCCTAACAGCAAGAATAAATTGGCGGACTGAATGGGCAGAATGGTTCATGTCCATGGTTTGTCAGAGTGTATATAAAAGGTATAAAACTAAAATCTCGGAACTGACATTTTTATTACACTCCATGAGACATAGAGCTGTGTCTCTTCATTGTGTAAACTTTTGAAGCATTGGTTATAATGACAATGCTTATCAATGGGCTTTAACTGCTTTCTTTTTTTACCATTTCCCAGGAAAATCTTTTTTTGTCTCCAAAACCTGATTTGCTTGTTCATTTGCACCAGTATTTACTAAAAATATTACAAATTCAAAGTTAAATTGCATTGTTAAATTGCCTAACAGTTTCTCTTTACAGTGTTGTCATGCAAAAATTAACATAAATAGAGGCAATTTTAAATGTCTTCAGTATAAAACGCTGTATAACTGAGATAATTGTGGCACAGAAAGCACTGAATTCTGTTAAAACTTACATTTACAGAGAATTTGTGCATTGAGTGATTAGAAATAGGGTATCCATTCCCCGTTGGATTAGAACAGAAAATGGCAATTGTTTCAGCTTCCTGTCATGTGATCAATACATTTCTTAAATTCTCTTTGGGTAAATCCTAAAGAACATATTAAACCTGTGTAAAAATCAATATCTCTACGATTCATTACTAAAGCATCTTTTTAATCTTAAATGAGGATCTTCACCAGGCAGTGATGCTAGGCTTTTTTAATTGATTATGTGCTATGATGCCTTTACGCCCAATCTTAAAGCACTAAATGGAATTATATTGTGTTGCTTTAGTACAAAACAATGTTTACTTTTAATATGTATATAATTGATAAGGTATTGAGGGTTCTTAGGAAGATATGACAATGGAAAAGATACATGGACAGAAATATACAGTGTAAGTTCACTAGTGTTTTAACTATTTCTGTCTGTTTTGTCTTTAATAGATGTGTGTGTAAGTGGTGTGCGCATAGTTCTATATAAACTGTAAGCAAATAGCATAGATCCAAAAAAAAAAAGGTGCATCATCTGCACCTAGGCCATCTGGCGGACACTGTCCTTAAAGTTCCGGGGCCGCTGTGTCATTGCCATTCTGGCCCTGATGCACAATATACAGTGGATATGTCTCTAGTTTAGATGTATGTTTTTCGTCATGTTCATACCTGGAAACTCTCCGTGCTTGACCCAGAGTGTTTAGGAGAAGACATGCTACCCTAGATCTCCGGTTCAGTTTTGGTCTTTCTTCCAGCCTACTACCTTCTCAATTGCCTCCCCAAACACTAATGGCTTTTGGAGTACACTAATGGGGTTACACCACCCTCCTTCAAAGAAGGGGAAGAGCTCTGGATAGCTGTCCCTGGGCCATTCCCAGGTATGGTCATGTTGCATTATAATAATCTGACATACTACGGCGGAGAGTAACCAGAATGAGGAATCAGCACACTCCAAAGGAACTCAGGTGCTTAACTGTGCCAGGAAGGGCCAGCTCCCCAGTAGATCAAAATAAATAAAGGCTCCAAGCACTCAACTTGAAAAAGACCTAATTGTGAGGTTGAAACTTTGTTTTTGTCTTCCTCTAATAAATCTGCCTGATGCTGGAACCCTTGAGTACAAATGTAAATATTTTTGTGTGTTGAGTAGGCATAGGTTCTTAGCTGAATGACCCACAGAATGATTCTGTTGAGAGAACTATTAGATGATCCCTTACATATGCTTTAATGAATTTAAATGTTAGATGCGGGTGAAATTAGGTGAGTCAAGGGGCGGCCATAAGGAGGGCTCAACCTGACAACCCAAAATTTCTGTACAATCTTGGTATCAGGAGTAGGCAGCTACCAGTATTTTGGTGGCCAGCTCTGTCTGGTACAGAAAGATGGATTTATTATATATTTTTTTAATATTTAAACACCATTAGCTGGGTTTCTTTGGTTTACTGAAATATACAATATTATATTTAGGAAAAATTACAGATACTTTGAAATGAAAACAAACTCAAAATAAATAGTGTAGGTTGAAGACCAAAATGCCTGTCTGAACCTTCTGAGCTTCTGGAATATGGACAAATGTCTCCAGGGGAGACAAATAATAATAATAATAAACCAATATCAGAAATAGTATTATCTCAGGCACCATGCATTCTGCAGGGGTAATTAGCCCGGTAATTGTTGTGTGAAAATGAAAAGTTATTCTCTGAGCTCTTTGGATAGCTTCCCTTTGTCATTGAATCATGAGTCATCTGTGTCTAATAAAAATATATCCAGTAACCATGAATAAAAGTAATATAAATCATCATAGTTGCAAGTTCATGACCCGTAATTTGATGATAAAGTACTCTGTTTTTCTTGTTTTAATTTAAAAAAAAACATATAAAAAATATATTGATAATTATATATCTCTCATATATGAAAAATGGAATCATTGAATCATTATTGTTAATTTGGAGAGCTCCAGGATATTCTTAGCTCTCTGTAATGTGACTTTATAAAGTGCCGACAGATTCCACAGCGCTGTACAGAGAATGTTACAGATAACGACAAGTACAATACAGCTATTGACACACAGAAGGCGAACAGCTTCCTAACGACATAAGTGCGGCTGCATGCTACGTTTCTGTGAGTGGAAGATCAGGTGAGTGTGTGGCGCATTGAACATTTAACACGTATATTTTTTTTTCATTCCAAAATCCTCAATTTTATATTGCTAAGCATTTCATTAACTCACACTGTCTCCAGATACAGAGCCCAGTCTAAGAACTATTCCAATAAAAGTTACTGTTTCCTAAGATTGAAGTCATTATTTGATATGAAGCCCAAGGGAACATTTCTATTAGAGATCTAGTCCCTTTTTAGTTGCTTTCTAGCTTTTAAAACATATATCCAATATATATATCAGACAACTAGATATGATATTTTGTATTGCAGTTTGCGAGGGCAGAATGAAGAAAATGACAGGTATACAGCTGCTCTTGCAAGGATCATATTTTAGATGCATCTAATGAGTTTTCATTCTAACTTAGGAAACTGCCAGTAAAAAAAAAAAAACTCAACGTAAAACTGTTTGAAGTAGAACTCCTCGCCAGAGAGAGGGAGTCTGGCTTCAATCTGAAAGTGAAATTCCAAGGGTTACGTAGATGGTGTCCATATGATGGTCTGAACTTGAAACAGTAGCTTTAATAATGAAGTGTCGCTGCTACAAAGTACAGAACGGAGGCTGGTTAGCAGCCATAACGTAATAGAAAAAGTAAAGGAGTAGTCTTTTTTTGGGTGGGGGTTTTCACACATGTGTGACTGCTGTACTGATGCCCTTCTTTCAACTAAATAAACAACAGGGCAACAACACAGTGTTAATGGCACATGCCTTTGTGCCCTCCGCGTACATTCTCATTTAGTAGCAGGACTGAAGAGTGCTAAAGTCTGATGTGGCGCATTCTTGCCATCGACAAACAGAAACACTCTGAGAAATATGAGTAGACTATGAGATCTTGAAAATGATGGGTAAAGCAACAGTCATGTCAATCAAACCACATGCCATCACACTTTCTCCTTATGTTAAATAAGGATTAAGATCCTTATTTACATATGCGGTTCAGGATTGGGTCAGTAAAATGATGTGGAATCTACAGGGCAGGATTAATATTCCAGTTCCTATGAGATTTAGTAAAAAAAAATCTTTAGACTAGGATATTAAAATCCCTGCAGATTTAAGGTTTTTAGATATAGGTTACCAACAGATAAAATTAATTGTCTGAACCAAGAAAGCAAAATAAAGTTAAAAAAAGCCTGAGGCTGTATTGTTGAATACATGTGTAAGTACATGGAAATGTGGTCTAAGAGTCAGAGAAATCTGAGCTTGCAAAAACCTCCTTAGATCATAAATGTTGCTACATTGTTACCCTGCTAAATAGTAAGTTCAATAAGACCAAATCATTTTGGTACCAAAAAAAATGAATGATTAATTATAGGGTAGATTTACATCAGAGCCTAACCAAATACACCCAGGCATTTAAGCCACTTCAGGCCACAGGTGAAGTGATTACATTCTGTCTGTAATTCTCATTCTCTCACACTCTCATTCATGGAGCGAAGCAGATGAAAGAAGACAGAAGAAAAAGAAGAAGCAAGAGAAGGAAACAGGGACACTTAAGCAATCAGTGGAGAAGGTAGGGAGACATTGAGACGTTGAGTAAGAGTGAGAAAAAAACCCAAAATGCAAATGAGAATTAATTGACAAAAGTTTATAACATTGTTGTACAAATTCAAATGCACAAGTCTCTTTCCCTTCTTGTAGCCTTTCTGAAAAAACCCCAAGCCCTCTGCAAACCACCATCTCAAGAGAGGCTTTTGCAAGAATAAAAAAGGTATTCAACCTAATTTGGCCAAATCTGCAGGTAAGTCTACTTATTATTATATATTTTGTATTATTATACATTATTTTCCTGTATATATACCATGTATGTGTTTTGGGGACATTGTTTCTTTTTTGGATAAATGTAGTTTACCTTGGGAAAGTGCATTCCTTTGTCTTAATCCTCCCCCCCTCCTACAACCTGAAGCATCCCAAGCCCTGAAAATGTAGATTCAACTTTACAATAAAATCAGACAAACTGGAAAGAGTTAAATGGAAAAAAAAAATAAACATTTTATTTGCGCAGCATGATACAAGTAATACTAGAACAAAATGAATATCTGAATCATTTTAAGAAAGCAAACAAAATAACAGCACTGTGACAGATCATATCATCGCAATAGTGTGGTGGTAAAATAATGGAAAAAAAAACAAAGCAAAAAGAAGAGTAAATCTACAGTTAAACTCCTTTTCTTTCAAACCATATCCCGTTTTACAAGTGCATAGGGAGTATTTGGAAGGAAGTAGCCTAAGACAACTGAATCGAATTGAATTCACAGAGGATGTACTAATATGCTCATTTTAAACCAGTACATGGAGATGTATTAGCTTTGTTTTCATAAATGACTGCTTTATGGCCACTTAGCCGGAGATGTTTATGAATGCTGAAGATTTCCTTTGTTTGCTTCGACTTTCATAATAGGGTGACCATGTTGTATAGAAAATAGCAGTGGAAGTGGTTATATATAAGTGGTTATATATAAGTATATACAAAAAAAATTAAAAAATATATATATATACTGCTTAGTTTTTTTATATATATATTTAATATATTGGGGTAATTCACCAGAATTGTTATTATTATTATTATTATTATTATTAGTGGAGCTCTGGAGTTGGATGGGAAGTTCAGAGTTTTGCTTTGTAATGGATTTTTTTCCCTATTTCTACTCAGGTTGAAGACTATTTTTGTTGAAACATTTTTAGCGCCCCTCTGATTGAAGCCCAGGTCCAGGGAGGCAGCAGTACGGCAGGAATCATCCTCTTGGCAGATCAGGCTACCTGCAGCATCACTGTTTAATGGTTAAAAGGTAGATTAACCAGCCCATTAATACTATGGAGGACTGTGCCATATGGAAGTAGCCTCCAATAGTTCATTTCCGCCCGGCGCCGCACATCCTTAAAAGGCACAGAGTCTGCATATGAAGTCATATCCCTGCACTCAGCAATAAGAAAGGTGGGCATTGCCCTGAGTTAGGTCTAGGGCGGTGCTGAAGCTAAATATGCCACTGGAAGCAGGTATGCCCTGGCTGTTTACGAGGAATACTAAGAATTATTGAGAATAATTGACCATTTTACTTTACTGATAAGGTAGTAGATGAGTGGAACAGACTGCCAGCAAAGTGGTAGAGGCTTCAACAGTGATCGAATTTAATCATGCGTGGTATAGACATAAAGCTATTCTGAACTTAAGATGAGACTAACATCTATCATAAGATGCCATGTACCAATTTCAGCCTTTCTCTCCTGCACACAAATCTAAAGGAGCGTGTCTGCTACCTCGTCCAGGCAGGGGCCGGGCTCCCTTTCTTTTTACCCTTTTTTTTTTATTAATTTAGTAGTCATATGGAATCAATAATTCAAAACCATTCCAAATGTTCTTAAATTGTGCAAAACTCCTGTATTCTTAAATCTATTTTGCTGTAACGTCTGTGCTTTAAGCTGAAATAACTGCAAGCAAACACACTTGAACTACTTTTTAAGAAATCAATGCTATGACTGACCTCTAAGTACACTAACAGCCCCATAAGAGTTATAATTTAATTTTTGTGTTTGCAGCAATTCAGTTCCAAGGACATAATAAGGAACATTTTATTACTAGATCATCGGAAGAGAATTAGACTCTAATCCTGAATTGCTGAGATAAAAATAAAAGTGGTTATAGAAATACAATGAACTTTCCTTAACTATAATAGTGACTCTCGACCAGTGGCGTCGGCAGGGGGGGCCAGAGGGGGCCATGGCCCCCCCTACATCATGCTGTGCCCCCCGGTGTGCCCCCCCAATTGAAACGCCGTCTTTTTTTTTTTTTTTTTTATAGACCCGGAGGAGAGAGTGAGAGGCGCCGAGCGGTTGCTGAGGAATAAGTTCTCAGCAACCGTTCGGCGCCTCTCACTCTTCTCCGCGACCGCGAGGCCTCTTCCTGGTTCGCAGTGCCGGCATTTCAAGCCGAGCGCCGGTATATGTCGTCATATCCGGCGCCCAGCAGTGAAGCCGGCAGAACCAGGGATACAGAGACCTCGCGATCTCACCGCTGGACAAGCCCAAGGTAAGTGAACTTCAAAGGGGGGGTTAGGAGGGGGTTAGAGAGTCAGAAGAGGTAGATAGGAAGTGAGAAGGTGTAGATAAGGATAGATTGGGAGGGAGAGGGGGTAGATAGGATAGATTGGGAGGGAGAGGGGGGTAGATGGGATAGATTGGGAGGGAGAGGGGGGTAGATTGGGAGGGAGATGGGGGTGGATGGGATACATTGGGAGGGAGAGGGGATAGTTAGGATTGATTGGGAGGGAGAGGGGGTAGATAGGATAGATTGGGAGGGAGAGGGGGTACATAGGATAGATTGGGAGGGAGAGGGGGGTACATAGGATAGATTGGGAGGGAGAGGGGGGTACATAGGATAGATTGGGAGGGAGAGGGGGGTACATAGGATAGATTGGGAGGCAGATGTGGTAGATAGAGAGGCAGATGTGGTAGATAGGGAGGGAGAGGGGATAGATTGGGAGGGAGAGGGGGTAGATAGGATATATTGGGAGGGAGAGGGGGTAGATAGGATAGATTGGGAGGGAGAGGTCTTTATGGGACAAAAACGGCGTACGTTCAGCTGTTTGGGGACAAAGTTGACATAATGTGTAACTTAGGTGCTGGTCAGGTTCTATGTGGGCAGTGTGGACACCAGGGTTGGCTTTGGGGTGTGTGACCAGTGATCTATGCCTGTAATTTAGGGGGTTTTATCTATACCTTTAATGCAGAGTTTATATGTAATTTCCAATTGATTTATATCTGCAAAGCTGGGTTTTGTGTCATTCTGTTCATCTGTATCGGCTATATTTCCATACATTATTAATGTTTACCTGCAAATATAGGATTTGCATGTCTTATTCAGTTGATCAATACCTGGAGTGCTGTTTCCATGTGTTGATTATTTGATCTAAACCTTCAGTGCTGAGTGTACATGCGATTTCCAGTTGATCTATAACTGCAATGCTGGGTTTGTGTGTTCTGTTGGTTTATACCTGCAATGCTATGTTTCCATACATTATTTATGTATACCTGCAAATACAATTTTTTTTTTAATCTCATTCAGTTGCATGTGCTGTTTCCATGTGTTGTTTATTTGATCTATACCTGAACTACAGGGTGTAAGTAAAAGAGCGCTATGGTTTAGTGAATGAGGGGACAAAGGGACTCTTACAGGGGAGAGGACCTCTCAATGTCACGGTGCAGTCAGAAGGAGGGAACACTGCCCTGACTCTCACTGTCTTCCCCTGATCTGCAGTCAGTGTGGCAAATATATTGGCAGCAGGGTCTAATATTAATATATATTGGCTGCAGGGGCTAATATTAATATATATCGGAAGCTGGGACTAATGTTTATATATATCGGCAGCAGGGGCTAATATTAATATATATTGGCTGCAGGGCCTATTATCAATAAATATTGGCTGCAGGGGCTAATATTTATATATATTGGCTGCAGGGACTAATACTATATATCGGCAGTAGGGTCAAATATTAATATATGTTGGCAGCAGGGTATAATTTCTATGTATATCGGCAGCAGGGTATAATATAAGTATGTATCCGCAGCAGGGGCTAATATTAATATATATCCGCAGCAGGGGTTAATATTAATATATATCGGAAGCAGGGTGTAATATTTCTATATATCTGCAGCAATATTTATATATATTGTCAGCAGGGGCTAATAGTAAAGAATGAAAAATAACTGTCACTTTAGCTGTTATTTTGAAATCATATTTTAATCACAGTCTTTACTTCAAAGAGATAAGTGCATATTATGTAGTTAAAAATGCACGTCTAACGTGTGTATATATATATATATATATATATATATATTGTATATGTACCGTTTTATAATTGGCCCCCCTACTTTGGTCCCTGGCCCCCCATGTGCCCCCCCTAAATATGAAACCTGGAGACGCCACTGCTCTCGACTAAAAAGCGTGGATACCATAAAGCAAGAAATATTATGAGTTTGTCAATAAGACCTGCTGACCTTTCATATGGAACAGGACATGTATACAAATTAGAAAATATACCATAATCTTTATTTACACTAATTTGCTACATATGAAACTTTGAACTCAAACCAAACTTTATCCAAATTGATAAACCATATCCTAGTACATTACATTTATTACGATAGATCCAGTAGATTCCGTAGTAGGATACAAAAAACTCATTCAAATTGTCAATATACAATTTGAAATTATTCTAGCCTTGGTGCCCGAATAATTATAATTTTAATAAAGACAGGAGGCGAGTATTTTGCATATCTTCCTTTACTCTCACCAACAGCAGCAAAGAAAGAGTTAATAACACAAGTGAAAACCAATAGAAACAGTACACAGGTGGTATATAAACCCCTTAACTATCTTCCTCTTCCTCTTTCGTCCGCTGTGAACCGGAACTGAAGAACGCAGCAAACCGTCTAGCAATGTAAAACCGAACCCAACACCCGAACTGGAACCAAAGTCAAGAGCAAGGCGACAATGCACTCCAACTGGGAAACAGAACCGCTGACACGGAGATGGCAGCAAGCTGAAACAAAGAGAGAGACATAACAGAACCAAATTCTTCACAAACATGGTAACACACAGTAGAACGAGTCATCACAAATTAGCAAACGCAACGGAGCAGACAAAACCCCCCAAAAAACAAATTCAAACCTGGCCTACTTACCCAGAGTGTACACCTAACCATCAGGAGGGCAGGGAGGGAAAATACTCGCCTCCTGTCTTTATTAAAATTATAATTATTCGGGCACCAAGGCTAGAATAATTTCAAATTTTAAGGCAAGACAGGAGGCTTCCTATTTTGCATTTTTAACGCCGGAAACCAACGCCATTGCTCCTGAAGAAACCAGGCGAAATAAAACGGTGGAGGCACGGGACCAATCTGCCGCTCGCAGAGTATCCACTAAAGCTCCACCAGCCCAAAGGGCACAGGAGGCCGCAGCTCCCCTGACGGAAAGAGCACCGATGCTCTTGAAGGAGAAGAAAACAGCCTTGAAAGGTTTCACAAAGGAGAGGAGTTGAGATGTCAAGACCAGACAGATCGACGTCGTGCGTGACAGATAAGTCCTGACACACCTGGCGACACATATTTGGGTCGCCTAGAAAACGGCTAGGATACAGATGAGAACAACTCATGGAAGAAAGAGACAGCATGAGCATCCAAGGTGCTAACATCCAAAACCCTGCAAAACGATGAGACAACACAAGGGTAAGTTTCGCCGACAACTGTCTGAGGGAGAGCGAATCGTTGTCTGGCCATCCCGAAGGAAATCTAACACGACAGCTACTTCCCACAGAGAACCGTAGCGTGGCGTCGGAGGACGGGATAAACGAATACCACGCAAAAGGTGGCAGACTAAGGGAGCCAAGGGGATCCATGTGCCGTCCCAAACTCCAAGGAGCCCAGCCTCGCCAAGCTGTCCGGTATGACATACTGGTACCTGGAGCCTAAGATTTGCGGAGCAAGGACTGAGCCGCCTCCAATAGGCCCAAGACTGTTCGGGGTCCCCTGAAATCATCCATACCACCAGGAGGAGATGTCTTTCCAGGATGTGCGGATGAACCTGGACCTCCGGGCCCGTCAGGGGATAGTACAGAGATGGGATCTCCAGAGGATCCTGGGCAGATACCCGCAGCAGGGCTGGAAACCACGGCTGAGCATGCCACGGGGGGGGGGTCACCAGAACCAAAGACCCCCCATCCCAACAAAGGTGATGGATGACCCTCGAAATGACCGTCAGGCGATTCGTCCTGGATGCAAATAGGTCCAGGTGCAAGACCTGACTGAGAAGTCTCCAGTCGCTCGCATCCCGCCAGTGTCTGGAGAACCCGTCCGCCAAGAGAACCGCGGCACCCGGGAGGTATCCTGCCTGCAGAGTATGCTGCACGCAAGGCAAAAGTCGAAAAACGTCCTTTGTTACCTCTGAGGTACTTGGACCGAGAACCCCCTAAGCGGTTGATATACCGAACCGCCGACATGTTGTCTAAGAAGCCTAAGAAGAGAAAGCGGCTTGGGACCAGGTCAGAGTTGAGAGAATTGACTAGAAACCCTAGTTGGTGAAGGATCTGCACCACGAAAGCGGTCTGGACGAGCAGGGTCTCCCGGCAGCTAGAGAAGAGCAGAATGCCTAGATAGACTATACACCTGATACCCCTGGACCTGAAGAGAGCCATAACCGGCTTCAGGAGCTTTGAAAGGCACCAATGGGCTGAACTTAGGCCGAAGGGAAGGGCCTTGAACTGCCATACCTGCCTGCCCCAGCGAAACTGAAGAAAAAGCCCGGAATCTGGGTGAATCGGGACGGAGAGAAAGCGTCTGAGAGGTCTCACCGTGTAAACCAATCACCTTCCAACATAAGGTCTCAGAAGAGACGGATCCCTTCCATTTTGAAGTGGCGATAAACGAAAGCATTGAGAGCCCGTAGATTGATCACTGGGCAGAAGTCCCCGGTGCATTAGCGTACTAGGAAAAAGGAGCTGAGGAAACCGATTGATCCTTTTGCCCACTGGATAGCCCCCTTGTCACGTAAGGTGCGGAGTTCTGCTTCCATTAAGGCCTGATCTGTAATGCCCCCCGAGATGTGGGCGGTCAGCGTACCTGAAAAGGGGGGAGAGCTGAAGAACTATCTGGAAAACCTGTACCGTTAGGGGGATCCAAGGGTCCGACGAAATACACACCCAGTCGTGGAAAAAGATGATATATGGCCCGTAACCCAGGGAAGGGAAAGAAGGACAAGAAACATTCGGGCTTACCGAAAACAGAGTGTCCCCTGGGAAATCCGGAAGCGCCTCTACTGTCTCCGCGTGGGCTGAAGGCCCTCTGTTGGAACGGAGTCCTGTAGGACATATGGTTCTGAGGGAAGTACCGGGAGCCTCGGGATGAACGGCTGGTGGCCCGGCGGTCAACCAGCCCTCCCAGAAAAACGAGGGTCAGTCTGAAAGACCTTCCTTATTGACAGTTTGGCCTTATTCCATGATGTCATCTAGGATACGTGGCGGTTTGATTCCTTGACAAATGTGTCTCCAAACAGTAAGCGGCTGCACCCAGGTCTTTAGGGCCCCATTCCGCCAACCTGGGATCCATGAGGAGCAGCCTTTGCAACGTACAGAAGAGATTGAAACTGTTGCATTTCCCAACAGGCATACCACACAAAGTGCCCAATCTCAGATAGTCTTGGGATAAAGTGGTGTCTCCTATAGAACTGCTCTGTCTGCCAGGGATAGGATTTGGGTGACTGCTCCCAAGTTCTGCTGGGGATCGTCTAGGTGGGGCTCATCCACCAAATACTCACGGACGAAGCGCGAGTCTAAATCTCTGGGCGAGACCAGATTTGCTGAAGCCTCTGATTCACTAGATGAATCCGCGTGCCATACGCCCACTATAGATAATGGGTCATGCAAAGGAGTGTCAGAGGGTTTTGGGCGTTTGGCAGGTACCTTACCCTTGCCGACTGAAACACTACTGCCCTTCCAAGGCCGTTTGGAGCCGGACGCCTTTCCTTCAGATTTCTCGGATTCTGACTCCGATGGTATTGCCTCTGGTCTGGAGGGAGCAGGAGGCTGCCCTTGGGGCAAATTGGCAGACGTTTTAGAGAAAAAAAAAAAAAAAAAAAAAAAAAAAAAAAGGATTCCACTGAGTTAGAAAAACTTTGCCTCTAACCAGGCCATAAAGGCATCCTGGGATGGCACAGTATCCTGAGACATTATGTCTGTATAAGGTAGGTGATGAGAACAGAGGCGCAGCCCGTATATTGTGCACGGCCACAGGGACACAGCCCTTATATTGTGCACGGCCACAGGGACGCAGCCCTTATATATTGTGCACGGCCACAGGGACGCAGCCCTTATATATTGTGCACGGCCACAGGGACGCAGCCCTTATATATTGTGCACGGCCACAGGGACGCAGCCCTTATATATTGTGCACGGCCACAGGGACGCAGCCCTTATATATTGTGCACGGCCACAGGGACGCAGCCCTTATATATTGTGCACGGCCACAGGGACGCAGCCCTTATATATTGTGCACGGCCACAGGGACGCAGCCCTTATATATTGTGCACGGCCACAGGGACGCAGCCCTTATATATTGTGCAAGGCCACAGGGGCTCAGCCTGTATATATTGTGCACGGCCACAGGGACTCAGCCTGTATATATTGTGCACGGCCACAGGGACTCAGCCTGTATATATTGTGCACGGCCACAGGTGCTCAGCCTGTATATATTGTGCACGGCCACAGGTGCTCAGCCTGTATATAATGTGCAAGGCCACAGGTGCTCAGCCTGTATATAATGTGCAAGGCCACAGGTGCTCAGCCTGTATATATTGTGCAAGGCCACAGGTGCTCAGCCTGTATATATTGTGCACGGCCACAGGGACTCAGCCTGTATATATTGTGCAAGGCCACAGGGACTCAGCCTGTATATATTGTGCAAGGCCACAGGTGCTCAGCCTGTATATATTGTGCAAGGCCACAGGTGCTCAGCCTGTATATATTGTGCAAGGCCACAGGTGCTCAGCCTGTATATATTGTGCAAGGCCACAGGTGCTCAGCCTGTATATAATGTGCAAGACCACAGGGACACAGCCAGTATATAATGTGCAAGGCCACACAGCCTGTATATAATGTGCAAGGCCACACAGCCTGTATATAATGTGCAAGGCCACACAGCCTATATATAATGTGCAAGGCCACAGGGACACACAGCCTGTATATAATGTGCAAGGCCACAGGGACACACAGCCTGTATATAAAGTGCAAAAACCACATGGACTCTGCCTGTATATAATGTGCAAAAACCACATGGACTCAGCCTGTATATAAATGTGCAAAACCACATGGCCTCAGCCGGTATATAAATGTGCAAAAACCACATGGACTCAGCCTGTATATAAATGTGCAAAACCACATGGACTCAGCCTGTATATAAATGTGCAAAACCACATGGACTCAGCCTGCATATAAATGTGCAAAACCAGAAAATTGCCAACAAATATTGAAGATAATGCAGGGCTCACCCTGTAACCACTCCAGTGAGGCACAGAGAACTCATAGGAAAAAGGGGTCCCAGATAGGGAAGAGAGACGGGAAAAATCCCCCCAAAATGCACAGATGCAAAGAAATAATGAAAGACAAGTAAAAAAAAAAAAAAAAAAAAAAAATAATCTACATATACACATATATATATATCAAAAATCTATACTGTATATAAAACGGCATACCCACCTAATTATCTAGAATTAGGTGAAAAAAGCAATATGTAATGAATAATAAACGGATATTATTCAATAAATCAGCAATAACTGTAGATAGGAAGAGGACTGACCTGCAACCTGGGTGAGCAGCAAAGAAAGAGGAAGAGGAAGATAGTTAAGGGGTTTATATACCACCTGTGTACTGTTTCTATTGGTTTTCACTTGTGTTATTAACTCTTTCTTTGCTGCTGTTGGTGAGAGTAAAGGAAGATATGCAAAATAGGAAGCCTCCTGTCTTGCCTTAAAATTTGAAAATAAGATTAGTATTCCCACCTACCTAAAATATGAGGCTCCTTATACAAATTGTAATAACATTTTGTAGGAGTAATTCATCAGGTTTTCAATGTGTATACCTCCTTAACCGGACTGGTCAGAGTGGGACCTGTCCACACGTAGAGGCAGGGGCATGGCAGGGTCACATAACTCAATGTTAGGGGCAACTATAAAATAAATCTGCAGACAAGGTAAGGCTGTGGAGGTGTGATGGAGTTGAGGTGTGATGGAATGGAGTTGTGATAAAATGAGGATGTTTTGGTGTGTATGTGTAAGTGTGTGTTAGGATGAGTTTGTGTATAGTAGTGCATATGTTCGTTACAAAGAGGACAAGGTTGTGAGGAACCACTCAGCTTTACCTGCCCCTCGGACTAGAAGGAGCCAGCACTGCTCCCAAGTATCCTGGTTTTCACTGAGCGGTCCCTGTTTTTGGGCACTGTCCTGCTGTCCCACATGGAGTTGGCTCTTCTGCAATGGCCATACACTGCTACTTTGGAGTGAAACCCGGTCAATCCTGATTTATATATTTCATGCAAGCTGTAAGAACAGCAGTTTCAAAATATGCTTAACCCCTAAAAAATGCAGAGAAATGGAAACTTTTAGAAAGTATAAAATTCTTCTACAAATAATAATTACCACTAAGGTAAGTAAATAGGACACAATAGAGTGGTATGTCAAAATTCAAGATGTTAAAAAAAAGACTAAGAAAACTAATGAAACTAATGAAAAAAATGCTGATTAACATTTTGTCTCATCAAATCAGACGAGAGAAAATTGCTGCTGAGGGGCATATTTGAAATCTCCTTTGTGCACACTCCGAAGGAACTCACGTTAGCTTCTGGATAGACGGAGAGGAATATTGATGTGCCGATATTTTACCAAAGGGAGCAAAGCGTTCACTGTGCAGCTTAAATCAAAGCTTTCTGTCCATCTTTTTCTGTTTATTGCATTCCTTGCACTAGTGAGCCATGAGCTGTTCTTTCAACTGCTTATACATTATTTATTCTGTTGAAATTATAAATGTGCATGTTAAAAAGGAATTATCTGGTCGCAACACTTTAAAAGACAGGCACAGAAATTGTGATGGGTTACATGAGCATTCTTCAGATTATTTTTATTTTTATATTTATAATAAATTATTGCATAATATGTGTCTATGGCAGCAAACTCCAAAAATATTAGTTGTTACAAGGGCTCCATGCTCTTTGGATTATCGATTTTTTAGATGTTAAGGGCTTTCTCAGTACCTTGACATGTAATGTAGTACAAGGAAAGGCTGGAGGCGGTTAATGAGCATATGGGTACAGTCTAGGACTGGTCCTCTAGAGCTTCATCTCCTTCTTTTAAGAAGTGTGAGGGGACAGGGGCTAGCTGTATATGAGGTTCACAGAGCTATTGTGCAAAGGCCAGACTGGAGATGACTAGGAGGCCTGGCACTTTAAGGACAGCCGCTGGCAAATGACATAAGTGCAGCTGCCATAGGAAGACCTGCTCCGTACCAGTCCCAGAGGGTTTCAATGTTATGGACATGAGGTCCACAGGTGGCTTTTCTTTGGAGATTTTGTCTCACTTCCAAAAGATTTCTGAGTTTTTCTTGTAGTACCAAAAACAGCCACCGAAGTTTCTAGAGTAACAGAATTTGGACAGCTTTTACACCCAGACTGCATTCTTTCTGTGCTCCTTTTAGAGGGTTCTATGCATTCCCTTAAAGTTAATTTATGATTTACAGGATTTGAGATGCTCATAGTGTTGTCAACATTACATTCACAGTAGAAGTAAAACACTCCAATGCCACTTTGCATAATGATCACCTGGATTATGCTTATTTTAATGTATTTATGTCATATCCAGCTATAAGTTTGTCACAAAACCAATAATAATGCAATAATACTCATATTAGCTGGCTAATTAGTAATTATATGTACCATATTCCTCCTCATTATCTTGATTTCCCTATTGAAATAATGAACATATTATGATAATTCATCTATATTACTTAATTTAAATATATAAAATACATGATGAGTAATAATGTAAATTATTGACGAGTCGTGTAAAAAGTTTTATACATTGCTTGTAATGAGTTACGGTGAAGCTTTGTAGAGGGCAGCTTGAAAATCTCCAATGATTTTTTGGGGGTCATTACCAGCACATATGCAGAAGAGAATTCCAAATATTATTGCCTTGATGACGTATTGCTCTTCGAGAAAACCAAACAAGTTGGTGAATCCTTTCAGTGGAGCAGCATTCATAGATTAACCCCTTAAGGACATTGGGCGGTCCTGAAACCCATTGAAAACAATGCATTTTGAGCCTGTACATGTACTTGCTTTGACATTAAGGGGTTAAACACATGTTTTAAGACCACTCAGATTACATGTGTAAGTATGCGCATGAAAATGGGATATATAAAGTTTCTTAAGGTACATTATTATTATTTCTTAAGGTACACCGAAAGTTGTATACGCGTATTGCGTAGATGTCCCCGGCCGGCCCCGCAAGACACCCGGGAGTCTGCTCCGGTAAGTCGGGGGGGGCAGAGGTAAAACGCATCGTGCGGACGGTCCGCACGATGCGCTTAGACAACCTCCCGTGCCGGCACCCCCCCCCCCCCGTGGGAAGTGCTGGCAGGGGAGGCTGTCTGAGCGTATCGGGGAGTAGGATGCAGGTCCCCTGCACCGCTGCGGGGGATCTGTATCCTAACCCCGCTGCCTGCCCGCCGCCCGGGACTGCATGTCCTGGGCGTCGGGCGCTAGACCCCGAATATATGCCGCACCCCCACTTTAAAGACTTAAAGTGGGGGAAAAAAGTGCGGCCTATATTCGAGCCAATACGGTAAATTCCCGGTGTGTTCATGTCTGTTGTTTTAACTAACCTTAATAATACTTTTTATAGTGTCTGCTTTGTTTCCATGTAAAAATGAAGACTCCGTTTATATCATATCAACTTCAATTTACTTTTCTTGGAATCAAACCCAATGTAAGTGTGAGAACTGTCCCCGCGCTCTGTACATAACGTTTGTAACAAAAGGCAATATTGTCACTTTGGCTTTATACAGCTGTCTACGCATTCAAGATCACAAGCAAATATATAATTATGTTGAAATGGCCAAAGGGATATAGAACAAAAGTTTTATATAGGCTAGGAATGCTAGATTCTTTTATTACATGAACAAAGTTCTAAATGAAAGTGTTACAGAAAAGCGAGAGTTAATTACAACCTACATTTTACAAATATACCATAAAATATTGTATTATCAATAATAACACATACTTTTAAATATTTAAAGGTTTAAATATTGTTTTGTGTCACACTACCACAGCTCTCAGAAAATCCACCTCTTTCAAGAAGCATACAACCTTTCCTCATAACACTCGCAGCCAGCATCCTGCCTAAGCCATCAGTGTTTCCCACTGCCATCACCGGCACCCCTCCACATCAGCAGGAACTCCCACTGATGTCAGGGGGACCTCCCACCGACATCAGGGGGCGGTCCTGGCCGCGTCACGCAAGGGAAGGCTCTGGGTAGCTGGAGCCCAGAAGTTCCCAGGTATGCTAGACACAAAGAATCTTATAAGGGGCAGAGAGTGGGATGAACGTGGACAAAGTGTGGACAGAGCCCACTCAACCAGAAACTCAGTAATAAGCATAGTTTGACTTGGAGTCTCCAGGCAAAGCCCTGCTTCTCCATGGCTCTGAGTCGGTTTCTCCTTTCTCCGGGCAGAGGAGGGGCGTTTGGACACGCCTACTTATCACCTACTCTCCATCCACTTACCTCCCACTATAGGCTGTCTGGGGATAGCCCCACCCTACATGCAGCTTGCCCCATCCCTTCACAAAGCCACGCCCCTACAAGAGGGAACACTACGGATAGCCCACCCTGGGAATTTCCCCGGAATGGTAATAATAAGCCCCTGGGGAATATCTAGAGACTTCCCAGGTAGGTATATTACAGTAAGAGATTGCTAGTAAAAACTGAAAACAACAGTACTGATATTGTTTACTGCATAAAGGAATGCGGATAATCAAATGAAACACTGACGGTTCAATCTGCTTTGTAATGTGCATTTCGAAAGGTTCCAGGCTTGTTTCTGATGTAGGCGCTAATTAATAATTAAGATACCACAAGAAAAAATAAGTAGACTGCTGTAAACCGCAGGTGCCATTTAAATACCTAGACACCGATAGTACTCAGGAAAAATGAAGTACATCAGGAAAACATAAATAAAGGTTAAAAGGACCAAACTTCACAATTCATTCATCCTTAATTCATACAGCAAAGGGAAAAAAAGGCTTAGAATTAACTTACGGAGATCTGCCTTAACAACCTTTTCTTAGGAGGGTCTGAAGCTAGTCGCCTAGTGCTTTATTCTTAACAAAAGAGAACATCGTTCAATCTACAATTAAAACTCTGTGTAATGGTTTCTGCTTCCTGGAAAAGCGATCCAAGAAGCTTGCAACAGAAAGAAGTTCTATTACGCTGGCTTTTTAACATGCATTCTGACTCCATCTAAATTCACAGCCATGCCTTGTTGTTTTCCAGCAACCTTGTTATCTTTAATGCTTTTACATTCTTGTCATTGTGCTGATGTCACCTACCTAATCAATCACAAAGCTGTTCATTAGGATATATGTGCAATCACTGCGGCATGAAAAAAAAAAAAATACATTTGCTTAACTACTGTGTTTGTTTGAAATATGAAATTATAGCCAATTAAACTCTTATTGTGATGATGGTATCGGGTTATTGAATGGCGTGCCATACATCAACGTTCTTTTGGAACGTTGTGCACAAAATCCATGTTCAGATTGTTATAGAGCTAACTCAAAAAGGCAGAAAAATTGTTCATTTTTGCAGAAACATATACCCCGTGTATGAAGTTGTCGGAACCAGGTTTCTGCGGTATGATATTATTTTAGTCCAGTAAGCATGTCAAAGCATGTTGTTCTCCGTTATTATGTGAACTTGGTTATGGAAAGGAATATGAAGGACCTGGCAGTAGATTTCAGCCAAGAGAGAGTAAGACGTAGAACACTTGGTGCAAGCAGTGGGATGAGTTCTCAGCATAAACAAGGTACAGATTCAACCTGTCACCGAGAAAATTAGACAAGGCCATGACAGATGGTAATTTATTACAGCCTTCTACTGTAAGAAACATTTGGTTAATTTTTCCTTGAAATGCAGATTTTTTGTTATTCTTTTTTCAGTTTAGGGATTTCGGTATAAATAAATTATAGGGGAGGGTTTTGACTAAAGTCTTATTTACCAATAATGATCTCAGCTGGAAGAAGGATTGAAATATATTCTGAAATGATTCTACTAAAAGGTAGCCTTACATCCTGTTCATGCTCATTCTGTTTCCAAAAAAGCCACTGTCTACAAATAAACTAATTGTAGGGGAGACTGTTGTAACACTGTTGATTAATATACATTCTTTATGACTTTCTCTATTTTGTTCTTCTTTTTTCCTCTTTTGCTCCTTGAAGCCGTGATCCCTTACTGGCTTGCAAGCCCCATTGCCCCAAATGCTAAACTTATCAAATCCTTTACAGGGGCCAAACACAGGGCTTAATAAATTCCCAAAAGTCATGGTTCTTACAGGACAGTCCCAATTTTTGGGCACTGCCCCACTGTCCAGAGTAGCAGCCCCATAGCCTTTACACATGGTGGAGTGCATATACCAGTTGGGGGAGCCTCTGATCTCACCTGACTGGCCCAGGGAGGTGTAAATCAATACAAAAACGTCTGCGCTTTTTCGTGGCCTCCTATCGTTGCGGGGGGGCTAATTGAATAAGGTACTAAACACACTGTCCTACCAGCTTTTCCTCCAATATTTTCTATATATTAATTTATGACAGATTTACTGTTAAAGATGTTAAGCACTTTAAAGTATGACCATACAGATCCAAGCTGAATTACCCGCTAAAGGGAATGTTGTCTGGAAACAAACTTATGAAATATTTATACACCTTGCACATGTAATACAAACTTTAATTTGGACATGTGCACTGATAAAGCTGATAACGCAATGGTAAGAACTGAACTGCTACATATGAAACATATGCTTGTTTAATTGTTTCGTTTCCCGTAGGACAAAACTGAGTATTGTAAGGAAATGGCAATTACTTGGTATGCCCATGTCGTAAAAGGTACCACTGCCATTTTATTCATTTATCTGAAGGTGTTTAGTCACATCAGAATAACCTGAAACATTTAAGAAGCATTTTTCTCAGTTTCCATGGCAACAACCTATCAGTCCCCGCTTTTGTGTCAGTTTCGCATGACAATTAAAGGTTCCCTAAAAGAGTTATTTTATATTTGGATTTTTTTCTGGGAGCATTTTGGAAATTTCATCTTTATCTATGAGTGTTCCTAATCTGCCGCCCTCTGTGCCAATCACTCCATTGGCTCTCCATACCCTTCAGAATCAAATTCAAACTCCTGACCTAGAGAGCATTTGACAAGTCTGCACCCCCTTACATCTCTATCCTCCTATCCAAATATACTCCTAACCTGGCTCTTGTTCCTCTCATGACCTGCATCTTGATTCTACTGTCATTTCCTCTTCTCGCTCCCGCATTCAGGATTTTACCTGCGCTGTAGACCTTCTCTGGAATTCCCTTCTTTGTTCTATCCGACTTTCTCTCTCGACAACCTTTCCTCCTAACACATTCAGCCAGCATCATAATCAAGCCGTTTGAACGACCAACGACCTCTACAGATCATCCTGACTCGACCAACTCATCCCCAACCAAGCCGTCCTCTCTTACTGTTTCACCTCCCTCAACCCCTGACTAGATTGTAAAATCACAAGTGCAGGGCCCTCCTCTCCTTTTTTTCCCCGTGTGTTATTGTTTGTGGTTTTAATTTATTTTACTGACTTTGTTGATGCACTATAGAATCTGCTGGTGTTGTATAAATGTAATGCTCTATATGACACAGCCATGTACAAATGCATATTGTCACAGAATCTGTTGGTGCTTTACGAACAAGAATTAAATCTACTACTGTATGTTCTTGTGATTACAAAAAGGCCCCACATGTACCTTGTGCAGCACCTAGTTGTCTGTCTTTTTATAAGCTCAACAAGCAGTTTCCAAGTAGAATATAAGGTTTTCAAATGGAAAAATATTCATTTCTTGGAAACCATAAATGCAACAATTGCAGTAATGTATGTTAAGTATTCTACAATATATAATATTCCAATTCCAATTGACATTTTTGCTTCTGATTTTCCTGTTTTATAGGTTTTGTTAGGATTTTATTTTTTTATAGATATGCCAACAAAAAAGTATAATATTAATATTTATTCCAATTATATCATCTCCTGCTTTTAATTTAGGCCTGACATTTGGTTGTCCTTTTATGCATAAAATGTGTCTGGGGTCCTCTGTACATTTCATGTTTTGTTTTATGTAGTTTCTCCAAAGTCAAAAAGCACAAGCTAATAAATGTGTCCAAATGCCCCCGAGCAGTTGGCCCAAAAAAATTAATCACGCCCCTGCTGGGATCCTTTAATGGACTATTTCTCTCATCCAAAAACACAAATTTACAACTAATTTGCGGTGGCACTGTTGCTAATAGCGATATTTCCAGGGATGTCAGTCCAGTTCAGTTTGATGATTACAATGTTTATAAGGTGAAATTTGTACTTAGCGTATCATTTTGTAAACTGGGAGTATTAAAAAATGCCATGGTTTGCTCCAAAATTATTATGCACCAGTTATTATTGAATGTGTTCCAATACAGAATACCGTATTTGCTCGATTATAAGACGACCCTGATTATAAGACGACCCCCCAAATCTTAATATTAATTTAGGAAAAAAAGAAAAAGCCTGAATATAAGACGACCCTATAGGAAAAAAGTTTTACCAGTAAATGTTAATTCATTTAAACACTTTTTTTAATAAAAGCTATGCTTGAGAAAAATATTTTGGTTTTATTTCCTTCTATTTTCCAACCTGTCCCCCAGTTATGCACATCTGCCCCAGAAGTGCCTTATACCCCCTATATGCCACTGTGCCCCATGATATGCCTTTTAACCCTATATGCCACTGTGCCCCATGATATGCCTTTTAACCCTATATGCCACTCTGGCACTTAGAGGGTTAAAAGGCATATTATGGGGAAGAGTGGCATATAGGGAGGTTTAAGGCATTTCAGGAGGCAGAGTGGCATTAAAGGGGTTAAAAGGCATTTCACAGAGCACTCTGCCTCCAGAAATGCCTCAAACCCACATTTAACACTCCCCCTCCCTCCTCCAAACTTACCGGTGCTTCTGAGTTGGGGGGGGCGCATAACACAGGAGGGTCCAGGTCCCCTGCATCTGAGCCCCAGGTGCTTAGTCCGGGCAGCATGTAGAGCTCCACGCGAATCGCGTAGAGCTCTAAGCACCGGGGACTCAGAAGCACCGGTACGTTGGAGGGGGCATAACACAGGAGGATGCAGGTCCCCTGCATCCTCCTGTGTTATGCCCCCCCCCTCCAACTTACCGGTGCTTCTGAGTCCCCGGTGCTTAGTCCGGGCAGCGTTTAGAGCTCTACGCGATTGTATCGTGTAGAGCTCTACACGATACAATCGCGTAGAGCTCTACACGCAGCCCGGACTAAGCACCGGGGACTCAGATGCACCGGTAAGTTGGGTCGGGGGTTAACACAGGAGGATCCAGGTCCCCTGCATCTGGGTCCCCAGTGCTTAGTCCGGGAAGCGTGTAGAGCTCTACGCGATTGTATCGCGTAGAGCTCTACACGCAGCCCGGACTAAGCACCGGGGACTCAGAAGCACCGGTAAATTGGGGGGGGGGATTAACACAGGAGGATCCAGGTCCTCTGCATCGCTGCGGGGGATCTGGATCTTAGTCTCATAATCAGACCTATTTGAGGTCTGATTATAAGACGACCCTGATTATAAGACGAGGGGTATTTTTCAGAGCATTTGCTCTGGAAAAAACCTCGTCTTATAATCGAGCAAATACGGTAAGTTACCCTGCCCTTTCATTGTATTGTTTTCGGCTTCTTGTTCATTTATATGTAAAACATGTGTCGTTGACCATGAAAAACTGAAACTCGTATGCGATCGGTTATTTTGAAGTTTGCAGGCGGCAATAGAAATCTATATAATGAAAACAAAATGCTAATTTTGATTAGATTGCTTAAGACATGGCTGAGAAAATCATCACAAGAAGCAAAGAATAAATGCTTGCCTTTAGCAAACTAATTTCCAGTGTTAATTACATACCACTGTTGGAACTAAATGATGCTAGCAATGACATCATTCAATTTGCTTAACCGTTAACATACCTCAAAACTCACCAGGGTGTCATCCAGAAGCCCAAGATATCACAGATAATTACTGCCAGTTATTCCAAGGATTTCCATCTCCAGAGAGGGGGGGGGAGGTTTCCAGTATTTTCTCTGGGTTTTACTTTGCCCCATCTTAGTTAGATTCCCAGGCCTCTGGAGAGCTGAGTTTAGACCTCTCCCATATATGCTATATTGTCATCCTTTTGCCATGCATTTGTTTAGTAATCCTAATCTTGAGCTCTTGATTCTACATATATGACCATACCAAGGAACTCTCCAGGTTTAGGCCAGAGTCTCCAAGTAAAGCCTTACTTCCCAAGTTCTTCTATCTCAAGGTTAGATAGAAGAACTTGGGAAGTAAGGCTTTACTTTGAGACTCTGGCACTTCTTGCCTACTTACTGTCCACTTCCCTCCCATTTCTCACCCTAAAGGTTGTCTGTCACTAGCCCGCTCCTACACAATACTAGCCCTGTCTCCTCATGAAGCCACCTTCAGAAGAAGCAGAACTCCAGGTAGACTTTTCTGGAACCTTTAGGCTCCCGAATATCTATCACATCATAAGTCTAGCCATTTTATGTCAGTTAAGTAACACTGTTTTTTCCTCACCTCCAATTAGTTGCCCTGACGGTGGCAGGTGAGCGTATGTGCTTTGGCCAAAATAATAATACTATATATTTTTTTTTCCAGGTTAAGATTTCAGTATTGGTAATTTGTTCTTCTATGATTTGCATGTGGGCAGGTGCATGAATTTATTGGATCATCTTAAGTTCTTCTGTGCATCTGGAACTGATTATTTTTTTATTCAGTCAAAGTTTTCCAGTTGTTCTTTACAAACGTGCGCTTTAAAAAGTCTGTTCTGAATGTACTTTTGTTATTTTTTTATACTTTTTATATGGTTATTTATACCACTGTAACACAGCACATTCAATTTGATCTCCCACTCAAAAAGAAAGGACAATGTGCAGCATTGCGATTATTTGAAGCATAATAGAGTAATTAAGTGGAGGAGGTTTGCAGAATTTATATAGCATTTGGTCATACAAATCAGTTCAAGGTTGCTTTACATTGGCTTACTTCCAGGCAATTCAGCAGCATCTGCGAGTAGCTTGGGTTATACACCTGTTAAATCAAAAATATATAATCATGCAAACCCTACCAAGTGTTTTTGGCAGATATTTTTTAATAACATCCCACTATACATTCAAGTATAAAAGGCAGGGGCAGCATATGTCAGGGTGATGCTTTCATCTCCTTTCTGATTTGAAAAGGTTTGAGAAAAAAATTAATAATTGCTAGAAAAAAAAATACATGGACTGTAAAAATAAATCATATTTTTCAAAATTACGTTTTGGGGCTTTTACATGGATTTTTTGTATTTAAATTAAGTATTCATGAGTACGTACATTCTCGAAACTTGTTCATAAATATTCAAACCAGTGAAGTAATCATAATACTAAATAAAGTCAAGTTCTGTTAAAGGTTGTTTATGCTCCACATATAATATATACTCAACATAAAATCATGTAATGTAGCTTTAGTAATAATTTATTAATGCTAGTCATTTTTCTTTATGAATCCAGTTTAAATTTTTTCTTCTTTTCCAGTAATCGCATGCAAACTTTCATGTTTTGGAAATTTAAAATTTGTGACAAAAGTACAAAATGACAATAATAATAATAATAATGATTTTTAAATGAACTGGGATAAAAGTAAAAATCCTTTAGGAGCGGTCCTAATCTAATCTAAGGGTAGAACTTAAACTCACTTATCATACCAATATCTCATATATAAAATATATTTCACTTAACTTAAATTATTATATATCTTTCATCAATCAACATTTTGTATTTTTTTTTTTACACTTAAGAATGTTGCATTATATTTTTCTTGCTTTTTGTAATGTATTTGTATTTCTTTTTGGACATAACACTATGCAGAAAAGTTGTGCTCATTTTTTTTCCACAGTGTTTATAATTTTTAAAAAATTATAATTTTATAATTTTATAAAATTTTATATTTTCCTAAATTATTTCCAGATCATTGTATTAATCTATAATATATGTGTTTTCCGTGCACGCTAGTAGTTAATTCTACATGAAATCAAAAGTTACTTTATTGCATATGAAAACTTTTTAATAATAATAAATGTGTCATAGAACATAGAAAGTTCATATTTAATAATAACTCTCTCTGGCTTCCCAAAAAATGCATGAGCCTTTATGGTGTAACCAGCTACATTGACCACATCCTCGAGTTAGTTATAAGGTTACTAACTCACTATCTGACCTTTTGTACTAACTGCACATTTTTAGGACTGATGGCTGAGTGACCTTTAAACAAAGGCAGGTAGAACACAAGAATAATGTGAACTTCTGATTACTTTTTGTGTAGTTAATATTCTAAGTCTTATATCCGTGTTCAGGCTTGTACTTTTTTTCCTCAACTGTGTGAATTAGATATCATATATTAGATATGGTCCATTCCTTCTCGGACAACGGATTTCGTTTCCTGCCTTTTCAGTTCAGACAAGAATCTGAGTGCTTTTCATATTCGGAAACTAAATTCACCTTCATTCACTCTCTCATGATCTTTCATACTTTCTCACATCCTTACTCACAGTCTCTCACACTCTCTTATCCACCAATCTATTCAGTGTCCCTGTCTCCTTGCCGTGCAACTCTGAGATAGGCTGAGAAGGTAGGTAGACATTCAGAGGGAGCATGAGAGAGAGAGAGAGAGAGTGAGAGAGCGTGAAAGGGAGTGAGAATGAGAGACTGAATGAGGGTGAAGAAAAAAAATGTAATTCTAATGAAAATTTTGAATTATTTGCTTAATGTTCCTTGGGGTCCCTTCTCATTACGAACCTGGAGTTCCAACGTATGTCAAGGACTGATCCACGTCTGCTGGGAGACTGTTCCATTATTTTACTACGCTCTGAGTAGTAGAACTTCCTTGCATTCAATCTAAATCTCTGACCCTCTACTGTTAGACAATGACCTCTTGTTCTAACATTGCTCCTCATGTACTTTGTTCAATCCCTTTAAGTATTTAAATGTTTCTATTGCATCCCCCTCTCTCTTCTTTCATCCAAGCAATACATATTAAGATCATTTAATCTTTCCTGATAATTTCTGTCCCTGTAAACCACTTACCATTTTTGTAGCCTCCTGAACTCTCTCCAATGTGTCGATAGATGGGGTCTCCAGAACTGTACACAATACTCTAGGTGAGGCCTGACCAGAGATCTATAAAGTGGCAGAACTACCTCTCTCTTCCTGCTACTAATTCCTGTAGTTATATAACCCAGATTCCCATCCCAAGTGCATTCTTTTACATTTATCAATATTGAACTGCAACTGCCACACTCTCTTATTTTAGCTTACCAGTTTAAGAAGGAGTATTTGCAAATATATATAATTTAAAAGCATGCCAGAAAAATGCATAAACAATTGTGAAAAACCATCAACTGTATTTATTTAGGAGGCGAGAATTTGTCAAGCCCCAGTCAGAAATATGATTTAGTAATATGGATCATGTGGCACTAAAGTTAAAAAGTAAATTATAAATTCATCAACAAAGGCATCATAATAAATCACGTGCTCCACTAACAAGGCATTAATTCAGCTTAGTATATTTTAGGGCTCAGACTGCCGAATCCTAATTAAACCCCAACATGCTGAGTTTAATTCCAGGATAATTACAGATATATACTTATACGTACCTTCCTGTTAGTTGAATATATGCATTACAAACATGACAAATGTTTGCCCTTTCTTACATAATATATGTAAAAGATGACATAAACGCAATAAATAACAATTAAGCACTTGATAATGTACATATAATATTTGTTGCGCAAACATGCATTTTAAATATTTAGTCTATAGCACACTATTTGTCTTAAAAAATGAAATATTTGTTTTTGTTTTCTTAGCCGAGCATAAGGCAAAGTATATTAATTAGGCAATTTACATGATTTCCTAATTTAGAGTAGCAAAACTTGCCTTCAGCTAACAAATAATTGGAATTACAATTGCTTGTGATCTCACAAGTTTGCTAATTAAAACTGGCTGTATCAAACTCTTCAAGAATAAATGGGTATTACTCAACCTCACACTGCTATACGTCTTTAATTTCTCTATGCACCAGCAGGGGGTATGTACATCAATGGTGAACAATTCCAACGTTAAAGTTCTAAATTTATGTCACAACTTTTTGGGGACCACCATTTAGACAATTCTGGATTGTATGTGGCTACTATGAAGTATCTACATGTTTGGCTAAGGAGCATTATCACCCTAAAAATGCTAAAGGAAGACAAATGGGTTTTGGTTTGATAAAAATAACTCAATCCAACAGCTGCTGTCATTTGGTTGCCAGCTTCACCGTTGTGCCTGCTTTATATAAATCATCACAAATACTGGGTACAACAAAACAAAGGGAAATTCATCATTTTAATTTGTTTTATAACCATTTTTGGCAACACTTTTCATACTAAAAAATAAAAGAAGCCACTATGTCAGTTCTGCGTGTACATAATGTCAATACTTAGTGATCGTTGAACCTCGTTGACACCTTCTCTGGTGTCCCTGGTGGGTATGAGCGTATCAAAGGGCTCTACAAGCCTAAAAGTCACAATAATGTGAATAATTGTTTTAATTAAAGTAAATAAAATACATTCTTCTAATGCAACGCCTTAAAAAGCAACCTATGTACAGTTGAGCAAGTAAATAAATAAACAAAAAGTATGTCTTCGGGATCCTCTTAAATAAAGAGGGGCTACTATTTTAAACTAGGTCTAATTGAGTATAAGGCACAGTTTCTGGATACATCTTTACATTTCAAGATGTTTCTCTGTGTTATATAAATGGCCTTTATAACTATTTCTCCTGAGAAACATGGATTGTTGAAAAAGTCGATTGGAAATGAGTGATGTCTCTATGTAATTGAGAAATTTCATACTGTGGTTATTACATGTGATATTGACATTCGGCTATTTTGGCTTTGATAGTTTGGTCCAAAAATCTGGAGTCTTCAGTTGAGGTTGGTACCATTTAGTAGGCCAACAAATAAAGAGATGTAAGATAAAGATGTAAAGTTACATAAGCTTCCAGCAAGTGACATACCTTGTGTACATCTTATTCTTAAACATGTCCATATTTACGTGTATTTTATTTTGCACGTTATGCTCACATACATCATTTAACTTGATATCCATTGAGAAATATTATAAGAAACTGTATACTGCCTTTTTTGCAAATTGTTGCAATAATAAACCATTTAGCTATTTCCAACTAACATTTTTATATCACTATTTCATTGTTATATCACTATTAACCAACTGTTCTGCATCGTGGCCAGTATGGACAACATCCAATTAAAAATGTTGTTTCGATCACTTTTACTTTCCTCATGGAACTGCTGCTCTTATTCTTTACTTTATTTTAGGTTTGCCAGTAGGTTACAGATTCATGTTTTTGTATCGTTCTTGAACACAACTAGGATGGGAATATTGTGTTTTATATATACAGTATGTTTTTTTGTTTTAGAGAAATACCAGCATGGAGTGTTTGCTGTTTCTGCGTTTTTTGTATCCTCGCAGAGTTCAAAAATACATAAGCTTCCTACAGCTTCCATGTTTGGTTCCAACGCAACAAAGCTTTTTACTTATTTCTTTAGTTACTTTCACTTTTTGAATTCCTCGAGTTCTTGGCTAACATTATTTTTATTTATTTTATTTATTTATTTACTTTTTTCTTTGTGATACCTTTAAATCTTCACTGACCAAGCATGGCACATATTATCTCCTTATCTATGTTATAATCAATTAAACTATGCGAAAAGTTGTTAGTAATTAAACATTGTTGGGTTGAATTGGTGAACACTAACAATGGGGAAACAACTATTTCATGTATGACCATATATTATTAACAAAAATAATCAGTACAACCTCATTTACTTGCCTCCACCTCCACATCTTGAAGCCTGAATTCCAGGCAGAGCCATATTGGTCTTCCATATTGCGTGTGGAACTCTCTAAATTGGAAGGCTTTTGTGAACATTTTTTAATTTGTGGTATATATAGTTATTGAAAAGAGTAACTTAAATTAGATAGAGGCATTCCAGGCCTCCAGGATTTATTCAATAAAGTAGAACGTTTTAAGTGAGTTTGCAGGGGAGTGTTGGTTTCAGATCACCAACTTCATAGCGTATTTTGGAGAACCGATCCCAAAAAATTTCCCCTTACAAGAAGGGCATTATGACTCCTTGAATTTGGCCAAAATTGAAGAACTTCCAACATTTTAACTATCGAAGGTGGAATCACAAGTACTTTTGTGAAGATATTTTCTGCAAAAAAGTAAAATGAAGGTAGACCGTAAATTGAAGATTTCTCACAAAAAAGTAAAACATTTGATATGATAATTCATTAAAATATTTTGTGAGTTTTATGGAAGGAAATCATCAGATTGTTTCTGTGCGTCAAAATAAATTTGTTCATCTCTGTTCGTGGAATGCGAAAAACTATTTTTGCATTCCGCTCATATATTTGCTTATTTTTCAAAACTGTCTAAAGTACATGAAACATACATGCATTCAAATTGGTAGGGGAGTATACCTAGAAGAATCTGTCTAAAATATATTTTCTTTGCAAAATCACTCCTGTATTTGCAGTGCTTATATTTATTTTAATGGACAATTGGCTGCAAAAAGGAAAAAAAAAAATTATTTGTCTTTTTTTTTAATAGTGCCTTGCAAATGTATTCCAATGATATTCTAGATCTGTGTTCTTCCCCAAATTATATTCAGATTCAGTAAACAAAGTGGTACATTGGTGGTATTTTCCTAAAACATACCTACTCAGCTAGGATTAAAATAAAATTCAATATTTTGATGTATTGAATTATCCAGCCCAAGTAATTTATATGGTTTAGATTTCACCATAAGCTAGTGGATGTCTGCTATCTCGATCTCATTACATTTTCTCTGCTAATGACTCTCGAAAATTCCTAAAATAACTGAGTGAAGTGGTTTAAAAAACTAGAAACTGGATTAAGTTTGAGAAGCCCAGATGGTGAGTTCATATTTTCTAAACATTGGTATTGTTTGTGATCCATTCATGGATTCCAGGAACTTTTTAATTCGTGTACGGATCGTATAAATTACATTATAAACTATAGAATATAGAAGCATAATACACAGTTATAAAGAAGATTTAATAGGGTTGATGTATAAAGCTACAGCAAGTGTCTGATGGGTACACTGTCTGAAATAGTGCCTAGGCCATATGGCAGGAGTAGGGTATTTGATTTAGTCTTTTTTGTTGGCTTGTGTGCCACATTCTGGATATTTCTCAACAAACCATTTCTACATTGGTAAAATCACAGTATTAAGTGGATTTTTTGTTATTTTGTCATGTTTATCAATCACCCCATTGAGTTTCGATTTTGGGAAACATTACATGAATTATGCTGGGCTGTGCTGTTATGCTCGCAATAAAACAGGTGGTATCGTTACCGGGACACATTTATAAAAATGACATTATACAAGAAGAACGAGGATTCAGATGCACCTGTTCAGTATGTATTTTCCATATGTGCCCGATTGGCCACCATATAATAATCATCATACAGACAATTAGATGGGTGTCCATTTCTCTTGGGAAATGATAAAGAGATATTTATTGTTTCATACTTTCCAATAGTTTACCCCAATTGGTTTGGATTATGAAATTATAGGTTATACTCGTTAGGGGGAGCACAAAAATGTTTAGTTGACTTATTGATACAAAACAAGGCTCCAGGTATAAAGAAGCCTTCGGTTTCAGACCCGGGGGGAAGCCTTCTAAAGTAAATCTTGCAGGGTCGCAACAGTCAAGAAGAGCGGCCAGCCTTTGTGGGGCAGACCTACAGATAGAGCTGATTTAGGATAGCCTTAAGGTGCAAGGAGATAGCACTTAGTTTATCAGTCCCCAAGAAAGCAGACCGGATACATCTTCTAAAGGTTTTTATACACACATGCACTACTGGAAGAGCATGAGTAAAAGAATCAATTAATGCGTCATTAGATTACAATTTGGTTATTGAAATATAATGCCAAAGTGTCTGGTTTGAGAGAACATAAGAATGACACGATCTAAAACTTTGCAACTTTAGCATCCATATTACGCGGATTGAACGGATTAACACTCCCTACTCAGACACCTATCCTAATTGTCACCTAAAGCGTGTTTGAACAGGGACTCATTAACATACGCAATGTAGAGAGACTTGTCTAAATTGTAAGATTAGGTAATTAATGCATTAATTCCTGCAAGCTGATATATTTTCTGCAATTTATACATTAATTACTACAAACCTTATTGTTAAAAATCCTTTATAAACTCATCAAAAATTCAGAACTCATGGAAAAGAGGGACTATGGAGCAGGGGCGTACCTAGAGTATTTGGCACCTGGGGCGGATCCTGTATGTGGCACACCCCCCCACACACACACACACACTTTAAAACTGCATAGCTTCTATCGTTATATACTGGCACAGACATTGAAGGTGGTACAGCATAACACCTATCATAGTAGTGACTAGGTCCTGTCAGACATAGCCAGGGGTCAGCAAACGGGAGCCAGAACACATTAGAATCAGGATCTGTAATCAGTATTCAGGGGTAGCCAGAAATCAGAGACAGGGATTCAGACAAGGTTAGGACATGGAGCTGGACACAGCTTGGACACATAGATTGCGAGATAGCAAATGAGGCACAAACAACTGAGGACCAAGAGTGAGGTGTGAAAGGTTTAAATAGTCAGATAATTGGCTGGTGGATGTAGGAGTGAGAGCTAAACAAGGTCTAAAAGAGTGTGGCATTCAGCCCAGTAGTCAGTGATAAGGTATTATTGGATCCTTAACAGAACAGGTTTCATGCGAGCTTCCAACTCTTTAACTTCTCTATACATTATGAAGGGACAAATCCCTTACATCAGATAAAATGGGTAGACTAGATGGGCCAAATGGTTGTTATCTGCTGTCACATTCTATGTTTCTATCTCTGAATCCTGGGTGGGCACTATCTCATCCATGGTGGCTGCCGAGGGATTCCTATCTTTGTGACAGCTATCTATAGTATCTCTGTTTTGTCTGTTATGATTTGGGAGGTCCTGACACTGGTTTCTAAATATATACCGCTGAGTCCTGGTCCCCTACCTTGCCTTTGTTCACAGAAGCTGGCGCTGCAACTTCCATCAGCACTCTGTACTCAACTGCAGGGTAGCGGTCATTAAGAATTAGCATAAAATCAAGCAGTGTTGAAGCTTTGGTCAGTATCATTTCTATGTATTTTTAAAAATGCACCAAACTCCTGATATGTATCCCTTCCATGTTATTTATTGTACAGACAAAGCAGATATTCAAAGCTGACATTCAAAAAAGATATTTTCACCAAAAGCTTAGTTATCTGTAAATGGATCTTGATAATTATAAACACTGAATGTGTTTGAAGTTAAAATAGCAATGAAACATAAAATATGAATTCATTTCATTGCAGATGTGATTATATTTTCTTTAGGAAATGTTAAACTTTAGTATGATATGATATCAAATCACGAATAACCTTCAGCCTAGGAGGGAATCCTATACAACTTCCCTAATATCACACGTAATATGTATTTTATGTCCTTGTTACTAAAGCTAATAGTGTGTCATGTCAGTAGCATTTTCAGTATGTAACTGTTTAGAGAAGAATGTATTCATAAAGGTTAATAATCAGACTATTCATCCATGTGAAGATATATCTGAAAAGACCATGTAATACAGTTCTAAAATAAGGCAAATTGTTCTAATTACTTTTCTTAGAAGAATAAATGATGTTAAAGACTTACATAGACTTCATTTGTGATTTTATTATTATTATTATTATTATTACTATTATTATTATTGCCAGTGAGTCCGAACCTTATCTCTCCTAAGAACTCTCCCTTTAGTAAATATACAACTTTATGAAGTTAATGATTGTAGATACATTTAATGAGGATACCAGAAAATATACAATATTTCTAGCTTTATTCTAGCCAAACCTAGCCTAAATAGCCAATGTCTATAGAATATCTGATTATTACACATTTTTATGTTGTTTCTGGCACACAAAAAGCAAAGAAAACCCTAATCCTGATAATTTATCACAGTTAACAATACCGTTCTTAGAACACAGATTATCCCAAGATTATTTACCTGGGCCGTATCCAGTTCGTTAATGTGTTAATGTGAAAGAAAAAATTATCTTCCTTTCTCGACAATCTAATATTATGCTCAACGGGGATTTACAAGAAGCCAACGCTGGCAGTTGTGGATAGAGAGGGAATTACTGCCTCTTAAAAATGGGCAACGGCTGTAACTTAAAAACGTAGAAATAAACAGAACTCCATAAAGTAGATCAGTTATCGTGTAACATATTTTGAGAAATAGACTCAGCGGTTGGACGGAGTGTATTGTTTAATGTATTCCAGCCAGCTAAATCATTTAGAAGATCTCCAGGCAATACCGATTGCCAGGCCCTTTGCATTTAAGTTGCTGTCAATCATGTATAAAATGAACTGTTTGTTTTAATCATTAAAACAATACATATTTGAATAATAAAAGGTGTATTTAGTGTGTTGACATCATATCTTGTTGTAGCTGGTAATGGCTGACGAACTTGATATATTAAATGACATTTGTCCATTAATTTGTAAATTGCCAATGGAATTTTTATATGAACACCTATTGAGTCTTCCTGTGTTATGAAGGATGTATAAATGTCCACAACAGTCCCATTAAAGTTGAATGCATTCTTTAAAATGAAACAAAAAGACCTACCTGACCTAGAAGGTGCAGCTTCGCTACTGCAGCTTCCTTCCTCTTCCATCGTCTGACATTAAAATCAATGTGATCGCTTGACACGCATAAGAAGGGGGTCTGAATAGGGAGGATCACATCTACATATAAAATAGTTGGGGTGGGAAAATGCCTAAGGAGGATTCTTGATAGTATCACTATAGGAGGAGGTTATCCACATGTAAGAATTAGATGTGTTCCTGAACATAATTACTGATATTGCAATCCTAACTAGGGCCCTGGTGCTTTAATTGAGAATCCAGCTCTACACCATGTGCAGGAGTCAAATTTACAGTTTCTGTTTGTGGATATATGTGAATGCATGTCTAGGGGTATTCAGTAAATGATGTGTTTTTTTAAACCACATTTTACATTACTACTTTATTGAATTTGTTAATAATGGGTACTATTGTATGAACCTGTCATTTGAAATTGCATCATATATTCTGGCATAATGTAAAATTCACTTTGTGGCAGCTGTCAATTAAAAAGTGTTCTTTGAAATTCAAAGTATAGTTTTATATACACTGTATCTAATTGGTGACCTTCCAGTACAAATCTGCATCCCAGCGTAACAGGAATCTGCTAGCCAATTCCTTTGGTATTAATGACGTTTGAATGGACACATCTGCTATTATATACATGTTAATGCATATGATAGTTGAGTGATCCCTTCCCTCTCATTCACGCTTTCTCTTACATTACACTTACGGCGTATATGTTAATGTGAACCCAGATGCGTTTTTGCCCATGTTTCCCCATTTTGCAGTTGATTTTTTTTGCCCAGTTCCAATCATGACTACATGTAATTTATAAATGTGAATTAGCCGAGCTTTCTGTAATTGTTCTTGGTCGCAGTGATATTGCAGTATCCTCAAGTGAGATGAGCTGTCAATAGGATATTGAATAAACTTGAAGTGGAACCAAAACCTTCAATGGAAATCACTAACGGCACTCCACTGCCATGCTCCTTCTTTCATGCGGCAGAGCTGACAAACTAGATACATTACATGGCTTGAATACTAGTATACTCCCTAGCAAATATCTGCTAAAACATATACTTGGTTGTCGAGAACCGGTAAAGCTTTCATATGAACCTCAACTTCTTTAACCATAAAGCAAAAGCTATTGTCAAACCACAAAGACATCTACTAAAATAATTCATTATGTTCAAAGATCAATCCTGTTCTTAAGCAAAACTGTATATGAATACAAATGAAAATTTGAGATATCATAGACTTGTGCTATTAGAACCGTTACTGTTGCCTTTTTATTCCCATGGTGTATATGTAAACACTGAAAGGAGTGATGGTGGATCTAACATTATCGTAATGGACAACGACAGCTATTTCAGCAGTCCCAGTAAGTAGAAGAATGCAATGATCAATATAAACCAATCAGAATCATTGCACGCAAGCATGAATGCTAATGTTACTTTTTCTTAGTAAGTGAATAGCAACACTCTTTCTGTCTGTTGATAATCTTCAAAATCAAGGGAATGCATGTTTTCGACTAAGCAATTTTTGTTCCTCACTATTATATCAAATGAGAGAAATGCATTTTGAGGGCTTGAGACTCTTGTTTATGTCAAGAATACATAGCTTGCCATGTATCACAATGTTTTTTGGAAGTATATTGCCCTTTATATGTGGATACTTGAAGGTAGGGCAATGATGAGAAGCTTGACCCCGGGGCATCCAGTGTTAAGACATGAGGACACAATCAATGGTCATCAAAAGTAGAGACAAGTTAAGACTTTGATACTTCCAAGTTGCAGCTGCCTCCACCATCATAGCTAATAGGAAGTGGTGCTAAAAAAGAAAAAAACCTTGGCGACACAGAAGCCATCGGTATCCCCATTCACCTATCTCAATAACAAGAACTCTTTGGAGAGGTTCCAACTAGACTTGGGCACCAGGGGGCTCTTCGTGTTCGTCTTCGTGCTCGTCTTCGTCAAAAAAAAAATCTTCGTATTCCGCGAATATTCGCCCGTTCCTGTCTTCTCTTCGGGCGAATATTCGTTTTTTCTTCGTTTTTTCTTCGTTTTTTCCGGTTAAGGGGTTAATACGGGGTTAACGCGTACCGCAGCAGCTCTGCTGCAACTCTATTGGTCGCCAGCAGGGGGCCTCCTGCTGGGGACCATTGAGCTCACTACCATATATAGCTAATATATTCTCGGGCAGAATATTATGCTACTCAGAGTAAAACCAACAGAGGGCAGCATTCTGTCCGAAGATATATTAGCCATATGTGGCAGTGTGTTCATTTTCATCTATTAATTATTTAAATAAAATATATCCCCATGATCCGCTGGTCTCACCGCTGCAACAGTTAAATGTCCGCACTCGCAGACATTAATTCTGTCGAACTTGCAAACTCTTTTTTTCTATTTATTTTGGGGTTTTTTTTGTATTAAACCATTACACGAAAGGATCATGGGAATATATTTTATTTGAATAAATGCAAATGAGCACACTGCCACATATGGCTAATATATGTTCGGACAGAATGCTGCCCTCTGTTTGTTTTACATTAAGTAGCATAATAACTGGATTTCTTTCAAGCATATGGAACAATGCTACTTAATCTAAAACCAACAGAGGGCAGCATTCTGTCCGAACATAAATTAGCCATATGTCTTCGGACAGAATGCTGCCCTCTGTTGGTTTTACATTAAGTAGCATAATAAATAACTGGATTTCAAGCATATGGAACAATGCTACTTAATGTAAAACCAACAGAGGGCAGCATTCTGTCCGAACATATATGGCTAATATATGTTCGGACAGAATGCTGCCCTCTGTTGGTTTTACATTAAGTAGCATTGTTCCATATGCTTGAAAGAAATCCAAAGTTATTATGCAACTTAATGTAAAACCAACAGAGGGCACCATTCTGTCCGAACATATATTAGCCATCTGTGGCAGTGAGCTCATTTGCATTTATTCAAATAAAATACATTCCCATGATGCTTTTCTCTAACAGTTTAATACAAAAAAACCCCAAAATAAATAGAAAAAAAGAGTTTTCAAGTTCGACAGAATTAATGTCCGCGAGTGCGGACATTTAACTGTTGCAGCGGGAGACCAGCGGATCATGGGGATATATTTTATTTAAATAATTAATAAATGAAAATGAACACACTACCACATATGGCTAATATATCTTCGGACAGAATGCTGCCCTCTGTTGGTTTTACACTGAGTAGCATAATAACTTTTCAATTTCAAGCATATGCTACTTAATGTAAAGCCAACAGAGGGCAGCATTGTGTCCGAAGTTATAGTAAGTTATTTATGCTAAGTTAAATGTCCGTACCAGCGACTTTGTTGGTCGCTGGCACGGACTTTTAACTGTTGCAGCAGGGTCCCAGGTTGATTTTTTTTTTCTGCCTAGCAACTAGTGGTAAAGGGCCGTGCGAGTGAGCCTATTGGTCGCTTGCACAGCCCTTTACCCTACGGATTTCTGCTCCCGTTATCCAATGCAGCATCGCAGGGGTTAACGGGAGCGGAAATCAGGAGTTAAAAAGGCCGTGCGAGTGAGCCCTATTGGTCACCTGCAGGGTCTTCCTCTGGCATCAACCAATTGGTTGATGCCAGAGGAAGACCCTGCAGGTGACCAATAGGCTCACTCACACTGCCCTGTAACCCCTGACGACGAACCTGTGGATTTCCACTTCAGTCAACTCCCGCGATGCTGTGAAGATAAGGTAGGCTAGATGGGGAAGGGACCGGGGAGAATAGTAGACGAAGGCGAAGATTCTTCGTGTGTGAGTCTTCGTCTTCGCCTACGTTTTACCGGCACTGTCTTCTCTTCTTCATGTCTTCGGAACGAACACGAAAACGCACTCTTCGTGTTCGTTTTCATGTTCGCCCGAAGACGAATGCACAAGTCTAGTTCCAACCACTGTTGAGAGTGTAGTGTTCATCAAAATAAATTAATCAATGAATTAATTAATACTTTACTTACCCCACCTCTAAAACCAGATAGAGCGGATGAGGTCCTGTCAAATGGGGACATTGCCACTTAAAAGGTGTAACCTTTGGGGTGAAAGTTTTTAACACTTACTAGGAGCCATCCAGCATGGTCAACCAAAGCCCTTTCATCCTCAACTTTAGCCCAGGGAACAGTCATCCACAAAATACAATTTTAAAAATCCAAAAACCTGACATAAAAAAAAAAAAATAAGAACAATCCTATCTGCCCCAAACAGCAGAGGAATTTAGAGTGGGCTTCCATGGACGTGTGTTTTTTATTTAATATTTAGCATTTGCTTTTAGGACGAAATTTTCTTTTATTATATGCAATTTTCTATTTTAATGCTTCTTGGATTTTTAATGGGACAATGAAAGAATATGTTTTTTAAAAAAAAACAAAAAAAACAGTATTTATAGAAAAGTACATTATTTATTAAAAAATCAAATAGGACAGAAAGAAGGGGAATGTTTTTAACATGAAATTCAACAGAAACAAAACAAGGCTTTGAAATCAGATGAATAGTCTGAACTGCAAGTTCCCATCAGAATGTGTAACAGGAATTTAATATTAGTTTGCTTTCTTACCAATTATATTTTGTTCTCCACAAGAGATGGAGAAATACTAGCGCTGCACATTCAATTTCCATCTTATAAGAGGACAAGTGGACTGTTTTTTTTCCCAGAACACACAATAAAGATAAAGATGTAGAAACAATGCATTTTCGACTGCTGAATGCTGATGTCTGGTTTTAGTGGCCAGTAATTTATAGAGTATGAGGTGGTAACAATGTATTACGACATTAGACTGTAATTTGATGTGAAGGCAGCTGGTTTTCGAGTTCTATCGCAAGTGAAAAAGATACCGTGTTTATACAGCTTGGCCTATATTAGCATATGTAGGAATGCCAATCAAAAGGTGACAACAACATAAAGTATATTGCTTTGGGGACAAGGGTGAAGATGATACTGTTTTCCAGAAAAAAATAAATGTTTATTTTTGACACAACACACCATGATAGATTATATAAAAATGGCATGAATAAAATATCAGATGGACAAGAACTGATTTGCACCTAAAATCTGTTACTTTTCCCAAATCCTACATTTTTTACTTCTATACACTAAATAGTCTCAAATTCCATAGAATAAAGTTATATATATATATATATATATATATATATATATATATATATATATATATATATATATATATATTCTGTAAATATTGTATATATCAATCCATTTGTGGATACTGCCCACAATGTTAAGTTGCTGATTTTTGTTGAAATATAACAAAAAGCTAGTTTCTAATTAATATATATATTTTAATTATTTACTAGAGGGAAAGAGAACATATATGTTTTCGTAATCTCCCAGAACTCAGATTTCTAAAACATCATAACTACTAATAAAATGAAATAAGTACCATGCTGGAGATTTTTTTCGACTTTTTGTTTTGTTTTGCTTCGGAAATTATTGTAATGAGCAATTTTGGACAAAATAAAAATGTTTGGGCTTCAGTCGACAGGGTCACTGTATGACCTTGCATGATCACTAATAAATGTTAGTAGGAACCATTATGGATTTTCAAAAATAATATATTAATAACGATTGTTGATTCAATGAACAAAAGGCAGGATTGAGTTCTAATGGTTATTTTACCAATGGGGAAAATTCTTAGTTGTACTGAATACCAGCATGAATTTAGCAAATACATTTCATCTACTCTATATTTAATGAAAAAATCATTGGCAAATATGGGTTACTGTGAAGGTGAATAGTTTTTATTGCAATCAAATATAATTTAGGACACTTATTCAAATTTACTTGATCTTTAACATGACCTTCTGTAATTTCGTGAAGCAACATGTATGCATTTTATTTAATTCTGGTAATTGAATGTTAAAAATAAACTTACTCCATTGATATCTTCCATGCTATTGATTGACAAGTTCTAAATTACTATCTACAGTCCCAATTCATCTCTTCATTGGCTTTGAAGAATCTAAGAGAATAGACTTTCAACAAAGTAGGAAATGAGGAAATCAAAACTCTTCCCAATTGACATTTGTTTTATTATACATGTCACTCCAGAGATACATAGGACATCTTAAACAAAAGATAGTATGGACTTTGAAGAAGAAAAAAAAATAAAATGATGGTTTTTCTCAGAAGATGAAATTAAATATAAGACACATATGGTAGTCTTTTTTTACATTAGCACGCTTCAGTTGCGTGTCACAGACAGAGGTCTCATAGTGCAAAAGTTTTTTTAGCTTCCTGGAAATAGGGCAAAACTGCCCTTTGAAATACATTATAACATTTTCAGTATAATCTAACCCCATGGATTTTTTTTTTATGTTTCAAGAGCAATTGCACAGCAGGCAACATGACTTTTTTTCTGTATAAATACAATCCGATGAATGTAGTTCACTGACCCTTTCCAGAGGCTGCTAAGGGTCCACCAGAGCTGAATTTCCCATCAGCTACATTTTTCAAGGAGGCAATGGAAGGCGAAGACATGTGACTTAATGGTGACTTCCACCTAAGAACTAGTCGCAGAGCCTTAAAAAATGAACATGGTGGGTAACAAGTAACGTTTCTATTTTGGGGTGTCTGCTGAAAGCCTGAACCTGTATTTTATTAAAAAAAAAGAATCCAGGGCTCAGGAACTATTATGGTTGGCCCTGTCTTAAGCCTTGGCTGGAGACATCAGTTGTTGACATCTTCAGGGCATGATCCACAGTTACAGGTATTCATGCCAATCGACACACAGTTTACATGAGATCCAGCTGTCAATGAAATCCATAGATATGTGACTAACATATTCTTTGTGCATGCATCTATTCTGTAACAATACATTTTTGAAAATGTTATAAAAAACAGCCAAGTTCCTGCTTATTTAGTTGGTTCTCCAAAAGTATATATAAAAATAAAATATGAAGTAAAATTCTATGAATATAATTGGCATTCCAAAAGAGTTTAGCAATTTTTTAACAGAAAAATACCAAAATAATTTGTTTTATTGATATTCCCTAATTTTATGAGGTCTCAGTTACCACGTCAATTATTTTAATAAATGATTCAAAATTTTACAAATGAAATTTTAATTAAGTGTTTTGCTTGTTTAAGGAAAGAAACAACAAGGTCAAGCTATATCCAGAGTACTAGCAAGATTAGGTAATGATAAAAACATGACGGTTTCTGCGTTTTCTAAAAAAGAATTCTAGAATTGACAAATAAAATTAGGGCTTAAAAACAATTATAATGGGATGAAAACGAAATGCGTCAGAAAGTGAACACTAGCCCCAAAACCCCGATTACTGATTTACAATAGGCTTTGTTAAGTGGAAATGATAGATTTCATTAGACAGTATCGGTTTTCTCATGAGAACTTTGTCTACACGTCTTGATAAAGTTACTAATAAAATTCCTGTCTGCACAGCATCATTGAGAATTTAAGTATTAAGTTACTTAATTAGATATTTCAGCATTATCTAATTTATGAACTAGATGAACCAGTATTGAACAATTATACAAATTAATCCTCTTCTTAAATTAATAAGTGTTTTTCATTAAAAAGGAATTGCACTGGGGTTGAAAGAAAAAAAAATAACCTAGCAACCCAAGGCCGTTCAATTTATGGAAATGATCACCCTTAAGTCTTTCCTAAATCTGAATTATTTTAATCACTTTTGCATTTATGATTTAAATTGCCAATTTTACAAGAATATGCATGTTTTGCACAGGAAAAAAACATATGAAATTAAACATAGCAGGCTAAACATTCTCTTTTATTACATGGCTTCGGAAAACATGTACAACAAAGTAGATGATGTAATGTCCCCTTGCTAAGCCAGTGCAGTATTTGAAATTATACTATTCTATAATATATTAAAATGTTTTGTTTTAGAAGACCATGTAGGATCCTCTAAAATGCTCCTATTGAGTATATGTAGCTTTTAATTTAGTACAGATGGCTGTTCGGAGAAGTTTAAAAAATAAAAGTTAATAAATATTAACAAAGTTAATAAAATAAATTGCTGAAGGCTTGTGGTTTTACCCCAGATAAGGTTAATGTAACCCCCTTTTCATCCTGTCTGTAAAAAGCGATAAAAACAGTCACTGGTACAACTAATAAACATAAATGACAATAAACATAATCCTCCATATAAACTAATATCTACAGCACATAATGATTGTACATGGAATTCCTCTCTTGTCTCCAAAAACCCCTCTCCCAAAATAAAGACACAACGTATGACAATTTTTTAAAAAACAAAATTTTGTCCCACTTTTTAGAGACACCCCACACATCCTGAAGTGCAACACTAAGCCTAGGTCTCAGTAGCATGCTTACAACACCAAAACCATGCTTTCGTTCATCAGCTTTTACCCCAGTCACTGAGTCACAATCTACAACAGCTAAATGACGCTGTAGTAAACCAGAAGGACACCAACATGGCCACCACCAAGAACCTTGCAAGCACTACTCCATACCACTGTGACAAGCCTTGCTCTGTCAAGCAGCCCCTTTTCTCTTCTCTGCTTTCCATCTCTGAGGCTCACTTTCTGATCTGAGGTCCATTTCTGATCTGAGCTTTAAAACTTCTGGTAATTAAAAAAAAAAGATTTTGGACCTGTCTGATAGATACAATGTAGTTAATTATGTTAAATCTGGGACACACTTTTTTGTATGCTGTTCTACATACTCTGAGAAAACAAGGAACAATTGTTTCTCAGATTAAGAGCAGAAAAAAAAATATTCTCTATAGCAATTTTGATCTGTGATTAGTCAAGTGCTAATCAAGGTCCTGATACAAATAAAAAGGAAATTAGCTTATAAATTATCACATCTGAATTGTGGTGAATTGTTTTAAAATGAAATGTTTCAAATAACGTTAGGAGCCGTGCATTGAAAAAAAGCAGCATTGGATCTTCACAGTTAATTGGATGAGTTGAAATGTATAGTCCGTCGCCTATAGCCACTTAGTCCCACAAGATCGGTCAGTGGGGTTGGTCTTGTGGGACCAACTCAACAGAGATGGCCCATTTAAATCAACGTTTGCTCAACCCATCACACAGGGAGCCTAGCTATGAAAGGATGAATGGCAGCCCAATACGACACAGCTTGGTGAATATTCATCAATGTTAAAGTGATTCCCATGGCAGCAAGTGTTCAGCACTTGGGAAACCCTCAGATACCACCACAAAACACATTTATTGTGATGACAGACATGGTATGAACAAAAAAGTTGTAGGCACATATAGTTAGTATATGCAAAAAAAAACCAACCCAGATAATTTCAACTCATTTCAGCTATTGAGAAGCATCTTAAACAATAAAAAAGCAATTTAACCCCTTAACGACAATTGCCGGTCCTGGCACGACACGGAAAAGCATGTGCTTTATGACAATTGACGTGCCAGGACCGGCACGTCTTTAAACGGGTGCAGAAAGCGATCTGTTTTCGCTTTCTGCACCCAAAAAACGTTGCTGAATGCCTCGACCTCGAGGCATTCAGCAACGCCGCGATCGGAACGAAGGGGCCATCTCTGGCCCCTCCACGGGGCGTCAACATCCGCTTTAAAAGCGTTTAGGAGGCGATCGACGATCGCCTCCTAAACTTAAATGGTGTCGCTGGAATGCCTCGATCAGGAGGCATCCAGCGACACCAAACACTTACCTTTCGATGGGCTGTGACCGCTCCGGAGAGCGGTCACAGCCGCAGCTGCCGATGATCTTCGCCATCAAGCAAGATGGCCGCTGCCCTATAACAGGAACCAACAAATTTTAAAAGTTCGCTAGATGGTCCAGACCATCTAGAGAACTTTGGCTCCACTTGCAGGTTGAATACAGGTACTGCATTCACCATGCAAGTCAATGGAACCCAGCTTTCTAATCACAGTGTGATTAGTAAAAATAAATTAAAAAATAAAATAAAATTAATAATAATTAGAAAAAAAATAGTAAAAAACTAGTAAAATGTAAAAATCATTTCCCACTGATGTCACTATCAGGGGAACCTCCAAGTTGAAAAAAAAGACAAAAAAAAAAATATATATAAAAAATATATTTTTGTGAGCAAGTCCTAAAATTAGCATATTAGCTTAAAACAATTCTCGCATGGAAAGAGTTAAAATACTGGCATATTAAATGCCCGTGGGGTGTCTACTTTTAAAAAAGGTATGATTTGATGGGGTAAATTGAATTGGCCAGGTTCAACAACGTCCCAATTAATACCGGGGGAAGGATGGCCACACACCTAATTTCCAATTAGAAAAATGCACACGTACCAAATGTGGCCTTTTAGTTCCCACAAAAATGACACACCCATGCATGTGGGATATCACTGCACTCAGGAGATGTTGCTGAACACATTATGGGGTGTCGTGTGACAGCGCCATATACCAGGAGCTGTAAATTCATACATAAAGTAGGTGTGTGTGGAAAAAATACACACACAAAAATACTACTGCAAACTTTGAAAACATGCTGGTGGTAAAATGTGTGCATGCAAAGAGTTAAAATACCAGCATTTAAAATACCCTGTGGTGTCTAGTTTTGAAAAATATATGGTTTTGTTGGGCACACTGAAATGGCCCGGCTCAAAGATGTACCAAATAGGGCATGGGCAGTGGATCCCCAAATGCCAAAGTTCAACATTGAAAAATGCGCATGCCCCAAATGTGGCCCTTTTGCCCCCAAACGGCCAGGCAAAATCATTCATGTGAGGTATCGCTGTACTCAGGAGATGTTGCTGAACACATATTGGGGTGTTTTGTGATAGTGACATATACGAGAACTTTTTAATTCATACCTGAAGTAAAATGTGTGTGGAAAACCAAATGCAAAAAAATGACTACCACAAAGTTTGACAAAGACTGGTGGTAGATATGGTGCATGGAAAGAGTTAAAATACTAGCATTTGAAATACCCTGGGGTGTCTAGTTTTCAAAAATATATGGGTTTATTGGGCACACTGAAATGGCCCGACTCAAAGATGTACCAAATAGGGCATAGGCAGTGGATCTCCAAATGCCAAAGTTCAACATTGAAAAATGCGCATGCCCCAAATGTGGCCCTTTTGCCCCCAAACAGCCAGGCAAAATCATTCATGTGAGGTATCGCTGTACTCAGGATATGTTGCTGAACACATATTGGGGTGTTTTGTGATAGTGACATAAACGAGAACCTTTTAATTCATACCTGAAGTAAAATGTGTGTGACAAAACAAATGCAAAAAAATGACTACCACAAAGTTTGACAAAAACTGGTGGTAGATATGGTGCATGGAAATAGTTAAAATACTAGCATTTGGAATACCCTGGGCTGTCTAGTTTTCAAAAATATATGATTTGATGGGGTAAATTGCATTGGCCGGGTTCAAAGATACCCGAAATGGCACATGGGGGGAAGAATTACCAGATTTGGAAAAAATGGCTTTGAAATAGCAAAACGCTACCTGTACTTATTGCCCCATAATGGGTAGAAAAAAGCAAAAAAACATAAAAACATTGGGTATTTCTAAACTCAGGACAAATAGTAGAATCTATTTAGCAGGTTTTTTCATTACCTTTTATAGATGAGTAAAAGATTTTTCTAAATTTTTCACCATATTTTATACTTTTTTAGTAGTAAATAATATGATACAATCAAAACAATCAAAACAATGTCATCTAAAGAAAGCCCTTCTTGTCCTGAAAAAAACAATATCTAATGTGTGTGGGTTCAGTAAACGGGAAAGAAGAAAATTACAGCTAAACACGAGCAGCGCAGAAATGTTAAAACGGCCATTGTCACGAAGGGTACAAAAAGTAAAATCAGCCTTTGTCACGAAGGGGTTAAACTTACAGTAAGCAGTCCTGGGGGAGATATTGTGGGTGAATACTACCAGTCAGTTTACAGGGGCTTGAAGAAGCAAAATAATATGAACTTTTCTTTAATTTAACAGGTGTGTTCTGTGCTTGTATTTTGTGCAAATAAGTGTCCCTAAGTAAAGTCAGATAGATAGAAGGAAGCGTGAAAACAGCTGGGTAGGGAATTTGGATAGTGATTCAGTAATGCTTTTGCATATTTTTAGCACGCATTGAGGAGTTAGTCCTATTTATTTGATATTTTTAGAGTTTCCTTGTTTTTACTTTTGTTTTATCAAGTGTCACCGTCACATAAGTTTTCCGTTTGTTTTTTGGGGTTTTATTTTTTAACCAATGAATGGGTTCGTCTTTTATATACTGTGTATTTGTTAGTCACAGCATACAGGGGTGACAAATAAATAATTCCTTTTGTGTTGTTATTGTTGAATAATCGGTATAGCTGTATTAGCCAAAGAGAAGAAAGAGTCTAATCAGAATTGGTATTGGGCCAACATAGAAAACCATGTCAAGTCACATAAGATTTTGGGACCTCAGTAAGATTTATGCTTGGGAACTCTTCAGGTTTGACCCGGAGTCTCCAGGTGAAGCCTTGCTTCCACGGGTCTCTGGTTTAGTTTCCTATATTTGGCCACACCTACTCCTCCCCACTTCCCTTTTTACTCTTCGCCTACTTATGCTTGCTCTATGCCACATAAACTAGCCCAGCCTCCACACATCGCTACCAGCCTCCATTTCTCTAAGCCACTCCCCTAAAGAGGAAGAGCTCCAGGCTGTGTGTTATCCCTCTTTATTAGTTCTACTTTAGGATGAGTGGATTGGATGATTGTTAGTGCTTCATGACATGTATTTTTCCATTACCACCACCATTACATGGAACTCCTGGGGGGGAGGGAAATCATTTTTCCATTTTTTTAAAGATTAAAAAAGAAAGTGGGATAACATTTCATATTTTCCTCCATTCATATCACAGCTAAATACCGGCTACATAATGGCACATGAAATATTACATATACCTATTTGAGATATTTTTATGGACAGCTTTTTAGATTACCTCATTCATCCACCTTATGAGTTTGAAATTAATTATTAATATTCTGCGTTCGTAGCTTTAAAGTTTTATAGTTATTATTTTACTGTGTTCTGAGGAAAAGTACCAATTACTTTGGAAATGTTAGAGTTCAAGTTAATGTATGTTATGCAGACAGTTTTAAACGCTGTTTTATATAACAAGTTAATTATTTCATCAGTATTGTGCGACACGCAGTTGTAAAATCACAGTTTATTGCCTAAATTTATGCATTCATTTTCATGGTATCAGTCTTTATCAAAACAGCTTATTATTAACTGTGAATCATTTCTACCTTTAAATTAGTATTTGACTGTTTCAAGCCCAATGAGGTGTTTACTAGTATTATTAATAAGAAAATTAATTGATTCGGCTTATAGATATTGGATGCAAAATACTCAAAAAAGGAATTATGTAAATAGTTTATAACATGTTTTGCCATTATTTTTAAACTAGGAGTAATATTGACCCTAAAATGTTATTTCATTCAATATTGCAGAATGCAGGAATTAATTATAAATGGTAGATCAGTTACCAAAGTTGAAGACACTAACTCAACGACGGGTTTTCTTGTTGCTAACATAATATCTAGTATTAGCCCTAAAACAAGTGTTCTTAATGTTTAAAAGTACATGGGTATTTCTTCCCAATTTGTCCCAAAGCCCCTTTGTATTAAAAACATGTTTTGCCATTTTGAAAAAGTAAACCTCCCCCAGCACCACTTTACAAGTCCCTACGTTGAAAACAATATACCAGCATTCTAGGTTGGGAGGATGGCGTAGGTCATTGTGGGTCTTTGGCTTCCAGGGCCTATTCTGGAATCTTTCCCTCTGTCAGGACTCGGGTGATCAGGTCAGGTAGGAGCCCATGCGTAGGGGATACTTGGGGTTCAGTATGTAACCCACGGTGCATGATTATGCAAACAAAGACACCACAAACAGAAATCCAGGTAATGCAGTGTATTTCATGTATATAGCAGGACCAGCAAATAAGGGTAATATAGTCTAAGCAAGTAACCGGACGTATGGCAAAATAAAATACAGGTAATAAGTCTTTTGGCAGGGAGCCCGCTTGGAAGGGCACGACAGACAGAGAGCCCGCTTGGAAGGGCACAAAAGGCACACAGCCCGCTTGGAAGGGCACAAAAGGCACACAGCCCGCTTGGAAGGGTACAAAAGGCACACAGCCCGCTTGGAAGGACACAAAGCAGGGAGTCCACTTGGAAGGACACAAAGCAGAGAGTCCACTTGGAAGGACACAAAGCAGAGAGTCCACTTGGAAGGACACAAAGCAGAGAGTCCACTTGGAAGGACACAAAGCAGAGAGTCCACTTGGAAGGACACAAAGCAGGGAATCCACTTGATCAGGACACAAAGCAGGGAACCAGGAACAGTACAGGTGCAGAGCCACAGCAGGAAGGTCCATAGACTTCAATACAAAGGCCCTGACTGAAGGGCAGGGCAGGTTCATAAAGGCAGGGTAATCCAGATAACAAGGCCCAGCTGGATGTAGACTAGGGCTCAACCCAGGTAACAAGTTCTGAGTGCTCCAGAGGGCGGCCACTAGTGGTCGCAGATGTAAACGCCACAGGTATAAAAAAGCCATGGTTCAGGCAGTGAAAAATTGGTTCCTGACACCCTCTCTCTCATACATTTTTATTTTATATGTGTTCTCTAATTGAAAGGTGATACCTTTTGGTGGCCAAAGTGAAGATGATTCTACCTAAGGAACAGACCTATGAGGTCCTGAAACATTTTATTTTATGTTGGTCAATAGATGATATCATCTGTGATCAAATCCTCCATCTTTTCTTGGACCAATATGGCTTTATCCATTTACCATTTGAACCCATTCATCCCTCGTGATTTCATTTTTCTTGCATTTATGTATTATGAAGATGAATTAAAGCCCCTGTTGAAGAGAAATCCAAATGACTCATTATGGATGCATTCTAGAATGCGTATTATTCATTGTGCTCCACCACTTACTTTGTATCATTTGAATTAGTAGCCTATATTGCATACAATGACACAATAACCTTCCATTGCAACCATAATGAGTGAAATCGTGCCCATTCCAATGCAAAGACTATCCAACTTTCTGAAAAACAAATTCACAAATTAACTTTTACAAAGTAGTCGCTCCTCACTAGCTGAGTTTACATTTTAAAGACCATTTACATAATTTTTTTTTGATTAGCTCTCATGCTTTAAGTTCTTGTAACCTATAATTTAACAGATGGACTTGCTTGGAAATGTTGTTATATATTTTAAGTTCATTGGCATCATATTTGAATGGATGAAAGAACTTGCATGCTCAAGTGGAAACGTATTGCAACAAAAACTATATAATTACATTTTTTTTTATTTGATTTTGTTTTGGCTGCTGATATTTTTACAACATTTGATTTGTTGATAGATTGATTACAATTTTGTAAGTTGTGCCTTTATTCCATAACAGCTGTCTAAAAGTTAGTTTCTGCTTTTTATCTAATTTAAACATAAAATCTTATAAAATATGAAATAAAATGCTCACAAATAGGCGGAATAGACGGTGGCGTATCCTGATCTAGTCCTAGGCAGCAGGTCCAGGAGGTGGCAGCCTCTCTGCCGCATAACGAAGGCAGATTGCCATATTGAGCAACCAGGCTCCCACACACGCCCCTGTTCAATGAAATGTTGGGGAAAATCAAAGCTCTCTCTTGTAACCAGCTCATATACACCCTGGAGCCGCGTGTGCCGCCAACTGTGGCGGCTGGGTTGCAGGCCAGGCAAGATATGTCTATGAGAATAGACACAATATATTTTATACAGTTGAATAAAGAAATGCTATTACTTTTTTAACACTAATTTTAGAGAGTTGTTACTTGCACAAATAATAAATTAAAGTATAGTTCTGGGTCAGTTTGATGAAGATATAACCTTCAGTATGCTTTTACTTGATCATGGATCCTTCTATTTTGCCTGAAGCCGGTAAACAGAAACATGTTGTCTTTTTATGCACTGAAGCATCACCCTTGAGGTTCTCGTTTACATTCAGGCCCGGGCTAGCCATCGGGCACAGTGTGCAAATGCCTAGTGGGCTGGTGGCCAAATGGTTTTGCATGCTTTTGCATACTGCTTCGGATGGCTGGCAGATCATCTTCTGCAGGATATAGCTGCCGGCTGAATAAGCGCGGGCGCGGGCTCAGTATAAAACCATAATGTGCAGCCCTACTTATCCAGCAGCTGGCCTTAAAGTGGCAGAGACACCTAGTAGAGCCATAGCTGCATTCTTTTCCATGGATAGCTCAAATATAAAGACTTCTAGTGGTGTTTCATGATTTTATTCTCCTTTGCAAAGATCAACAAAACCATGAAAATAGTTGACAGATAAAAAAAATAGAAGCCCCAACGTCAGTGGTTTATCTGTCAACTCAACAATTGTAATTAAACAGTATTGTGGTAACTGGACATTGATTAGATGTGACATTTTCCTGTGTAGCCACCATTAAGCTCTTGCTTTGAACTATTTTGCTTATGCTTCCAATGATTACGTTCTCACATGTCACAAGCATGAATACAATTAAATGTTTCATCCAGATAACAAATTGGCTGTCATTTGACATTTTGATTGTAAGCTTGCGAGCAGGGCTCTCTCCACCAAATGTATCGGTTTGTCTTAGTCTGTCAATTCTTGTCTTGTCATATCCCTTGAATTTATGTATTGTATTAAGCGCTGCGTAAACTGTTGGCGCTATATAAATAAAAGATAATAATAATAATAATAATTTTCCATATCAATTAAAGAATTACTCAACATAGTTTATATACAATGCAAACAACTTAATACACTGCTCCATTTTGTCAAACTTGGTTTATATCTTGATTCTGTCATAATTATAAAGGTCAGGGTATATTGAATAACTGTCAACGACTACAAAATAAAACAACTTTTAAAGGCGTAACACAAAAGGTCACCTTGGTGTTTGTTGTGCTGATTTTCAGAGTTTGATAAAATGATTTTTTTTTTATTTTACATCATTTTTTTGTTGGTACGACCTAATCTTTGGAAAAGAATGTTCCCCTAAAACGGGTTGTAATCCCTCTTTATGCATCCTTATTATAAACTACAGAATCTGCTGCCACATTATACATCAAATGCAACGTATCACTATTTTTGACAAATAGTGATATATATTTTTTTTAAATAAAGGCAAGGCTGGGAATTAAAACATCTTATCAAATGTATGTCACAAAAACTTGCATTTGATGAGGAAATAATTCTGTATGACTGAACCGTTATTGTCAAATAAAAATGTTAACGAGCAAAACAATACCACCATTATTTTGCTTTTTATTAGTTATTTTTTATTATTATTATTATTTTATTTTTTTTAATAATAGGAATCATTATTTGTAATTCTGCCTCCATTTAAATATATATTCTTTTCATCAGTCTTCATAAAAATCATTAGTATGTAAATGGCAAGAAAATTAGATACATTTTTGTACCATGCAATTAGTCTTTGCGAATGTGGGTAAGATTACATTGGGCCGTTCTGTACCTTGCTAACAGTTAAATACTTAATAGAAACACATTGCCGCATCCTGTTCTGCAAGATGTTTTCTCGGCATGCACCCTGTGCATGGTTTATTTCATATTCCCTTTGTGTAGCATTACTAAAGGTAATGCATTGTGAAAATACACTTGTTGTTTTACAAAAAAGACTTTTCCTCTGGCACAGAATAAGTTGTGCTTGTCCAAGCAGTAGGCCTGGGGATTAAATATTCTTAAACCCCAGTCCAATTTTACAGAAGAAAAAAGAAATATATATATATATATATATATATATATATATATATATATATATATAAGAAACATTCAAAACATTAAAACGGCAGAAAACAACAAGTCCTCATTTATTCGGAATTCAAATTAATGCCCAAGCAGAAATGTAACAAGTTCTTTCCAACAATACCCCCTAAAGGCTTTTAGAAATTCCATCTGGTGTATGCAGCTGAGATTCCTAAAGCACTATCATAAAAAAGCTGTGAAATTTTAATAGAAATCTCATTTTTAATAGATTGCAATCACTTGCCCAATAAGCAAAAAAAAAAAAAAATGTCGCTACCTTTAGGCAAATATAAATTGATCATGGTTCATTCTGTTTTGCTTCTTGAAGGAACTTGGTCTTCTTAATAAATCATATTTATGAAATCACCCACATATCCTTCTATATACTTTTAAGAGTTGCTAAGAACCTTAGATAAACTTTACAAGTACTTTTAATTACATAATGGTAAAGTGCACTTCGCTATAACCAGCTATTTATAGCGAAATGATGGTTACTCATAGTGGCAATAATCGGGGCAAATAAAAAAATAATTTACTTTGTTTTCTGCTACCTCTTGTTTATCATCAAAGAAAATATTGCAGGACAGCTTGGTACTTATGGCATTTTATCATTTATATATATATATATATAATGCCATCAGAGTCTGTACCTATATGTTTTATTAATCGAGAAAAAATATAAAGTCTTACATAAAAGAAATGTTAATATGTTATATGCATGCTAAAAAAAGGCAAAGAATTTTGGTTTTGATTTTCTTTTCATTATTTTGATGCTTTTTCCAACCTCATGGTATCATCATACTGATTAAAAATTGTAAGTATTGTCATCAAGGTTGGCTAGAATATATTGAGATTATCCAAATATGTGTTGGTGAAGTTGCTCCAATAATGGCAACATGTTTTATTTATGGTGGACAGACACGCAGTTGGAACCATATTGGAAATGTCTATTTGTAAGTACACAGATTGCCTTGAAAAATGTAAACTTCCATGTTTGTTTGTTTTTTAAGCGAGTAAATGAGTGAACCCCCAGAAATATTTAATTGTGTTGATCTGGATGGTCATGTTGTGTCTTCTAAATGCATCAATGTGTGACTCGTTACATATATTGAATAAAGAAATATGTTCTGGCATCACCTCTTAATATCAACTCAATGGCAGAGGAGTGGTTATGGTATTCATCGGTTACCAACTGAGTACAAGTGGTTCTGGCATCCACTGTCCTTCTGTGGGTAGAAATAGGTAAAAAATTTTTAAAAGAATACATAATATGCAAATAAAAACTTCAAATGTCTTTAAAATAAAAAAAAAACATTAAGAAAAAAAAACCCTTTGTCAAGTTAACAATTTGATAAGGACCCTTTTAGATAAGGAAGGTTATTTTTCCTCATGGGTTATGACTATTCATTGTTAGTATCCCGTTACAAATGACAGTATTATTTAAATATATAAACATCTGCTGCTTTATTTACCGATTTTACTTTATTTTACTGAAAAATGTATGATCGCAAAATATGACCAAATATGCCGATAATTCATTGCTGGTAATTACCAGCAGCCAATATCGTAAATATTATGTGTGTAATAATACAAGGACACCACAAAACATGACACCTATTTTCACTTTTGGGTAGTTTGTAAACCTGGAACATTATATGTCATCAAACTGTTACGAGCAGACGAGATGAGCCGAATGGTTCTTATCTGCTGTCAAATTTGAGATGTGACCCTAATTACCTGTGTTGTCTCGTCATACTTTGCCACCGACAGTAAAAATAAGATTTATTCCGAAAGTGGTTGTTTTTCATTTTTTTGTGCTGTAGAAACAAAAGCTGTATATTTCCTGCAAACGGAACATTAAGTCGTTTTTTCAGTCTGATTATTTACAAAAAATATTTATTTTCTCTTGCTTTTTATTTCCTGTGCTTTTGGATTTTAGATTGTTGTTTACGTTTTGTTAAAAGGTTGTAAAATGTGCACACTTGACTAAGAAAGGATGACAATTTTGTCATAGAGTCTTAAAAACACATTTGCATAACTGGAGACTCTTTTTCTGGAAATCACCAGTCAGTATTTATTGGGAATTGCCCCCCCCCAGGTTCTTCATAATCCTGCCCCTTTCAAGCCTTTTATGTAATAACAGCACCCTGGTGCTCAATAGTCCCATCTCCTTAAATTGGTCATCCCCCCTTCCTACCTTTTATAAGAAGCAGGAGAGGGAAAGGTCAACCTATGTATATCTAAATATCTCCCAACATCTGATTTTTCTGGCACTTTCTGACTGTCCCCACTGTCCAATTTTTAAGTGCAATGGGGAGCATGGGTCATCTCAGGAGATCCTCCCTGACAGGCCCAGGGGATTGAAAAAGTGACCAAAGTCTGTGCTGTCAAAGGATACACCTCCATATCAGTTTGCATGATGTCTCCTCGCCAACACGAGCATAGTGAGGTGGCTTTTCAGAAAGGGAGATGGTTGGTTATGTCTCACATCCCTTCCACATCCAGGATGGGTCCCATTTCACATCTTACCACTCACTCCTAACACATGTGTCCCAATTTGCACACCATAAACGTTGACCGGGGAATGTGGTCATCCGACCAATTAACAAGTATTCACTTTTTATACAACGGTATGAGTCCATGTGGTTGTCAGTTACACGCAAGCTCATGTGGGTCTACATGTATCCAACAGACAGCTGTCCACTAAAGGAAGACAATGGCCGCAATAAAGCTACATGGGAGGTGACATCACACATCAGTCCATCGCCATTTGCGCAGTGAGGCCGATGGCCGGTCAAGGCCTTGTTATAAGCATTGAAAAGTCATGCCACTAACAAGTCCGAAGGAAAATCAATGAACTGCACGTGTACTGAGCACTAAATAATCTTTCAAGCTATAATTACATGACATCTAACTATAAATGGATAGATCATATAGATTACTTCTTTGTATGTTGAGATAATCTGCATACGATATTGAGAATTACATTTTGATCATTCCAAAGCTGTTTTTTATATTGATACACCGTGAAAAAAATACATATACTTATTTACTCTTCTTGAAAGCAACTGGCATATATTGTCTACGCAACGATGTAATAAAATATTACCGAGGCAAAAAGTTGAATTTCTCCCTTGCTGTGTTTTAAATTATCCTTGAAAAATATATTTTTTTAACATGAGACATACATTTTGAAATTCTTGGATAAATAAAAGTATCACAACACTTCCAGGATCAATAGGAAATAAACGTAAAATTATAATAGGTACGTAATTAAGTCTAATTAATATAATTTACTCTGCCATTGTGCAATAAAAGTTAAGCGAGTTTGATTTCCCTCTGGGCCAGACTAAAGTTGATACAAAATAAAGATTTTATGCATTTTATCTGCTAATAGTACAAATTTATCCTAAACTTATTACCGCTGAGATGCCATGAAAACACGCCAGTCATATATTGCCATTGATCAACATAACAACATTTAAAGCAAAACATTTTAAATAGAACAGACGTGCATTATATAAAAGGAGCTTGGAACAAAGCCAGAATTACCTTGCTAATGAAGTTATTGTAGCGTCTTGATAGAGGTTTTTTTTGGAGCCATATGTTGAAACTTTCATTGAAAGTCACAAAGCTGCTAATTTCCCATAAAGTTTCAGGCATGGAAGACAACAGATGTAAAAAGTGAAAATGAAAGGGGGGAAAAAAAAGACAAAACGGTAAAATTAGAGTAAAAAAAAAACCAAACAACTAAACTGGGAATCGATTTGATAAATCTGTTTATTATATCCCAAAAATAACAGAGGGATCTTGTTTGATATCTGTTAAGATGAAAGTATAGCATATTTAAACTTCCATTTCCCTTGTCCGTTATTTACATGATATGGGTCACCTTGTATTATTCAAACAGATGCAGAGTAGGCTTTAAAATGCAAGCAAAGCATTTGGAAGAGAAAGAACCATTTCCGCTGTGACCTCGAGAGAGCCGTGTCACCTAATTTATGGAAAGTTCGTGAACTAATAAAGTAATAAACTGCAGCAGCTTTGGGAGGTGTGTATACCGTCCAGCACTTCAGCTCGCCAGGAAGGAAAAATAAAAAAGGTACAACATTCAAAGCGGGAAATATATGGTGCTTTTAACCCAGCGGTGTAACTCATCGAGGCCTACAATGAAGTCATCTTGGCTCAAGGTGCGACAGGTAATAAATGCTTTAAGTGGTACCAGAAAACACAGAGGGGTACTGATGAAGTGGCAATCTTTAGAAGCTATTTGTATCCGAGTATAATTCATGTGAGGAGGTTAATTGTAATTACCAGGTGTAAGAAAAAAAATAGCCCAAAATCACATTTTTTTTTCATTAATTCTTGCATTAAAATAAGTATCTAATTTTGCATGACCTTAACTTGCCAGACACACCTGTTATGCTATTAAAATATGTCTCTTACTTATTTATCAAATGACAAGCCTGGAAAAAAAACCTAACATTTAAAAAAAACACAATCTGTTCTTTTATGTTTCTGTAAGATACCCATACCATAACAAGCCATAGTATTCTGGTACCTACATGGTTCATACTAGAGCTATTTCAGATCTCTTGAGATTCATCATTTATTTTGATCTTTTATCACAGAAAAAAAATAATTGTTTATAATAATTTTTTGTCGTCACGATGGCCACTACGGCCGAATTGTTGCCTCGATATACCTTATCTTGACTTTGAGTGTGCACCGTACACGGTACAGTTCGAGGAAACATCTTTTAGCAAATAATTCTTCCATTTTCAGCCTATTTTAACATTATTATAAATATTGAAGGGCTTTAAAGTTTGAGTCGTTTTAGTAAACATAAAAAGATAATATTATTTGATGATGTAGTAATAATAATCTTTGCCCAAATGTGTCTATTGCGATGAATGCGTTATTTGAATTAAATTATGTAGTTAATAGCTATAAACCAGCTGTAGCATAGCGACCTAACACGTATGATATAAGGAAGTACATTTTAATATTGCTTATTTTTTGTCTAAAAACTATTATTATTCGTAAAAGTAAATTCTGATTTTAGTCCGATTACATGTCAACCCATTCAATAAAGTTTCAATTGTAAGAACAATTAATAGTTAGAGATGAGAATGTTTTAGTTTGAGATGCCAGTAGGGTGCAAACCACTAAAGAACGATTTTTTCAACATGTAGTTTTGAAATCTCCAAATATTTAATCTCTTTAATAATTGTGACTATGAATATATGGTATGAGCATCCAAAGTGGTTGCATGGAAATAAAGAGAGTTTCCTAATCGGCATTGCCGTTAAATAAGTAAATGTATTGCAGTTATATAGAAAATTCGTAGTTTTTAGTTCAATGATACATTATGCGTTGTGTCTATATGATGAATATAGAGAAATAAAACAGTAATTTATTCAACCTCGCTCAAGACTTGCACAGCTTTCCCATGTCAGCAGATGTATTTTCTGACCCGAAATGTAAGAGTTATGTACTGGTCAAAAAGTTAAATCTACACCGTCAGGAGGTTAAAAGGATGCAGCATGTAAATTGCAAGCACTACAGAAGGTAGATGGAGTGGAAACATTTAATTTGATCAATTTCATTTAACAGCAATGTAAACGGCATTACACGTATTTTTTCATGTTATACCGGGGAGCTAATTTACCATACAAGATACCCTTAAAAATTTAATAGTAATTAACCTAATTTAGGGGAGATTTGATTTTTAAGGGGAATATGTATGATGTATGTTTATTAGGACTTTATTTAGAATGTAAGTCAAAGATCTCTTTGTAGACCAAGATTAAACTGAAATGGTGACCTGCCAGGTCCCCTCGTGATGTGATGTTTATAGAAAACACAACTGGATTCCCTATAAATTATGGAAAGTGCTCGTCTGGACAGCAATCTTCTTAAGTGGGATTGTGAAGGAAACATTATAATTATCCACTGGCTAGTTTCACGGTTCGTCAATTACAATTGTTTAAGACAGTTGGAGTCAAAAGTCTCCAAAACTGGAGTCTCAAGGTCTCCAAAACTGCAAACAGTTGGTTGAGTTGGGATACCAAGAACATCCTGGCCAGTTTGTTGACCTCTTAGCCTAGATTTCCACAAAGGTATATTCCCACCAGTTGTTGTGAATAGGGTAAAGAATAATGGACGGGTTATAAGGATTCCAAGGGTAGGGCAGTGAGGAAAAATGAAATTAGATCCCAGATCCAGTGGAATTATATAATAATGAACATTCCATTGCTTTAAAGAAAAATACATCATGCTTTCTTCAGCATTATTGTTTTAAAAAAACAAACTGAATAAGTAAACGTATTACAAAACTTGAAAATGTTAATAAAAGATTTTATGTCTAAATAGAAGCTGTACGCTGTAATCAAGTCATGGCACGGTCTTGGTATAATAACAAATTTATGATTATTGTGAGTTAATAGTTGGGGTGATAATGTGGTCACAGACAAAGAATATAAACCAAATCAAATATCTCCAGTTAAGGAAATATTGAATGCGACAAACCATTTCAGGTTAAATGGAAAAAAAAAATTGACACAGTATGAAAAGCAATACACAAATGTGGCCAAAATTCAAACTCATTAACTCAAGAAGGTGTGAAGTAATCATATACAGCACATTGCTGGAAGGGACACAGAAATCCTGCGCTATACATCCAGTGATTATCAAACACCCATGGAGAAGCAAAAGACGAATTGATTAAACCATAAAGCTCTTCCATTTACATCAAAGCTAAGAACAGCAGTTAAAAAAAAAGTTAGTAAAAAAAAAAAAAAATCCCTAACTCAGAAAAGCTAAAAGCATCCAAAAAAATCAATCAATGTTCTCCTAACCATCTGTGTTGGAATCTGGAAAGAAAAGGCAATAACAACATATTGGTATAAAGACGTGTTATAGAACACTGGCGTACAACACAAGTATAACATCCAACACATTATCAGGACCTCTGGGACAAAGAATCAAGGATACCAGGTGGATTCCATCAATGACTAAGCTGATTTAAGGTGTTTTATGTTATTATTTCTCCACATTTAATAAAAGTGTCTTAAATGAATTATGACTAGCCATGGGAGATAGATGGGACTGTATACAGGTTAGATACAAACAAATAAACTGCAGACATTGTCGTGAGAGTATCTATTCCTGATAATAAACTGATTTGGTGCCACCCTAAGGGGGCGACATGAACTTTACAGTAGAAACGTAGAATTTTGATGGCAGATAAGAACCATTTGGCCCATTTAGTCTGCCTTACTTAGTCCTTGGTTCCCTAGTAATTACTGATAAATTGTATCCTACCAATAATTCACCATTTTGGTAACAATATTCTCCAAATTGCCAATATCCTTCTAGATATAGGGTCTCCAAGACTGTAGATGAGGTCTTCCTCTTCCTGGAACTAATGCCTCTCGGTATACAACCCACCACCCAGCTTTTTGCAAAGCTTGAAGTCAGTGTCAAGAATGTACTCTTGTTGAAATCAACATAAGAGCTTTCTTCACATGCACACATTGGTCTTGTTTGACCTCCGACCAGAGCGCTCACCAAGCCAGCACTGAAGCTGACTGTTGGTAAGTTTTTCACATGCCCTGAGATGTTTTTGGCCTCCCTCGTGGCAAGTAACTGGGGAATGGAGGAAGACAAATGCAGAAGAAAGGGGACACCATAAAAATAAACTGATAAAAGTGCATTTCATGACTGCATTGTTCCTTTATTGAAGTAACCAGCAAAGGTGCACCTATCAATAATGGACAAATGGGATCATTATAGCCTAATAAAAAATATACCTTTCTGAACACATTGGAAAATGCGCAACAATAGATAGCTTCAAAAAACAAAAGGAATACAAAATAAGTAAGTAGACTGTCCTGTTTACAGCTCGTAACAGTAACTCAACTTAAGGAGTAAAATTGAACCCATCAGAAGAGACGAAGATTCATGCTTCAATATTCTGTAAGGTTTATGGATTTAGTACATCAAAAACATGACAGTATTTTTCTTTAGAGAACTGGCTTTTTAGTGATAAGGCATTTCATTCATTCCATCTTTCACACATGATATATAGTCTCACTGTCCATTAAAGATAAACAATTTTCTGTGGTTCTAAAGGGGAAAATGCTCTTAAAAAAATCTATGGTGTAGTTTTATAAATCCTTTCTGTTGGTTTTATTAAGACTAGATCTCTTTAAGTATCGCAAACATTCTGAGCTAATTATACCTGAGGTCTGTGAAAACACTTATTGTATACTTATTTTAAAAAAAAAAAAACACATTGCATTTATCAGTGCAACGATACATGCTTATCTTTTTATTGCATACGCTGTAGATGTTTAGTGAAACTATGAAACCAGTAAGATGGTTGTATAGTAATTTTGGGTCGTCCACAAAGATCAGCAAAAAAAGATAATCCAGTCTTTAAGGTCAGTGTCAGGTCATGTATGCTTACATAGTTGCCAAATGTCCAACATTAAAAATTGTGTAAGCAATCACACTCCTTTTACCAAATGAACATGAAATTCAATCAGTTCTGTCCTTTGTGCTCTGAATTGAACTCACCAATTTTGGGGATTGCCCATTTTTCCAATATTTCCAATAATTGGAATATTCATAATTACCTTTTTTGTTGCATTGGATTTTTGTAACTTCAGAGAATAAATCAAATGTTCATAGTAGCTACTTTATGGATGCTATGGGCTTTAAAGGTGACTAGAGATTCCTCCAGCTCGCCCCAGGCACAGGCTGAAGGCTGGCCTTTGGTGACACCAACTTTGTCTACAAGAATTTATACAACGCTTATGATAAGGGATGTTGAAATCAGCCATCCCAAGATATACCCCAAAGGAAATTGTTTTGATGTTAAAAACATAATGTTCTCACATATGCATTAAACATTTAATTTGATTGTTGTATTAAGTTCCTTCTATATTTCCCAGCCATCAATACCACCATCTTTATAGATAAGGTTTTAGTTTAATATGGTGAATCTGAAAGGTTCTGGAATTCTAAATGTAACAATATAAATATAAATCAATGCCAATTTGATTCATTTCCTCTACAACTTGTTTCAGTTGCCTCCTCTTGCTCAGGGACCTGAGACTTTTAATAATCAGGCTCCATAATATTTAAAGGCAATTTTGAACTTCTCTTCTAACCAAGAGTAATTTATCCAAGTCAGAAAAAAAGGACACAGCGCTCAGGTAATGGAGTAGAAAAACTATCATAATGCATATTTTGACAGCGGACCCAAAAAAGAGGCTAACGTTTCAGAACAACCAAGCTCCTTTATCAAAGTGTACAGTAATAGTCATTTTTGGTTAAGCTAACAAAAGTAGTTATTTACTCGAATAAATCATTGCATTTTATAAGCTTTTATTTAACGGATATAACATTCATATTATTTGTATTTGTTTATTTTCATTATTTGACCTAAGACCAGCTGAACTATGATATAATATATCATGTCTTTGGAATGACAAATTCAGCCCAGGTGGCCAAACAAACGAACAAGTACTCTTAGCAATCTAATAAGGAATGCTTCAAGATGAGAAATAGCAGGCCTTCCTAGAATGCATTTTTATTTCTTCTTGCCTTACGTTGTAAAAGTTGTTTGTCCCATTTCGTAATATTTAATGGGTACAAAAATCAATAATTCCACCAAAAAAAAAAAAACTTGTATAGAATAAAGTAGAGGTCAAAATAAAAAGCAAAGATTGTTAAAAGCATCTGAAAGAGGCTTATGAATACATATAAGTGCTGTATTACAAAAAAAAACGTTAACTACAAACTCATTTTATCAATAGACATATAATCCATTATGAGAATAGAAAATATTTCTTAATAACATATTTTATTTTCAGGTTTATAAAATATGTTGGGTTTTTTTAAATCTATAAAAGAAGTCATATTGCACAAAAATTTAATTATCCGAAAAATCATTTAAAAGTTAAATAATTTTTAAAAGTGGGATTCATAAAAAAAACAACAAAAGTTCTAGTAATTATGCGTACAACTTTTTACATATTTTATATAAGTGTTACTGTTTATACAGTCTGACATTTATTCAGTCAAGCAGGGAGCTGACCAGCCTGGCTGTGTGGGATATGACAATGAGATGGATTACACTTTGTTGGGCACTGATGAAGTCCATTACTAAAACAAGCAAGCAAATGGTAAAACATATGTGACACAAGAGAATAGCTCAAAGCCTCAACCGAGACCTGGCTCTAAGCCCCATATACTGTACGATTAAGGCATTTATTAAAAGAATTGTAAAATAAGAGAAAAATGCCATTATTAGAAATAAATTCCATTAAAGTTTTGCCTACTGTATGTTAAAGTCATGTTCTTCTGCACTATCCCTTATGTTATATGTATTGTTCTGCGACCGGATGGGATATAAAACGGTCCAAAAATAAGTTGTTAATTATGTCATATATTTGTCTATGGCTTGATCTGCTTTTTTGATCAACATTCCAGAACACTTTATATATATTTTGTCTAAGCACATTAAGAGAAGGGGGTTCTGGGTAATGATATTTAGTTTTCTACTAAAAAATATCATTAATATGTATGTAAATTGCAATGAAAGGCTGGCGAAATGTTCAGTTCCAGTTTTATTCTTTCCAACAATAGACATAACAATAAACGTAGACATATTTAAGCCTTTACATATAACTACAGGAGGAATTTTTTCACACAACAATATTTTATGTAGGATTATTTTTGCTTTGGCTTTTCTTAAACTGCAAAAAAAACCCATATATTTTTTTCATTTTTTAATATGTAGTCGCCGGCGTGCAATAAGAAATAAGTGAGGAGGACCATAAAATGTTCCTCAAGTTTAATGAGCATGAGAGAAATCAATAACAATCCCATATGTTCTATTGCATGTTATCTTGAACATATCTTTCCCACTTTGCGTTCCCGGGAATATTTTCTTTGCTCGTAGAGCAGAGGGACATATTGGATTATTTTTCTTTCATCTGTCTGCTTAATTTATCTTTATCTTATGTACATTATTTTCCCTTTTCTGCTTGCTTCCCGATGCCACAAAACGAATTATTTTTAATTGTTCATATTTTTTTTTATTATTTTAATAATCTTGATTAAGGTTATACTATATTATTGGTATTATATTAAATCTGTTTAGATGACCATCTCAGTTTAAATACTACGCAGATATATGTGCGTCTGTTACCTCGAACCTTATAAAATGCATTAAGAAGATTTTTGTCTTTAAGATTCTCTGACATGGGTAATAGAGGAGGGAGGTTAATTGTCCAAAGTTTAATAAACTCAGTTAAAGTTGAAAATTATTCTGGAATGTCCTTCCCCGGCTACCTTCAGTCCTTTGTAAAATCCCTTAAGGCCCCTTTCTTTCGCGACACCTATGGATTTACATGTTAATTGTGCTTATGTCCAGTAATAGTATTATTCATTTAGCTAGAGTGGCACTTTTACCTCTTGTGTGATATACCCTAACTCCTTCTAGATTGTAAGCAGCGCTGCCGAATACAGGTGCGCTATATAATTGAATAATTAATAATAAAAATCTAGGCTAATTATGCTCAGGGGGTCCTTTAAACAAACAGGACAGAGAGCTGCAGCAGTTGATGAAAACTTTCCTTTGCTTTATTTTGTTACGATTTTGTTTAACTTCCTTTATTGTTCTTAAGAGGGTATTCCACCCGATGACGGCCTGAGTTTAATTAGCGCTCAAGGAAGAGAAAGGTTATTTTGTTTGTTTATTTGGGCTGTGTATAAAACACAATTAAAAGTGGACTTGGTCAAGTGAAATGGTTAATAGTCTGGAAAACTGTGGCTTGCTAATGATCCTGGACAAAAAGTACAATAAATATCTATTTGTACTTGTTAATTATGATTACGTTCAACTTCTAAAAAAAAGCACAAGTAAGTAATTTGATAATATTCATTTTTTATATTTTTATTACAAGAATTGGCATAATTTAAAGTCGCTCCTATTCTAGATTAAAAAAGCAATCGTTTTGCCTGTATGGCTGTATAGAGAACAGCTGTCAGCAAGACGGTAAATACACTTCAATGATATCTAATTAGGTACTATGCCACTTGTGTGTTAGCTGTTCACGTATAGTTTCATTTGAGTTGTGATCGCAAGTTTTAAAGCCTCTGATCAATGTAAATTAAAGATTGCTAAATTAAAATCTTGGTTTCTTCTCACCCAAAGGAAGTTGTACTAATAACACCAAAGTTGTTATAAAAATTTTAAAAAATAGTAGCGTGTGCTTTGGGAAAATTGTTGATGTTTGGAACACAGGAGTATTGTAACATTTCAATGTATTTGGACCTTAGTACAGCAGAGCGTATTATGATTGAGAAATAAGTGCATTAGCTTAAAGAAAGAAAGAAAGAAAGAAAGAAAAATGCTCGACCTTGGTTAAACATCACATTATTGTCATTTGACTTATTTTAACTGGTATAGTAAATGCTTTAAGTGTAGCTTGTAGACCTTGATATTTTATTGCAACAATTCTGGTAAAATGAAATGGAGTTGTATTTACTCTTAAAGCTAAAGTTGCTTTTCAATTGAACAAAATTAACTGGATATTTTGTTTAAAAAATACAATTAGAATAATTTCTAATGTGGCAGCTGCAGTTTACTGTTGATAAATGCAAAGTAATGCACTTGGGATGTAAAAATCCCAAGGTAGAATATAGTTTTGGAGGCATTGTTCTGTGAGTGACAATGGAAGAGCGGGGCTTGGGGATAATTATTTCTGAGGACAGGCAATGCAATAAAGCATTGGGAAAAGCAAGCAAGGTGCTGGGTTTTATAGTGAGAGGTATTAGTAGCAGAAATGATCACGCATGACTAAGCAAGTTCAATATGTATAACTTGGAGGAAAGAAGAGAGAGGGGAGATGCGGTAGAAACATTTAAATATTTAAAGGGTTCTAACAAAGGATAGGAGTGTATTTTATAGGAGAAAATATAAGACAAAATCATGATCTAAAACTTTAGGGTCAGGGGTTTAAACACTGATTTAGGACTGAGTTGCTAGGACTGAGTTGCTAAATCAGAAAAAAGGGGTACGTAAGCAATAATCCACCTGTATTTGACTCAAGTTAACATCAACTCATCTTTTCTAGAATAGGTGAGTTACCATTTGAATTGTCTTTGTCATGTGTTTGGTTAGTTGAGATACCCATCAAACTTAACTCATAACTCAAACCTTACTGAACGGACCTGTCCCTCTTATTGAAGGAAAGGAGATCTGTCAAAAGAAGGTCTATAGCATGCAAAACTTTACATTAAATATTACACATTTTAAACTTCAAGTGTAAATCATTTCTTATATATATATTCACTTGTGAAAAATATTGGATGGTTTAGCACATGCCTGCCTACTGAAATGCTAGATAATTAATGAATATAGCATTAATTATCACATGCTATTTCTTAATGTGAAGTGCCAATTCAAGTGCCATTTTGTAATATGATTTAGTAGTCTTAGGACATTGGAATATTATATGGCCTTTATTAGTCTTTCTGGTATTTTAAGTATATTTTCAAAGAAAGACAAAGTTTACAATTGATTTTTTTCAATACATCTAAGAGTAAAAAAAATTAATTTCATAAAATGTTTGTCCGGAGGCAAATCTGAAGTCACGATTGTTATTAAAATATTACTCAGCGAAAACCGGGCTTCGTAAAATGACACGGACAATCTCAATAACCAGAAATACCTCTGTCTTATCTCATTCTATTACAGCTTCTCCTTAGTTTATGGGATCGAACAAGACAAAGCTATTTTACTTGTGTTCCAGCACGGACTTGGCGAACATAAAATTTGGTAGGTTTAAAATAATGATGCTTATATTTTTGCTGTGATATATGTGTGCCTGGCAGTTAAAATACACAGTGCGTTCAGAGGGAAGGTAATCAATATTGTACCTCCCCTGGTACTACACAACTGAGAATAGAACCATAGTTTTTTTTGACAATACATGGAAACTCTCACTAGAAAGCAAAGACACATTTGATTAAAAGGTTATGTAGCATACATTTAAAAATATTTCCTAGGAACAGCATCTTGAGTTTTGGTTACAGATATTTACTCCAGGTGTCTATTTGGGTCAAAAAGTTAATAATAACCTTACATTATCAAATTTAATAGTGGAGAGCTTTGGTAATTAGGTTCTTCAGAATCTATTACAACTGAGATCAAGAAAATTCATTATAATATTTCTTTCCCAGAGACAGACTTTTGATGTTCAGGCGAGGGGACTGTTGTTCCAACCTCGAAAACTGGTTGCGGCCCTTTCCTACTACAAATCCAGCCTGCCATGTGTTGCGCTCTCTAGATTTTATTCAACTCCAGCACCTCTAGTGTAGATTAACTACCGGTATGTTTACATCCGTTATTCTCCTGTGATTACAGATTATTAATTTATTATTATTTAGTTATATAGCACCATCATATTCCCTGATTCTATACAAAAAATCGTTTTCAGAGCACTATGAAGTTCATAAAATCTTCCAATTAAATAATAACACAAAGCCTTTCAAACTGGTATTTTATCTGCAATTGGCTAAAATGCCTCTTGTGTTCTACTAGTGCATCACCTCTACTGCCTTATAAATTCATAAATAGATAAATACATAAAACCAGCCAGATTACAAATGATGCTAATATATTGTATTTCTAGAGCAAGAGAAGCAATCCTCATTCAGTGTCGTATCGCATTCTCCTGTGACCATAAATGAAAATACACATAAATCAGCTTTGATTAAAACATATGTGAGGTTAACCCTAAGGGAAAAATACTAATTAGCCAAATATATTTATTGTGGTCTAAAGATGTTAATGAACACCATCTCTTTGTGTACTGACAAATATAATACTTGATCTAATGTGTGGCTAAGGACATCACTAGAAGAACGATTTCAGTAGGTGAATGAAAATAGGTGAATATATTCAGACTTATACTCAAATACATTACTAAAGTACAGTTTACATTAGACTAGTTATTTAATGTATCTATAATTCAATACTAAAGCTTTAATGCAGATATAAGATAACGTAAAAGATAATAATAGGAAGTTAACATCACTGAACCCAGATCTTGCTCTTCTGGGGTAGGGGCAGGGCTAGCCCCAGACAGCCTTTAGTGGGTGGAGACTGGGTGGGGAATAGTGGAAAGTGGATAGTGAGTAGGCGGAGCATGAAAGAGGAGTGGGTGTGGCCACATGCCATACCCATGCCCTGAGAAGGAAGAAACTGACTTGGGAAATCAGGGCATCAATCTGTGTGTGCAGTACATGTATGTTCTCATATAAGGTTCAAGAAAAAGCAAAACAAAGCCCTCTCTAATCATTATAATAAACAATTAAATAATGCAATAAACAACGTTAAACAAAATTAATAGAGTTGTCGCAACTGGTTACCTAACTCCATCTTTGTTACCCCTCTCTGTGTGCAAAGAGCAGCATCTTTCTTTTGTGTATGATTTGTGACATCACCACTAAGGATTCTAGAGTAAAAAGGTTTTTGGTAGTAAATGGTTTGTAGTACAAGACATTCAACAGTTTTGTTTTTTTCCTTTCCACGTTTGTTCTGAGATAACTTGTCTTTTGATGCTAGATTTGTAAATTCTAGAATTCAGTTTTGTTTGTTTTTTTAATTTTGTGCTTGCTTTAGTTCTGTAAAGTAGTGTAACATGATGGTATAGAAGCATTAATTAGATATGAATACCAATTCAGCACCCTAATAACAGTGATTACAATGATCATGCCGTGAGCAGCTGTGCTATTCTGAATATAAAACTAAAAGACTTTATTCTGATATTAGAGCCAATCAAACAGTTTTAAACACAAAAGCTTTGCTAGTGATGGTTCTACTAAATGAAAAACAGCAGGTTCATGCCGTGTATTTTCTGGGACGTATTCCACAAAATGGTTTCCAATTACATCATGTGCTTTAACTTAGAAACCACACAAATTAAACTCAAACTACAAAAATTAACAGTTCCCACTCTTTAGTTTTAGCAGGTTATTAAATTTCATTATTTTCCAAGCTGGTATAGATCAACAGTGGATGGTGACAGCTCGTATGTTTAAGGGACAAAGCCAACCAATGGCCCAGTCGGGCCTGGACTTGTCATCTGGCACACAGGGCAGAAACATTCCCCCTGCCGCTGCTCAATTGTCCCATTACAAGGGAGATCTCCAATCTCCGTAGCTGGCACAATTAACACCATGGAGGACTCCATGAAACAGTCTCCGTAGACTGCGTTAAAAGACACTGCATGCCTTCATATGACATCATATCCCAGGTCTCCGCAGTGAAGATGGCAGAAGCAGAGGGGGGCAGTTGAGGGCACTGCCTTGGGACAAGCCTAGGGCAGAGCAGGAGGTAAATATGTCTGTATGTATATCCCTAAACACATATAGCAGTTATCTTACTTTACTTAATTGTTACTAACTATATTAATTTATATGTTACAGCCTTTTAAGGATGTATTTGAAAGTACAACTCAATGTTAACATTGACTGAAAAGAATGTTCTCGTGAATTTGTATTCTAAAATATCTTCATCATATGGTCATTCAAAGTTTTTTCTGACTTTATCCTTCTTGGTTTTATGTATGTGTGCCTTTATAAAAATGTTTGCTTGAGTATGTGACATACGTGTGTCAAAAATCATGCCCAACGCCAGATTTCCCATACAAAACATGAGAATAAACCCCTAATCTTCATCATTACACCTATATAAACATATCTATAATACTTTTTCATCTTTATTTAGTAACCATCAGCGCTGGGGTGGCCAGCGGGGCGCTGCCCGACATCGCTCGATATACACGTGATCTGCTGCTCATGCTGCAATAGAGCTTTTTCCATCACAATTAACATATTGCTCTCCAATAATATACATTTAAGTATATTAGAATTGCCAGCACATCCCAAAACCTTGCTTATTTTACATTTTTAATAATAAGCTAGCAATGAATGGCCATGGAAAGTTAAATACTACAATAAGACTTTGCTTTGCAAAGATTAGGTAAGGAAATGCTTTTAAACGCAGTGTTAAAATGAAGATTAAAACCCTCACCGTTTTTACAAAAGGGCAATTTGTAAATGTATATAGTACACAGATATATATATCAAGCTGTTTTCGTTCGAATTGCTGTGATTGAACTTCTCCCTTATGAAACATGGGGAGCAAAATAATAACTGATGCAAGATGGTATGAATAAAACAAGAAAGACAGAACGAAAACAAGGCTGTACAAAGAGAGAAACCCAAATGCCACAGTGGGACAAAAGATAAATCTGTACAATGCTCTTGATAAGTTGATTCATCCTTATAAACAGACCATGCAGACACAGAAGACAAAAAAGTATTCAAGGAGACCACAACAAAGCTAACGTGCATGTGGGATCCTCGCAGTTACATCCACATGAAAAGGGCAGCATAAACCAGAATTCTTTTGACAATAAAATGTTGTAACGGCGGGGAAAACGCGGAATATTAACATTTTCAAAACAGGAGCAATTAACTTAGAACAGGGCATCGTTTTTACACAGTAGACCTGCCTGTCATTTTTGAGGACTCCATAATATTTAGAACTATTGCATTAACCCATTAAGTACAATGGGTTGTCCTTAAACTCGTTAAAAACAATGCATTGTGAGCCCCTACATGTACGGGCTTTGTCATTAAGGGGTTAAGCGCTCATCCACATGCTATGTTTCATCTCTGATAGCTAACGTTCTCTATAATACCGTATTAGCTCGATTATAAGACGAGGTTTTTTTTCAGAGCAAATGCTCTGAAAAATACCCCTCGTCTTATAATCGGGGTCGTCTTATAATCAGACCTCAAATAGGTCTGACTATGAGACGACTAAGATCCAGATCCCCCGCAGCTGCAGAGGACCTGGATCCTCCTGCAATCCCCCCCACTTACCGGTGCTTCTGAGTCCCCGGTGTGTAGCTGGGACAGCGTGTAGATGCCTACGCGATTCACGTAGACAACTAACGCTGCAGCCGGAAGGAGGTGTGGCTAGCAGCGGGGGGCATATTAGAGGGCTTATGGGTCTTGTGTGATCCACAGGCCTCTTGATGGATCACTGGATGAAGTGTGGATCAGCCTTTTGCAATACACAGGGGAGTAACAATCATAGTTGCAGGGGTTGCAACTACGACCGGGGCAACTCTAAGGGGCCTCGGCGACGCCTGGGACCACCCAGGGTGCTAGCTGTGAGTAACATCTGCAGTTAGTGGCATGGAGTGTGTAGAGATCATTCATGAGACACTCTGTCACACTATCTCCTTGCATGCCATCTGATCCAGCATGCAGGAAGGGAGAGAGATACAGCTGGTTGGAGGTTAAGATGGCACAGGCAAGCTGTTTGGGGGCTAAAATGGCACAGATAAGCCATTTGTGGACAAAGTTGTCACTGACAAACTGTTTGGGGGCAAAAGTTAGCACTGACAAACTGGTGGCACTGTGATAACTGTTGTTTGGTGAAGTCAGGGACAATTTTTGCACCAGAGCTCTTTGGTTTCTAGCTATGACCCAGCAATACAGCTGTTGTTGAACGAAAACTCCAATACTGGACCTTACTAAAAGCAGATGAAAAACAAGACAAAATTGGCAGCTTCTTAACATCTTTTTATTGTAACCTGGACTAAAGAGTCAAGCGTGGCCATCAGCATACACCAGATCATAACGTGTATGGGACATATGCGCAACAAGCCTGGGTTGGCCATCTGGTACACCAGCAATTGCCATCACCACCTCATCTACGAAAATGTAACGCGTGGCTGCATACATAAAGTCAGCATTTACACTATTTGGCGACCGCTGGTCTTAAAGTGCTAGGGCCACCTAGCCATCCCCAGTCCGGCCCTGTAATCTAAAATCAATTGACTTGGAAAATCAGTCCTGGGCTAAAGTCCTATGATCTATTACTATTATTTAATATTGATAGGATAATATCAGCGGTTTCTTCCTCAAAGTATATACAAAAAATAACATACCCCCAAAAATACATACTTTACAGATATGACACCTGTTTAGCATGGAGCAATCAGATGTGCACTCTGTTTTTTGATAGTATAAATTATAGATTTTGCTGTTATGTACATAAATCTAATTACACAAAGAAATGTAATTTGGCATGTGTCGAACGAGTCTGTAAATATAAATTATAATCATTCCTGCAGTGATGATCATACATGCTTATTAATTAAAGCAAACAACTTCTCTGTCTGCTGATTAAGACGTCTGATTTAATATATGAAATAAATCAGAGATGGGCTGGTAATGCCTTACTTGGTATTCGTTTAACAATTATTACAAGGATAAAATGCTTTGTTGTAGTAGATAAATGCATACAGCAATTACGCTAACTAAAGGTGGAAAGAAAAGGCTTGTGTTGATTTTATAGATCGCGTTCTGATCAGGAATTAGTTGCACGTGCAGTTTTCAGACAAGAATTGTAGCCTCGTGTAGCGAGACATGTTTTGGAAATTGAAAGCTGAGGCCAACATCGACAGCCAGAAGGGACATTCAATATCCTAAAATGATCCTCCTAAAAGGACGGAAAATCAAGGGTTTTTTTATAATCAACTCCAAAAATGCTTAAACAAATGTTAATATTTTAAAAAAGAGAAGACAAAGTATAAAAAAAAAATAACAGAAAAAATTGTTCATTTATATTAATTTAATTTATACATTTAAAAAATGTATGTGAACATATTAGGCAAATAATGAGACTTTTTCTGTTTTTGAAATAAATGTAAAACCACGTTACAATTCAATGCCTGGTTTCCTAAATTAAAATTAAACAGGGTTTTTATGGATTCCTTACCTATTTAATAAACCCCAGTAGGCTTCTTTTTTTATGATCCTGCAGAATAGCTGCGTGTGAAATGCAGTGGATTAGACAGAAAGGTTTCTCTACATTGATTTTTAAGGACAGCATTTAATATAATACAGGGTTTGGGATATAACTGAACTTCATAATTTCTAGATAAGGATTTGAGAATGGTTTTAGATTTGGGAATACAGATTATTTTACCAAAATAATATTCTGCAATGTTCTCTTTTGTATTGACTGTGTATAATTAGTTGTATCACCTTGAGGACGCATTAGTCTAGGCTACCGCTAATTTAATACAGACTTATGTTACAGCAATTCCCAGTCCTTTACAGTTAACTGATAGCTCTGTGTTATTACTTAACTAATTAGGCATATGCGCATGTGATCTCTGGATTAAAGGCCAGCTCATACAGTGTACACTACATCATGATTGACAAGCTGCACAGGTGATATATATATATATATATATATATATATATATATATATATATGAGACTGGAATAAAGATGAACTCCTTCTTATATGTATTATATCCATAAAAGGTGATAATTGTTAACCTTATTTGCATGTACCTACCCAGAATCCCTTGTGGTTGTGGCAGCACCATGAGATTTCTGAGGGAAAAACAAACCTTCTGGCTTGTCTGGTGTCTGTAGATGAGTGTTTAATAATGCTTCTACATACCCCTAAATTTTAGTGGAAGGGTTTTCCATCACCTTTACCCACCATAACTTATGTAATAATACATATAATACATATAATAAGGAGTTATATATGTATGCAAAGATAGATCTTTGTAAGAAGATGACATCAAGTGCAGATCCATTCAGCACAATGCCAGCAGTATGACATCATGGCCCATTCTATCAATGGAACTCTCCATCTATGCAAGTTTATCTGCAAGAGAAGTCCTAATGATATATTACCAGGCAGCACACAACCTGTACATACATTGGTAAAAAAACCCATAACATGAATTTCTGCTATACTATGGTTGGTTAACCTCAACATTGCAGATATAACTAGCTGTAAATAATGTAGATTTGTATGTTAAGTGAATGCGGCAAAGTATCAATATCATTTAGTTACTACCTAATACAACATTTATAAAATGTGAATGAATCACAAAAGTAATCCACACAAAGTCAAGTGATTCACCTTGGCTCGAGTGGCACAATTAAAATAGCACTTGTAAAGTAACTTTAATTGGTTGATGCCAGAGGAGGCCCCTGCAGGCGACCAATAGAGTCGTTTGCATGGCCCTTTAACACCTGACGGCGAACCTATGGATTTCTGCTCCCGTTAACCCCTGCGATGCTGCGTAGATAAGGTAGGCTAGATGGAGAAGGGACCAGGGAGATTAGTTAACGATGACGAAAACAAAGATTCTTCGTGTCTTCGTCTTCGTATACGTTTTGCAGCCGCTATGTTCGTATGTTCGGTATTCGGGCTGGACAACGAAAATGCACCCTTTATGTTCGTTTTCATGTGTGCCCGAATATGAATGCCCAAGTCTAGTTAACAGAACAATATGAGACCTTCACCCACTTTAGTGAAGCATAATCTATGGATTTATTGAATAGATGATGTATAATACTTACTTACTTTATTTGGAGAACAGATTTTATATGACTTTCCTCTCTAGAAAACAAAGGAACACAGTCTTCTCGGTAATGAACCAATGTCACTGCAATACAATGTTTCTAGCCCAGAGATAACTTGTCAATTAAATCCACATCCAACATTGTGCATAAGCAGACAAAGAGACTTTTACAGAATCCTTGTTGTTTCCAACAATTTAATGCGGTTTGACAATTACTGTTTTTTTAATTGGAAAACAAAACCGTAATCTATGCCTTATAGTGCTTATTAAATATGATGAGCCAAATTGATATTTAAAAGTAGAGCTAATGGCAACTGTATAATTATATAGAACAGAGGTGCCTTGAAGTTTTTAGCAGCCCTGAGCAAAAAATATTTACCAGGCAATCCCTTTTAACAAAGCAATAAACTACACCATTGTTTTAAGAATTAATATATTACAAAATATACCACTTTTTGTGTAGTATTTGTGTTTCACTTGTATAGATTCTAAGGGACCTTTTTTTCACCAATGGGGCTTTAAGCAGAATCTTCTTATGGCATAGTACCACTCTATGAATGAATATGATGTATATACATTGCATAAATAGATAACATAATATTTTTTTCATTATTTTTTTCATTAAAAAAAAACCCAACAACATTCATTATATCACATATACTACCAAAACCACCTTGATCGCGGGAGTGTGCTTGCAATCCAACACATAGATGTGTATTTACGAAACAAGTACAAGTACATGTAGGTTATCAAAAAGCTTTGTAGCAGCAGTCCTTGGATGAATTGGACATAAATTAGCACTTGATTTGCATAAACTCACCTGCAGGAAGAACTAAATTGATGGGACTTCAAGGAATTTGTGAGCCCCCACCCCCAGTCCATAATATAATTAATCTAAGTTTTGTGGTGAGCTGTAAAAAAAAAAAAAAAAAAAAGGAGTACCATATATATAATAAAATAAAACATTATAATATGGAGCATACCCGCATCTTCTCCAATGTCTCCCATTCAGTGCCTGGTGGGATTAGCGTATAAATAAATAAAAAAAACAAAAAAAATAATGAGTGAAGTCTTATGGTTGAAAGCCTATAATAGTATAATCTAAATTGTTGTAATCTAAATTGTTGCCTTTTATAAAGTTACATATGCATTCATTATTGTTTGATATAGAAATCCTATCAGTTATCAAAGGGTTATTTCTGCAGCAACCCCGTTCACATTGAAATTTGAACCATATTCATACAGTTTCCAAAGACAATTGTGAAAAATAACATCTCCGAAGTCAGTAATACCTCTTGACTCTATCGGTTTTTCAGCATGGGATGCTAATCCAAGCCTTTGGTTCCAGCGTTTTTGTCCTCATCAGTCAACAGGTTTGTAATCGTTTGATCGGGTGATGTTTGTGATCCGGTTTCTTCTCTGTGCATTAATAAGAAGTATAGAAATTTGATGCAAAACCAGTTAGCACTGCACTTACGACCTTCAAGTCATTAAATCCGTGGGCTGACAAAGTTAAAACTAATTACTGTGGATGCCCAATTATTTATGTAGTCTTTTGGGAAAATAAGAAAAAGATGCAGATCATATGTTTGCTCGCAAAGCACTCTTCTTCTTCTTTTTTTTTTTTTTCCCTTCTGTAATATCGACAATTTTGCATTAACTATTTTAACTTGGACATTAATGTATCTGATCCTTTAGCATTGGCTTTAATCAAACACATCAATCTTCAACGGGACAAGAGAAGAGAACATTTTCTCCAAACTGTATTAAATGATTTCCTGCTTACTTTAAATTTTGTGACATATTTAAATCAATTTGCAAGCTGTTCGCAACTGTCCAAGCCTTTATGTTAAAATACTTGAAAGGCCAATACTTTATTCTTAAAGCACGTACAATAAAGTAAAGCAATGTCCATTTCGAACGCCAGTGAAACGTTTGCTTATAAACAAATCCCATCAAGCCCTCTAAATTGATTTTAGTTTGAAGATTCAATATAGGCATTAAAATGACCAGAGTTATCTGATCCTATTGTACAAATTAATGTAATTTAATGGACCATACCACCAGTGCCTATTCATTCTTTGTAAACCTGCTTTCCTTATCGTTCTACCATTAGAATGTTCTAACTTATCACGCGTTGGGTGCTTCGGGGACTTTTACAGAGGAAATCTATTGTGGGCCCTTAATGTAGTGGCGGTTCAAAATGCATTAGCGAGAAAGCAAAATAAATATAACGTATGAATGGAGTCAACATTGACGTTAGCAGCGGCTTGGGAAGTAAATGAAGGAAAGTAGGCATCGCTGGCTGCTAATGAAGGATTTTAAATTAATAGAATGGAGTTGGGGGGTGATATTTTTTATGTGAAAATAAAAAATACATTGTCTGATATCTGTAAATGTACAGTATTTGCAAATATTTTACCCCCACTCTTAAAGTGTTACATATTTCACAATCTACAATAAAAATAACATAATGGGGTTCTGTTTTTTATGTACTTATGGTTTTTGGCTGCCTACAGTTTGCAAACTATTTTCATTGAATGTCTGCTCTTCCTTATTTGTCTATCATCTTTGATTTGTTTTTGTGTACAACGCAGTACAGAGAAGCGGATATGACACGAGACACCGAAAAGGCCATGGTGGAGTCAGGTCCGCTGAAAGAGTCCCGTTTTTTTTTTCTTGAGAGGGGTTGATAGGAAGCCCTTTCGAGCGGTCCTCCCTCCTCTAGCAACAATTCCAGCGTTCCTAACCCTCGCGGGGAGGAACCAAGAAGATCCGGCCCTCCTGTAGGCATTTTGGCCGGGGAGAGAAGGAAGTGATTGCATATCCCTTGTGGAGTGCGACCCCCGAAGAAACAAAGGAGGTGACCTGGTGTCCATCGTGACCTTATGGCATGATTTGACACTTTTTTGTTTTCTTCACAGTGGAGCTGTTCTACCATTCTACGGCTATTCTATCTGATACTTTGTTAGCATAATTTTTTTTTCTTTTCAGGCTTAACCAATTTTTTTTAAGATTTATAATGCAGCCTGAGTTTATAATCCTGTTTGTTTACTCTACAAAGGAAGGCAAAAGCCTTTCAGCATCCATGTCTTTACACCCAGTGAAAATTATCGCAATATTTTCTTTATCACAAATTTAAATATGCGTCCGGTATTACCATCGCTTTAATGTCTGCCATTTATATTTTCTGAGGAATTTTGTTTTCTTCTGCAAAACAGGTGGAAAGCTTTGTAGTGTAGTTATAAAAAATGGAAACTTAATCTCAGAAGATTTTTCTTCTCCTTGAAATCTCAGATTAAAGAAAGCTAACTACTAAAGAGAACAAATTTTCCAGATATTAGAATGACATGTGTAGGACTGCAGCACTTAGTCAACAATATCACCACATGAAAAAGAGGAATTATATTTACCAAATTTGCTAAAGCCGAACAGCTGAAATAATCTCTGGTTTTGTGTAAAATAGAGATTTGATAAAAAACCAACAGTAAAACTATAAATCTAAAATTGTATTTGTATGATAATATATAATGTTCACCTTTTTGACCTTATTTGCATGTGCTCACACAGAATCCATTGTGGTTGTGGCAGCACCATTAGATTTCTGAGGGGAAAACGAGCCTCCTAGCTTGTCTGGAGTCTGTAGATGAGTGTTTAATAATGCTTCTACTACCCCCTTAATTTTAGTGGAAGGGTTTTCCATCACCTTTACCCACCATAACTTATGTAATGGTATTTCTTGGCTACCCCAAGCCTCAAGTATTAAGCCAGTATCACAACCTCATGCTGATGAGTCCCATTAGGGGCGAAACAGCTGTCCATGAGCAGTGATCTGGATACTGCATCTCTGAGTTTTGGTTAAAGGCTTTTATATATAAATGTTCTCTGTGCTAGACATTTATATATAAAATGTATACACAAGCAGTTCATGTATAAAAAGTGTATATAAAAGCACAAAATCAATCATTGTTAACATTGTCTACATTGTCTGGATGTTTAATAATGCCTGCTATTAGATAGTTCTTAACGCTTTTTCCCACCTTACCTAATTTTATTTGTATGGAAACTGTGGTCCAAACTCAATCATGCAGATGAGTCCTGTTAAGGATGAAACAGCTGTTGCTTCTTTATGGAGCCTGAGGTGTTTGCAGTGCCCCCTGGTCTAATCTGCCCGGGTATTTAGCACATGAGTGGTGTGATGGGGAGAGCGCTCTTTTTATTTTACACCTGATTTAAATTACCCCAGTCTATGGTTGGTGGCAGAGGGGCAGCTGTGGGCTGGGGCCAGTATATGGCGCTTTCACTGCTCACTGAGAACCTTCAGTTGTTTTCAATGCACATGTAATTTTTCGGTTTTGGAAGAAGCTGAGCTGAGAAGAAAAGAAGAAGGAGTCCTGGTGTCCATCATGGCCTTATCAATCTATTTGAGTAGTGATCTGGCTATTGGACCTTTTTTTCTAGGCTTTATTCCAAGGCTGTCTAGTAAAGCGGATGTTCGCTCTGAAGGGATCCGTGTATACAACAGATATAGAGGCAAAAAAAGGTGATCATTGTTAACCTTATTTGCATATGCCTACCCAGAATCCCTTACAGTGGTGGTAGAACTATAAGATCAATGTGGGAAAGGCAAGTCTTCTGGCTGTAGATGTAGATGAGTGTTTAGTAATGTCTAGTAAACACATCATTTTTAGTGGAGGCGTTTGCCATCACACTTTTTTCCCCACCATACCTAATTTGATTTCTATGAGCTATGGGGTCCAGCCCCAATCCTGAAAGTCTCTCATGACATCATGTGGATGTGCTTTGTGAATGATAGCAAAGTTAGTCTTTTAGTTAAGATAAAGTGAGTACTTAGGCGAGTGGGAAATGTCAGGCCTTTGGCTTTAAGTCTTGGCTAGCATGAAGCCCTCTGGTTGCAATTTGTTGTTTGGCTTTGGTCACAGAATAGGATCTGTGCACAATGGTGTTGTGTAAGTTTAAGTACATTTCACTTTTTTTGTTGGATATGCTGGTAAGCACTTTTTGTTCTAGTATACTGTAGCCCCAGCATTTATGTTAGGTGTGTGGTGTATAGTGGGCAATTTTTTTTTATCATACCAGCCTGGGGCCTCCATGGGGAGTGCATTTGTATGTAGGGTTTTTTTTGGCCAGGGAGGGGCCACAGATCCTTTGTGGAGTGTGACCTCCAAAGAAAATGAAGAAGGGGACCTGGTGTCCACCACAGCTCTACGGCACGTTGGCACTAGTCGCTTTTTGTTTTTCTTCGCTGTGGAGCCGCTGACCTCAGGGGTCCAAAAAATAAAACTTAATTTCTATGTATTCTGCATATTCTGTTTTTGAGTGTTATGAGTCACCACAAGTATGCTGGAGGTTCTTGGAGGCTGGTGTTGATTGTTGCTTTACTGCTATCTTAGTTTTGGCTCAATTTAAGTTTTTATGTGCATGGTTGCGGTTGCGGTTGCGGTTGCATCTTGTTTTTTTGGCTAAGGTCAAGTGAGCATCTGTAGTTTGGTCCTTTTCTGTTAGACATTGGGTAACAGTATGTTCCCAGGCTCTGGTTCTGGACTGTGTGCCGTGTACAATAGAGACTGTTTCGGGTTAAATGGTGCTAAGTGCTTTCTATTTTTGTATACGTTAGCTCCAGCCTCAGGTTTGGTGTGTGGTGTATGCAGGATAAAATAAACTATCACACTAGTCTAAGGGCTGGGGCTTCCATGGGGAGCATTTTTGTATGTATTTTTTTTTTTACATATTTGCTTTGTTTGTTTGATTTTTATAGAAATTTTATTAATACAAATTATTCAGCGACACGGTGCACGTTTTATTTGTACACTGAAAAGCCAAGGTATTGCTTTTCCGGTGAGGAGGTGAGTTAGGTAGCTTTTTTTGAGCTCTCCCTCTCTCTCTCCCTACGACTGTCTCAGTGGTCCTAATTATTGCAGGTAAGGACCAAGAAGATCTGGCCCTCCTGCAGGCCTTATGGCCGGGAAGGGAAGGAAGGGGCCACGTATCCCTTGTGGAGTATGACCCCTGGAGAAAATAAAAAAGGGGACCTGGTGTCCACCACAGCCTTATAGCACTAGTAACTTTTTTTCTACACAGCAGAACCACTGACCTCAGGTCTTTAATAAAAAAAAATATAGGCGAGGCTTTCTGCTTTTGGCTTCTCAGCCTTTTGGCTAAGATTTGGTGAGTAGCATATTCAGATATAAATTTTTGAATAAAGACACTGGAAAGCCAAAGCAATGCCAGAATCCCTATGCTTGGGTAGCAAGGAAGTCCACTTCCAGACTTACCTTTACACTTGGCGTGGACACCAAAACATCCCCAAAAGGTGAAATCACAAACCTTAAAGTTTGAGAAAAACTCAACTGAGAAAGGACAGCCATTTAATAGGCTGCCCTACATTGCTTCCCATCTCAGGAGTTTCTCAAAATGTACTTTACTTGTGCCATTACAGAAGGGCGGTCCCAAACTGAAATGCAAATCAAATTTCATCTGCACGAAGGAACCCACAACCCCAAATGCATGTTTCTACCTTTATGGGCTTCCTCAGCAGGGTGCAGTTGGTATCCCTCTAGTCACAAATAACCAGGGATAGCTAAGTTGTTCTCAAACTTTGTGGTATGTGATTTTACCCTTCAGGGATCTCATGGGGCCTGTCTTAAGTGAACAGGGGAGTCTACACATGGACCTCCTTGCTCGCTTGTACCTAGAGGGTGCCAACCGTGGCATACTGGTAAATCTCGCAATGGTTTGGTTAAATAACTGTGCTTGGTGGTTTTCTTATATAAATGAAACTTAGTCTTGGTTTCCCTTGTGGGTAGTATAATATTGATATCTCAATGTGGATGAAACTTGAGTGGGGAACCCTGCATGGTAGGCTAGTATGTGGTTGTTTACTGAGTGGTTCTAAGAGTTATTGGTATATGAAAAAATAACAATGCACAACTGGAGGCCAAACTGAAGAACTTTTAGATCAAGGTTTTGCATATTTTATTACGTGTTGGAAACCTACTCATGTTTTGAGTCTAATGCACTTTTAAATGGTTGTGTAATCTTGGTATTTGACACACTGACAGTTGGCTATACATTGGCATCTGACTATTGAATGGTTTATGAAATATGACATTTTGACAATAGTTCCTGTCAAGAATTTTATAAATCTGTTTATGGGGATACCCATAAAAAGCAAAGTGAGGCACGTAGTTACAAGTTGTACATTATATTAATCCTATACTTACATATATTTCTAACTGGATTTAAGTCTAGTGTGTATTGTACAATGTTAGTGCCCGAGGCTGTCCAGCTCAGCCATTGTTAAGAACCTCGCTAACTTTTCTGCCTGAAGACTGCACCAATTGTGTACAGAAGCCTAAGGCCAACACTAGGTTTTTGCCGTTGCCTGAGGGAGTATCACCTCATCTGCATCAGAGTAATGCTGCTCTTAGGGTTCGCATCCACCCGGTGAATATAAATGGCAACCTTTGCCAAGTACAATGGAATATTAATATCTCTAAATGTCAGTAATCATTAGCGGACTCCTCTGAGGTTTCTCACATTACCCTCTTTAACAGTATAGAGGCCAAGTGACTTATTCAGTGAAGGTAAATCCACTCTAAAATATACACATAATTCTGAAATGTAAAATGTTAAATGACCTGAAATTAGTCTGTCCTATTTTACAAGAATATTTATTTATTCTAATATAAAAAATATATAAATTCTCAATAATTATCTACCAATCTATATATGTAATTTTCATATCCTATAAAGGAGACGCTAATAAAATGTATATACCGTATTTGTTATTTGATTATAAGACGACTCCTGATTATAAGTCGACTCCTGAAATTTGAATAATAATTTAGAAAAAAAGCCTGAATATAAGACTACCCTATAGGAAAAAAGTTTTTCTAGTAAATATTAATTCGCATGTAAACTACTTTTTTCATATTTAATAAAAACTATGATTTTCTAACCTGCCCCGAGATTTGCCACTCTGCCCCCCATATATGTCTTATAGCCCCCTATATGCCACTCTGCCCCCCAGATATGCCACTCTGCCCCCACTCTGATTTTTTTTAAGAAACTATAATATTATAAAACAATGTTAACTGAAACAGAAAAACAAAGATTCTAAGGATACAATATACTGAATGTAACATTATGTAAGCGTTTTAGCTGGTAGAAACCTAATTCGCAAATAATGAATTTACATTTGAAAGTGTCAGTGATTAACAGTGATTATTAATTAAGAATAGGTATATGAAAACAACAAGCCTATAAATGGGTCATTAATTAAAAAGGCTGTGTTTTGCTTTTTGACACTAAGAATGTTTAATTAAGAATGCTTCTGTTTTCACTAAACCATGATACATTCAAACAGTACACTGTGTTTTAAGTTAAATCACAGTTAACAATGAGTCAAAATGTAATATATATTATTGCTACAAAATGTATCAGTTTACTACAGCTTTATTCATTCTCATGAAATGCATATATACAAATTAAATAATACTTCTGTTAAAAAAATATATAAATAAATTACAAAATATATATAAAATCACAGAGTCACTATAACTTAATTAAAATAAGTGAATAAAAAAGTTGTGGTGGCAGTGACTATGCGTTTGTATATAGTAAGAATTATTAAACACTCATCTACCACTTGGTTTTCCAACAGAATTTTTGTGGTGCTACCACCACTGCAAGGGATTCTGGGGAGGCATGTGCAAACAAGGCTAACAATAATCACCTTTTCTTCCCTCTATATCCACTTTTTACATGATCCTCACCATACCCCATACGACAGGCATTATATATATATATATATATATATATATATATATTTATATACACACATGCATATATACATACACCGTATAACTCAACAGCATAATAAAAAAGTACAAAACAAACTCCAATATAACAAGTTCACAAGTTCAGATCAGTGTATTGGTTCCAATATCTCCAGATGCCATATAGCTCCTTCTTAGAAACATAGAATATTATACACAGTTTATGTGTTTACTTGCTCAAGCCAATAGAGTCCTATGGACTTGGATTCTTATAGGGCATTTTTACTTTTTGATTATTGCTGTTGAGTTCAATATATGTTCTGTTGAGATATGAAGAACCATTATCAAATGTATCTTTTCATATTTCAACATGGCAACATTTTTGCCAATCCCAATAAATCTTAGGTCAGAGCCTAGATCAAAGCTTAGATTACCATCAAAATTTAGATTATGGCCATCTGGCAAATGCCTGGCGTGCTGCTGGCTGTCGGGGCCCCATACTCAACTGGTCACTACAGCAGCAGAACAGAGGCTGCAGTATTTGGCCCGATAGCTAGATATTCCAGTCATACCCTACCTGGAAAAAAAAATGCAAATGTGGCTGCTTATATCCATCCATTAAATTGCCAGGTCTGCTTTGTCATGGCCAGTCCAGCCATAGGAATCGAGCTTGGAAGCATACATATTGTTGAATGTAGAGTTACGGCTACAGGTTTCAAACCTGATTAGTTCCATATGATGATCGACTGATTGGAGGCATCCACAGCTGTTCTGAAAATAAAAATACTGTGCTCACTGGTGCAGCATACGTATGTTTCATAGAAAACCTTTCTATTTAGTCACAGGGAAATACAAAAGGCCACAGGAACAAACGCTTGGATTATTATTCCATAGCAATGGAAATTACTCTGATTATAAAATCATAATACAACCTGGAAAAATAGATAATATATATAAATAAATATATAGATAATTAGTATCTATTATTAGTATTTATTGATTTATATTCGACAGCCCAGTACAGTTAGTAAACAAGACATTACAAGTAGTGCATAACATAAACATTTTGACAGAAACAATCTGGGCAGTGACTAGGTAGAGTCAAATATCATTCCTTTTTGCCTGGAGATCTGGTAATTAATGCGGATTCCCAGTTAACTAGGGCTGTTCATACATTTATAACTGGTTGATGATTACGAAGAGAGGTATTGTTTTTGTAGACTTCACTTGTAGATTTAAGATCACGTTTCTGCATGTAGTTTTGAGTAGAGTTGGGTTACACATACTGATAATTTCTAGAACTGAGAGATGTGTACCCCTATATGTACACCAGACAAGCCAGAAGAATTGTTTTTCCCCCTCAGAAATCTCATGGTGCTGCCACAACCACAAGGGATTCTGGGTAGGCGCATGCAAATAAGGTCACAAAACTCGGGAAGAGGTGCAATAGCCAGTTCACCACTCATGGACAGCTGTTTCGTCCTTAATGGGACTCGTCAGCATGAGGTTGTGATACTGGCTTGGGGTAACCTCTTCCCGAGTTTTGTCTAAAGGCTGTCCTGTACAGCGGGCAATTACTTTCAAGGGGTCTGTGAGGACCTGCATAGAAATCACAGTGTGATCGGTGCAGGGGGATCGCGGGGAGGGGAGTGAGAAACCATCTCTCTCGCTCCCCCTCCCGTCCTGAAACGGAAAAGCTGGAAAAAAAAAAAGAGTTAATTCATTTAAAAAATAATATTAAATAAATCATTAAAATAATAATATAAATAATACAAAAAAAATTATAATGTGAGCTGTGATGTCATTGTGACATCACTGGCATGTTCAGGAGGTCCCTAGGAGGACCTCTAACAATTTCTATGTAAAAATAATATATAAAAAATAAAAAAAATGTAAAAAAATGAAAATAAAAAAAAATATATAAAAAAGATAATAAAAAAATTATTAAAAAACCTTAATTCCCATTGCCCTAGCATAACATCTAGCCAGTATAACCCTTCTGCCCCAGTTCACAACCCCCAAACCCGTTAAGCCATAGGCATAAAAATTATACAAAATTGTACACCTTATAGTATGCTCCCTGGTGCTGGGAAAGTCTGGAAAATCTATATAAATTAGGTATTTCTGAAATCAGGACACCTGAATTTATAAACTTGGAGGGGATTTTCCATCACTTTACCTAATTTTGTGAGGATTCAGAGGGAAAATGTAAAAAAAAATTAGTTTATTTTTCTAATCTTCGCTAGTTTTTACTAAATTTCTCATTCTAAATTTTCAGCTAATCATCCAACTATGGTATCAAACAAAAGCGCTATCTCTCCTTGAAAAAACAATATATAGTTTATATGGGTACACCATTCACAGGAAAAGAGAATCATCGCAAAACCGACATACCCCAAAAATGGCAAAATTGCTCTGGGCTTTGAGGTACCAAAAACCCCTGGGATTGAAGGGGTTAAAATACCCCCCACATTTCCAGACTCTCTACTGGTTAAAACTATAATAATGCTAATGATAATAATTAATAATAATAGTAGCAAAGGTTAATACGAGGTATACACAAAAAGGGGGAAAAAAAACCAAGGGAAAATTTATTGATTAAGACCCTTTAATAATGATGACATTTGTGCAACAAACATTAATAAAAAATGAAAAAGAATATACAATACTCTTTCAACAGAAATATTTGAATAAGAGTCATCTGTGCTTACATTTGCTTATTTGGCAGATAAATAACAATGTTTTTGATGAAAATGTCAAATTAAAGCCTAAGAGAATGAACCACAATATTAAATGTTGGCATAGTTTTAGTATAACAACAGTCTTTTTTATTCCAAGAATATAATACATACATATTCCAAGATAATAAAACAGACAAAATCGTTCTTGACCTTAACAAGGCCTAAAATAATCCAAGGAACTAGCCATGGCTCTTTGATTTGGTCTCCTCTTTTTTCCCCATTCTTTCACTTTTTCTCAGCCTCTACCATTTTTTTTCTTTCACTCTCATTCTTGTGCGCATATCTTTTCTCTCTACCTCTCATTACCCTTTCCCTCTTTCTAAACTCTGTCCTCTGTTTTCTCCATCTGTTTCTTCTCTCTATCCATTTCTTATCTTTTTCTCTTTTCTCTTTTCTCTCTCTCTCAGCATGCAATTAGGTTTAATTAGCAACAATAAATTCTGCTTGTAATCCAACTATATTAGAATTTATATAAAGTTGAAAAATAAAAAAAAGTATTTGAATACTTAAACTGTTGCTTATTTTTACAGTAAATTCTTACTGTGTTAAATATATTTTCACCCTATATCTAAACAAGTAGAACATTGAAAAAACTACGTACGTGTTTAAAGTTTTAATTTAGTATCAGCAGAAAGAAGAGCACTTTCCCAAGATGCATGTGATTTCCAAGGAATTGTGTAGAAAAAGAAAAGTAATGACTTTAATAAAGGAGTCTAGGAAACGAGATACTTTAATTTTGCTACACCTACTCCTCAGTAGATAGTAAAAATAAGCTCATTAATAGATAGGATGATTAATTTCTTTGTTCATTAATCCCCATTGTGTCATTCAATAAATGTTAATTCAATGAGATCATATAGCTGTTTAAGCAAAATTAGCTGGTCATTTTTACTCACAATGTAAGCTATGCAAATACTAATCGATTAACTGAGTTGTATAGAGGTTCCATTCGTGTTATATAAGTGGAATGGTTCTAAACAGAATTTCCTAGAAACATTGTATCATTAAAACCTTGCTCTACCATCTCTCTTGGGCAAGATGCATCTTACCTACCTGGCAGGTGAAGAGTTATTACCTCCGTGATGAACAGAATCAATAAAGACGAATGAACTCATTTAAGGAAAACTTTGAAAAAATTGATTATTTTCTTATACTTTTGCCCTTTTTAAACTATTTGATCAATGGAAAGCAAATTAGAATGAAAAAGTTTGTAATATGTGAAAAGTAAAGGAGCAATGTCATTGCTATGTCAAGGTAAATGTCTGAGACATGTTTCACTTTGGATATTGAAAAAAACAAAATGGCTGCCCGCAATATCTGTCAGCATAAAACGCTAGGTTGAGTCAACAGGACTTCCAAGGTAAGTAGAAGTGATGACTGTCCTGACAGATCTATTGTCAAAAGCAAAAATGGGAATCTAGTTAAAAGTAGATTTATGTACTGGAAGTGGTAGACTAGAGATTTTCACTTGTTGCTGTATTTGTAGACACTAGATTTTATCCAAAGTATATAAATACGCCAGAGCAAAAGATGAAATGGTGATATTGCTGAGATAATTTATAGAATTTCTCTTGATTCTTGATCCACACAGGTTTTGGCAGCTGAATTAACCCTTAAAGGGATCTATTTGTATCATTGCATATTTGTTTTACAGGAGACAAAGCCAAAAGTACGACTCCCCATCCCCCACTCCATCACTTATTTCATTTCAGCAAGTTCAGTCCTTCATTTAATTTTACATCCAGTCTTCTTTTATTTTAGGCTAGCTGTAATTTAAGTTGATTGGTCCAATTTTGTTATGGGTGTGGCTAACATTAAGGGTATATAAGTGGGAGCCATTTTGTAAGAGGCTGAAAACTGTTTTTTCCACATCTGGATTGTCTCACCCTCCCTCCTTTTAATTAGTGGGTTGTGGAGGTGTCTACCCCATTATTTCACAGCGGCGGAGATAGTTTGGGATAATTGTTTTGGAATACTGGGTTTTGGTTTGGTTTTACGAATTTGACTTGGTTCAAGTTAGTTTGTTAGGTTTCGAGCTGGCCTGTGGCTCAGAACCTGGGGTGGTGTAGGGGTGTCTTGGGATGCCCCTGCATCGGTTATTTGGTTAATTGGGTGGTGTAGGGGTGTCTCAGCATGCCCCTACATTGGTTATTATTTGGTTATTCGGTGTGGTGTAGGGGTGTCTTGGTATGCCCCTACATGGCTTATTATTTGTTTAAACAGTGTGGTGTAGGGGTGTCTTGGTATGCCCCTACAGTGGTCAATGGGTTAATTTGGAGGCACCTGGTAGGTGTTGGTGGTTGGTGCCAAATGTTTATACGGTTAATATGTTTATAATTGGGGGTCATTGTTTATGAAGGGAAAATATGTTATCGCTGTTTAATTGTGATGGTCTGTTTTTGACAATGACTTTTAAATCTGTAAATTGTAAATAAAGCTGTGGAAATTATATTTGCACTCAATAAAGGTGTACGTGTCTTTTGGGGGGAAATGTTGGTTTGTGGGTACAGTTATCCTGTATCCTGTAGTCATGATGTATTCAATAAAACAAGCAATGTAGACATTGGTTATTTGCATACTGCATAATAGCTAGGTGAGATTGCAGACCTTGTCTTGAGTTTCAGTTCATATAGTAGTATAGGCATAACAGCTAATTATGTATGGTTGTTATTTCCATAAGCTCTTTGAAGCGATATACAAGCCTGGCGTTAACAGGCTTTTAAGATGGTAATTTTAATAAAGAAGTAAGCACTTTCAGTGGAAAGCTTACTTAACACATAGAATCAGAGTCCTCTGTCACTGACAAAACAATTGTTGACTCAGCAATTCGAAGTGGAGGCTGCCATATGTTGATGAGTTGATTTTTAACCCATTTTACAATGTAAATATATATCTTATTTATGTTCTTCTGCTAGGATCAAGAAAGCTTTATGTATCTACATTTCTGCAGTTCTGAGCAGGTCAGCACATATTAACCAGATAAAAAGGGTAAAGAATTTATCTGCCGTGAAATTCACTTTATTCTTCTAGAAATAGGCCTCTATAGCATTCGGAGAATCATGCAGCGGTTGTTTCTTTTTCTGTATCATTGAAAAGTATTGTCAATAAGTTCATATATTTTGTATAACCATGTTAACCTCACACAGATATTAAATGTTATATTCAAAAAATATCATTTTAAATAGTAATTGTGAACCCAGAACTTGAAGGGAACATTAAGAATCTTTTTTTTTTTTGCATTGTTTAGCATTGTTTGCTAATTATATACTGTATTTATACTGTATTTACCCAGATGTAGCTGACACTGGATCTGATTTTCAGGGTACTTTTGGATTTGCTCCATAGGGTTTAGAGCCAGGCGTCAATCTATGTGTAGAAGGGAGTGATGTCTCACTGCTAACCCACCATTTATGGAAAATATGCCTCTTCCGGTCGTGCTCTGGTTCCCCTGGCTCATATAAACAGCAGGTAAACGTCTAAAACATCTGTCGTACCAAAGATATATATCTGTACAAGCAGACAACATGACAGACTGGACTGGCTGTTTGGTAAATTGGTAGGCTGGTGGACTGGTGGAAAAAGGCACCACATGCTTACCTTTGGGTCCTTCAGATCGAGTGCCTCAGTGTGGCCACTGACTAGATACAAGTGCTGCTAGAGTGCTTACCACAAGGCTATGTGTATCCAACCCATGTATATCATGTAGAGGCCACTGGCCTTAATGTTACAGGACCTTCTTTTTTTCATCCCCAGTCTGGCCATGCAACATGGTGGCCAACAAGCTAACACAACCATACGTGCCTGATCATTCCCACAGCTGAGTTTCTGCTGCCACACAAACAAATCCCCCCAAAATAATGGTAGGGCAGTCAGTTTAAAATATATACATTTCACATACGCATGTGGCAAGGTAGCACCTTCAAGCAGGATAATCCTAAATCTATTTATTTTTTATATTTTTTTTGTGAGCGAACATATTTGTATTAAATTATTGCAGGAAATATTTCACCAAAACTCTGCAACTTTAATCTTGAAAGAAATCACTTAACAAAAAAAGCTTTTTAAACAAACAGAACCAACACTGGGATTTATTTTAGTGGATGGTAGAAAGAAAAAAAAAAAGTTCAAGCAGGTTGGTTTAATCTTATTAATGAGCCAAGGAAAAGAACATGAATCAGAAACATGTTTGTAAAATGAAGAAAAAACCCTAGGGTGTGCGGCGGTGTTATAAGATAACAGCGAGAGGCATAACGTGTTCTTCTTTAGGCTCTGTGAAATCTTATACCGCCACTGCCCACCACCCCCTCTGTGTATCTTCTGTCATGGTGTTTAATTAGAGCACTTACTGAACATATCAGCCAATCTGTATTTTCTTTCAGGGCATTCATGCTGCAAATGTCCACTGGCAAATAATTTCCACACTGTCACTTCAGTTAATGAACATGCTAAAAATAAAACCAAATAGTTTTAAATGAAAAGTGATTTCACAATAATAATAATAATATATATATTTTTTTACACTGCATTATGCCCCGGAGGAGATATATATATATATATATATATATATATATATATATATATATATATATATATATATATATATATATATATATATGCAGTACTATTTTTGATGATAAACGCCCGTGGTTCTCCAAACCTGTGGAGTGCTACGTTTGCATATTTAAAAGGCAAAATAAATGATTTCTGCAGGTATTCAGGATCAGTTTCAATGTAGTAATGTCCGGCACAAAGCCTGTATCTGTCTACCCCTGCTATAGGCACACAAGTGGGCAATGTAGCTTTTGATCAAAGCAAAATCATAGCTTAGAGAGGATGATTTACAGGTAAATGGGATAGATGTGGGCTAAATATTGCAAAATGCTTCTACTTGAGTTACCATCGTACCTGAGACCTGGAGTGTCCGCAGGAAGTTGCTTTGACCTGGAGTCTCCACAGGAAGTTGCTTTGACCTGGAGTCTCCACAGGAAGTGCCGCGTTCTTCTGGCCCACTCTGAGAAGGTCCCATGAATCGTTACTGGGAACTCTATTTGTTTTATCCAGACTCTTTGCTTGAAGTGTTGCTACCCCATGTCCCTTTTTGCTTCAGGTAGGAGAGGGGTGTTTGGCTGCGCCCACTCCCCTCCCAATATCCCACCCAGTTAATGTTGTCTGGGGCTAGCTCCACCCCTATGAACAGCTAACCCTGCCTCCAGGGATGGGTAGCCCTGCCTCCCCCCACAAAGCCACTCCCCCAGAAGGAGCTCTTGAGCATGGTGATAATGCCGACACACTATGCACCATGATGGGACATTTTTGTATATAAAAGCCTGCAGGGTAAGACCAATGCAGGTCTGCTGCTTATTTTTCATAAACATATCAGTTAATAACTAATTAGAAAATGCTTCGATTCTCTCTCATCTCAGAGGAAATTATAATTCATTGCATGTAATTCTGGTTCACTTGTTCAAACAAAACATTTAACTAGGCTAAAATCCACAAGCTCTTACTACATTAAAATAAATTAGAAACACAGCAAAATATTGTCGTGTTCCTCAAAGTAGGAGGTCTTCCTATCGGCTCAGACTATCTCTGGGGTAAAAGACTCAAACCCCAAGAAGGAGAGTGGGATTAAAAAAAAGTGACTTGCATTCTTCTTCCTTATTCCGTGCCAGCTGAGCCACAGAAGGCAAAATCTCCAGGGATTATGCTCTCTGATCTCATTAGCGTTTATGACAAGTAATAATGTAACTCAATAGCGTAAAGAAATGTAGTCACTGTCACTCACTGCATATCTTTATATTAACGTCCGCTGAGGCTTTTTAATGCTGCAATTGCTATGACTATTCTTAGAATTAATCTGTGTCTCAGGCTTTTATATGAGCTAATTTATCACCCAAAGTAAAACTATTTTTCTTACACGAAAAAAAAAAGTTTGCTGAAAAAGGAACAAATTAAGCTTTCATTTAAGGAAAAAAATAATTTTTTAGAGCGGGAATGTCGAGTCCGGGTTTTTAGAAAGATGAAAAATATTTTCGCAAGATTATCTTGCTGTGTATTTTGGCTGGGCACTGTCCTAGGTCTAACCCAGAACAGTGGCCCAGTTGTCCCCAAACACTTAGCAGGGCAGAGTGCATATAGTGCACATAAACTGGTTACAAGGGAGATCTTTGATCTCTCCAAACTGCCCATGGAGCAATGGAGCGCCAAGGAGCCCGTCTGCTCAATAGTGTGATCTGCAATCAATTGGATGCATGTACAGCATACTTAAGTACATTATCTGCTTCAGCAGAAGCAGGCTGTGGAGGGGAAATATAACACAAGAAGAGCTAGTATACATCTTCAATTATAAACAAAGTCAAAGATCATTTCGCATGCATAAAAGTCCACGAAAAATAGACTCCAATGCACACTTAAAAAGAGGAAAATTGGGATTAAAGTGTCCCTTTGACGTTCACTGTCAAACAGATAAAAATAAACTTGGTTACATTATAACTGTTATGATTGTGCATTGTTTAGAATGTCTGAAACAAAGAATTGCTACTTTTTACCTAGCTGTCTGATTTTGATTTTCCCGTCTGATTGAAATTTTTAGTCATTCTTTTTATTACAGAAATAGAGTGAGCTCAGAGGTTAACTTGGCTGTTAGACGCTTCGCATATGACACCACAGGACTTCAAAGAGCCCTATCTGACAGATTCGGGATAAGACGGTTTCTTTGACAGACATAGAAAACAGCTCCATGCTGCCTGGTGGGGTGGCAGGAGTTACAAAAAACCGCCGAGGTTGCCATGTGAACAATTTACTGCTGGTCCGTGTCTCCGTTAAAGAAAAAAGTAATTTGAAAATAGCTTGCAAAAAATGATTGCAATAAAATTCTTGTGTTTTTATTTTTTATTGTTTATTTATTTGGAGATCTGCATTTTCACAGAATGTTTTGCAAACTCATACGGTGGTTGACAACACAAATCAAAAAAATTGGTCAGTGGAACTGACACATACCGATTGTATTCATTTGAGCAGGAATACATTTGAAAAATATCAACTATATTTTTACAGGTCTACGAAATATCTGATTCATATCTCGGACAGGTAAGCGTCACTTTTCTCCCTTTAACATTGCCAAGCCTATCACTTGTCTTCTCAACCGTGAAAGAGATGGCCTTCTAACACTTCAATTTGCCCGGGAAGAGCATTTAATGTTATGGGTAATGGCGTTTAATTAATTCATTATTGGCAAATACCTACATAGATTCAGCAAGGTATTTAGAAGAATACTGTATCTCATTAAAATAACGTAATTTATTAACCCATTTTCTGCTGTTTCTATACAAATTATTGTTGCTTATGAATGCCTAGAAAGAGGAGGTCATCAGGGAGGGACAGGGAAATTTGTGCCCAAAAGAAAAAAGACTGTCATTGAACGCAGGTTACCTAATTAAGTCTAATATGTATATATTAATCTTGTATATTTTCTGCTACAATGAAGAGGTTCAGTTTTTTCCTTAAGTTTTGTCTTGTGCCATATGTATGAGAATGTGAACATATTTCAACACCAAAACAGTTTTATATTTTCTTTATTTAATTAGATTAAGAAGATAAGGCTGAAATGTGACATATTATTAAAACTGAAGCTGTATGTAAATGCATAGAACAGATGCTGTTTATTTTGTTACAGCAGATATTCTTATGTGTATTATATAAAAGTAAAACTAAACACTGCTACATCTAGTGTTGGCATGATGCTGCCTATTATTAAAATTATTCCCGTTTTTCCTCATGCTAGGCAAGGTTGGAGGGGGACGTTCCCGTTTAAATGGACTCAATTCCCCACTTTGAAGTATCTAGACCTTACCATCCCGACAAATTTGGCACAACTTTATAAATTGAATTTTACTCCGTTACTGTATCCAATCCAAATGTTGCCTATTACCTTGAAAAAGAAAGATATCCAGTATCATAATACACTGCTATGTAACTTCCTACGGTGTAACAAAAAAGCTAGAATTTGGATGGTTAAACTCTAACAACCAGTCCGTAATGGGGGGCGAACCTACCGAATTTGCTGGATTATAATCTGGCATCTAATTAACATTTTGAACCAGCTCTATATTCACTAATTAATATCTGTTTGGCCTCTCTCCTGCATCTTCCTAAAGCCAATTGGCCTCTCGATATTGCTTCTAGTCCATTGTTGTATCATACTTTACAAGCATGGGAGCGTGTTAGACACCATTTGGACATGGAAGTTCAGTATTCTCGATTCCTCCCTTTGGTCCGTAACCCGCAGTTCCAGCATGGTAGGATAATAGGCAATTTCCTTGAGCAAGGGGGGTAAGTTATTGTCTTTTGTACAGTTCCAGTCCAAATATTATCATATTAATGTCCACCCTATTCACTATTTTCAGTTTTGCAATTATGTTAATACACTCCATCCTTATCTTTCCGGGATTACTTTTAACAACCCTTTAGATCGGCTGACGGTGTTGTCCTCCACCGCAGCGCTTAAGATGGCCATGATCTATAATCATATCAGGCCCACTATTGACTGGGATACCCAAGTGGCCGGTTTTACCTCCTCGAAGGCTGACTTTCCGAATCTGAATTTGAAGCTAATTCTTCAGGCGCATACTCGTAATTCTAAGGCCTTAGTTTCAAGGGATTATAGTGAAATGTTCCTTAAAATATTACATAAAGCTTATGTTACCCCTAAACTTCGTTTGTTTATAGACCTTGCAGATCATTCCTGGTGATGCTGATCTTCTTCATGGCCTTTGGTCCTGAAGCTCTATTGTTCCCTTCTGGGAAGCATTACAATCGTATATCACCAACACTCTGGGTATTCATTTTTGTGTTACTGTGGAATGGGCAATTTTTGGCACATTTCCTGGCCATAGTCCCAGTTTTGGTGTCTGGACAGTGGGCGCCGGAGCAATAACGTTCCAAAATGTCAGGGGTTTAAAGGCCACTGTTTTGGAGCCATGAAACATCACGAAGGGTTAAAAGCAAAAGCAAATGACTGTTTATAAGGGAAAATTAAATATTCTAGAGGATCTGCAGAGGCCAATAACATTTTAAGCTATCCATTGAGGCGTGTGTTTCCAGACCATTGAAACTTTATTCAGTATGTACTCATGAGAGCACTGAAACAGCAGAAAGCAATGCATGGGGATGTATCAACACACAACACAGGTGAAACAGATGTTGTGCTCATAATTCACCTTCAACTTGCATGAAGGGTGAAGCAAAAAAACGCAGACACGTACGTAAAACCAATTATTCGAAATGCAATGAACAATAATGTGTACAGCTTAACACAGAACTGCATACTTTTATTATGTAAAGATACTAAATCGGCTATACAGATGGGTTTATCTTAAAATGCATTGCTTACAATTTCAGCTCAGTGCCCTAGATTTCCATGTTATCCTTTGACATCCTTTTTAATATGCTGCACTTTTTCTATTTATTCAATTTGGAAATTAAGGCAATGGCCTCATTTATTAAATGGGTAAAAAATATATGCACAACATGCATGTATGATAATTTCCATGAAAAATATCATATATAGTATTATATATATATATATATATATATATATATATATATATATATATATATATATATATACACACAACATTTTCTTGGATCAGTTTTATAGTAGAAAAATAACCTTTACATTATTATAGTAATTTGTAAGCAAATGTACAGTGTATATACTACCCATGCATACTTCCCAACAGTCCCAATTTTTAGACACTGTTCTGGTATCCTGGGCAACTGCCCCACCTGCCTACTTTTGCAGGAAGTGGGGATCATAGGCCAGTTGGGGAGATCATCTGATCTCGTCTGACTGGTCCAGGGAGCTGTAATATCAATGGACTCCCCCATAAGACAGCCAAACAGAGAAGCATGATCCTTCACTCCACAGAAGACGTTTCCATTGCTCCAGAGTCCAGTGGCAGCTAGCTTTACATCACTCGATCCGACGCTTGCATGCAGCTGCCTGGCCGTAAAAAACAATTTCATGAAGTTCCCGGCGCACGGTTTTTGTACTGATATTCATGCCAGTGGAAGTTTGGATCTCTTAAGGTATGGAATCGACAGAGCGCTGGCGACTTTTACATACCATGCGCCTCAGCACTCGGGGATCCCGCTCGGTGACTTTACGTGGTCTTTCTCTTCGCGAGTTGCTGCTTTTCCATAACGCTTCCACTTGGCAATCATACCGATTACAGTTGACGGTGGAATATCTAGCAGGCATAAAATTTCATGAATTGACTTCTGCAAAGATGGCATCCTATCATAGCACCAAGCTCGAATTCACTGATCTCTTCAGAACGACCCATTTTTTCCACAAATGATTGTAAATGCTGACCGCATGGCCAGTTGCTTAATTTAATACACATGTGACAATGGGTCTGATTAAAAACACCTGAATTTAACAATTAAGAAGTGTGTCCCAATACTTTTGTCCATATAGTGTATATCAAAACGAACATAAGTGAACATCAAGCTGCTCACATTGCTGTGCCACATTGAATGTAATGAGCTTCTACTCTGGCATTGCCCTGGACTAATGTCAACATATTTTCCTTTGATTTTGTTAGAAATGGGTGGAATAAGTGCACAGTGGGATGCAATTATACAATATACTCTATATCGATTAAATGATTGGATAGGTATAACACAATCTAAGTATTATTTACCTTCTGAATTAGATAATAAGTTGAATACCTGGTCAACATAGTCTTGTATTCTTCATTGTGTTATCATGGGTGACACGAACTGTGTATATAATAACCAGCTCTTTATCACACAATGTTCTGATGTCTGTATAATAGTGCTGTAAAGATAAAAACGTAACAATTTAAATGGAAATATAATTTGTTTTATTCATTACCCTGAAATACGGCTTGCACAATGTACAGATGGAATGTTTTTCTATTTAAAGTGCACTTAAGTCATTTTTACTTGACAGTGACTCTTCAAGACAGTGCCTATAAATTCTATAAGAATAAATACTTTTGTCGCTAGATAGTTACTATTTGTATTATGGGTTCAGTGACAATGAACTCACAACCTCTTGCTATGTGCAAAGTTGGTGCAAAGAAAATGGTCTTATCACCATAGCAACCAATGGACCAATCATCAGGAATAGTCCATTGGTTGTCGTGGTGATAAGACCACTTTTGTACCATATCTGTAACCGAATAATGATTTATACATACCTTCTTCGGAATCTAAGATTTCTTTTAACATAATTGACTTGATTTACATCATGAAAAAAAAATGAATACATTACAGTATAAGAATCAACAGCATTGTGTAAAGTAAGAAGAAAACATAAGAAAGGAAATATTAAAGGCATAAGTTAAAAAGGAAGTTATCAAAATTGTTCACCTATTATCTAAAAACTTGGGCAATCATGATTCCCATCAACGAAATAGCCCCCAAAATACCTAGGATAATAATAATAAAAAAAAACAAAAAAAACCTGTCAGTATATGAAAAAAGCAGTAATCACGAATGCTTTTAGTCATAAAGCGGAAATAGTTATTTTTCTTGTTAAAGTGAATGTACTATTACAATTATCTTGTTAAGACTGCAGACAGGATAAGTAAATTTCAATTTGATTTTAGACTTTCATTTGATTAAAAAAAAAAATGAAATAACACATTTTAGAAATGTTACCTCCTTTAACCTTCAAAGAAAATGAACTCTTGTTATGGAAGTACAATCAAGAATACTTAGCAGCATATTGTAGAATAAATCCTTGGTGAAAAACATCAAGATTATATTTAAAATAATACGCTAGATTTTTTTCTTGTAACCAAAAGCACGCACTGCTGTGAGTTCAATAGCAGTGTTAAAAATATATATATATTTATCGGAAAATATATAGCTAAATGTAAACCTTTAGACTTATATCCCTAATACCCCTGGTGAAAATAACAGGTTAAGTATTTGTAGGTGGTAAATATGGGTGGGCGTATCCTAAAGGGGCAGGATGTGAAAGAATAATTAGCATAACTGGGAACTTTCCAGGGTCGGTTTCGACTTTCTCCAGGAAGAGGCGGGGTATCTAGGCATGCCAACTTCCTGAATACTCCCCACCCACTTCCTTTCCAATTCCCACCCTCCCTCTAAAGGTTGTCTGGAGCCAGCCCTGCTGCTACACATGGTTATCCCTGCCTACAAGCTAGCTCCGCTCCTATGAAGTCACCCCTAGAAGAAGGGGAGCTCCAGGTAGCCTCACCTGGGCAGGGAGACTCCAGGTCAAACCCACAGAGATCCCATTTATGTTTTTCTGTAATACCTCAGCAGACTTTCAGGATTATATTATTATTATTATTATTATTAATAATAATAATAATAATAATTGTTTCTACTCTCTGGCACAGGGTTCTGTCGGGTTTAACTCTAGTAGGAACAAGGGCCAGAAAGCTCTGGGAATCAGCTAATTACCGGTGACTGGTGAAATCTATGACAGCGTTTGATCTCCACTTGGGGTGGAGTGACTTGGGGTTCTTCTCCCTTCCTCAACCCGGAGCACCTTTTCTAATGAACTCTTTTTTTCATCAATTATTGTTCCATCATTTCTGTCTTTACTAACCACTCTCTTTTATGAGTGTTCCGGTACCTGCTGCCAATTAGCCATAATTTAACTAAAAGAACACGTTGCCTTTTGAGCCACAAAGTTAAAAATATTCCAAATGCACTTACTTCACCTCACTACTTTACTCATAGATCCATTCTCTGAATTCTGCACCCATGATACTTAAGAGCTACATAGAAATATTTTTTATTTTTAAGCTCTAATGTCTGCTTACTCCAAACTATCTCTGGATTATCCTAGATCATAAACGTTATCAGTCACGTATCAGTATATCTCATAAAGCTGAATACATGATACCAAATACTTCACAGTCTCAAGCACCGGAGCTGTTAAAAATAGGTCACTTTTCCCTTAAATTTTAACACAAAATCATTTCTTCCCTTGAAGTTCTTCTCAGAACATGTGAACAATGGAAATACAACGTTCTAGCTCTTATCACTCTAATAATAAAATCTTTTAATATTGTGGACAAAGGTCCACAGGCTCATGGGAATTGATCAAACCATCCCTAAAGACTATATTATGTCTATTCCGGCTATTGTCAAGAAGGGGCTTTATACTCAAAGAATAAAGAAATAATAATGTATATGGTGACCTCTAGAAGATCATGATCATTATTAGATTTTGACCAAATTCCTTATTTCTTAGATATTCTTAAAGTAAAAAAAAATGCCAAATTGATGGAGAATTAGTGAATTTTGTACAATTATTCATGATAATAACATACTGAAAGAGAAATATAATGATTGTATTGCATGTAAGTCATTTCATATTATTAGAATTCTGGTAATTATATCATTTCAATTAAATCTAGGTTCTAAAACAATCCACTTAACGTGATGGTGTAATGTTCAAATGTATACTGCTTAAATAGCGTCATGATTTAGGCTTGTATACATGCCTAAAATTTACCCCACCCCAGGAGACTTTATGTTCTATGAAGCTACCGGTTTGTATTAAATGGTAGACTAGATGGGCCGAATGGTTCTTATCTGCCTTCAAATTCTATGTTTGCATAAAATTCCATTCTTTGAATGGTGGCATTTTTTTAAATCAAACCTTCCTCAATGAGTGTTTACTTCACTCCCCTGTTTTGGTGTAAAAATGCAATATGCTTCTGATGTGGCCAATACGACTTGATTAGATAAATACATGATATATTAGATGGATGCAATAGAAGGAAACGTGTTACAACCAGTTGAGTGACTGTTCAAATGCATAACCACAATTTTTATTACAGAACGCTTCCATATCTCCATCTAATTTATAACATTATCTAATATACCATACACTTTTGCTTTCATGTATGTTTTTTTGAAAATAATGGTATAAACAAAACAAAATGTTCTAGTTACCAATAAAATATGAGAATCCTAGAAAAAAAATTGCCAAACTCAGATCTTAACCAGTCCTTGGTGTCATCAGATTCAGGATCCATATACCTATTCCATGCAAGTTCATCCTCTCTCCCCGTATTAGCCTCTACCACTTCTTATGGGAGGCCTTTTCACTTATCTAACACCTTGGAGCTTAAATCTAATCATATCACCCAAATCTGATCTAATCGCCTAAATCTAATCTAATCATAGTAAATCTAAGTCTTTGACCTTCTAGTTTAAAATTATGACCTCAAGTTCTAACACATCTCCTCCTGTGGTGCCCTCCTGTATTGAAGAGTAGTAATGGCTTGAACAGATCTATATGCTAGTTACCTGTTATATAAATAAACTATAGTTTTCTTTCCTCCTTTCGAGACCCTTAAAGGAGAATCGAAACAAGCATTAGTATTAAAAAAATATATATTTTTCTTCTAGGTTAGGGCTTCCGTCTGTTTAATAATTGCTTTGTAACCCAAGCACTGTATCCACTCCAGTGATTCAATGTAGCGTACTATCCAGATAATTCAACAAATCTAATTTATCCAACACAGAGTGACTAGACAGTAGCCCTTTTAGATACACTCATCACATTCTGATGGCGCGGTTCCCCATTGATTCTTTGTATCAATTTTTTTTTATTTTTTTTCAAGGGTGGTTTTATCGCCATTGTATCTGTTTTTATTAGGGGTTAGTTTAAGTTCTCTTCTTCTTGGAATGAGTGCTCGAAGAGACTCCGAAAAGATATTTATCACAATGATAAGCATTTTGGCACCTTTTAATTTGCTATAAATAGACAAAATAATGAGGAAACCGTAGCTGTGCACTTTATCGATCGCATTTTGTCTTGAATCCCTGCCAGGTTCAGCCATTGATACAGTGCAAGATAAAAAACAGTAATTTAAACTCTTGCCTAAGTTCTCTAAAGAACACAATGACCTTACAAATGTGTTGGTCTAGAAGCATGCTATACTTATGTTTATAGCATGTCAGAGAGAAGATCCTTTAAAGATCCAGAAACATTAAATGCAGTGAAACAGCGTTTGAAGTGGAATTATCATCTTCATAGTTTTTACCATCAGAATTCATTGATGGATATTACTTCAAATTATATAGTTTGTGATTTGCAACATTGGTTTGAAAAGTTGAAGAGCCAGAGAAAGACTTAACACATCTCTAATCACGTGGTACAGAAATAAAATCTGGTGTTTTCACAGATTTGATATGGAGATATACTGTCCCAAGTTTTATGATATTTATGCCAATGAAGGCCACTAACAATACATTCGGAGTTAATTCGGAGATGTATTATTTATTAACATGCTAGAACATCCTCAACATAGAGATTTGCACATTCTTATGCATAAATACGCATATATGTTGGGGTTTATTCACTAAAGGGAGAGATAACAGGAGAGTTTGCAGACAAGATGTAGTTTCAATTTTCGTAATGCAGGGCCAACGCTGGCAGGTTTCTCCAGCAAGAAGGGCTGAGCTGACCCTGTATAATGTATAATTCAATCTCCTTTGATGAAATCTCACCAATTTAACTATGCATTATCCAGGTCCAGCCAAACTGGACCACAACTCTTCTGTAAACTTTCCTGACAACGTTCCCTTTAGTGAATAGAACTCTATGTTGCATTTCCATACAAAAAAACTACTTATATGGTTATACCTTGCTACTGTAACCAAAGGATGACTTTTTTCTCTTGTTTTTCGTAACAGTATAAATGTTTATTACTATTTCAAAAGAAAAACTATTATTATTATTAATATTATTATTGTTTATATTACATGTTATGCACATGGTAACTGATCTATCCCGAAGAAAAAGTATTATATTTTATTTATACAGAGTCAACAATTTACAAAGCATTTCTTACAGTCTATACATTCACATGTGACAAAACTAGAACTGATGGACTAGGATGAACCGATACATTACCTAGAGAGGGTCCTGCTTTCAAGTTTACAATCTATAAAATTATTCATTAATATTTATCATGTGGGTCGCGTTCACTATAAGTGCAATTCCTATTGTTCAACATGTTTAACTTCCCTTTTTAATTTGTTAAGTTGTGCTTAAATGATACAAAGGCTTCTAAATATTTGTTTGCGTGCATCTGCTTTTTGACAAGAGTACAAAGAGCCTGGAGCAATCAATATGCAGTGATTCACAAATTCACATCACATCGGCTGTACACATTATAAATTTAGCATGTGTTAAGTACATTAAAACTTATGTGCAAGAAATTAATCTATGAAAAATTAAACAGAATGCATTTCCATAGCTAGTATTTATATGTGGGCCAGATTCTTGCTAGAATAATAGCTATGACTTTTTAAAGAGACAGTTCTGACAGTTAAGTATTTCTCTTATATATCTATCTATCTGTCTATCTATCTATCTATCTATCTATCTATCTATCTATCTATCTATCTACAGTATATATATATATATATATATATATATATATACAGAGAGAGAGAGAGAGAGATATTATTTATCTATATAGATACACATACATACTTACATACATATACACATACATACCTTGGAACCCTCTGGCCATGCCGACTCCCCACACACTTCCTTAAGGCTGTCTGAGGCTAGCCTATACCCATATAGCCTGCCCTTTACTTATGCTTAGCACTGCCCCTTGTGGAGTCACATATTAATGTATGTTACAAAATGTCCATCCACATACAAGGTATTCATGTCTTGGATGCGTGACTTTTTTAATTGTCAACGTAATCTGTAATTCTAAAATTCTGCAATAAAGTTAAATTTAAGTTTACAAGGAAAAAAAGAGGAAATTGGCTCTTTCCTTAACAAAATGTTTTCCCAAAACAGAATGAATAGCTGCCATCCTCCCGGCAAACGGACTTGTGTCTCGACTGTCGTCTATCCTAATGAGTATCTTGTTATCGGGATGGTAGTAGTTGCACATGCATGAGACAGAGAGCCATCACAGAGCTGCCCACGTGTTACGTGTTGACATCGTGCTATTCAGTGCCCATGTGGGAAACTGGAATGTTGGAAATCAATAGATACAAAGCAAATCAATTGAAATTCAATCACTCTGAAATATGGCATTGGCAACCATGGTACTTGATGTTTAGCAACCTCTTCTTTGTGGTAACTGATGGCTATAATTCCTATAATAATGGTTTAAAGGTAAATATCATTGAGTGCAAATATATCTGTTAAAGAACCCCACAGACATTAGCCAATGTAAAAACCCAAAGAAAACATGAATGATCTTTCAAAATGATTTAATAAAATTATCTGGTAAGCAATAATGAATAAAATTAATTTAAAAAAACGCTCATAAACATGTTAGATGTTTGATCAGTGTGTTGATTTTTAATCATTTTTAAATATGTGAGATTTATCAATATTGTTTTCCTTGAGGCATCTCTATACGTGCTAACAGATCTGTCACTTGGATATTTTCAGCCTTCCTCTGGGCAATAATTCAACCAGAATTCTTAGCTTTGGTTAAGATTATATCCTGAAAAATAAAAAATAAAAACAGAGCCCCCCCAAATGACTTCTGAGAGGTTGTAGCTTCTTAATCCCATTGTATATACAATTAAAATCTGCGTATATACCAGTGTTCTTAACCAGGTCATAATATACAACTGGTGGGATCCAAGGAAATCAAAGAAGTTTTTCCTTCAGTATGTATGAAAATATTACATATGATTACAAAAATATTGTCTTAATCTTATAGAATGCAATTTGATGCGTATGTCAAATTAGTAACAAAATTAACTTTCTGTTTCACATAACTCCACTTTCAACTGCAGTAGTTCTGCCTTGAAAAATTTGCTCGACGGGGGTTTGTGGATTAGTAGCCTACAGGCTGGTCTTGAGAAGAGTCCCCATTAACTGGATCTGAAGTTTCTTATAAGGTGCTTCAACATATTTTATGGGTCTCACCCATGTTATAAGCCCTCAAGGCACAAGAGTATAAACGTAATAATTTTATAATAGCAAATGTATTTTGAGTATGTTGTTATAGATAAATTAATTTATATATTTTTTCTTTATTATTTTAAACTATTATACGCATGACATGGAATATGGGGGCACCTAGCCATAAACTCACCCTAGCGTGCCCCTGGAAGAGAAGGTGGAAATAACAATCTAAGTATTACTCTAAAAAGTACAAGAAGGACCAACTTTTTTTTTCAGAAAAGGATTTTAAGAGTGTTTCACACTGAGCGTATTGTGTTTATGATCAGAAAACCACTTTGCATTGGAACTTTTATGGTGAGATTGGGACAAAGACCAGGATGCCGCTGGATTCTTCTAGTTGGGGTCAAGTCCGCAACTACGGCTTTGTAAAAATGTAACAAAACAAGCCATCACCCCAAACGACGATTTGCTCTAAATATCAAGTGCATTCAAAAATACACATGGATTGTCCTCTTTATTTTTGGTTTACATCATTTAATGATTCACGCAGCATAAAGAAGTAAAGCATACAGCACTTTATAAAATGAGCTCCTCTTTTGAACCTGCTTTTTCAATAAGGAACAAATGCGCAGAATATCCTCCAGGACAGAACCCACGAGGTGGGGCGAAGCATAATATATTCACCGCAGCCACTGTAACTGAATGTTCTTACTCCTGTAAATTGATTGAAAGTACCACTGATCATTGAGTACCTCATTTGCTGGACTTCAAACAGCACAGCAGGGGTTCTACTATTATTTGAGCCTTTGAAGTTGTCTGAAGGGAAAATTGCTTGTGTATTTGCATTGAAAACTGTTTAGGATGAGTAGTGAAGGATACAGAGCACGAAAGGGCTAAAATCTCAGAGAATAGACTGATTGATCAGCTCAAAGTTCTTTATTTTTGTTAATAGGAAATTCTTATTGTCAATAGCTAAAGTGGGGTGAAAGGGTGTTCAGCATTTAAAGTCTGAGCTGTCTTGCGATATTCAGACCTACGGTGCATGTAGGGTTAACTAATATGTGTATGTTTTTTTTTTTTACCGTACTAAAAAGAATCACATCTGAGGGTTTGCATACTGCATTCGGCAGCCATAACATCATTTATTCTCCCCTAAAGTGAGAAATCAGACTTTCTTTGCTCAAGGTATTTTATACATGACTGTGGGACACCATGCAATCAGAACTAAGCATACTGAAAAGGTCAAAATAGTCTGAAACACAATATCTTGCAGAACGCGTTAGATATTCAGATTGCAATCTACTCTCGTAAACCGGGGAAACAGAACAATGTGATTTCGTCTTCCTGATTAAGATAACAGATACTAGAAAACTAATTACATAGTTTAATGATTGCAATGGAGTAAGGGGATCTTCTAACCTTTTCATTTTGCAACGTGTAAAGGTGTTGACAGGAGGATTGAATAGGACTCTGTAAAAACATCTAGAACAAAATTATTCAATGAACAAGTAAAACACGCTTCTGAATGTGTTCTGTAATAGGAATCTTTATACAATGGTACAAAATTACTAACTGCTTGTTGTATAAGGGATCAAGTTTTCTACGTACCCATCCATAGCACAACTTGATTAAAGATGTAATCATTGCTTATTTTCTAATACGGTATATGCAAAAAAGGGACTAGAGAGCTTTTTTTTATGGAAAACTAATAAAGGATATATAAAGCAACATTAATTAGGAATGTATAAAGGCAGGTAAGTAATTAGTGGCCAAGACAAAAAGACAGGGGGATCCATGTAGCTATATAAAGGTATATGATTGAATATGTTGATAGCATATAGGTAGCAGTTAATTAGGCAAGAAATTTCAAAGATTGCCATCAAAAAAGGTGATTCACGTACATGTCATTGATACATAGTTAATTAGACTGAGAGGGTACAGGTCTATCAGGTCCAAGCACTGCAAGTCCCTATGTTCTATAGTATCATCATTAAATATAATGAATTATGGGCCCAGCTTAGTATCATTAAGGTTATTTGGGCAAATCCATGAATGGAAAACTGGCTCATTACTAGACAAACAGTATGGAGTGACGTCATGATTTAAGCCATTTTTATAATCTAAAACACAAACATTTAAAATGCAGAAATGTAGGAAACTTCTTGTTTGAATGCATTTGGAATAGAAAATATAACCAGTTTACGAAGGATTTTCTTGTCTTAAGAAAGCCAGTCATAAACACAGGACATGACAGTACTTTCGGGACGTACTGTTTAAGATGGGTTCACTTTTAAAGACTGAACCCGGTTACATATGCAAATGGAATTAAGTCGTTATTATTGTAGTATTGTCACTTTTGATTTATTGAGCGCCAGCGCATTTTGTAGCGCTGTAACAATAGGTTAGATGGGGGGGCAGATGGTTTTATTCCAGGATGAACATTGTGGGTAACATACCACGGATACCGAATCACGAAAAGTTTATCCAATTCAACATACAAGAGTATGTATTTCCACCTTTCTTTTTTGCCGCGTATTCTAACATTGTTTGTCTTCATGCCACCCCAGCTACTGCCGTTAGTATTGGTTGACTTGTGAAATACTTACGTATTGTGCTCCCTATGCTGCGAATTAACTGTAGAGTACAAAGCTGACTGGCCCATAATCAGTACCCTGGCTAGGGAGATATGGATTCTTAATCCACCTCTTACCGAGATTCAAAATTACATTTTCCAATTATAAAGCAAATTGATTTTTTTTATTTTTGCATTGCTATTTCTCTCAGATGAGACCAGAAAGCAATGCACTTCTATTTACAATTCAGTCCTTGCAGAGAATCAGTAAGCGCATGTTTTTTAGCGAAAGCATTTGATTGCATTATCACATTATATTCACTTTTTTTTCCTTGATAAGGTGTTTGTCAGAAAGTTAATATAGATTCATGGTGGTTCTTCAAAAAATCTCTTTTTGCTAAAGGATTTGCTAAACCCCAGCTTCAGTCCTCTACAATAATAAATACCGCTAAATGAGAATTGGCAAGGTAAGAAACGATTTGCTGATTGATGATAGTAACACAGAGACCGTTCCTTTTGGCGTTGGTAGATGCAACTTGGAACTAGAGATCAAAGTCATAGGGGTGGAGGTCAATCCACAAAACTGTGACCTTGATACATACAAATATATACTTTATATATATATATATATATACTTCTCCATGGAATCTTTATGGCAATGCCAATGAAGTCGGTTACTCAATAGACTTTCAATAATAAGAATGTCTGGTTGGGTTATTAACAAGTATCCATAGTATTGTGTCCACAGGCAGTATGATAAGGAATCTAGATGTTTGTCTAGATTGAGCAGAACTAGAATACATAGAAATGGTTAATATGCAGTTGTCTGAACATATTTTACTATGCAAACACAACTTTTTTTAAAAACCACTTTTTTAAAATCTAATACCAAATGTATGGTGTTCCCTTTTAAAGCCTAGTAATTTGACTCGTTCAAGGCATCTGTGCTGCCATTTTTGCGCAACTTGACCTTTAGTGAATAACCCCCCGCTGCTTTGACTATAGCTGAGATCCATTGTAGTGGATGTAGCATATTGACATATTGCTAAAAATCAGTGGGCGTTTAATTTCAATAACCATAATGCCAGAGAGAGTTAAATGAAATATTACTTTCTGATTCAGAATAAAAGACACCTACAGACAACGGCAACACCACTATTTGCAATAAGGATCGGTTAATCCAGTGACACTGTTTATTCTTGGTTTTGATTCCATTTTTGGAGAATAATTGTTTACTTTACCTAACATTCCATATCTGTTAACTTGTTATTTTGATTATGAGATTTAGAACAAAGGAAATGCTTTACCTTTTTCCTGTTGTTAGGATGGGGTAAAAGGATGCTTAACACATTATTTTACAATGTATTGCATGCGGCTAAAGTCTTCATTGACTTAATAAAACACCAATCTTCTCAGTGGATCAGCAGAAAAACTTAATAAAGTCACATTAAGCTCGAGTGTTTGGCAAAGTCTACTTGCCAACGTGCATGTTCACTTTGCCAAAATCTATTTCACAGCAGATGTCCGTACCTGTAAGATATTGTTATTTAGTTGCTGATCAAAGCAAGAATTCTCATTTAAGAAAACCGAGCATGGAAATATACATAATACGAGTCAAGGAGGATCTAATTCTACATGCGCATTGCAGGGACATTTATTGCACTCTTGCTTTAACTACTAACTTGTTGAAAAAGGGAAAAAAATGTGAAACCTCTTTTTTACCATAAGCACTAAATACAACAGTTAAATCTGAAAATGATTTCCAAAGTCCCAAGATATTTGGTCATTTTTTACAATACTAGCTGTGAAAATGTTGTTTTGGAATCTACTCTATTCAAGTACATTTTTAAACAAAAAATAATAATTTTAAAAAATTATTGAATTAATTAAAAACAAAATAAATCACACAGATATTGTATCAATTACTGTCACTTCTAATTGATAAATATACTGAATGCGTTTTTGGTCATATTGCCAAAAGGGAGGAAAAAGTTTTTTGTTTTTTAATACAGTTAGATTGGGTGTGACTGGGAGTTACTGGTGAACTTAATTCTATTTTCTGCATAAGCAACTTTGGAGACCTTTCTTGGATGTTAACATGGATGTCAAAGTTGAACGTTAAAGGTTCTGGGCTCTTCCCTTTAGATATTTTCTGAAACAGAAAAACTCCATTTAAAGTCACAATCAAAAGTTCATAGGAAACATGCATGTTGCTGTATTAGCCCAACAGAATATGTTTTAGCTAAAGTTGATATCATTACAAGGTCAACGTAAAAATGATGTAACATTACATAAGCTTTCAGGATCTCAGAGTTCTCTTGAGATGGAACCTTTCAACCATAAGACGCTGAGATCTAAAAAGATATGTAACAGTTCATCATTTTCTGTGTTAGCACAAAAAATGTATCAACTTTGACCAAAGACTCGTAATATTGCAATTCAACTCCCAAGTCATGCATAGCTACTCATCACAGCACAGGGTAACACTGGCCGAAAGAGGAAAGCACAAGACCAGATTGAATAACACAGAAACATGGAATCTGACATCAGAGAAGAACCATTCCGCCCATATAGTTTCTTCTGATCTAAAGACTTAACTTTGGTTTCATCTTTAGATGATGCTGTCAAGTGTGTGGCTACAGTGAAGAGGACAACGTCAGTCATCAACAAGAGGTGGCCTGACTATAAAAGGATTCAAAATAGGGAGATGGCAGAACAGGTAAAGGACCCCACTGACATTAGATTCAAAAGATGACTCGAGTTGCCTACTCGTTGACTTAGTGCCTGTCACGAACCGAGGACACAGATGGATAAGGAGCCCAGGTGCAGGGGATACAACATACAACAGACAACAGATCTGGATCAAGAGTTGTATTGAATAAGGTGGTACATCAATAAATACAAAGAAAGTCACGCGACTTGGCAGGAAGCCCACTTGCGGGGCACACGGCAGATAAGCCCTCTTGCGGGGCACACGGCAGATAAGCCCCCTTGCGGGGCACACGGCAGATAAGCCCCCTTGCGGGGCACACGGCAGATAAGCCCTCTTGCGGGGCACACGGCAGATAAGCCCTCTTGCGGGGCACACGGCAGATAAGCCCTCTTGCGGGGCACACGGCAGATAAGCCCCCTTGCGGGGCACATGGCAGATAAGCCCCCTTGCGGGGCACACGGCAGACAAGCCCCCTTGCGGGGCACACGGCAGACAAGCCCCCTTGCGGGGCACACGGCAGATAAGCCCCCTTGCGGGGCACACGGCAGATAAGCCCCCTTGCGGGGCACACGGCAGATAAGCCCACTTGCGGGGCACACGGCAGATAAGCCCACTTGCGGGGCACACGACTTGAAGCCCTCTTCCAGGGCACACGGCAGGTTGCCCATTTGCAGGGCACACGGCAGGTTGCCCACTTGCAGGGCACTCAACCAGGGGTAGTCCGCTAGTGGGCAGTCATCCTGGGAGTAACGATGCTGGGCACTCCAATTGGGAGTCCACTTAGTGGGGCTCTGGCCGCAACTCAGGAACATGGCAGGTTGCCCACTTGCAGGGCACACGGCAGGTTGCCCACTTGCAGGGTACTCTACTTAGGAGTCCACTTAGTGGGGCGCAGGCCGCAACTCAGGAACATGGCAGGTACTGGAGCAAGGCAGGTACTGGAGCAAGGCAGGTACTGGAGCAAGGCAGGTACTGGAGCAAGGCTGGAACTGGAGCAAGGCAGGTACTGGAGCAAGGCAGGTTCTGACAGGTTCTGAAACAAGGCAGGTACTGGAGCAAGGCAGGTTCTGACAGGTTCTGAAACAAGGCAGGTACTGGAACAAGGCAGGAACTAAACAGGTAGTCCTTGAACAAGGCAGGTACAGGAACAAGGCAGGTACAGGAACAAGGCAGGTACTGGAGCAAGGCAGGTACTGGAGCAAGGCAGGTACTGGAGCAAGGCAGGTACTGGAGCAAGGCAGGTACTGGAGCAAGGCAGGTTCTGGAGCAAGGCAGGTTCTGACAGGTTCTGAAACAAGGCAGGTACAGGAACAAGGCAGGAACTAAACAGGTAGTCCTTGAACAAGGCAGGTACAGGAACAAGGCAGGTACAGGAACAAGGCAGGTACAGGAACAAGGCAGGTACAGGAACAAATCAGGAACCAAACAGGTAGTCCTCCAACATTAATGTCAAGGCCCAGACTGCAGGGCTGGGCAGGTTTATCAAGGCTGACTTGATCAGGTAAGCCACTGCAGCTGGACCTGATAATTAGTCTAGGATGTCCTGATTGGCTAGGGCGGCCACTAGTGGCAGGAAACGAGAAATGAATAATGCAAAATATAAACAAGTCCGGTCAGCGCATGGGGAAACGTGACATACCCCCACCGCAAGGAGCAGCCTCTGGATGCTCACAGACCTGGGGTCTCTCCTTGTGTCTGGGTCTTGGTCTTCACCGCTAATTCCACGCTGCAGGTATCCCCGCGGACTCCTTGTATTGGCCTTGACATTCTGTCACGAACCGAGGACACAGATGGATAAGGAGCCCAGGTGCAGGGGATACAACATACAACAGACAACAGATCTGGATCAAGAGTTGTATTGAATAAGGTGGTACATCAATAAATACAAAGAAAGTCACGCGACTTGGCAGGAAGCCCACTTGCGGGGCACACGGCAGATAAGCCCTCTTGCGGGGCACACGGCAGATAAGCCCTCTTGCGGGGCACACGGCAGATAAGCCCTCTTGCGGGGCACACGGCAGATAAGCCCCCTTGCGGGGCACACGGCAGATAAGCCCTCTTGCGGGGCACACGGCAGATAAGCCCTCTTGCGGGGCACACGGCAGATAAGCCCTCTTGCGGGGCACACGGCAGATAAGCCCCCTTGCGGGGCACACGGCAGATAAGCCCCCTTGCGGGGCACACGGCAGACAAGCCCCCTTGCGGGGCACACGGCAGACAAGCCCCCTTGCGGGGCACACGGCAGACAAGCCCCCTTGCGGGGCACACGGCAGATAAGCCCCCTTGCGGGGCACACGGCAGATAAGCCCACTTGCGGGGCACACGGCAGATAAGCCCACTTGCGGGGCACACGGCAGATAAGCCCACTTGCGGGGCACACGACTTGAAGCCCTCTTCCAGGGCACACGGCAGGTTGCCCATTTGCAGGGCACACGGCAGGTTGCCCACTTGCAGGGCACTCAACCAGGGGTAGTCCGCTAGTGGGCAGTCATCCTGGGAGTAACGATGCTGGGCACTCCAATTGGGAGTCCACTTAGTGGGGCTCTGGCCGCAACTCAGGAACATGGCAGGTTGCCCACTTGCAGGGCACACGGCAGGTTGCCCACTTGCAGGGCACTCAACCAGGGGTAGTCCGCTAGTGGGCAGTCATCCTGGGAGTAACGATGCTGGGCACTCCAATTGGGAGTCCACTTAGTGGGGCGCAGGCCGCAACTCAGGAACATGGCAGGTACTGGAGCAAGGCAGGTACTGGAGCAAGGCAGGTACTGGAGCAAGGCAGGTACTGGAGCAAGGCTGGAACTGGAGCAAGGCAGGTACTGGAGCAAGGCAGGTACTGGAGCAAGGCAGGTTCTGACAGGTTCTGAAACAAGGCAGGTACTGGAACAAGGCAGGAACTAAACAGGTAGTCCTTGAACAAGGCAGGTACAGGAACAAGGCAGGTACTGGAGCAAGGCAGGTACTGGAGCAAGGCAGGTACTGGAGCAAGGCAGGTACTGGAGCAAGGCAGGTACTGGAGCAAGGCAGGTACTGGAGCAAGGCAGGTACTGGAGCAAGGCAGGTACTGGAGCAAGGCAGGTTCTGGAGCAAGGCAGGTTCTGGAGCAAGGCAGGTTCTGGAGCAAGGCAGGTTCTGACAGGTTCTGAAACAAGGCAGGTACAGGAACAAGGCAGGAACTAAACAGGTAGTCCTTGAACAAGGCAGGTACAGGAACAAGGCAGGTACAGGAACAAGGCAGGTACAGGAACAAGGCAGGTACAGGAACAAGGCAGGTACAGGAACAAGGCAGGTACAGGAACAAGGCAGGTACAGGAACAAGGCAGGTACAGGAACAAGGCAGGTACAGGAACAAGGCAGGTACAGGAACAAGGCAGGTACAGGAACAAATCAGGAACCAAACAGGTAGTCCTCCAACATTAATGTCAAGGCCCAGACTGCAGGGCTGGGCAGGTTTATCAAGGCTGACTTGATCAGGTAAGCCACTGCAGCTGGACCTGATAATTAGTCTAGGATGTCCTGATTGGCTAGGGCGGCCACTAGTGGCAGGAAACGAGAAATGAATAATGCAAAATATAAACAAGTCCGGTCAGCGCATGGGGAAACGTGACATACCCCCACCGCAAGGAGCAGCCTCCGGATGCTCACAGACCTGGGGTCTCTCCTTGTGTCTGGGTCTTGGTCTTCACCGCTAATTCCACGCTGCAGGTATCCCCGCGGACTCCTTGTATTGGCCTTGACATTCTGTCACGAACCGAGGACACAGATGGATAAGGAGCCCAGGTGCAGGGGATACAACATACAACAGACAACAGATCTGGATCAAGAGTTGTATTGAATAAGGTGGTACATCAATAAATACAAAGAAAGTCACGCGACTTGGCAGGAAGCCCACTTGCGGGGCACACGGCAGATAAGCCCTCTTGCGGGGCACACGGCAGATAAGCCCTCTTGCGGGGCACACGGCAGATAAGCCCTCTTGCGGGGCACACGGCAGATAAGCCCCCTTGCGGGGCACACGGCAGATAAGCCCTCTTGCGGGGCACACGGCAGATAAGCCCTCTTGCGGGGCACACGGCAGATAAGCCCCCTTGCGGGGCACACGGCAGATAAGCCCCCTTGCGGGGCACACGGCAGATAAGCCCCCTTGCGGGGCACACGGCAGATAAGCCCCCTTGCGGGGCACACGGCAGATAAGCCCCCTTGCGGGGCACACGGCAGATAAGCCCTCTTGCGGGCACACGGCAGACAAGCCCCCTTGCGGGGCACACGGCAGATAAGCCCCCTTGCGGGGCACACGGCAGATAAGCCCACTTGCGGGGCACACGGCAGATAAGCCCACTTGCGGGGCACACGACTTGAAGCCCTCTTCCAGGGCACACGGCAGGTTGCCCATTTGCAGGGCACACGGCAGGTTGCCCACTTGCAGGGCACTCAACCAGGGGTAGTCCGCTAGTGGGCAGTCATCCTGGGAGTAACGATGCTGGGCACTCCAATTGGGAGTCCACTTAGTGGGGCTCTGGCCGCAACTCAGGAACATGGCAGGTTGCCCACTTGCAGGGCACACGGCAGGTTGCCCACTTGCAGGGTACTCTACTTAGGAGTCCACTTAGTGGGGCGCAGGCCGCAACTCAGGAACATGGCAGGTACTGGAGCAAGGCAGGTACTGGAGCAAGGCAGGAACTGGAGCAAGGCAGGTACTGGAGCAAGGCAGGTACTGGAGCAAGGCTGGAACTGGAGCAAGGCAGGTACTGGAGCAAGGCAGGTACTGGAGCAAGGCAGGTACTGGAGCAAGGCAGGTTCTGACAGGTTCTGAAACAAGGCAGGTACTGGAACAAGGCAGGAACTAAACAGGTAGTCCTTGAACAAGGCAGGTACAGGAACAAGGCAGGTACAGGAACAAGGCAGGTACAGGAACAAGGCAGGTACAGGAACAAGGCAGGTACAGGAACAAGGCAGGTACAGGAACAAGGCAGGTACAGGAACAAGGCAGGTACAGGAACAAGGCAGGTACAGGAACAAGGCAGGTACAGGAACAAGGCAGGTACAGGAGCAAGGCAGGTACAGGAGCAAGGCAGGTACAGGAGCAAGGCAGGTACTGGAGCAAGGCAGGTACTGGAGCAAGGCAGGTACTGGAGCAAGGCAGGTTCTGGAGCAAGGCAGGTACTGGAGCAAGGCAGGTACTGGAGCAAGGCAGGTTCTGGAGCAAGGCAGGTTCTGGAGCAAGGCAGGTTCTGACAGGTTCTGAAACAAGGCAGGTACAGGAACAAGGCAGGAACTAAACAGGTAGTCCTTGAACAAGGCAGGTACAGGAACAAGGCAGGTACAGGAACAAGGCAGGTACAGGAACAAGGCAGGTACAGGAACAAGGCAGGTACAGGAACAAGGCAGGTACAGGAACAAGGCAGGTACAGGAACAAGGCAGGTACAGGAACAAGGCAGGTACAGGAACAAGGCAGGTACAGGAACAAGGCAGGTACAGGAACAAGGCAGGTACAGGAACAAGGCAGGTACAGGAACAAGGCAGGTACCAAACAGGTAGTCCTCCAACATTAATGTCAAGGCCCAGACTGCAGGGCTGGGCAGGTTTATCAAGGCTGACTTGATCAGGTAAGCCACTGCAGCTGGACCTGATAATTAGTCTAGGATGTCCTGATTGGCTAGGGCGGCCACTAGTGGCAGGAAACGAGAAATGAATAATGCAAAATATAAACAAGTCCGGTCAGCGCATGGGGAAACGTGACAGTGCCACTGTAGAGGACATGGGTCTTATTAAAATAGAGGCCATGAAAAACATGATGAACATAAACACGCGTCTTTTTTTGTATTTGCTATTATCTACCCATATATTAAGACCAGTTTAGATGCTATTCTAATCCCAGGACAGTAGATGGCACAGGCCATTTCAGCAGGGAATTGTACAGGTTTGGCCAGATGTGTGTTATTTTAGGTGGGCCATGGTACCACCACATGGAGGAAATGGAATGAGGTAGGTAACAATATCTATAAAAAGAGAAAAATGATAATAGCTGTGTAAAATATGTGCTGTCTATGCGGTTGACTAATGTGTTGGGTGCTGACCCTATAGACAGCAAAGATGCCTGCAAAGCTATCGTAATTTGAGTGTTATCAAGAGTGAAGCATTTGTCTGCAACTAAGTCTTGGATAAAGCATAGTATAAAGCCTGCAGGCATATAATAAAATAATTATATGTAGGTTTTAATGCTCTCTTCATTAGTGATATTTTTGAGACTGTTTCGATCCTTTACTCCGCTCAGCACCTAACATCCTTCAGGGGATTATATGATGCTGTTTGCACCTTTTTCTGTTCTCAAAAATAATCATGTCCCTGCTGTTAACATTTTCTCTATTTTTATTTGTAGACTTTAAAGAAAAGAATCCAAAGTTGCCACCATAACACCTCATTTGCAGAGCCTTATTTAACATCTACATCTGGATTCCACATCCCATTATCATAATTAAGGTTATCCAGAGTTGCCACCATAACATCTGATGCACAAAACCTCAATGAAGATTTAAATCTGTATTGCCTACTCTATTATCACAATAAAAAACTTTTTAAAAAGTTTATACAGAATTACATGTCTAACTACTTTATTCGGTGCTAGCTGTATAGGATTTCTTGACTTGATTTAAAGACCATGGAAAACTCACAGGTTGATGTTGAATTTGGTCCCTTTGTTTAGCTAAATAACTATCATGTCAGATTGTATTCTCTTTTTATTAGCTCACCACAAGGATGGACTAGGAAAAAGAAGAAAACAGTTTGTGGACACATGTAGTGGACAAACAAAACAGTTATTTGATCAAATTGTGAGCCCTTACATTTTTTTCCCAATTCACATAGTTTACGTAAGCACCACACTGTTAATACTCTGTGCTTTTTTCCACTGCAGAACCTTATATGTTCTTGTGAGATAAAGCATACCATCAAAAATGATCAAAAAGTGCCAAAGTGGTTTTCTGCTTCTAGTGATAGCTGTCGAAAAAGAATTCGGGCTTAGCTAATGAACAACAATCTCCCTCATATACAATAAGTGCTGCGTTAAATCACATCCATCAGATCTGTGTTTCTGGAGACTTTATAGCACATCATATCTACTATATGTACAAAGCGGCTGGAGGTCCTTTTGTACAGTATGTGCCATAGGGCATTACTATTTGAAAGATACCGTGCCTTTAAAGCCAAGCTGCCTTTTTTATTTCTGAATGTGTTTGAACTCTATTTCAATCATGATGACCTTCACATGGATTACTCTGTTTCCTTAGAAAGGGTAACCAGGATACAACTGAAACTTTATATATATCAATATGACACCAATGATGCAGAGAATAACATACGAGTGATTCTATTTGACCATAAATCAGTTATACTGCTAATCCCATCTCTTAAAAACGCCACTTTCCATGTTGATATTAAAAACATCAGCTTTTTGCGGCTGATCATAGCTGGACCTGGGCATAATATTAAGAAAAAAGGTTCCATTGTGACTCCTGCAGAGGCATTTATGAGCGTACCTTAAATTACACAGTTTTCAACTGAGAATAACATTTTTCCATTAAAGGGACTCTCCAGCCATGATATCCACTTCAATTCAGGATTCCCCATATGCATTTGCACCTTTCCCAATCCTCCGGCCGTTACCTGTGCTGGGGATGTGAACATGTTTCTTTACGAATGTTAGAGTGCTTGTCTGGGTATTCTTGTGTAGGTGTCTCGCTGTGTTAGTTTGAGTATCTGGGTATGCTTGTGTAGGTGTCTGAGTGTGTTAGCATGTATGTCTGGGTGTGTTTATGTCTGGGTGTGTGTTAGTTTGAGTGCCCCTCCAGAGGTCAGGCTTTGGATCTGCCCCTGCCTTAATCAGAAACCATTACGTTTACCACCCTAGTGGGAAACATTCAGCGGAAACATTGAATTTCATTGTATATGAGAACTATTTGGTCCACCTTCTCTGCCCATTTTACCCAGTCTAAAACTTTTTTTGGTTGTTGTTCCTGTCTTAAGTTTAGAATATGCTTATATCTATCCTATGGATGTTTAAATTGATAGCTGTTATACATGCATTGCTAAAATTCCATGCAAAGAACTAGCATTGTCAGGAAGCTTGGTAGCATTCAGAGTACAGAGGGACAGAGAAAGCAAAGAAATATACAATGCTGCAAACCTCTGGCCCTTCCATGTCTCGTACTTTAGCAAAAATTAAAATAAACTGAGTACATAAATAAATGTCTTCAGAATTTCAATTTTGGAGATAGGTCATGATGAGTTGAAACAATTGAGCATTATGAAGCACCATTTCAGTGCGTTTCTGCTGCAAGAAGATCCAGTTTACCCCTGGATAAAATAATGTCACTTTCAGGTGATCTCACCAATGAAACAATACATGTTGATATGTGATGTTTTGATCTGTGTTTCTTTTATGTCTCCTCTTTATAATTTGTCAAGGCTGATATTGCAGTCTGAATGGATTGCAAGCTCCCCGGTTTACTATATTGAGAATCAGAAGCGAGATGATGGAGGATACCGCAAGGTCTTTGATGTTCTCTGGGGACATAAACGACAGCAGTGTACAATCTTTCAGGCATGCACCAGTAGCCTCATAATGTACTGCAAAGCTGCTCATGTCTCATTCCTAATTAGCAATCATAATTGTATAACATATTCTATCAGTTTAACAAATCATATTAGTCCATCGTTATATATCAGGATGACAAAAGCAAGGTGCCGTGCCACTAGCTAGGTTGCATTAGCATAACATAATTTACAGTATTGTCCGCAAGCTCATGAATTCATTCCTTGTAAAATATCACCCACTTCAAACTTTGCCTTCCACAAATACCGCGGTTATTATTCAATTCTATATATTAGGTCAATTGCATTATAATTTGATGATGAATATTTCAAAACATTCTATTTGTACATTAAAAATAGCAGAGATTGCAAAGTTTCCTGTGGTGTTTTCCGGTTTCTGTTCCGATACCATCTCCTTACTCTTGTAAAATGTCAACTTGCCTAAAATATTCCATTTCTTAGCAGGTACAATACTGAGAAATTGCCTTTGCCGTCTGGATTTGCAGCGGTTTTTTTATCAGGTCTTTTTTTTTTCATTAGGTCCCAATCAGCGATCTCCACCTTTCCCTAACTTCAAGCTTCTCCAGAACCATTAAGACCTAACTTGTTTCTGGCGCAATGCTGTGTGTTCAAGTGGAACTTCAGTCGAATGGGTATTCCCTGCAGGTTTACTTAACGCACCTTACAATACATATGCTAGAGAAAGTCTTGTCATGCTTGCCCGATAGTGCGTGTAATCCAATTTTTCTTTTATTAAGATATGAAAATACCTATTGCATCATTACAAGAATGGCCTTAAAGAAGGAATGAAACTTAACCCTATCAATAACCTTTTCAAGCGGGTGTGAATGATTGCGCTTTCTTACAGTTAGCTAATCTTGTAAAAAAAAAATCTAGAATAACTACATTTAGCACAAATCTAAATATATGCAGTTTCGTAGTAATGGCAAAACTTTTTTTATATTGAATTAATGCAGAGAACCGAAAATGTCAATTATTTTATTTCTCAGCCAACGTGAATTAAGTAAAACAGTAAAACAGTTCAATTTTTAGAACAGAACAGCACTCAGGTATAATCATTGCCCATCAATGATAATTAGTTCCGAGCTGCCAAAAGTAAGCTAGGCCTCTGAACTAAATGTATAGGCAAATCTATGAACCAATATTGGACATGCTGATGTCTCATCACAGGACAATATTTATTCCAAAATATATTCTGTGTAAGTGCATATCTGCACTTGTCAACTTTCTATTTGTCTATGGTTGCCATGGAATTTATATAATATAGGTGAGCTATAAATATTAAAACCAGCACTTAGTCACCGGGCATGAGGCAAATGTGCGTAACAGAGAATAAAGAAAGCATCTAAGCTGTGATATCATTTCATACAGTCAGGGCCGGCCCTTACATGAGACCTGGTGGGTCTATGGCAACAATATTCTGCCCCAAGCAACGGGGCTATTGCCACTCCCCAAGAAAGTCGACAGAATGCTTCATAAGTAGGGATGAAGAGGTTAAGTGGTCATGTCCAGACTTCTATATGCACCTAGTTTCACATAATGTTGCGAGTCCCTATTTTCTAGCACCTAATTATGTTTTCACTTGAATAAATATATAGCATACTTAAGGTAAAACAAAACAGATTCCTCTACATTCCTTTGTGTTGTCAAACTCTGTCAATATGAATATAATATTAATAATATTATTAATGTTTTGTAGGCCGCAACATAATATTACCACAAGGGGTGAAAAGAAATAGACTCTTAAGCTGCTCTAAACTCAGCTAGAGGTTCTGTCAGCCATTTTATTTTAAGATAGTTCCATGCTGTCCAGGCAACCTGTGACTGGACGCTCAAGCCAACATAAAATGGAGGGAAAAGAAATGGAGGACAGTGACGTGAGGGAAGAAGAAGAAGGAGGCTGAGCAGCCAATCAGAGCACACTGTGTGACCTAAATCCCTCCCACTCTTCCTGCCTGGGTGAAGATGTAATGGAGGAGCCGGATCAATAATGATACTAATACTTATACCATTCATTTTATTCCAAGCAGTAATTAGAGAATGTGTCAGGCCATTATATTATATTAAAATATGAATCCATTTCAGACGCTTTTATAATATTTCCTTAGCAAAATGCAAAGGTTGAGCCAATGTTTTCATAATTTTTATACCGATGCTTTTTTTTTGTTGTTGCATCCAGACCTTTGATGAAACAACACAATACAAATTTGGTACAAGTAGGAGTGTTAATGGATTAAACAAACAAGAATGTGAAAGTCACCGACCTGAGAAGCATACAAGATTGCAGCGAATAATACCGTCATCATTTCAATGGAATGACCGGGTGCCATTTGTACATTGTATCAGCTTGTAAATGCACTGGAAATCTTCTCAAGCATTAACTCATTATATAAAATGATTAAAACTCTGATTTTTCTCCATTAGTATAAAGAGGCACTAAAGTAAAGCAAAATAAAAAATAAATGCAGCAGTGGTAGACATGTTTTTTTGGGCAGAACCACCCATCCCCTACATGTACTTAAAAGATGGATTACAGAAATGTACTTGTTGGCAACAATCTAAATCCTAGTATCTGGAAAGTAATATTAGACTTACATTGGTGTTTTAGATGATATTTACTGGGTATGCACTGAATTTCTGCTTTATGTGATACAATGTATGTTCCTGCAGCTTATTCAGCAAAACAAGGTCATTCCTTTATTTAAACCACCAATGACTGGTCCTTCAGGTCTTACCACTCCCTGCAAAATAATTATGAATTGCTGAGGGGCAACTGGACCAGTTGCAGGAGGGGAGCCACATAACCCACTTCCAGTAGGATCTAGTGGGTCAAGTGAATGAGTGATTTTTAGCAATATGTGACAGCCTTATGTTTAGAGCATAAAATTGCCCAGGATTGATCTTAATGAAGAAAAATATTTATTAATCATATTTGGCTTTATAACTCTTCTATAGCCATCACCCCTAAAACAACCCATTGTCCAATAATAAAAAGTAAAAAAAAATCTTATCACATCAATAGCCTTTAATGTTAATTGCCCTTCCTTTACGATGGAACAAAGGTAGTGTTGTGGTAAGAAAATACAGATCTAGCCAAAGGTAGTTAGTTAGCTCTTTTAGGGTTTCCATATAAAGCTTTATGACTTAGCCATAAGCAAATTCAAATGTATACCTTTAAAGAGTCCCTTTTTAAGATGGTTAGTCCCTCTTTAGGATCCAAATCCCTCTGTCTTTCTTTTCTAATGTCCCTTTTTTTCGGGAATTCAGAATGTTGGCTGGTGTATCATAGTATCTTACAATGTGAATGTAAATACTCACCAATAGGTGATAACGTCTTAGCTTAGCCCTGCCTCCTGTCTTTGGCCGGTTGATGTGTCAGGCGGTATGCTCATTCATAGGGTTTGTAAAACTTTATTCAATAAGACCCAGCTAGGTACCCAAACGAGACTTGGTACCCATCTGCTGCTTAAGCTTCGCTACTATGTTTATACACTACTCTGATTTGTGTATGTGATGGACTGGCCATCTGGTACACCAGGCAAATGCCCGGAAGTCTGCTGACTGACAACACCTTATACTCATGTCATATCTCGGTGCTGCATGTATGGAGCAGAATCAGGATCCTATGGAGACTGTGTTGGCTAGGCACAGTGCTGTATTATCTATGGACCAGTAATGGGACAGCCACCAGATCTCCCCAACTGGCCCAAGGAGCAGTGGCACTCCAGAGAACATAATGGTTCCACAGAGCAATCCAACCCTTCTTAATGTAGCAGAGGAGCTTCTGCCCTCTGGAACTGCCTAGACCAATTTGACCTAGATGAGAATACATAACTATTTGTGCTCACCTGATCAGCGTCTCGCCTTAACATTCCAGGGTCACCTGTAAAATAATAGTAATAATAATACAGACTGCCTTGCATTTTCATATACAGAATACACTTCTGGTATTCACGGCCACCTTTTAATGACATTATTTATTACAAGAACCCAAACCAATTACAATTTTTCAGACATTCTCTTTAAAAAAAAAAAAAAAATCTCTAACATATTATTCAAAACTTGTCTTTCTCATTAAACTCTGACCTAATTCAGGTATTTGAAACCTGACATAAATCTAATGTTTTCAAGGGCCATAATTACTGTCTCGTTTGATAGACACATCATATTGTTTATGCCATAACCTTAATTAACAGAGAACACTGTATCAGTTCTTTAGTGCTAAATGAGCTGTCGCTTCTACATTTCACGGAAAGAGAGGAGAATGCTAACATTTATCTGTATCTGGCAGACGGTGGACACTGATTCAAATTCTGTTTGGAAGAAATTCGGTATAATGTATACTGATCAAAATGTCCTTACTTGAACGTTATGTAGACAGTGTTAAAGAAAACCAAATGTATGATGTTCCCATTCAGGCTTAGGTAACCCAAACACTCTTTCAGTGTCTACTTATTTTAGCATTGGCTCAACACCTCTTGCAAATTTTCCAGGTTTCTCAGACCCAGATGTTAACTATACTTACGTAAAAAAATTTACATAAATATCTATATATATATATATAGATATTGGAAAATTTATAAATTTAAACTAGATGTGTCTATAGGGGCTACAGAAACCACAGTTTGGGGTATTGATATCTTTATGCAAAATCTAATGTTGAGCCCAGGGCAAGGAAAGAACGTGGCATTTTCCATCATATTTTGAACATTTTCACCCACTTGTGCTAGCAAGACTCAACAGAACTTTGATGATTAACAGAACACACTAGTGCTACGCTGACCATAGGGCAATAAACATAAACACGCACACTAAATATCTCATACACAGGCATTATAAACTTGCAACACCGAATCATTTCTCTTTCTAGTATATTAACGTGATGTATCAAGGTTGAGTCAGATTTTAGAATGCACCTGTGTTCTCCCCCATAAACATGGAGCTCCAGTTCCATTAGGTTGTCCCACCCCTTACGATGGTCTCGCTACAGCTTTTTCACAACCTACTGCTAAGAGAGTTTCAACTGTTAATGGATGTGGGGGAAAACTCAAAGCAGGTTTTCAACACTCTTTAATAAGACTTTGATTGCAAAATAAGTTATCTGGAGCTTGCCCTCTTCTTGGGGAGTGTGGGGCTAGCTAAATGTGTAGCTAACAGGTGGACATCACACAAGGTAGACATGGAGTAGATGGAACAGGGGTGGGAATGGGCATGGACATATGCAACTCCACCGCCCTGCAGAAACGAGAGGCTCACCCAGAGACCCAGTGAAACGGGGCTTCACCCAGAGACTCCTGGTGAAACCCTAAAGATTCCTCATGAATGATAACGCAGTAAAAGTGTTAATGATGCAAATGGTATTCCTGTACTACATCAAATGCTGCTTTTTAGTCTGTGTCTGATAACCACGAATTATCAATACACTTTTTATTTATCTTTTTAATTTTTATTTTAATGTTTATTTTTTAGAATTTATTTTTTTATTTTTTTTTACAATACGTTAATATAAATCTGCTAAATAGCTCATCTGATATTTTAAACACCAGGTAACATATGGGGTCTTTGAGCACTGTAATAATTCTAATTGAAAGCAATGATAACGATGCTGTTTCTCAGGTTTTCTGCCATCAATTTTATTCACTGTATGCAGTGCAGAAAACCTGATTTATTTTTACACATAGAGATTATTCTGCGTTTAGCTCTTTCACTGGTCGGGACACATTCCAATAGCCATCTCAAGTCCACACCATCGCTCGCCTTATTTTCCCTTTATTCGCTGGGCAGAACAGCAGATGTATTCAACTAGGCATAGATAATAAACTGCATTTTTAACCCTCTGCTATTTTTTCTCATCCTATATTGAGCCAAAGAAACATCTGTTTACCTGACCTACCAATTAACACTACACAGTGACAACCGGGGACAAAAAACCTTTTATGCAAAGTGTACAGAGCAGATGGGCATACAATGTTGGCATATACACACTGGCATTTGTGAAATTAGGCATCAAAATTAAGGGTGTCTTACCATCAGGTTAGCATTATATTCTAGTATGTACCACAATAATTTCATCTGTAGTACATATGCATGGAATTTTACAAATGAAATGATTTGTTCTGTGTAATAGCAAAGCCTCATAACATATTGTGAAGCATTATGCCAGCTAAATGCACTTCAGAGTGGTTTATCGTGGGGAATTGGATTTCTGTACTGTTATATTTTGCAGAAATAATGGTTGAGTTGGTCACTTAGACCCTGCTACACTAATACTTTATGAGTCACCTACTATATATTTTAGCAGTCTCCATTACACTTTGGTTACATGCCATTATTTATAGAGCACCTACAGATTCTATAGCACTATTACATCAAGGGAAAGTGAAAATTAAAATTGAAATTATACAATGTTGACAGTAAAATTAAGACTCATTAAGATATTCTGTTGGAGAAGGAGAAGATGGTCCTGTCCACTTTAGAGTCCATTAGGAATTGTAGAGGGAATGAGACAGAAGACGAGGGATTGATTGAGTGATTATGGTTTCATTGTACAGGGAGTCATGTAAAGAAGATAGCAGACTAGAGATCTCCAAGGTGGGGACAACAGGCGGTTTGTTTTGGGGTGTAGGTTGTAGTAGATTAGATTATAAACTTCTCTCAACAGGTGGGTTAGTAAGAGTTTAGATTTAACTAGTGTAGAGTCTGACAAACTTCTAATAGGTACAGGGCCTGAAAAAATCTGGAGATATAAGTGGGGTGGTTTGAGGATCATTTGGAGATAAGAGCAAAGACTTAAGTGCAGTATTCTGTAGCTACGGTTCACAAGCTTCATTTTATTCCTAGCGTATTTGGAGCCACTGGATAGACGTACGCAATGGTGCAACAGATCAAGAGTAAAGGAATACGGAATAGTTTGGCATTCAAAATGTATTTGAGTTGTAAAAATAGAAAAGGAAGGATGGCTATCAATTGGTTATTATTGGTTGGTATGGAGTTCTACCCATCACAATTTTTAATAGCTCTGAAGGCACACAGATCTTGGAAACATTCAGTATGACATGTTATAACTTATTTATATGTACCCCTAAACTACTAATACTCCAAAATTTGCTCCTAGGGCATGCATGGACAAACTCTAATGCATCATTCACTGCAAAAGTCTTAGAATTCGGGTGCCTGGTGAAAATGTGTCATATTAATGCTTACCTAAAATATATGTTATTTTACATATATAATGCATTTTATAGTTGACTAACTCAAGCTATTATAGTAATATTAGCTAATGATTTGCCTACAAATTTTTGTAGAAATTTACTTCAGGTCTCTACATTTCCCAAAGAAGGTTCTGAATTTGTATTCAACCTAATCCCTACCATTACCTAAAAAATAAATGTTACAAAGTAACAATTTAATGATCAGATTTCATCCATAATATTCAAAAATCGACTAACAGGAGGTAATTAACATGTCTCACTTATTTGGCAATTTAGGCTAATGGAAATGGGACACAAAAGCATTTTGATGCATACAAATGTTCAAGACTGAACATATTGTAGCACATCAAAAATACTTGTTATTCTTTTTTGGATTCAACTTTTCAAAACTTGATAAAACATAATCACTAAAACATAATGAAGCTCAAATTACTTCAGTAGATCACTCAGAATAGTAAATAAATGTTTTGCAGTTTCTGTAATCAGTTACAATCACGGATATTTCATACAGTTTTATCTACATTACCAATACAAATTTTTAAATTATTATGGTGCCAAAAACATTTTTTCATTATTTGCTTAATTATTCCTTAAAATGTAGTTTCTTTCCCCATGTTGTTAAGTTGCTCAATATTGTTAGTTGGTTCAGATAGCCTTTGAAAGAATGGGATGAGAAGAAGTGAGAGAACTTCAGGACAGGAAATCAGCACTATAACGTACAAACACTTTAATACACGACCAGATATCCAGGACCAGTCCTAGGCAAAATGGCACCTTGGACAATACTACTATGTGATGCCCAGGCACAAATATTTTTTCCAATTTTAGATAGCACTATACGTTAAACAATGATTGCATGTTTTAACATAAACCAGTTCTCTGTGGTTTCTATAGACATTATTGTCACTTTTAGAGCTGTGGGACACTGCCACACAATCATACCCAGCAAATATTCTGAGCACAAAGAAAAGAGCAATATCAGTGGAGGTAAGAGGAAGAAAAGGTCTTGAGGCTCAATACATGGCCCAGGGGCTGCTAGCACTTGAAACCCATCTCACTTGGAAGAATACACACACCACTACCTGGCAAACCCCCTGATTCAGGGAACCCAGGCAGACCAGCCCTGTGGACATTTGTTCAAGAATCTTTAATATTTCTGCTTATTAATGCATAACAATGTGTGATTTATAAAAATAGCCATTAAGGAGATCACATCAAGGGTTCTAGATAGGTAAATACAAATTCCTCCAGACAATAATCATATCTTTGTACAGGGATACATTGTCTATACAATAAATACCATTACATAAGTTATGGTGGGTAAAGGTGATGGAAACCCTTCCACTAAAATTTAAGGAGTAGCAGAAGTATTGTTAAACACTCATCTACAGACACCAGAAGGCTTGTTTTTCCCTCAGAAATCTCATGGTGCTGCCACAACCACAGGGGATTCTGGGTAGGCACATGCAAATAAGGCTAACAATTATCACCTTGGCCTCTATATCCACTTTATACATAGATCCCTTGAAAGTAATTGCCCGCTGTACAGGACAGCCCCCGACAAAACTCGGGAAGAGGTGCTATACAAGTGAGACATCTTCTATTCTTCAACAATCTGCAGCACATCTCCACACAACGCTGGAGCTCATAGTTACTTTTAATATTCTAGGAGCATACACTTGCCATTTTGCTGTCAAAATAATGTAGAGAACATTTTTTATTTTATTTAGTAATGTCTAAATATAATAAAAATAAAGATTGTTTTTCAGCAGAATTCTGGGTATCTAACCATAAAACTTTTATGCCATGAATCTGTGTATGTTTATAGTCCCTGTAGAAGGTGCATAATTCTAAGTATAAAGTTGAGTAAGATGATGTGTTCACTGCAGTTGATTTCCTAAAAATATAATAATAAAAATAATAATACAGTGGCCGTAGAAGAACATATTTAGAGCAACATAGATCATATGGTTTATATTTGGGACCGAGATTATATTAAAACAGGTACGAAAGCATATCCAGAAGCCTAACTTAGATGCCTATAAATGTAAACTTGCTTTTTATATAGTATAAGTCAAAAAAAGATGATAAAAATGCAGACGTGAATTGAAAGCAAAGATACAAAAACACATGCTAACTATTTTACACTAAGCCATCAAATTTACAACTTTGACCTGTCTAATCCTAAATTCCATGAATGAATATGAATGAGATTTTAATTAATCTTTTTAATGACAGCTAAAAATGTGTGCAAATACCCAACTTTGATAGCGTTTTCAATGGAAAAAAATACTATGAAAAGGAAAATGTAATGAATCTATCCTATGTTTATTACACTTTGGGGGAATCTATTGGGGCTCACCCCAAGTGAAAAGGTGGATCCCTATGTGGACCTCTTTGCTCTTTTGCACCTAGCGAGATGCGTCCTATGCTCAGAAGTGAATGAAAGCAGAAATGTATATTAGGAAGTTAAAATTATTCCTCTGTATTGGCATGAAAGAACTAAAATTTATGCTCCCAAATGGGGACTTGCTGTAGGACATGCTGTATATCTCATATCTGTTTTGCATAATATGTTTATTACCATGCATGTATGAAGCAAGAGTTGTCCGCATAAATGGAAAGGAATGTGGATGTTTTATACCACCAAGAAAATAACGTGTAATTCAATCCATTGCTTATCCTGGTGATAAGGCTTTACCCATCACCGGCGTGTTTCCTTTCTAATAATATACAAAGCAGAAGAGGCATAGCTACATCAGTGGGACTGCTTTGTATTTTACCCTGATGACAATGTTGTAGAGTGCTTCACTGTACCTCATCATGTCTTCTGTGCCTTCTGGGCCACATATGTGCCCATTCATGTCCGGTGTCCTCTTATGTGCGTTCTTGGTGTGCGGTTTGATGTTGCAATGCTCTCGTCATGATGGTGTTTGGTACTGTTTGCCACACACCATTCCGTGTTTTTCACCCACACAGTGAGCCTTGTTGGTGGGAACGTTGGTGAAACTTTCTATCGTAGACTATCCCTAGTCATATTGGGCCAAGGGTCCATCCTCAAATAATGCTAATTTGTTTATGTTTATTAATAAATAAATAAAACCAAGCCAAGTAATTCCAATTGTTAAATATAATTAATTATCATGTTTAAAGGTGAAATGTTGCTTACACTCCATTTCAATGAACTCTATTCATCACTGATATGCACAATCAAATCAAGAAAACACTTTTATCACTATTACAAAGTGTTCTAAAAAGAAAAGCTTCAGTGTTATAGCTCTGTTATTTCCATAAGTACTGCATTGGATACAAAATTACTTTAGACTTCAAATAAGCAGAATGCAGTCAAGGGAAAGTCTCTTAGGACAGCACTGAAAGCTATTTCATTTTTCTTTTAATTACAATGAATTACTTGTTAAATGAAAGGAATTCTCAACTTTAAGGAGCCAGTGACCTCACATACAAATTTCCTTAAAATAAATTGCCACCTAAAGAGCAAATAGCAGCAAGAATGTGGAGAATCAAATTGTTTTATACATTTGCTTGAAATTCATCCAGCACAATGGAAAAATAAAGGAAAAGGGGATCTCAAGTTGTATTCTTTGGAACTTAGCTTCACCCTATGCCCTCACATGCAAATTAACTTCTTAGTAAGAAAGAATAATTACTATATATATGAGGCTGTAAGGCCAACACATTATCATTCTATAGGGATATCATTGGTTTTCAGGCAATGTTTACCCACCAGGTAAAGGTGACAACTGCAGTGCTTCCCTATAGCTTAATTAACGATTTTTTTTATTTTGTATGAGTGTGGAACACAGAGTTGAATCTTTTCTTTCTTTTTTATTTTTTCTTCCCTATCTCTCTATCTTAAAGTAATCATGTGGGTATAATGATTGTAACATACACGAATAAATAACTAAAATTAATATTTATTAATAGTGATATTATCAATCATTTTATGAACAAGAACATTAAACATAAATACTGTAAAAATGAATTGCTTTCAAAATGTCCTTTATTGTTTGAGAAATTGTTATCTAGATATTTTTCTTCTTTATGTTGTTATTCATTTAAGTAACAGTGATCCCTAAGCACATTCATGTATATTTACCAATATGCTATGTAATTAAAATCTTATTTTTTCAGGACATCATCATTTGTGATTGCCTGATAACATACTTTTTTTTAAAGACTAGGAAGGTTTGGTTTTAAGAAGTAATAGTGATAGTTGTGTCTGTTGCTTCCAAAGAACAGAATTTCCCAATTCCCTTTCCAATTTACTAGATCTTAGTAAAGTCCTCAAGGTAAATGAGACGCATCTATATTTCATGGGTATGAAGTGTACCATATATCATGTTGCCAGCTGACATGTATTTAACTAGAGCAGGTGGCATTCTTAACAAGGGAAAGCTGTCATGCGAGGAAGTCTCAGTGGCCATCCTGTCCTGCTCTGTGTAAGAAGAACATCTGCATGCCATGTACATCAGCTTCTCCTGTCATTAGAGAATTCATAGACAATAGCATTTATAAGGCATAATTATCAATAATTTTTTTATTGCTTTTAAGCATAAAAAGGTTTGTTGTTTTTTTTTATTTCAAGATTTTGGAAATTACAATGTATTTTTTTTTTTTTTTTTAATGCTGGGAAATTTTAAAGTAACTTACATTCACCAGAAACAAATACATACAGTACAATATAACTCACACAACCAAAAGTAACAGACGATTAGGAATTCCATGTCAAGAAGCAGATATAGGTCAATATATTCAGGGAAAATGTACTGAAGTCTAAGTATAATCTCAGTCTTGTCCCTGTGGACTACAGGAAAGATCAAACACAGAAAAGGGTTCATCTTGCAACGTTAAAATGGAAAACTGGAAAATTCCTTGATTATCTGAATATGTCCCATTGACAAAAGCTAAATATAACATGGTAATGAAACACCAGTTACTAGATATATCCTGGCTTTGTTGGTGTCCTACGCAAACCTGAAGATGACATTACACTTCATATATATAATCTCTACTTGTTATGGAACTGATGGGATGCCTTTAATAATCCCCTTAATACAGTGTCTTATTCTAGCCTAGGCCTAGGGGATGGCAGCACTGATCTCCCCAGCTGATCCCAGGGCCGGCCCAAGACAAAATGCCCCCCCCCTGCACTTACCTTTCAGCAGTCCAGCAGCGAGTCTCCCTGCTCTGCCACGGTGCGCTTTGCTTTACTGCTGAGCGCCGGAAATGATGTCATTAACCGGCGCTCAGCATTACAAGCCGGCACCGAAACTGAGCTAGAGAGAGAGGGGCGCCGATCGGGTAAGCGAAAACCACTTGGCGCCCCCATCTCTCCTTCGCTTTAAAAAAAACCAAAAAAACTCTGCTCCATTGTAGGGCCGGCCCTGGCTGGTCCATTAACACCATGGAGGGCTGTGCCAAGTAGACTTAGACCTCCATAGCTTCAGCTGAGAGGGCAGCAAGTGACACTGTCCTGGGTTAGGGCTAGGGTAACAACAAATAATAACCTTAATAATGCTATTATTGTATGGTTTTACTAGTATGGTGATTTTTTTTGTTTATCTTAGATGTTTCTATAGTATGCTTATGAGCTGTGATGATATGACCCCTTGTTGTTTGTCCTACCCTCTTATCCTGTTATAGTGCTGGGTTTTAGGGACGAATGTGTTTTTGTCTTGGTTGTGGGGATAGGTTACCAGGTATCTATGCGGTTAATGCTATGAGGAGAGCATTTGGTGTTACACTTGCTGGAAGGCTCCTGGCAGGTGAAGCTGGCAACCTCAGGTCTGGGTTTGGACATCCGAATATCTCCTTCCCAGTGAACTGCAAAAAAAATGCTGGTGCCTTCTGTGATGTCCTCCCACCTCACTGGAGGATTGAGCGAGAGGACATCACCGGAAGTGCCGTCATTTTGGTGGAAGTTCGTGCCAGGTTATGTCCAGGGAGATGCAGAGGAATATAGAAGACAAAAGATGAAAAAAAGAGAAGCTAGAATATGAGAACATGAAGATGCAGAAGGGGTCTGCAAAGAAGGTAAGGAAACATTTAGAGAGTGTGAGAGAGTGAGAGTGAATGTGGGCACTGGACAACTAATTTCATTCCAGAAAATGGCATTAAAAAATATAAAAAAACAAGAATTTTGTCAATAGCCACATTTCTCTACATGGCAGGTTATAAAAATGTCTAAAGTCTTTGGGCTATGCAATAACAAGCATACAATGAATTATTAAAGTATTTTTTAGACTGAATTTCAGAAAATTAATCACAGCCAAGGGTCATATCTTCATGCCTATATTTCTTTTCAAATTACCAAGCTTAAAGTATGATTTTTCAAATCGGAATCCTTTAAGTGTTTTAACATTGCGTAAGCTGTGTGTCTTGCGGACCTTAGAAGTTACAGATCATGCCTACCTTCCCGAGACTGACTAATTAACTAAATGAGCATTCCTTGGTTTCTTTAACTGCTCCCTCGTGACTTGTTAGTGAATATAGCTGTAAAAATGTTTGATATTATAATTCAACAATTGTAGGCACCTGCAAAAAAAGATGCATTCCTAGAGCAATCTACAGCACCATCTATTAAACATTGAAAAGCATTTCTAAGTTATTACGATCCACTGCCAAAGACCTTCAGAGATACGTCTGTGCTCCGTACTTACTCACCCTCAATTATAGTTTGATACACTCTCGCCATTACCTGAACTTATTCAGCACTCTCCATGAAAAGAAACTACTACATTTTCTCCAGCAAATATTATTATTTATAGCTACAAAGAATGTAGCTCAAATGTGGCAGCCAGTACAATAACAGTGCAATTTTTCCTTCCTTCATGTCTTTTTTTTTATTTTTCCATTCCTTCTTCCTCCCTCCCCATCCTTACACTTACAGGTGCGGTTTAAAAAACAAAAATCACATAAAATGATTAAAAATTCCCTTATTGTCTCCTGCTTTCCTTTTTGAAAATAATTTATAGAAAAGCCATTAAAAAGTAGTAGACATTAAAATTGCCTACCACACCCCCACTGCAACAACCCCATAAGAGCAGTGACCACATGTCTCAAGTCCCAATTAGGCAATCAGCATTTGATATAAAGTAGCTGCAACCGTGTTTCTAAGATCTCTTTATCTCCTGTTGTACATCATAATCCATAGTCCTGAGCGATCTCCTAAAAAGAAGAGAAATACATCATGTTGCGTGTTGTTGGCGCTATACTTTTTTTTTTGTTAAATCCAGTTTAATTAGCTTCTTCACCTCTTTATTTACAGTATGTATAAGACCTTGGGAATGCGGAGTTCTTGTTTTGGACATCATGTTAGAATGATTAATTTACCCAGCAGAGCCTTCATCGGGAGATCAATCATTAGTTTTCAGACACAATTGGGTTATAAACACAGGCAAAGAACAGGCAGAATCATTTCAAACTTCAGTTAATATGTTTATGATTATGCTGCAAAAATATAAAGATATCATTATGTTCATATTCTAAAATAAAGCATCACAATTTTCATCAAGTAATATATTTTGTTGTTAAAAATCATAAGCGATACTCGTGTTGAAAGTTTGGGTATATATTACACAATAAAATGTCATTCAGCCTTTTCTAATATTATTTGCTCACTAATTGTTCATCATTAATAAAAACATCTGCATTTCCTTATTTGCGTAGCTGGGAGAGGCATCAAAAGCACAAGGCGAGCTGAATTAACCAAATATTTCAAAAACCTTTGTTATTTCCAAAAAATTAACAATAAGTGATTGGAAGGATTTCATACTTAGCATAGCCAAATTAATTTCAAATAACATTTTAGTTTCAGAGATGCATGGGGAACTGAAAAATTAAAATTGAAGTGATACAAAAAAAAAAATATATATATATATAGATGTATGATGCAACGACCTTGAATAGAGGGGCAGTCTTAGCACCATACATCCCAATTATCCTATTCTATCTAAGATGGAAAAGGGATACCAAAGAGAATTCTTTCCTGGGGTGCCATTAAGTCTAGGACAGGTCCTGGTATTATGTCCACGATGTCTATTCATTTAGTGCTGCTTTCTGTACAGCAGGACTATAACCTCGTTAAAGTCAACATGTCATACTGCATTAGAACTTCTATATGTCCCTTCTAAGAAAAAGATGTTTAATAACTATTCCAGAACACTCCACAAAACATATGCTTATATAAATTATATATGTGGGGGCTTTTTTGTTTGTTTTTTAAAGAGAGAAAATCTAAGGCTACTCAGTACCCTATGTCATTTTAAAATATTATATTGTGCCTAGCTTTAGCATCACCATAACAAAGAGGATGAAATCCTCTCTAAGAACAGACAGTCGCTTCATAACCTATCCTAAGAGCATCTCAAATTTTAGTTCTCTGGTGCCATTACAGAGGAAAAAAATCTCCATCTACAAACCAGTCTGATTGTGTCCAGAAAAGTTTCTCTGCACAAGGGAACCAACAACCCCAGATGTACATTTCAGCCTTCATTAGCCTCATCAGCATGGTTGATATCCTTTTAGGAACAAGAGAGTAAGGAGGTCCAAGTCTGGACTCACCTTTACACTTGGGGTGAACGTCAAGAGATCTTGCAGGGTGAAATTCTATACAAAAAGGGGATGAGATGCTGACCAAGAGCAGACAGCTTCTTCATAGTCTGTCCTACCTTGCGTCCCCGCTTGGAACATTTACATATCCCCGGCTCCTGGTTTCATGAACATCTTTCTGTATGTCCGGTCAAGGCTTCTTTTATTGTTATGCCACTGCAAGAACTTTCAATAAAGTCCCTTTTATACTGAACATCTACAGATGGGCCAACATATGCCAAAGCCATTGTTGAGCAAAGCCCCAGGCTCATTTTACCGAAGTGCACACAGGGGGCAGTTTACTAAGCCATGCTCAAGCCGAGCTAGACTTAACCAATAGATACGAGTGAGACCAAAAATTAAAGGATAGGAGGCGTTTTGGCTTATGTTCACTTTGCTTTCCTCTTGATAAGTCAAACTTTGAGCTAAATTGGGCTCAGCCTAGCATAAAACAATGCCAGCTCACTCTGCTCTAGTCCATAAGGCATATGATAGATTCCAAATATGTATGTATGGTTCAAATAAAAAACACAGGAATACATCTTTCAAATAAAATCCAAACAAAGGGTACACATAAAGAGGAAGTATGACCTGTTGAATAAAATTGAGCATATATATAAATGTACTATAATCAGAAATAACATTCAGAATATTTTGCCAGTTTCATAAAAATCTTCTAGTTTTTACAAATCCATCCCACTTAAACACTTATTATAACAACTTTTGCTTATGTTCATAAAAGATGAAAGATATTTTGTAGTACAGAATTCCCAATGAGTCTCCACAGGACAGACGCATGCAGTAAGGGCTGTTCCATCTATCAGCATGAGATAAAAGCTCTCTGTCTTTATAAACAGGGTCAGTTATAGATCACAGCGGTGCTACGTGTCTGTGTCTCTCATCTTCAAAATGAGTACAAGCGTGCAACAAAGTTAAAAGTGTTTCTAACCATAGCGCTTTTCCTGCATGGGTTTTGGTTCATTCTACACACAATGACATGAATTTGGAACATGACGAATATTAATTTATTTTCCACCTAATATGGAATTTTGCTGTTGATATTAATACATATTTTAATGATTAGCTATTAATTTACATATTTTAGGCAACTGGTAAGACAATTCAACATCTCCTTACAACAGTTTCATGAAAATTTGACCATATTGATGCAATATGATTGTGTTTTTTGACTAGGAAGTCTTCACTTACATACTCTAGCACGCGAAAACAATTTGCAAGTTGTGTGAGTGCAAACTGGACAGCTATCCCACAAACCGGGCAAATGCCCAGTGTGAGCGTAATCAGCCTCTGGCCTTAAAGTGCCGGGGTCAGTTTTATTTCCCAATCTGGCCCTCTGTGAGGGCATGCAAACTCAAAAGTCTAAAACTTGCGAACAAAGTTAATGCTTGTTTTTGTGATATTTAAGTTAAGCAGTCAACAGGTTTTGTTCAATTTGTGTTTTTTCATCAATTACATACCGTTCAATTGTTTCTATTTGTTTGTTATATGAGCTGAGTTACTTTTTTCCAGTTAACCTATTTATTAAGACTGTTACTGGGGCATACAGAAACAAGGCATATTTAAATCTGTTCATTAGGCTCTAATTAACCCAGCAAGATTTTGACTGAGAAAAAAGAACATTTCTTTTCTTTTTATAATTACCTGGTTTCATTGGCATGTTTTATAAATGTATTCCACAGACGCCTGAGAACTATATACATAAATGTACCGCTGTAAGAAATAATTTCTATAAACTGATATATTACTTTAATTGGTTATTTTTTAGCTCTAACTCAGAGTTGTGGAGGGAGATAGAATACACCAGAGCTGGACGGGTGATGACCAGGCAGCGCTGGCACTTTAAGGCCAGCGGCTGCCAGCTGGATACATGTATTGCCCAATTGGCCACCGGGCGTTTGTCCAGTATGCCAGATGGCAACTCTGGGCCTTGAATGCAGCGTACTACAGGGATATTTCGGTGATTCGTGCGGTTTGGATACTTTGTGGTTTTTAGGAAAGATGGATGAATTTCAAAAGCATAATAACAAATAATAAAGTTAAAAACATCTACAAATGTTGAGAAGATTACCAATGGTTAATTGACTTTCCTTTAACTCATCAGTTTTAGCTGTATTCATAAAACTGAAGAGATTGTTTGCAAATCACTTAACATGAGCCAAAAAAACAAAAAGGTAAATACAGCAGGAGTTCCTTGGTACAGTATCATACAAAAGTCTATCTATGGACGGGCTTTTAAGCTGTAAAGTCCTATAAATACTAAATTCCTGATAATGTTTATCTTGCGTCTGATGCAGGAGACTATAACATTGATCAATACATGGTAATGTTGTGTTGAAAGTATCCCCAATGCCTGTCAAATAGGTTTTAAGGTATTACTGCGAGAAGGTCCATGGGGATCTGCGCTATAATAATACTTCGGCAGAGCGTCCTTTAGCCTGGTCATTTAAGCCAATTAATACTATAATCACTGAAGATAGAAGACCAGTTTTCCAGCCCTTGTTCTCATACACATTTAAGACACGTTCATAGTTTATATATATTTATTTACTTACCTTAAGGGACACTCTAGCTACCATATGCACTTTAATACAAATTTTGTCGTTTCTCCTTGTAAATGGTGGGAATCTGCAGAATTCCGGGTTTTGTCAGGAGAACTCCGGGAAAAGTGGAGCTTCTCCAGTTCTCTGGGTCAATGCCCGAATCATCCGTGTCGCGGAAGCGGGGTCTTGACACTCCCTGCTCCCAGCCCATTTCCCCTTTAAATGGGGCTGTTTCCCGTAATGTCAGTGGGAAAGCCCACTAAAATCAGCATAAACACCTCCCATGTTAGCAGGACCGCCCACCAATGTCAGAGGGACCGCCCACTGACATCAGGTAGCAGCCTTGGCCGCATTCCCAGGTATGCCCATAGCCTCATCCGGCTATTTTCTCCTCGCACACGGTATAGTTACTGTCAGTCAGCTCACCAAACGCTGCTGGAGGAAGTCTGTTTAGACCCCTGTGCGCATGTGTGGAATTTGTTTGTATGGATTTGAATGGGAGTTATGTGCAAAGAAAAGTTGTAAGCAATCCAGGATCATAGGAAGTGAAGAAAACATTGAATAGCAATTACTGGTGGGGGAAGGAAGGGGTGCTGTCCTAGGTCAGGCCTGGGGCAGCTTCCCGCCACTGAATGGCATACATCACCCCTTCGTAAATATGTAATAATTATCAAATAATAAAAAACAAATGTTTGCATTTTGTCTGGATTCTAAGATTAAACAATGTAACAATGTCATTAAAAATACTTTTGTTATTGAATTAACCAAGTATTGATTATTAAATTGGAGGGCTTTGCTCAAATAGTCTTGCAATTAAGAAGAATTAAAAAGATAGTGTCTGTTTAAACAAATATGTTCATGATCTCTGTGTTCCAGCATGCACGCTCTAAATGTGCGGCACTCCAGTCAGTTTTTAAAGCTTTTGACAGTATGCCCAGTCCGTACACGGCCTCACAATAGTGCCGAGCTCATGCGTTTCAATGCTATCAGCCTTGTGCAAACCTCTCCTAGGCCTTTGCTTCCCAGCAGTATCAAGACGGTGTTCTCTTAATGTGAGCAGAATTATTATACAAAGCTCTCAGTCTCCCAAGTATGTAATTCCCAAGCCGCAAATCATTGTATGTAAAATGAATAATGAATAACGGATTCAACTGCGGTAAAATATTTGGAATGCTCGCGTATTTTTTTTCCTCCGCACTTGCTGATTTGTTATCAACAGACAGCAACAATTTGCTTTAGTTGATAGAATTTTATGTTCTGTTACCCGCATTCCATATTATATTAGTTGATTTTTTTTTTCAGAGTGTACATTATGCATTCGTTTTGTGTTTGAAACTGGAGTACCAGCATCACTGAAAAACCAGAATGACAAAAAAAAACATGACGGGAAAATTATATATCTATAGGCCTTCTTTATTAAAGTTGATCAATCGCCTAAAAAAATATTTGCATTAGTTAATAGACTATTGTTGTGACACATTGTTAAGATGTTTATGAGCTTGTCAGTGTTTTTTTAGTGTGTTTAAGGTGTTTTAATAAAATGTTTCTTTTTTTATGAATTATTATTTGAAACACACAGGTCCTTTAGAGCTTTGCGAAATAAAGAAAAAAACACTTCCACTTTCAGGTAATGAAAGAAGAACTATTTTTAACCAAGCGCTAATCCAAATGGTACAAAAAATATATATATATATGCGCCAATGATGAACTGTCCATTTATGTATAAATTTTGTAATAAAATCTTAAAGTCTTCGGCCTCACGGAAATGTAATATGCTTACCTGGGAACTCTCCAGGTTTTGCCTGGAGAATTCCGGGAGAAGCACCACTTCTCCGGTTCTCCAGGTCAACATTTGAATCCTCCGATTCATGGGAGCGGTGTCCTGACACGTCCTGACCCATTTCCCATTTTAAATGTGGGTGTTTCCTGCGATATCAGCGGGAACACCCACTGACATCGGTGTGACCGACCACCGCAAAGGGTAGGCTCCGGGTTGCAGGAGCTCACAAGTCCCCAGGTATGGTATAGTCTGATCCTTCCATGAAATTAGGTAGTAAGAGAATCTAACTCAGAACCATGAAGATGTTTCACATATATCACTTGTCTCTTGTGTTTACAACATAATATTTCCTATCTTTACATGGCTTCCATTACCTGAACAGATTGTCATTAAGAGCTTTGTCACCTGTTTGTAATGTATAAAACAGACTCAAAAGTCCCCTAGCGTGTTGAAGTTCATGAAATATTTCTGCTACATGTCATTATTTTTGTTAGACATTCCCCAGCTGTGTAGTCTTAGCGGGAACATTAGAAGTGGATTCAGTCGGCTTCCAAGAAACTCTCCCACTTCTGCCCCTTTAACGAGGGGCTGAATAAGGATTAGCAAACACAACGTGCCATTGGAACACAGGAGTGATGGGCGTGATAAAGGGTGATGGGAGTGATAAAGGGCCATTGGAACACAGGAGTGATGGAAGTGATAAAGGGCCTCCGTACGCCTATGAAGAGATTCCATTAAAAATCAGCCGTTTCCAGCTACAATAATCATTTACAACATTAACCCCGTCTGCACTGTCTTTCTGATCCATTTCATGTTATTTTCATGGACAAAATTTGCTTTTCCGTAAAAAAACACAAACACAAGAACATTTCTAAGTGACCCCAAACTTTTGAACGCTAGCATATATACTGAATATTTAGCCCAAAATGCTGTAATTTTAGCACATTAGGAAGAGTGCCCGTTGCTGCCTTAGAAAAGTCTTGTGATTTATAAAGATTTTTAACAAAAATATAATTTTGTAAATGTGCTCTGTTTTATTCTTGGCAGAAAAGGAAGTAATAGCGCACAGAGGTCCTTATATCCCTAATATCCAGTAGAATTAGATTTAAAATCTTGTGCCAGGTTTTATAATGACACATTCCCCTATTTGTCACTCTTAGCTCTGTCCTACAAATAAGCAATTTCTGTCAGTTCATCACGCCACAAAGAGCTATTTGCGAAGAAATATTACGGGGTGAAATCGTTAACGCACAAGAATGTTCTAGCTCCTGCCACAAAATAGCAGCATTTCACATGCACTTTTTTTAACTGCGGAAAGCTCAAAATGTAAAAATTTTAAAATGAGCTAAATAAGTTACGTCAGCTTATTAATTTGAATATATGTGGTTCAATGCATGCAGGTAAACAACTATAACAACCTCCAATATTTAGGATTTATTAGCCATGATTAAAGATCCACTACATTTAGGACGATCAGGAAATGTTCTTATCCATTCTTCACCGGCAATGCGCCGGCTATAAACCTCTTTCAAATACCAAAACATAAAAACCTGTCAGCCTTAATTAGGGCTCCCACTATCTGACATTAATCTTCTACCTGGCTCTTCAGCTTTAGACCGCAAATAATATTTCTTCGGGCTATTTAGAGGTTTGCCAAAAAAAATCTAGTTTGTTACAAGAACCCCTCGATAATAAGACCTGCATTTTGGAGCAGGAGGTATCAGCTGAGCGGAAAATCGTAACTCACAAAGACAACGGAGAGTGACCACTTCTAAGCAGGAGGGTATAAATCTATATCAATATTTAGGGCTTTATATTATGTGATAATTATCTCTCTGCATGGCTGAGGTGTATGCCGTCGACTGCAGCAATAAAAAATTACTCGAATGCCGGAGGGCAAAGAGTTAAAATCGGAGTGCTGTATGATTGATGACCGCATTTGTAGGCTTAAGTACGTAATAAATAGGCATAAAGCAGAGGGGTGAAGGATTTAACACACATAAATGTAGAGTGGAGACAATATGAGACACATTGTATCAATCACTGCAGGGTCACTGTGAGGATGGAGTTGTGTTGACGAGAAATATATCAAATGTGTAAAGAATGATTATTAAACTAAAGCCTACTCAATAATACATGAGCAAGACCATTGTTGCCAGCATTCTCTTTGGTTCCATTGGGCCCAGATGTAACAGTGATGTTGCTGTTGATGGAGTATAACCAAAGCCGTTCTTTGCACTTGACTAGCATTGGACATGTGCACCCACCGGACAACCAGATTCTCCAGCCGCTGTCAAAGACTTGACTAAATGGTGTCCATTGGATAGTAAGGAAACTAAAATTAAATAAATTAATATCAGTAAATGGTACGCATGCAATAATGACTAGAATATTGACACAATTTCAGTGCTACAGTACAGGGTTACTAGAAATGGCTTCTTAGTGTACACAAGAAAACATTTGTATTGCTTCATGTTAGAAGCCCACGTGATGGTCAGTGCTTCCCGGCAGAAGTATTCGATCCAAACAAATTCCAGTTCAGCCATGATCTATGTCGTTCTCTGTATGCAGTATATCATCGTGAAAGATAAAACTGAGCGGCTGCCAGGAACACTATGTAGTTATGTGAATCCAATAATATGTCTCTTATATTCCCTGCTATCCTGGGACATCAATCAGAAGGCAACAAACATGTGTTTAATTGCCACCAACCAAAAAAGGAATTTCTGTACTGGACACTAGGCTGCTGCCTAGTGCCTCAAACAATTCATGGGTTCTAACATGGTTACACTAAGCCATCTAGCATACCTTCCCTCTTTGGGATCCAAATCCCTATGTCCTTCTGATGTCCCTCTTCTCAGAAGGTTTTTTGGGTATGGAGGGGAAGGCATCTGAAAATATATCACTGGGTATGAATCTGTCCAAGTGTTCTAGAGTCCTAATTTCACAATAATGAAAAAGAAGAAAATATACTTTTTTCCAAATATATAGTGTTAAATACATTCTTTTTCTTCTAAATGTCTTACTCATTTAAATAAATTTCCTTATTTTAATACAATTTGAAAAGAAAATATTTAAAAAAAAAAAGAAAAGTAAAAGAAAATTAGCATCAATAAAAAAAATCTAGAGTAATATATTATTATAAAGAGATTCCAGATTTAAAAACAAGGGTCTTGAAAATAGAGAAAATTTATCTTATTAACCAAAAGTGTCAAATACTATCATACTTTTAATTATGAGGATGGATGCTATTTTACCTACCATTAATTTTTAGAAATTAGTTTTGAGACATAAGTTAAAAATATTGTATCCTGAAATAACTGCAAAATCTATGTTTCATCTTTTTTTTGAAACAGTGGGCGTTGCAAAATATATAGATGCAAAATAATATGACCTTTAAGCAAAGTGTTTCAGAAAATTCAGTTCTAAATTAATCATGCGTATTCTACTCAAGATTATACTCAACAGGGAGATCTAAACGTCTACAGTATATGGAATTGTTTTTAATGTACTTGTCCATGACTAACAAAAGGAACCAGTCCTTGATCTCATCTTTGATTCAGGCTACCCATATGCCTAGCCCACCCATGTTTATATTCCCTTAATGTGTTAACTTTTTACCCTTCTGTCTACCAAAATCTCAGCAAAGTAAAACTTCCTTACACCTTAAAACGTCATTACATCTAAGCCTCTAGTTTCAGACTTCGACATCTTGTTCTAACATTTCTCCTCCTTCACTAAGTATTTTAATGTTTCTATCCACCCAGCTATATGTATTAACAAACATGATAAAAAAACAAAAAAACATAAAATTAAAATTACAATTCAAAGAGCTATGACTACACTTTTTAGGTTGACATTGTTTTTGTTATGCGATTTTGGTGATCAAGTGGCACTCACCATGCCAGGGACTTGATTACAATGCTTTGGGCAGTAGATACATGTAGTATTGTTGCAAAGTGATGTACCTTTTGGGTCTTGCAGATTTTTTTTTCTTAATTTTTTTACTAAAAAAGTTACAATCAATTTTTAACATTTGTAAATAAGACAGTAACAGTTCATGCTCAATAAATAATATATATATATATATATATATAATTATTTTTTTTTTCCTTTCTTATTCCCGTGTTCTCTGATTCTTGCTATAAGGGATATTCCCAGAATCCCTGCCAAGGACACACGCACAGCTGGAGTGCAGTGAGTCTGACAGCATCACAGCTGGCAGCTGGAAGCCCCCAAACGCACTGCCTCTATAAAAAGAGCACTTCTGAAATCTCGACAAACACAAAGCACAAAGCATCCCCTGTGTCGCATACATTTAATTTGGAAAACGTTGCTGAAAAAATATTGCTGAAACGGCTTCTGTGTGGTCTTGGTCGGCAAAATAAAGCCAGAGAGAGAGATAATTCATATTGGCCTCGGAGAATATTCAACGTCTCAAAGGCTGCTTGGCATTAAATAAATTATTTCATCATCGCCTAATGGCAATTAGCTCTCTTGTTACCATTATAAAGAATAACGTCTGTCAAAGTTGTAGGTTGAACTGGTAACAATCTTTCCATCAATGAGAATTTTAATGTTCAGTTTCACCTTAGTTGAAATGTAAAAGAAAATAAATTCCTCTAAAATTAATTATTTCATCCCAGTATTTAATTTGAATAATTACTATATGTAATGAAATTATATTTGTATGTGCTTTCTTGAAACCTACATACATACACACACATACATATATATATTGTATGTATGTATAGATAGATAGATAGATAGATAGATAGATATGTATATAAATAGATAGACAGATAGATAGATAGACTGCTGACTCATTTTTAGTAAAAAATATAATTAATTTATATATATAATGACATTATGTGTATAATGAAATGTACACTTTTTATATGAATATAGTGTATATGTGTGTACAGTGTGTGTGTGTATATATATATATATATATATATATATATATATATATATATATACACAGTAAATAGCCTATTTTTTTCTCCTGAATTGTTGACTTTCAGATACTTTATCAGAAATATGAATATATCATTCATCAAGAGCTAAATAGAAAGACATACAGACTCACCAACGTATGTTTTTAAAGGTTCTTGTGAAATGTTCCTTCTCCTGGGGCAAATTGACATCAGGTTCTAGCCTATTTTTAATGTGCTGCATATGTCAGGCCGATAACCTTTATTAAATAGTTTATTCATCATCGTTTTGCTTATATAAAACCAGACTGACATTTGATTCACTTAAAGCTTTGCAAGACAGTAACAAATGCCAATCAGTGCATAAACGTCGAAGACAGGACAATGAGTGAGCTTTGAAAGCTAATGTGGCCTCGTGGCTCATTTACCTCCTGCCCGTCTGTTTTCATTCCACGACTCCATGTGGTGGGGAAAAAAAAAAGTTTATCTCGTTGGTTTATTAGGAAAGTTAAACGCTATCAATGCCAAAAAAAAAAAAAAAAAAAAAAGAGGATTATAAATGAGAAGTCAATATCAGATCCGCGCACCCTCCAGTGATAACTGCGAACTGCTTGTCCCGTACTCTACCTTAGAATAGTCCACACCTGTTGACATCAAGATGCCAAAAAAATACATGGAAAAGAGCAAACGCACATTTTATACTTCAGGGCAAGTCCGACTGCCAAAATGACAGGTTGCTTTGCAGCTGAAGGCCCGGAAAGCCACGGGACATTGTCTACTCCGCAAACTCCAACAGCGCCTGCGGGCACAGTGCTTACGGAACCCGATCATTAGCATTATCATTACACTTTAGTGTTATGGAGCCGAATTGTCAATGTACTGGTTAATCTGGACTAATGAAAACAGGTTACCCACTCAAATTAATTCAGCACATGGTGCTCGGTTTACAATCCCAATCTTGTTTTCTTTGGACATGAAAAAAAAGAAACCAAAACAGGTTATTAAGAATGTAGGCTATAGATCTGATTTTTTTACGGCAACCATCTAAATGTTTGTTCATGTTGCTATGCAACACAACTATAAATGTGCGTAATAATACATCCTTGATCCTAATATTTCTGCGAGAATCGGTTCATGTTTATAAAATGGCAAAAATATAAAAAAATAAAATAAAAGTAGAACAGTGGAAAAAATGTAACATATCGCTATATAATATTGTTAAAGGTTGTATAATCTTGCTGCCAAAGTTGTAACAAGTCATATAATTTCCACAATTAAGATTGTTACATATTTGCCCTTTTTCATTTAAAGAACTTTACTGCCCCTTAAAAAAGAATGCATATTAAGGTATTTGCATTCTTCAAAAACTAAAAAAATACTCAGCTTAGGTAAAAGCTGCAGCTCTCCAGCTGCCCTCCTTCTCCGCAGGTCTGATGATTCCTGCCAGTGATTGGATACTATTTCATCCAACTGGGGCGCATATACATTCTCTTCTATAGGAGGTAGTAAAGATTACTATGCACCATATCCTGGTGCCGTCTTCCACTTCCACCCCATGTCACAAGAAGCCTAAGCTAAGCACTGGCAGAAAAGCACTCTCATAGAAATCAATGTAAGCACTTTCCACCCATGTTCAAGGGGTGACAGCAGCATTAGCCAAGGCATCTCTGGACATATCCCATGCATGGTAAATGGCTGGAGAGTGGGGAAAGGGGCAAATGCCAATATGTATTAAGTATTGACCCGCCATGTATTGTGGGGGGGGGTCATAACTGAAATGTAAAGGTACCATCCAGCTATTGTACCCATTAAAGAGCATATGATGGCTATAGTGTACCTTTAATTGTGTTATCAATGTATCTAAAAATCAAATCTCGTTTGGTTACACCGAGAGACTTTTAGCCATGAACCTCATAATTCCTGGATGCCGAGCGGAGCAAACATATCCTTGTCTGAATTTTCACATCATTGAAATAATAAATCCAATTAACACAATTGCAAAACAGATTTCGTGTGCTGTGCTGCGCAGCTCATCTGTTTTTCATTTACTACTTCCAGATGTTTACATGAAGAGGTGCCGGATTCTGCATAATCTATAATGTTGCAAAACTACGATGATTGTTTAATTCCCCCTGTAAATCTGTTTATAGGCTCAGTTCTTTCCAGCCGATTGCGGCTCCAAAGCCAAAAAACACAAGTCATTTGATTTTTCTCTTTGTATGCTTCGAGTAGAGCTCCGTGATAAGGATTGTGGTGGGAGAACAGAGAGACACAAAGAACTAGCACTAAACATAAAAGCCGCAGCGAGGCGGCACGTTATTCCTCCAATCTTGTAACTGAAATCCTCCCTTCCATGCTCTACTGAAAATAAATTAGGAATTTGTCATCGCTAATTTAAATTCAGAGGGGTAAAGGGATAGAAGTTTCGAGAACATTCGAAAGAGGGTTAATACCAAGCTTTGTTGTCTACGCCGCAGACTCCTGGGCAAAGCTCTTGAAAATTTAGTTGCATTTCAATACGGATTATATCCAGATTTTGAAAAAAAAAATGATCTAAGCTTTTAGATAATTCCTACCTCTGTGAAGCTCCTTATCATTTCTGTTGATTAGATGAATTTCTTTAATAGATATGATAAGAGGTTCACACTTCTATATAACAGACAGAAAATTAGTTTTTTTTTTTCTTATTTATTTCTGAAGACTTGCTCCATTACTAATTCTGTCTAGATTTTGAAGTTTCCAATCCGTTCAATGAGTTTTCCTGGTTTAAAAGGCACAATTTCAAAAGTAGATGAAATGATCCATTTTGTATAGTATAAATGAATACATTTTTAATCATATTACCAAGATGATGGTAGATAAGATAGAGGTAGAGTGGTAGAGGTAAATATAGTAAGGGGATTTAAACATGCATGATATAGGCATAAAGAACTGATTAAAGAGTCATTAAAAAGCCTAAAAGAAAAAGGGGGTCTCGTTTAAGGGTGGAAGGCTTTGTATATAAAGAAATTGTACTTTAATATAAGTTAAAACAATTCTAACTATTTCAAACGGGAGGAATACGAGGACAATACCAGCCGCTCTCAGATGACCTGTTCATTAATGGAACTGTGCAGGGAATAAGAGGTCATCTATTCAGACATGAAGAAAGTAATATTCACTTAAAGCAGTGAAAAGGGTAAAAATGTAGAATCTATAGATTCAATAGATGCCTTTAAAGCCATGGGCTACATGATATATATATATATATATATATATATATATATATATATATATATATATGTATATATATATATATAATCTACCGATCTCTTCTTTTTGCAGGATATTAGCTTCACGTTGCTGCATACATCATTTAGTTGATTTTTTTTAATTGGGTTTAGTTAGTGTTCTATAAAATAAAATATAAGTCACAGATCTACTTACATCAGCAACCGTTTTTTGCTTTATGTAGAAAAAATAGAATAGAAAACATATTGTGTCGTGCAAACCATGGGTGCCCTATGGCCTTAAACTCAGTATTTCAAAACCAGAAAGAAATATTAAGTAAATGTACTTTTCATTTTATTAGGTTTGTCACTGGTACTTGACATTATCTCCCCAGCAGAGACAAATCATATGGCATCTGATATTTCAATAAATACTGACCTTCAAAGCATGATGAAAAACAACCTTAAGGTGCTAAAGTGTCACGCTTTGAAATAGCTGGCACATTCCTGTAAGTCGTCAGTTATTGGAACTGGATTGCTTACTCCAGTTTCCTATTTGGAATGTGTGATAATGAAGTTACAAAACGGAATGTCATATGCAAGGAAAATAAAACTTCATAAAATAATTTTAATGTACTAAGTTAACGATGGCTCCGATTTTGCAGGTCTTCTCTGTTCAATATTAGATTCAATAACCATTGGCGATTACGCATATATATCTATTTCTGAGCGACTCAGGAACTCACGGGGATATACGGTAGGCTCAAACAAGTGAGACGGGGCATCTGGATGCTACCAGGTGTCCTTTTATGAGATCGACTGGCAGGCAAGCAGAAAAAATGTCCAATTCCCTGCTAACATGTAGGGATTAGTAACTGTGATGTCATAGTAGCTCCCCCTTTACCCCATTTTCCATACATTTACTAAGTGGAGCAGGACTTTTTTTTTTTTTTAGATAAAATAGTTTTTATAAGAGTTAATATTTGGTTCGGCAAATATGTAAATAAAATGAATTAATATTTATTTATTAATTTATTACCATTCGATCATACGTATGTATAAAGATTTCCTATGTGACCTCTTGTTTATAATGTACTCTGACTTTGAGGGGATAAATTACCACCCCCCCCCAGCACTGGCACTTCTTTTGTATTAAAAATGCTTTCTTCTTGGTTTTCTATGGTGTACAAAGTAAGTCATTCTCGATATTCCTTTCTATATTACACATATAAGCACCGTAGGAAATATGTTGTATTAAGATAGCTCAATTGATCAATTGATTAATAGATCGGTTATTGTTAATCTTTCGATATTGTTTGCAGATATGCTTTTACCAGCGTGACATTCCTGAATGTTAACAAATTACTCCCTTCTTGGTTTGTGCCATATCCGCAGTCTGCTGCCCTTAGAGATGCTACCAGCAAGACATTCTCAACAGATTGCCCCCCGAGGAGATAAAAGTCTACATGTTCTTAAAGGGATTGGTGTGGTAGTTTTTGCCGTTGTTCAATTATTCAAATTATTTTGATGTTTGGTTGCCTCCAAGCAAACATACATAGCATTTTTTTGTCGAAAAAAAAGTTGTTCCATTGAAAAGAAAAGAACAAAGGTGAGTTTCAAGCTGAGATGTTGTGTGGGAGGAATATAAGTGTTTCTACATGACAAAACAGAAAGTTTATACCAGGTCATTCTATAAAGAGTCAGGAAAAGAGCAAAAAAGTTCTACCGCCGACCAAAACATGCTGACTTACAAAGAGTGATACTCAAGGATATTTGAGAAAATGTGAGGTGATTGTATAGCGAGCAGGAGCCAATAAGTGAAAGACTCTTCAAATGTTGCACGTCGTTCTAAAAGAAACATTAAAGTACACAAGTTGCTTCAAAATGTCTGTTCTTTCAGGACAGAGAAAACCCAAAGCCAATAAATAAAATAAAACTTGTGATGAGTTTATGTGAGAAATAATCCCTGGGTTTCAGAATTCAAAGCTACGCTCTATACAATAGTTCTATATTCGGCCTAGAGAATAATGGTACATCTTGTAGTAGAATATTAAAGCTGCATGGCCCTGGGCTTGTCAAATTATTATTTTTTTTACTATTTTGGTCTGTCTGCCCACATATTTCTTGTTTTCCATTCTTTTTTTTCTTTTTTTTTACGTTTATCGAGCAACTACCTGGATGACTGACTATTGCTTATTGTCATACAGTAACTGGCCTGTTACTGTCTGTTTAGTCCTGTATTGTGACTAAAGAACCTGCAAATATGCGCAGCAAAAAAATACAGAAAGGGGAGCGCACAACCTAAAAAGATTCAGATGAATGAATTCAGACCAAGGAAAACACAAAGTAAGAATTCAGCGCATACCCAGCAAATACCATTTAAAGAAACCCAGATATCTAAGGCCCATTGTACATCGCTACGGAATATGATGGCACTATATAAAATAAAAAGTAATAATAAATATCAAGGATTCCATTACACGATATGGCCATATATTGCTTAGCCCACCACTTTCTCAATTTTGATTAGTCTTATCACTTATAAGTCTTATCTTATGATGGATAAAGTATATTGCTTTGACGTAGTGGTGAGCTTAACGAGATTTTGGGTCAAAACACCAGAAAAAGAGCAGGGAAGAAACACCTGAATAAAGGTAGCAGTTGCAAAAACACAGTAGTTCAAAGTGTCAATGTATATTAATGCGTTTCCCTCCTTGTACTGCTATATCATATTTGGGATAAAATGGAGTGTTCGTCATTCAATGCAATAGTGGTGATTTGTCACACTATATAAATGTTTCTGGATTTAAGGAACTGTAAATAGTTACAATAAGAGGGAACAAATCGAGCTACTTGCTGACTCAGGACACATCATAATACACGAGGCTACCATCTCTGGAGTAGATAATGCCTTCTTAACCCAAATGGATATGATAATCGTGGATATGATAAAGAATCAAGTAATGCATTTTTCTTTTTTTATTCTGGAAACTCTAACTCTGTTTTCTAAGCTGGGTGAGTTTGATTTCACACCAGGAAAGTCCGAGAATTTTGTCGTATTGATTTTTCTTTTTTATAAAAGGTTATTTACTGCTACAGGCAACTGTGGGACAGTTTTATTGTTGTACCAACTCCCATAGCTAGTGACAGAAATAGGGGACAATTTTTTGTAACAAGGAGCTTAGCTAGAAATACTATATATAATACAATATACAAATAATACAAAAACATCATATAACGTCAAATGAAAACCAGCTATACCTTGATCAATGTATCACTTTATATATTTAATTTAATGTGATATAAGATGGTTGTAAGCTGACGGAAAATACTTTATGTCAGCAAACTAGTTCAAATCCCAAATTAGCTTAACGCCAACACAAGCTCTTCAAGAACAAATTCAGTTTATTAAATCAAATTAAAGAAAATAGCATATGCTATGTAAATGTATATATTACAAGAACTGTTTATTTAACAATGGGTTTATATTTATTCTGTCTGAATATATTCACTGACAATCACTAATGGGAATTAGTAGACAACATTAGATGTAGTTGTTTGAACTGGAGTTCATGCATGGTAGAACAACAACCAAATAAATTATTCATCAACTCTTCACTTTAAAGTTGCCATTAAAAAAGGAACCAATCCAAGTAATGGACTTAACACCGAAATATATTGTGACTTTATCAGTATGGCTCATGTTGTCATCTCAAAATGATAGAAGGAAGAATAGAAAATAAAGTGTTTTTTTCCAAGGACTCATCAAATTCTCATCAAAATACTACAGCTTTGAAAGATACCCTATTGGCAAAATTAGCATAAATAGCAAAAAAAAAACTTTTATTATAAAAGACATAGTCCCATAGAGGGATATAACACAGACAGAAGAAACCAGGAGGATAGATATACAGTGCAAGAGTGTAATGAAAAATATAACAAATTAATTGCATAAAATAAACATACACACAAAAAAGCAACTCTCTTGGAAATGACCCTTACGAAATCCATGCACAGATAGTATTTGTAGATAAGGGATAGCTTCCTAGAAACCGGCCCTCCACAGCAAGAAAGACAACCAACTCCATTATTCTTATCCACAGATACAACAGCAAGGAAATCCAGGTCGACTGTTAATCAGATATACTGTATATAGAGCAATATCACTAAAAATATAAAGTATACTCATAACCCAACATGTTTCATTGGACCACCAACTCCTTTATGCCAATTGGAATCTATGTTATATCTCAAGACGCTTAGGTGACCCAAAATATTCCTTGTAGTTCATTTGTCTAGACACACAAACTTATGAAAGTGTACATAGATCTAGCTTTATTCTAGGGCATGTTGCTTTCTAGCTTCTTTCATTTTAAAGGACATGTACGATTCCTAGTGTTCTCTAATGAATAAACATGTTGGCTTGGTTTTCCGTACAGAAACATTTAGATTTTATGTCCCTCAAATATAGGGAAGGTAATATTGCAGCTGTAATAAATAAAAAGTTGATAAAATACTGTAGGATTTCATTGAACTTATAAATTGTTAGAGCTACTTGTGTTTTTTAAAATGATTAATGACAGATCATAGAGCATAGAATGGGTCATTCATCAGTTTGTGTTCTCTTTCTAGTATCCACAAGAGCCTTAGACACAGACTTCCCATGATTACAAAATGGGTAGAACCGTTAGAAGATCCACTATAAATAGTGAAAGACATGTACATTCTTCATTGTCCCAAGGCACAACAGGGTAGATAGTGTGTTTATACCAAGAGTAATTCCATAAAATAATACAAAAATAATTGCAGATCTGTTAACTAATTCGTGGTTTGGATTAGATGGAATATGAGGTTATTGGCTGATATCAATCTCACCAAATCAAAAGTTTCCAGCAGGACCATATGTGGAGGAACATTTTAACTCACCAACTTCACCCTCCATTTTGAAAGGCCAACCCCAGTGAATGTCTCCTACAAGACGTGCTGTGTTTGTCTTTTATAATGCACAATTATTGCGGAAAGATTCATACAATTTCATGTCATTGACGATTCACCTGTTAAATGCCGCAAAGTCCATTATTCTGGTTAATTGGGAGAAGAGTGAGAAACCTCCCAATAAACACGGTTGATTTTATTAGGAACATGGAAGGTCTGATTCTTACTCCCAGAGATTATGATGCTCAACATGAAAAGAGATGGTGCCGCTCTTTTACATATATGCAAACTAATGACGTGAGCTGCTTGTTTTAATAGTACTTTTTTCTGGGTTTGGAACTTACCAAGCTCATAGCCATTATCTTAGGGGGTAATTGAATGAGATGGGCTCAATAACAATCCTATTTCTAACAAAATTCAGTATAACTACATGAAATCAACAATTAGTACCTAATTGCATTGCATTGTGAACTATGGCTGTATAGTGTATACAAAAAACAAAAACTGTCTGCGCTTCTCACCCTAATAAAGTTGGCAACAAATATATAAACATAATATAAATGAGAGGTTTTGGTTATATGAATTGGCCAAAGCATAATTAAGCTCACCCGCCACGTCAAGGCACACTCTCAATAGGGTGAGAACCTACTCTCACTTCCTACATAGTGGACACACAAAGCAGTTTATACTGCTACCAAAACCTTATTAATGTGTTGGGGGAGGTGCAATTAAACCTCCTCCCCATTAACCCCTGGACAGCAAGCTGCAACCAGACTGATGAGGCGCCAACAACCTCAAATATGTGCAAACAGGGAAAAGAAAAAATGTCGGTGCGCTAAGCTAGTCACAGGCTCAAATAATACAAATATGTAATACGAGGCCTACCAAACAGGTGTAAGCATGCAGCAAGAAACAGTGTATTGGCTGTACAATGTATACAAAAAACAAAAACTGTCTGCGCTTCTTACCCTAATAAAGTTGGCAACAAATATATAAACATAATATAAATGAGAGGTTTTGGTTATATGAATTGGCCAAAGCATAATTAAGCTCACCCGCCACGTCAAGGCACACTCTCAATAGGGTGAGAACCGACTCACCTCCTACATAGTGGGCACACACAGCAGTTTATACTGCTACCAAAACCTTATTAATGTGTTGGGGGAGGTGCAATTAAACCTCCTCCCCATTAACCCCTGGACAGCAAGCTGCAACCAGACTGATGAGGCGCCAACAACCTCAAATAGCGCACCGACATTTTTTCTTTTCCCTATGGCTGTATAGTACTACATGGACCGTGATTCCCTTCCCCACTGTTCCCTCCTCTTCTCCTTATCGTTCCCCAACTTTCCAATCTTTCCTTCTTCACTATTTCTTTACTGGTGCTTATTACTACATGTACAATACGTTTGTAAGTCATGGTACACTGTAGTACGGTTATTGTATTTCTCTCTCAATAAGATAAAAAAATAAAATAATGTGTAGTAAAAAGTAAAGCACAATTTTAGTGAATTTGTCCCACTTCTGCTAAACAGATTGAAACATATCAATGACGAGTGACAAAATGAATTTGTTTTAATTCATTCCAAATTCCAAAATGGTACCAAACATGTTCTATGTTCTAACAATTGTAATTAAGGTCATAAAGGTTTTAATAGCGAATCCATTTCCTGTACTCAGTGTCCCTGTTTATAATGCATTATCTGTGGACAGTACGTACAAAAATATAGTACAGAGAAAGAATATGTAAAATAGCCTTAACAGCAAGGTTGATATAAAACCTTAGTGAAAAGAAAGCTAATTGGAAAATACAATTCAGTCCAAACCACAGCTCATTGCATAATAAGAAGCTAAGATAAATATTACTCATCTTCTCTTAAATATCAAACCTCAAGGAGCTTCTCCTGAGTTGATCCTGTAGAATGCATAAGAAATGTGGGAAAATACTTAAAACACTCCTTGTATATTATATGTTCATTAAATAGGGCTAGTTCACCCATTCCTGCAGAAGTTCACTTGGGCTTCCCCTTCACGAAGCATATTGTGTTAAAACGTTTACCACTCCTTTAAACTCCCTATTTTGTAAACATTGTGCGTTAACAAATTGTTAGGAAATGTGTGAAATTGTACATGTACATATCACATTCTATATTAAAAAGTTCATCAATGGAGATAAATAATGTTCTAGCTTTTCAATTCGAGAACCTCCTGGATGAAATGTCCAAATAAATCTGGTTCACTTTACTACTGGTTCTTTACCATGGTATCGAAGAGTCCAATAAGTCACCAGAACTCCCCTTTATATCCCAAAGCAAATCTAACATAAATCATGTAAATAGCTTCTATTCTAGAAGGAGATACATTCTGCCCCACCATCGGCATTCTTGGTCTGATAAGCAATGCTACCCACGCTAAACTGTTCATTGCATTTATCCTCTATTTCTTCCCTTAAGTTAGAATGAACATACAATCTTTCAAGGTATTTTAGAAAAAAAAAATCTGTTTCCGAATATAAAAACATATAATTTAACTGCAGATGAGAACCACTCGACCAATCTAGTCTCCCCATTTTTAAGTATAATATATACACATTTTGTGCAAAAAATGGATACCATGATACCAAATATAGCACCACACAAAATAAACTCAAGTATTACTCATGATGAAGAATCGTTTATAATTGTTACACTAATCATATAGCCTGTTAACCAATTTCTTTTAACACAGGTGTATCAGCATGTGGCAGGTGTTCCAAATAATGATGTCTTCTCTGAATCACATGTCAACTTTCAGGTGCAAAAATCTCCCTGAAGAGAAATGAACATTTTTCAGATACTCTGACTAAGCCATTTCTTATAAAGAAAACACCTGTTTATAACTAAGACACATCAAACAGTTTACAAAACAACAGTTTTTATCGTGTACATCTGATGCCTGTATAAAAATAGACAAAACGGGAACCTTAGAAAAGAAGGATGAAATAGAAAATATATGTAGCCCAAACTAAAACTAGCTTTTTTCTGAGGTATCAATGCATGGCATGTTAAAGAAGAAGTTCAATGGAACAGTTTTATGTGATACTTTACCTGATCAAACACTACACTAAGCCAATTTTTTTTCTTCACACTGATAAAATCTATTCTTTCATAGAGATCCATTGGTTAGATTTCTTTGTTGGAAGCCCAAGGTGCTGTGTGCTCAGTTAAAAGTCATGAAAGGAACCACCTTTTTTTTTTTTTTTTTTTTTTTTGGGAGCCCGAGGTGCGTGCTCCTTTGGTGTTGTTCCGTGCTGTGAGGCATCGGAAGCCCAGAATACGAAACCAGACAACCCCCCCATGGGGGGCCGGATCTTTGAGTCTTTCCCCAAAGGGTGAGGCCCCCTTAGCCTTCAGGGCACCCCCACAAGGGAGTAACCCCATTTAGGCTTCACTGCCTCAAAAGAAAAACAGTGATCCAAAAAACGTGAACGTGGCCTCGCTGTGAGTCAAAGAAACGGTGAAGACCAAAAACAAATTAATGGGCACACGTGTAAAAACATAGTGAATGTATAAATTAAATAAAATAAATAAGGGCAGGCCATTTCTGGCCTAGCCAGATTCAAAAATAGAATTCTTAACTCCAAGCCCAGAAGGTACAAGGAGAAGAAGTGCAGGAAGGACGCCAGTGGAAAACATGCGCTCACCGTGTGCAGCGGCGTGCATTACTGCCAGGGCGATTTAACACCTCAGGCTCCATGCTTTCCCGGCCCCAAGGCCAGAGGATCTATGGTTTCCCCCTTCCTATAGGGTACTACACTTGATCTTAGCCAAAAGGCCAAGAAGCAAAAGGAACCACCATAGCCATAATAAAAAGAGAAGGCACTGTCCCACAGAAAAAAAAAGAACCAACTTCATGACAGACATAATCAACACCAACCTCCAAGAACCCTACATAAGACCTGCGGTGACTCAACATTTAAAAAAACAGAATATGCAAAACACAATATGCAGAGTACATGCAAATTAGGATACAACAAAAGAGAGCTCCTGCCAAATCAGGTACAGGGTGACTTAAACATAAATCCAGGTGGAGAAACCAGATCTTGCACTGAAATTAGCGTCCACAGTGTTTTCTATGAAGAAATCAGTAAAATATAGATATAGCAATGGCATTAGATATGAGTTATTTGGACTTCACTAAGGCATTTGATAAGGTTCCACACAAAAGGTTACTGTACGAATTGTCGGAAATAAGATAGAAAAGAGTTGTAAATGGAAACTTTCCAAACTTGGCCCAGGTATTAGGTGGAGTAACTCAGTGGTCTGTCCTGGGTCCTCTTCTTTTTTATTTGTTTAACAATGATCTCCTATGTTGCTTCTCTGAATGAGGATTTAGACAGTGGGGTCTGGGCAGGCAAGGGACAAATACAATACAAAATACAAATTCAGTACAGACAAATGTAAATGTATGCATTATGGGAAAAATAATAGCAATGCATCATATACTTTAAATTATATCTCACTGGGAAAAAACTACTAAGGAGAAAGATTTAGGAATAATTGACAATAGACAAGAGACTTAGTGCTCAATGCCAGTTAGCAGCTGCAAAGGCCAATAGGATAAAATGGGATATTGACTCTTCTTGCCACTTTATAAGTAAGACTTCACCTTGAATATATGGAGCAATTCTAGGCACCAGTCCTTAAAAAAAGGACATTATGGAGCTAAAAAAAAGTGCAATGTAGGGCCACAAAATTAAAAATGGGATTGAAAGGTCTAAAAAAAGAGACTAAAAAAAGTTGTTACTACATATGTTAGAAAAACACAATCTTAGGAGGGATATTATAAAATTCTATAACTGGGTGCAGGGCATTGGCAGAAATGTACCAGAGATTATCCACTGAAAAGAAAGCCTGAAGCAACTCTAAAGAATCTTAATTTTGTATAATGCCAGCCATGTAGTTTGGGTCTGTGTTTTTTATGTCCCATTGTTTTCTTGAACATATTGCACATTTTTGTTTTGTGTAGATATGTAACACTTTTTGTTGAGTTTAGTCTATGGTGTGTATGCACTGGAAATGTTGTATTACAATTTTTGGTGGGGGAGGCTGGTTTGAAGACTTCATTGTTTCTCCTCTTCAGTGGAGGACCAATACGATCTAGCTTTTCTACTTAAGCGTTGGCCAAGGAGAGAAGAAAAGGGCTGTAAATAGTCATGTGGGGTGTCACTGCAGAAGAAGACAATTTGAAAGCTGGTGGTCCACTGTGGCCTTATAACAGCACGGACTGTGGGAAGCGTGATACCTTGGAGCTCAAATTAAAAACAAAAAAACCATCTCCTAGGTGGAAAATAACAGTCTGGGGGTATCCTATAGAGTTGTATTTATTTTCTAGGGCTTAAAATAGCAGTTGTGGCTTTTACCTGTGACACCAGCAATTTACCTTCCACAGTCTTCCACCTGATGGAAAGCCATAATTCTTCTATTGTTTACTATAATCATACAGAATTTCTGTTCACACAATTTTCACATTGGTTTAACAGATGTACTTACTGTATGTTATGCAAATATATTTAAAAAGGACATCAAATGAATGTATTAATTTTAAAAAAACCATAAATTTCAAGAAATGTGACATGCTGATTAATTATTAAAGCTGTTTATCAGAAAGCAAAGATTAAAAGAAAAGGCGTGAAGAAAACTTTCTAATGAGACACTCTCTATTGCACTGAACTTAGCTTGTGTTAAGTGACTCCAAGTCAGTGAAACCTTCTGGGGCTCCTAAACAGACATAGTAAAGTGCAAGGAAATATACAAGGTCCTTTTCAAGGATTGCAAACAAAGGAATACAAAGCAAAGGAAAACAAAGGCATACAAGCCTTCTTGTGTACAACTGTCTTCGTTTATTACTGAGAACCACTCCAAATGGCTCTGCGAAGAACTCCATGTCTCTCTTTTTCTTGCTTCCCCTGTGGACAATCGAAGGGACAAGTGGGATGTCTAAATCTCTTACAGCTCTTACACCCTGGTTTATGTGGATGGGTAGAAGTGAAACTAGGCTTGAAATCAATAATCATATTGTAGCCAAGGACATTATGGAGCAGGACTACCTGATGTCACAGCAGGGACTGTTTGGACTAATATGGAAGGAAGCATGTTGACCAATAGAAAATAGATTAAGGATGACCTCCCCTCTCAAGAACATTTATTCATGCTTATCATGGTCATGGTGTGTTCATGGAGGAAATCTGCCTGAGCATCCTTTGGAATGGGTGGAATCAATCTGAAATGCTTACATTCAAAACAAAAATGTTTTTTTTTTAATTAGAGCTATAATCATTAATTTATCGGACCTCGAAAGAGAAATGCATTTTAAATATGCTAGTGTATGTAAAACTAATTACATTGCTTAATGCACATAAGAGTTGGACAGAATCATCAGAAAAGGAAATGAACCATTGTTAATTCATAAAGGACTAACATATTCCAAAGTGTTGTGCATTTTAAACAGTTTGGGCAGTTCCGAACACAGTCCAAAGTGGAATGTGACATGTAAGGTATGTGACTTTCTATTAACTTTGGTTCTCATGAAAAGGTCTGATGATAGGGATAAAAAGGTTGTCTAATGAATAATACAATAGATTAAAATTAAATAGCAGATATGACCTTATGTGACCTTATTTAAGTTTCTTTTATCGCTTTGTGTCTCAGCAATGAGGCTTGACTGTGATGGTAATAATTATGTAATATATCAAATAATTAACACAATGCCCAGTGTATAATGAGAAGGTGATGTGAGGTTTTGGGTCTTGATACCTTGTTTGAAAATACAATTTTTAGGTTATGGAAAGATATTTTTAGGCTCAACACAACTCACACTAAAAGCCATATTAGAAGCATAGCATAGTATATATCTAAACATAATTTTAGGGAAAAGTAATAACAGTAATAGTGTGGAACCAAAAAAGGTGTATGCAATTATGATAGAGTTATGTTATTATACAGTTAAAGTAAGAACCAGTAAAGGACTAGAAAGGATGATTTATGTAATTAAAGGGAAGTTTCCAGTTAATACGCATCAATGATATTATGCCTATGGACCCTAACCCATAAATACACTGTTTATTAATATTAGACCTTCAATGCACATTGGTCCAGCCACTTAAAATTCAAATTTAATTGGGTGTAAAAAATTGACTCAGGGGATTAAATTCAGTACTTGGCATTTTTAATAAAATTAATGTGAAGATTTTCAGATTACACACATTTTAAGCACCAGAGTACAATAAAAATTCAACTAAGGGCCGATCTTGATGTTGGTCCTCCAATTAAAAATGTGGCCGTCGTGGCCAATGCAGCTGCCACCACAAAAGTGATTTGTGCCAATTGAGGCACAGATCTCCTCTCACTGCTCATTTACCAGTCAGTGCTACACTGGATATGACCACACCACAGTCTGCCAGATACATGGGGAAATGATGCTGGGTGGGTATAAAGATGATGAGAAGTTATATTAGGGGGTATGAAGATGGGTGAGAAGAATGCAATATGGGGTGAAGATGGTAGGTGATGAGAATTTTAGTGTTTAGTGTATTGATTGTGGTGGGGGCTGTGAACAAATTATGATGTGGGGGGTATAATAGTGGTCATGTACTCTTACCCATATATACATACACATGTACTTACTCTAACACCTTGCATACATGCACACATACACTTACACATACCTACAAAAACACACAGCCACTGTACCACCATAAACTTACATGAACATGCTACTCCAACACTTACACATACATACACACACACACCCATTCTAACGCCTTACACATAAATATATACACCAGTTGATTTAGTGGAACAGAAAACTGAAAAAAGTTGTATAAAAAGTTAAACAAAAAAATATAGAATCAAATCTTAACTAAATACATAACTTCATAGATTGCATTTATATTTGTATTAGATTAAAATATTGCAATACAGCTTTATTAGCGAGAGATAGATGATGTGCCAAAATTAACTTAAAACTAATTCAGGTTTATATTTGCACACCAACTTTTAAAAAGTAGAGGGTAAAAATGCCTGCAAGGCTTACACAGAAGAAAAAAAAAAACATGAAAGTTTTCATATTTTGCAAAGATTAAGATAAATAGTAATTTTCCTCATTCAAAGTTTTTACACTTTTTTTTCTTTCACAAAATATGCTTTCTTCTCCTTTGTTAAATAAATCACTGGAATTGTGACATTGGGGAACACGAATTGTACGAGACGCATTGCATGATTCATCAAGTATGATTGTTTTGCTAGCCAGAGGGGCTGAAATCAACACCCAACTGCACTCCAAGGACTGCTTAGATTGCTTGCTGTGCTGTTTGGGTTGGCAATCAGAGGTAAGGCAGTAGTGAGTTTTTAGATTACGTCTAAGTTACATCTTGATGTGAATGCTCTCTAAAGAAATGAAAATGTTAAGAGACTGAATCACTATACCCTTGGGCCACCAAGCAGCTATAACCATGTTGAGCTTTTAGAATCCAAGACACATTTCCAAAGTAGAATAAAGCTTCCAGCACAATGCAGTGTGAACTCTTTAAAGAAATGGTGCGTCCTAACACCCTAGGCTCCAAAAATTAGTTGGAATGTGCTAGAGCCATACATTTTATCAGCTGGAATGACACAATAGATAATTTCAACTCTCATTTCAAATACTACCATTTAACACATTATTGTTAAATTATTCATATTTACATTGTCCAGCTCTGGCGGCGACCAAAGAGATAGACATATATTCCTTCATTTACCATTACCCTTAAAGGTATATTACATGGGATTCTGATTGGACCTAGATGGCGATCCAGTCTTGCCCTTTTATTACCTTGCTTGTCAATTGGGATTATCTGGATTATCTAGTTTTATGCAAGAGGAGTACCTATAATACATATAAATCTTTAAATACATAATTCGTTTTTGTTAAGGTTGTTTTATTTTGGGGGGGGGGGTAGTTTGATTCAAGAAACAATTGAGTAATAGAAATTCTAAAACACAATTAAAATAATCCATTTGCATCTCTGAAAAAAAATATGATCCAGGTGGCAGACATTGCAAGTGGGAAAAAAAAGAGATTGTAGACGACATATTTTGTAGAACTAAAAACTTTGTAAGAATTGTTCATGAGAACTTGTGCACATTATATTAAAGAAATGCATAATAGGAAGGTACTCAGAGTACATTACATAAGCATAACAGATGGAAAAATATGTTTAGTAGGAAAAGAAATCAGTGTGTGGATTTATTCTACTTCTCAAAGTATTTTCACGCTAAACAAATGGGATTATGCCAAATGTCACACACCTTATGTGAAAGTAGAAACCTTTTTTTAAACTGTGTGACAATCAAGAAAAACCCAGAAAATTAAATTTTTTAAGACTTCATTTACTGAATTTTGCCAAACTTCTTGTATATCAGATTAATTGTTTAAGGCAAGGTTAGACGAGGGCATGCAAGTTCAACGCAAGTTCCCTGATTTAGGGACGTAGAGGATTAAAACAAAACAAAATAACAATTTGGGCGCATCCTTGCCTCAACACCCTGCCCACTGGGGTGATGGGGGTTAAAATGCTCCAATTTTGTGCCCCCATCTCTTTCATTTCTGTCCCATGAGATGGAGGGGATTTATGAGAAGTTCGGCCTCTGTAGAGACCGAACGGCCCATACCTTCGCAGAAAGCCATGCACAATATGCATGCGCTCATTGATGTGGATAGGATTATAACAGGGATTATAGAATGCACCTACACTGTGACTGAATCCTTTCCGTGCTCCTTTCATGGCTTTTCTATTTAGCTTCTTTGGATAGTACACTGAGGCCAGACTTGCCTTTAGCCTGAAAATGTCCAGTCATCCCATTGCAGAAAGGTGAGAAGAGAAATAGAGCGGAGGTTTAACGAAATGAACACAACAAATTTCAGAGAATTTATATAGATGATGTAGGTTCCCTCCCTCAGTAGTATATAAGGCCTAGGAGCAAAATCTCTCCAGAAGAACATTTTATTTGCATTGGTTCATGAGTGACTTTGCTGAGGTTTATTCGGAAGCTTTAATTCCATTATTTTCTTATACAGACGTATGTTACGATTTTTTTAATAATATATATTGTTTTATCTTCATGAAAAACTACATTACATTTATTTACAGAGAGTCAGCAGATTCCTCAGCGCTATCAATAGAGGGACAGCGAAAATTAACGGTTATGTTAAAACTGACAATTTGCAATCTGCCGGTAAGATTAACGCACGCTACGACGTACCGGTAGAGAAGGAGGAGAGGGCCCTGCTCTTGGGAATTGACGATCTGTTAGATTTAAGCATGTTTTGCAAAGATGTGCTATATTCAGGGAATGCACATTGTGTTAAATGCCTTTGGCTTTACATTTATTTTCTATTGCTGTGTTATAAATGTTTACATTGTAAAAAAACAATCTTGAGATGATTGAGAGAATAAGAGAACTTGGTTAAGCATTCTAGAATTTACCTAGACAGCCGCACCATGCCTCCTCCTCTTCAAGGCAGATAACGATCTCGCTGGTGTTGCCCCCTGGCTTTGCTCTCCTATTTTTTTTTGCTGCTACTCTGTACTATTTACAAATTTTACTTATTTTAGCGATAATTTTGTTTCCTGGGTTTTACGAGGCAATAAACAACTTCTGAAGCTCAGCATTTTGTGGGAGTTGCTTTATTGCCAAGTATGTTGGAAGACAAGTGAAATTAGCACAATTATACAGAATTTTGCACATCGAAAAAAATGTTCTGTTTGATTTTCTAGCTTCATTGCCGACTCCATCTGTGGTCTCAATAATGAACTTTATTTTTCAAGGAGGCTGTTTGTATTTTATTTTACACAGGCAAAGCGTGCTTCCTAAAAATTCGGGCCCTGCTGCTGGAAAATAGGATTTGTTGACAAAGACATTACTAAATAGATAAGTAGGAGCAACTAACATTAGAAGTCATCGACGTATTTATCTTGTATAATAGATCAACAGACATATACGATGAAACACACAAGGCAGAGGGATTTGGGGCTCTCCACATGTTTTTAAAATGCCATAAACTAATGAGGAACAGACATCCCTGGTGGGCTTTAAGTGGGGTCTGTGGTGGACAATTTCATGATGTTCTATGGGCCTTCACAACATTTGCTACCTCAGATGGAAACTTTGCCTATTCTGTTTATTCTTTTTAAGAAAATAGGGATGATTACTTGAAAAACAAGTTTAAATTGTAGGTTTTAGAAAGCAAGGTAATCTTTTACTGTAGTGTGAAAAAATGTTTCTTTAAATTCCTTAAATACAGATAACAACACAACTGCAGTAAAACTTTAATGAAAGGATATCGGAAATACCTTTTTTTTAGCCCCCACATTCCCCATATAGCAAGCTGGGCGCCTCTATATTGGGTAGGATCGCAAATCATGTGCAAAATGGCCGCTGCCATTCATTTCAATGAACGCACCAGTAACAAAAATGGCCACCACATACCCTTCATATATATACCTGCTGCTGCTGTTGGCCTCCTCTTTTGTGGCCCAAGGGTTCTCGAAGCAATCAATGGAACAGATTCCTCAAGGCAATGTGGGAGCTGACTAAAGGTTAATATACCACATGGGGGCATCTCCTCTATGGCCGTTAACTGGGGGTAGGGAAAGGGGCAAATTCATATAAGGGGACTCTGCAGAATGCCTCCATGTATTTGGAGAAGGGACAACAAGAATACGTAAAGAGAAATTTAAAGGCATTCATGAAGTGTTGAGCCGTCAATAAATAGCATCCACTTGCATGCTACAACATGCAAATCAACTAACGGATTTATCAATATACCTGCTGTATGCCAGTTTATGTGACTGCTTGTGGCTATTACGTTGCATTTCAATTTATTGATTAACATTAACTTCCAACTCACATTCCTTTTAAAGTAACTTCAACCAACATTAAAAAACCCACTATGGTGGTCCCCAGGAACCCCTATTAACACGAGAAGAAGCAGTGGTCCCCTTCTTCCCTGACGTTAGTCTTCACTGTTTTATATCAACCAGCAGTGTATATTATCCATAATAAAATAATAATACCCATCACTACTCTCCTAGAGTCTTCTCCTTCGCTTTATAATGGAAGAGTTAACAAAGAAGCATAGACAGCAGATGGAAACCATTCAGCCCTTCTATTCTGTCTGCTTTTCCTGATGTAGAGAATTAGACCGCAATTCTTAGTCTAGCCTTAGATTCATGATAGCTTTATGTCTAAAGAATACTGCTTCTGCTGGGAGGCTGCTCTACTTATCTCCTTCCCAGTAAAGTAAAACTTCCTTACATTACATCTAAGCCTCTGACCCTCTAATTTTAGACTATGACCTCTTTTTTCAAGCATTTCAACTCCTTGAAATAAACTTTTCTCCTTTCATTTGTAAAAACCTTTATCAAAATGTTTGCTTTTCTGAAATCAGAATTGTTAAATATTATATGGCACGAAAAAAAAAAAAAGATTGGGAAAGGTCTAATCTCAAGTTAATATAACTGCCGGAAAAGGGTTTTTTTTTTATGAAAACATATTTTTAACTTTCAGCAGCAATATCTGGAAACTGGCCTTTTCATGGCCTATCAACTCAGTATGGTATTTATTTTAAATACTGTGCTAGATGATTAGGACAGCCAGATGTTTTGCAATCCAAACCCCACAGCAGCGATATCTCAAAGCTGCTACCGGCTTCTTGATCCACCAACAGATCCTGATATTTATTTTAAATTCAGTGGCAGCGTGGCATATAGTATTAACAGGATTTTAGATTATATTCAACCGCCAGAAGGAAGTTCTGAGGCACTTCTTATGACTTTATGATAACCAGACCCGGTTCTTTGTTTATTTATTCATATTGAATGCGACTGAAAACTGCTATTTTATTTCACGTGCTTGAAGTTACCTTAAATATATATACCTATGAGGACTTTGATACAAAGTCTAGCATGCTAGAGCGCACTACATCAGTTATACCTGGGAATAAAACACAGAGAATATCAGCTCAATCAAGGATGTAGTCTAGCCTAGGCCATCCATTCCTAGGGGACCCCAGTCCCTATGCCTCCAAATCAGTAGCTGGTTGCCAGATCCAGCTCCCGGCATGCCACTGCTCCTTGGGTCAGTTGGGGAGATCAGAGATCTTACTTGTTATTGACCCAACCAGACACAACCTCCATAGCAAATGTATTCCAGCGTGCGCATCTCTAAAATGCAGCATGGTGGGATATAATGTCTGATCCCGGCGTTCGGTAATATTGATTACTGTTCACCAATGTGCATGCAGCTTTTACTTAAAGCATAAAATCTCTTTGTTCTTCCATTGAAGTAATGTTAGACCGGGTAATCATACAACAGCAAAGACGTGGAAAAGGAAACTACATCCTACACGTGGGCTGTAAATCCCATATAGAGAAAGTGATAAAAGAATATAGGTACTATAGCTGCTACCATTCATCCTTGTTTACAGGATATTATTTTTAATGGAAAACCAGTTTGCTAAATCCTCCATTTCTGAAGTTTTGCCCAGGCATCTTGTTCGTTATGGAGGGCATGCACTTTTGTACCTGGTTGTATCTGGTCAAATGGCAGTCTAGTGCTCTAATGCACTCTTGTTTCACCAAAGAGAGTCACTTCACATCATACCTTATTGCACTCCAACAAAAATCTTCAGATTTACTTAGTGGACGTGCCTCCAGCTCAAAGAACATAAGATGTTACTCATGTTAAAGTTCAGCATGAGTGAACCGTGTGCCAATACAATCACCAAGAAGATAAGAGTCCCGCGCATTTCACATCTAATGGTGCTTACGTCAAACCTTGAAGAACTCCAGCCTGAAATGCAACCTGAAAGGCCATATATAGCTGAAGTGCCTAACCTTATGAACATGAGCAATACTTTTATATTTAGAATCTGTGATATTCATGTACTCAAATTGTAAAAATGGAACTGAAAAAGTCAAACTATTATGTTAAGGTTCTAAATCAAGAGCTGCAGAATGTGGAAAAACATGAAATGTGGGCAGATAGTATTCTTGGAGTAGAATGCACTAGGTTAATGTTGTCTCAGGACCTACTTATGTCAACTTATCTTGATCTGATATAGAACTGTCATTGACTTGTGTAGGATTCATGTTTCACACATACCACTGGACCCAAATCACACTAATTTCTCTTTATATTTGCACATTAATTATCTCGCTGGAGGTGATACCATTTATTTGGTCAACATACGGACAAATACGCACATAAGTCTTTTGGAACCTGAGTAGTCTGTTCTAAAAAAAGGAATAAAAATGGAATACACATATAAGAATGTTTATTATCTATAATCTACAGTATATGTGAATAACCTTTTAGGAAAGCCTATGAAATACGGTTTTGTATAACTAGAGGCAAATGCACCAAACATCATGCAAGCTCGGTTATCGTGGATCGGGACCACTCTTTTCTTATACAGAGAATGAAAAGAAAGCAATTTCAACGACAGCCGACATTGCACCATTTCACCATTCTCTTGCTATTTAGTTAACACACTTCTATATAAACTGTGCCACCGTGGCATAGAAAATGAATGCACTGAAAGAATAAGGACTGACCTTTTGTAGCATTCCCTGGACAGCTTCTCAGGTAAATGTTGCAGCTGAACGTTTCTGCTAAGATGTTCCATCAGCAGCTGAAATAGGAACACAACGGGAGACCATCTGGCCAGAAAGAATGGCTTGACTGCAAACACATATCATACAAAAGTACAGGAAGCTCACAGCTAAGGTGATGGATGTTGTTAACCTATAAGAACTTTGTGATACAAAACAAAGACTAAAAGTAAGAATAAGAAAAAAAGAAGATTGCTGTTTCCTTAAAACTTTATTTTGTACCTGGAAGCTCGTGGTTATAAAAGATGTTGCCAAATGAATGATCACACAGATCTACAGCAAAGAAAATCATAACAAAAGAATCTTGGGGAAGGAGGACATTCTTTTGTAGGTCATTCTGTAATAATATAGTAATCATTTTATTTCTGCAATAATATAGTTTAATTGAAATCGCCTCCTTTTTGATCCAGAAGGTTGAGGCCGTTTTCCAAGAGTTTCTTTGCTTTTACTAAATGAATACTTTTTATTCTGTATTTCTGGAAGACGAAATAAATACTTGAGTACAGATTTCACGATCCATGGTGACATGTTCTGAGACACATGGATAGAAAACAGGCTTCATAAATGAAGACAGGGCCCTCAGCACAGCTTTCAAGGGAGCCCCCGGCAATTTGTGTTATTCCACCGTTGCCCGCATCCTTTATGTTTCATTGTGGTAGCCATTAGATATCCGGCTACTGTAGAGACTGCTTAATCCTAATAATACATGTTTCACAGAATTGAAGATTGGCATTTGTTTGACCGCCATTATTGACTTTCTCGGCCCTTTAAAAGTGCTGAACCGGAGTGTTTTAATAATGCAGGAGTATGAAAATTCAACACATCCTAAGGCATGTGAAGCTCGTACGGCGTGGAACTATTCCACGTTACAAAAAAGATCAAATACAGGCGTCGGAGTAAAATATATACATATAACAGACACACATATGTGTACAGAGATTTTCAATACCTAAACATAACTTAAACAAATGTACTGTAGGTACAATAATAAGAATTTTTGATTAAAGGAGACAAAAACATATACCTATACATCTACACCAAATTTTAGACATGATACTGTGTACAGTATAAGTTTTTTTCAGTTGTTTTATAAATGTTGTATTTTGCCATTCATTTTGTGTCCAAAGGGTTAACGGGTATCTTTTTAAATCTTATAGCCTATGTTACCAAGTCATGGCCAATTTTACGCAATATAATGTTGCAGTTTTTCTGTTCAGACACTACCAACCATTGTTTCGCCTCTCAGATAATAAACATTAAGGTAGATTAACAGCAAAATAGCACGAGTGCTCATTCAAATTCCCTTATATGACATTAACAAAACTAAAGGAAGCCATTTACAGACACTAAAGAGAATAAAGTACAATAAAGGTCCTTACCACTGAACCCTCAGATATAATTAATGCGGAAAAGAAATACTTAATTACATCGAGCACTGTGTGGGACGGAGCTCATGGTAGAAACATTTGAAAGAACCTTTTGTGATCAGACAATTAATTACGTCTTCGTGTCCAGTGTCCTAACAAGAATGGAATAATTTTGTCTTATTTAATATAGCTAATAACATATGTATTCTTTAACCATTAACATTTTACTTTGGCTGCAAGTTGTGTAAGTAATTGTCTAGAGCGTATGTTCACCCCGTCACACTATTGCTGATTTTTAGTTGGCCAATTAGTGTAACTGTTTTGGAGATATTTAGTTTAAAAGTTCATATTGTGGAAGATGAGATCGGTAGCAGCCTGTGGCAGAGCCAGCATTATCTGTGTCCTTTAAACCTACACCAAAATAAAAATATCAGCTTACCTGCAGGAGAAGCTGAAGCTCCAGAGCAATGCTTCGTCCATGGTCCATTGTTTTGTCAGCCAATCAGTAGCAGTGAAGTGCTCCCATTAAACTCAACATATTTCCTGCACGTCATATAGCTAGGGGTTGGGGAAAGGAGCAAATATATTCAAGAGGATTTTACAGACCCCCTGCCCCCCCATACATTTTCATCGGGGACACCACGAAAATCCAAATGGACCATTCATCCATCATATGTGTTCAAGTAGATATGATGGCTGGAGTGTCCCTTTAACCCCTTAAGGGCAATGGGCGGTCCCTTAATCCATTGACAACAATGCATTTTGAGCCCGTACATGTATGGGCTTTGTCATTAAGGGGTAAAGCCTTGGCTGCACTCTGCGCCAGTTAGAAAAAGGTAACGTGCATATCTACCTGGGCATAAAGTCCGATCCTGCTATAAAATTCAGAATTTGGGAAAAAGTGTCCGTTTTGTTTTTAAGTAAAAAAAATGAAGTAATTACTTAATATCAGGCTATTGTGATTTAATTAGAAAACAGTCCCTAGAAAAATTGCTACCAATTCAAACATGTGATCGGTCAAGCGAAGGACAGCCCAGAGAACCCAAACACAGAAACTAAACACAGTGTAGATACACTTATGCATACTTTCCGGCGCATGCTGCATTGGATTACCATACATTGAAATGGAAAGCATGCATAATTTTAAATGCTATTTATTCCAGATAACGCTACTGGAATCATAGTGTACAGCTGAAGGTATGTCGGAAAAGAAAGACGTATACCAGACTGTCACATAGGACATTTAAGTACTTTACTCATATATATAACAGAAGATTTTTTCATTTCCACAAGCCCTAGGATAATAACTCTGGATGCTTCTGCATCATTAAACAATAAAAATATATGTTTTATGTAAAGTTAAAATTACTTCCTTTCATTGCGTTTCATGGATGAAAAATGATGCAGGTACCTTAAAGCAGAGAGGTTTGCCGGATAATGCCATGAATTATGCAATTTGTAAAATGTTAATATTGTAGAGACTTGCGGAAAATATTAAAAAAATAATACTTCTGTCTACATTCATTTTGTTTCTTTACGTTCAGGTCTGATAACACTTTCGGCCACAATCATCTCCTTTAATATTTCTTAGATCTTAGGTATCCTGGGTTCAATTTCTTTGTGTCCCGAGCAAAATTTGATTTGGTTTCGTCAAATGCCAGCATTAGTTGCAAGCCCTGAAAAATCTAATTGAAGATTTATTGAAATAGTTATTCCGAATGACCAGCGGTTATTGCGCATTCGACAGAAAACTGTGAGTTCTCTCTCTGTTTAATGCGGTTGATTCTTTGGGTTCCAACGGCGCACCCGCATTAAGAATAACATTATTAGCACTTTGTATCTGAGCAACATGTCCTTTCTTGCGGGAGAAAATGTTCATTTATAATAAAAAAGCCATGCCTTTTCCGCGTGAAAGGGAACAGGTGCCATATTGGTTAATGTGGTCATAAAAAGGTTTATCTGAACTTTCTTCCTGCTGCTGGTTCACATCAAGTTATCTGTCTCTTTCCTTCATATCTCAACTCGAGATGACAAAAATCAGCAGGCGTGCTGCAGAAAAATACCTGGGAGTAGATGCATTAAGAGGTTTCTGTTTAAGTCAGCTTCAATCCTTTTCGAGGGAAAAAATACATGCTAAACTGTTTAACACCACATATGGTTAATATATTCCATGAACTGAAAAAATATGATATTTTTTATCCACTTATTTATGGTTTATAATTAAAATGTCTCTGAAAATGAGATGTTCCAGAATTTCTAGTTTCATTGAAGAATTAGAATCCTTACTGGGTTCAGTTGACTTGGAGTGGGAGACTTGAGTGGTCTATAGCAAAGTCATAGCAATTGCCTTTGGGAGATAGCTGTCTATTTTAAGATCAAATTCAAAGACTTGCGACACAAGTGAAATTATCTGACTGTACATGTATTCGTTTATCTTGGAAAAGTTTTGTGAATTGATTTCCAGGAAAGAAATGGCACACTGTGTTTAATGGACCATGCTAAAGTTGTGTTTTTAATGTAGGCTCAAGTTGTTTTGGAAGTAAGTACAAAAGAGCTGTTTTATCTCATAAATAACTATAGGTCACAAGAAAATGAGCAACACTCATGCTGCTCACATGAAATGTATAACTTGGCGCAGCGTTGGTCCACCAACCAACACCGGGAAGACTAGGCAGTAGACCAACCGCAGGGGCTCATGGCCAATACAGGGCTTTCTACCTACTAAAATAATCATGGTGTACTAGTGCTACCAATATATAGAATTCGTTTTTTAACCCCTAGGGTGCTAGCATGATGCAGATAAATAGGATCCACGTGGGCCCATATTCTCACACCACACTGTTTACTGAGGAACATCTGGAAGCAATTGCTTAGGTAACTTCTACATAGTGTAGGGGTATGCACTAAATTTACTATCTATTAATAGTTTGTCTATAGGTTGTCACTTGTCACCTAAATGGAAATATAGCATATATCGAAAATATAAAAAATTGTCTTGGCCTCCCACAGGGAAGAATGTGTAAGAACCCCCCGTTACTCGAAAGGTTAAGGGACAATTATCAGCGAGGAAAGAAGTTGGCTGATCTTAGTACAAGTCTGATTAGGCTAGGTTTATTGGCCTTTGTGTGAGTCGCTAATGTATATAGGGTGTCATGGAGAAATAATATAATTTACTGAAGATGTGTCATTTCAGACATAGCACAATATATCACAATTCACAATATGAATCAGAACACTGAGGTTGGGTTCTAGATTAAGCACGGAGTTGCATACCTCCAAACGCTCCTTCTGATGAGTTTGGAATGTTTGCTGGTTAATAATATTTCATAGTTCTCTACAGCCAGCAAAGGAGCTTCACCGTTCTGCAGAATATTTCTCATAGGAAGACATTAAATAAATATAAACATTGTTATTGTATATTAAATAAATCAGTCCAGAACGTTGAGATGGCTGTTCTTTTAACTGTTAATTTCACATCAATGAGATGGACTGCAATGTGATATTAGAATTAGGTATTTTCAAATCAATCAGTAGTCCTCCTTTATGAAGGACAAAGATATGTGTGCTTTAATTAAAGCTGTTTGCCCTTAGCATGGCGATAACTTTACACAGACAGGTTAGAATAATTGAAAATTAAAGTCGATCCAATGTTTCTAGGGAATATGAAAGGTACTCGCATTAGTAAAAGTGGATTTCCTCCAGAAAATATGTATTTGTTCCAGAAAATAGATTTGTAGTTAATTGAGAAATGTACTTTTTTTTTGCAGCTACACATTTTAGTGATAAGTACACTGATCTTGCTAGTAATTTCATTATTATTGATTCACAGTCGTAGTTTCATTATAGTGGTTTTAAAATATATTGACTTGAAGTGTTATGAAAACAAGAATATAACAATGCAGAAAAATATGGAATTTAATTTACTGTCTTGTGGCTGAACCAAGTATATATATATATATATATATATATATATATATATATATATATATACAGTATATGTGTGTGAAATTGGTGGTATATATATACATCCATATATTATGCTTGGTGGAAAAAGTGGACCTAAAATGCCAACTGTGTATTTCATGGTGGCCCACTTGTGTCACCCTCCACGATTACTAAAAGCCATAGGATGGGAATCTATAGTTCTGTTGCTTGTACTTACATATATTCACAAACAACCAGTGTAATAGTGAATATGCACATTAAATTGAAAGTGTTAGCATGCAAGGACATGCAACCTTAGCCTAATGTGGGTCAGCTATAGTATAGACCCAAGATGGCCAAATGACTAAAGGCATACCAGTCTACAAATCTGCAGCTCGGTAGCTGCTATGACGTCAGGGTAGTTCATATTTGATTAGGTTCTAAAAAAAATGAGGAACTATGTATTGTGATCCCCAGGAAATTGCAGGTCAGTGGACTCTATAAAGGGTTAACCCTAGTCAGCATCTCCTGGAACAAGGGCTGAAATAGTGCATAGACAATGTATCAGATTAAACAAAAACGTAATAGAAATAATAATAATAATAATAATTATTATTATTATTATTATTATTATTATTATTGACCATATATATATCAAAAGTATTATGATAATGTAAGGAGGTAGGCTATTAACCCAACAGCACTCCCCCCAAGAAATTGATACAATAGGAATAAAATGCCACGAACAATCATGCAATTTACAAAAAAAGATACTTATTGCTTACATTGGAAAAAGGGACAATGCTTCAAGCTAAAAGAGCTATCAAAGATAACAGTAGTGTGTTGTCATAGCTGTAAAATGTAAGCTTTCATGCAGCGCCCTTTATAACCAATGTATCGATTTCTCTTTCATCTCTAGTTTTGTCATCCCCTTTCAATGTATGTATTGTAAGAAGTGCTGAGTAAATCGTTGGCACTATATAAATAAAAGATAATAATAATAATATCTTCAGTATCCTTAAGATTATGCATAATTTCTCTTTTCTGTAGTCTTCATACGTCCTTGTTTCGTGATGTCAGGCACAAAAGAGTTAAAGGTCAGACACTCAGTCAAAAGCCTAAACAGATGCCTACATGTTTAATTGCCTGATAACGTTCTGAGATACTCGATCAAATGTTGAGAGGCTCTTCAGTAAATTAGAAATAATATTGCAGATCTTCTGGAATACATAACAGGACAGTAAATAAAGATCTGAAACGCTTTGCGCTTCTATTATGTGTTCTGTTCTCCACTCTTGCTTTTATCAGCAACAATGTATCCTCATTAGATCCACCTAAGCAAGAGCATGAGATCGACTTAAAAGTGCGTCCGATGTCGCAAATAACTGACACGATACAAAAACTGATAAGCTTCAGCAGAGTGTCTGCCTGCCCGGCTTCGAGCTAATGAAGATGTCATTAACCAAATGGGAACAATTAGTTTGATTTTCGTAGTTAATCCACTTAGAATTAAATCAGACTTTATAGCAGAATATCAATTAAGAATGCAGTATTTCCAAACATGTCTACTAAATAAAGTCTGAGAGATAAATTCTAAATTAAAAGGGCAAATTTCTAATCACCGCTAGTTATTATTATACATAATGATTATGGAAGAGAGCTGCGTCTCGTACTGGAGATGAATCTTTTGAGGATCTCGGAATATTAATTGATAAGGTTAGGTGGTTGCGAATTTACATTCCATTAGTAACACGGTTTCTGATGACATATTGTAGGTGATGTGAAATAATCCTGCATCTGAATGAAATTATTGTTTGTTTTATAGAACCAGCAGGCGCTGTAGCTGCCTAAAATAATAAAAAGTCAACATCTTTGGAATATAAAAGTAAAATGGGAAACTGTCACAGCTTTTAGCATTTATAAATGAATTTATTAGTTAATTCAGGGGAAGTCAGCATTATCTAATTTCCTTTCCTGAAGTTTTTTTTCTCTCTTTTCCTTGCTCTCTAATATGGCGGAATAATAATGCAAAAATAAAGAACAGGTGAGTTTTTAATACAAGCTTCCCAAAAGACTGGCTCCCGAAACATCACATTTTATAAAGATCTAGGGGGAAAGATGATAAACTTAATTGAAGCACCATCTAGTAACGTCTATGTCCCACGTGACCTCGTTTCACCCCTCTTCTGAGCGGTCTCGGTCTGCACCAATGGTTGTTATTTTTTATGTTTTAGGTCTCAGGAGACAAACAATAAAAACGTGTCCAAAGCTGTCAGGAACTTGGATTGAGATTAAAGGTAAAAACAGCCCAGGTGTTGAGCTTTAACCACGTTGGTGAAGACAATTGAAAGCCCCTGTACTGTTGTAGGGCCAAAGAGAAACACCTGGTTCTCAATCTTTGTCTTCTGGGACCACAACTCCTGAAGAGACATGTGGTCCCTTCCTATCCTCTCAAGTAAAAAAATCAATGGAAGGCCCTTTGCTGTTAAGGGGAACTACTGTCTTCTTCTTCTCACATGTACACTCTTGATTGATAATGATCGGGTTTAATTTAAAAGGCCGAGGTGCAGATAGAAGAGATCGCTGTTTTAGCTCGGTTGTGATATTAGAGAAAAGTCTTCTTTGACATATCAGTCTGAAAGTGTTGCATAATTAACAATAAAAATCCCTTAGACACACCTGAGTAATACCTAAATCCTGGTCTGTTAGATGAGTTTTGGGGAGAGGGTTGAGGAGGACTGTTCTAGAGCATTAGAGGAAACCCCTACCCTTGCATGGTCTGTGGTGACAATACGATTGGGGCCAGTTAGTGTAGTGGATGTTCAGCACAACCTAAAAACCATACAAAATATTTATCCATCTATTGAAAAAGAAAAAGTTTATATAGCATCCCTAACCAATTTATCAACAGAAACAGACAATGCAATGCTGCTCTAAAAAGAATCCAAAAATCAATAGCATACATGAAAAAAATAAACTTAACAAGAGAAGTTTGTGAACTTTTGGAGAATGGAAGTGTGAGAAGCAATAACAAGATTAGACAGGCTACGCAACACTCAGAACAAACTCGGAACATTGGCAACTCTTGTAAATACTTGCATGGTTATAAACAATAATCTTTTTCTATCTAATATTAGTAAATATTTAATGAGCTAAATCTTAAAACGGATCTTTCACTTGGATTACAGAGTCCCATATTTTACAGTTCTATATAATAAATAAACCTATCTATCAGTGTTTCCACACAAAACAATAAGTATATATATAAAAAAGAACCATATACTATTCGAATGGAGCATCCTGTTACTTCCTTTTGTCAGGCTCTACGTGATTATTCCTCCTCATTTTATGATCTTTCCCCTATTGTTCAGTTGCTGATTGTTGTTTATCGGATCAGGCAGCCATTGTAAAGGCAGGGAGAGAACAAGAGAAAGAACTTCAGGAAATGTAATTGATGACTTGTTTGCAAAGGGCACATCTCAACTTCCATTTCAATGATGCAAGAAATACAGGTAAATCTACTTTTTCAGATATTATTAGATAGGAAGAATTCTAGCTGCTGAATCCTACAACAATTAATGTAATTGTATTAATTTTAAGTTCTTGATGATCATTAGTCTGCCAAAATAAATCTTAATTCTAATACAAATTAGTACACTCTGCAAACTCTGCATTTTAGGATTTGGTACAAGAGTGTTTGGAAACTTGTTTAAGGCTTGCAGAATTTGCCGACGTGCAAAACTGCCAGTTTCCAAAATAATTGCTTTCACTGTAAAAATTCACAGAGCTCTGCTTACCCTTTCCTGTCCCCCAGCAATTGTCTTCGGGAATTCTTTTGTGCTTTTTATTAAAATATTTCTTCAGCTTTTCCCCAGGTGTAACCCATTGAGCTCCAAAAGTATTACCCCTTAACCTTTACTCTGCTCTGACATCAAAGGGTTTATTCTTCTCTACCAGTCACTCTATATCATAGAGAATATAAATATGTATATCCCTTCAATATTTTATAGACCATGTTCCTTTCTGAATCTGAGTTGGGTAATGTATGTCTGTTCAGCCCACATTTGGGTCAATTCACTAAATGGTCTAGTAAGAGTTAAGGGTAAACTCGGCTGACTAGACTCAACACTTCACAAAATCTTTTTAGACAACTTTTTAATTTTCTTTTTTGGTCCATTCGTTTCCTGACAATGAATTTCATTTCCTGACCATTCTTTTAGGACGAAAATCAGGGAGCATTTTACATTCGGAAACTAAATTCGTTGTCATTCACCCTCATTTTCTCTATAAATGTGAATGCACAAACTTACATGCTAACATTCAGCAGGGTATTTACCTTTGGTGCTGCCTGAGGCCTGAGCCAGCTGTCTTCTTTCCGGTCTGACATTTTCACTACAGGTGAGGATATGATGATGACATCCTGGTACTCCATGTCTTCAGCCGTTCAGCAGCAGTACACATTGCAGCCAGATCAACCAAAAGGGCAGTTTTGCAGCAGGGGTATGGCCAGGACAAGTTACTGCTAATATTTGCAAAACAACATGCAGATTAAATAAAATGGGAGTTGTTTGCCAGGGCATCCTGCAACTTTATATTTTGCGAGTTTCAGGAGAGGGCATGCAATCCAATGCAATGCTTGAGGGAATCGTCAACCTGTGTTGTTTTTTTTAATTATTATTATTTCATTATTAATTATTTTTTTCATTATTAATATATTGCAGCAAGGGAAATATAGCTCAATTTAAACTCACGTTTGAAACTTGAAGCCTAGTGAATCTGGAAGTTGCTTGCTTTTATCAACTCACATTCACTCGTTTCTCCTGCAAGCAAGTATATGTGAGTTGAGAGCTACTGTAGTTGGCTTTAGTAAATTTGTGAGTTGGACTTTTGTCCAACTCATATTTATTCAATCTCACATTTTTACTGGGAAGAAGTGTTGAAAACTGACTCATCTTTCCTTCCTCCTATGTATATAAACAGCCAACAGTTTTCTGGCCTGCAGTTATTTTCTCACCCTACTCCCATGTCTTTTATACATTTGTAAAGTTCCTTGTGCAGCAGACTACCTACTGACCAATGGCCCCTCAAAACCTCAACCCAGTGACCCCCGTAACTACACCATTAACAGGTGTTAATTCATAAAATGGTGCTTAACTGTTATCTGTATATCGTGCAGGTATACTACAGCTATGCTTTTTTTTCCACTCAAAGTACAGGACCTTGGAAAAAAGCATTATGCATTCGCATCATTGAATATCTTCAAAAAAACACTTTGCATTTTGCTGTAACTCAATAATTAAGTACCTCCTGCTGTTGAGCAATACTGCGATGGCGGTTAATACCATGACATCGAAGTAACTAAATTTTGTTTAAGCCTGATGCTGCCGAGACATTAATATGTGTGAGATAATTGAGAGACTATGCTTCTTGTTAAACCCGGACAGGAATCCAAAAGACTGAAAACGCCAGCTTACTGAATATGCATGCCATTTATACTATATACACAGATGCATTACTGTGTGGAGCATTTATGATGTAAAGAGAGGGGAAGCCGACCTGAGCAAATGTCATCTTGTCTAACTATATTTACCAAAGAGGCAACCTTTCATTATACATGGAGGTTACATGGTAAAACATTTTTCATATGGCTAATTCCCTGTTTAGTCTGTAGGAGCTTTTTTCTTTTAACAACAGTCACTGTTCTAGACTTTCTGGGAAGCGATCTTGCGCCGGAGCTCTTCTGGAGGTTCGAGGGCAGAAATTACACAGACTTTTTGCCATCAATGTATACCACAGTGTATATATCAATCCTTCTGCCCAGGGCAGCGGTCTGTAAGATGCTGTTTCGTTGGGTCAGTTTCACCATTGCTGTAGATGTGAAGGACTGACATTTTAAAATAAAGGCTGAAAACTATGTATGGTGTTACTCTCACCCACTCAATAATGGGTTAACAGCAAAGTTTTCTGATTACACATTGTAACTTCTGAAAAGTGAATTAGCATACACAGTAATTTTGGTGACTGCTGAGTGATATTAAAGATGCTGGTGAAGAAATATACAACTTTTTTTTCAAACACATTTTGTTTAACGTGAATAAATGCAGTGTTATATTAGTTTACAGAAGAATTAAACCTAAAAAATGCGTATTTTATGTGTAACACAAATAATTTGCTGGAATCCGCCCGTGCGGTTTGTGAACGTCCGTACTTCATATATTCAGCCCGTTATTAACTGAAATTTAAAAGCATTTACTATTTCCCTTTAACATATGCACAGGGAATTTTTGTTTAAAATTGAGAGTTTGCAAATAGGTGCAGAACAAGAAGTATGCAGATAAACAAGTCTAGAGAATTTGTTTGTAGGTGAGATGTGATTGATTGAAACATTTCATCTCACTTACTTCATTATGCATTATGCAGAGATTATGTAGTGAGATTTCTGGGGTCACATCTCACCGATTTAACCCCTTAAGGACAATGGGCGGTCCCTAAACCCATTGAAAACAATGCATTTTGAGCCTGTACATGTACGGGCTTTGTCATTAAGGGGTTAATGATAGCACTCTACCTTTGCTGGTCATCAATATAAAAAAATGTGCATTCTGGAAAACATGGCTGATGTGGTCGCCCTACGTGGAAGCAGTTAGCAGAGGAGACAAGGAGACATTGAGGGAGCGCCGTCCAAAATTCTTCCGAAGAACAGGAAACAAAGCTATTGTCTGAAAATAAATGGACCAAAAATGAAACAAACATATATGTCTGAATAGTTCTTGGTACATTTGTACAAGTCTAGCCTACAATGCTGTTAAAAGGGACCACATTTATAAAGTAAGTAAGATAGTTACTGATGTAAGCCTTCAAGACGTTCCAGCTCCTTTCTTCAGATGTACTGTGCATCACTATTATTATTATTATTTATTGTTTTATATAGCACCATCAAATTCTGTAGCGCTGTACAATGGGTAGACAGGACATAACAAGTAGTATGTAACATAACAAATTGACTTACAGAGACAACAGGTGAGGAGGGCCCTGCTCAGACGAGCTTACAAACAGTTGGAGATAAAGCAGGTTATGGGGTTATTAAGTTCCTCAAATCAGAGCTGGAAATCTCTTTTCGATTGATTAGCATGATTCTCAAGTTTTTTTTTCTGTTCCTCGACCAAGAAGCTTTGGAGGGCAGCTGCCAAACGTTTCAGCTATGGGACCCATTATAGAGTAAGGACAGCTGTCCTAACTGCCCTAATGTTAAAATCACGCTGGCTGTAGCAACGCCCGTAACTATGTTATCATTCAGGCATCTACTAAAAGTAGGAAAAATTCATATAATAAAATATGTATGCATTGCTATTTATTTTTCTAGAGTTCAAATTCTCTTTAAATCTGTAAATTTTTTGATTTACTCACGTGTGAACTGATATTTACTGTTACCAATACAATATTTCACAAATGTATTTTTCTTTGGTCGCCACCAGTCTCAATGAAATCGGTTTTATCAGATGAGGTAGGATCAGGAAATTGGGTTTACCTACAAAATCTAACATTTTCTTTAGAGCAGATGGCAGCCAGAACAGAGGTAATTTGAGTGAAAATAACTGTTAAATTTTATAATTTTCTTTGCTCATAAAGCTATCGTAATCATGGGGAAGCAGCTACTGTGGCCCATTAAAATGAATAGCCGTTCTGTTTAGTCCATCTTTTTGAAAGCATATGCAAAGCTCAAATTATTTCTTATTTTACTCACTAGAATAAAATGTAGGCTGGGAACATACTAAAGGCAGAACTGAGTGACAATTGTTTTACGGTATAGATAAATGTAGAACTATAAAAGTCCAATACACCAGCTCAAGTTCCAAAGTAAATAAGAAGTGACGCCACCTTTATCTGGGTGCCGCAACTCCAACGTGCCTCTGTCCCAGGTCTCTGTTCCACCTATCTATTATCCTCTAAGTTAAGTAAAAAGATAAATACAGGAATAACAATGTTACGAGTCTGTTTTGTGGAGGTCCATTCTTTCAGAACATGGATGTCCTACTGGAGTGGACACTCTCACTGGATGCAGTTATGGTAACTAAGACCTCCGCTGAATGATCTTGGTGGCACATGCGCTCATAGAAGAAATAAAGAAAGGACTATGATCCATTTGGCAGCCACAAAGAGGTTTACTTCTAGTCAAAGATTAGACGGCTACTGCCTGGGTTTGTAGAGTCAGTGGTGGTTAATCATAACTTCCACATCCTCTGAAGGCATTTCGTAATGTCCGAAAGTATTCGGTAATTTAGTGTCTGGTCGAGTCCAAGTAAAATGGATGTGCTTGCTTGTTTTCTAAGTTGATAATGTTCACATAATAAGTTAATAAACCCCCTATCAGTGATGTTAATAATGTTGCATCTGTTAATGTTTCAGCTGTTCCACTTAGGGTTTAATTGCACCAGTCACATGCTGGGGTTGACATCCCTTCTGTTGTCAACGCGGATGAAGTTATTAATATGACTGCTAACCCACGAGCTTACAGTTCAGTGGCTATTTCTCAAAAATAAGACATCTAATATTTCCCATGGTGTGAGTGACAGATTATTAAGTTTTTTTTTTAGAGAGAAAGAAAGCTTTCTCTCTAAAACTTCACAGGAAATTAGTGTTTTCTGTAAGTTAATCATGTTTCTGGTTTCGTACAGATCATTTTCTGCTTTAAAACAAGGGTATTGGACCTGATACCTTAAAGCAACATTCCCTGCTTTGCTTGAAATGGCATTTGTATGCTAAACGACATGATCAGATTTTTCTAGCTTTCATTAAAATGTGTTTTGTATAGGTTTTTTTTTTTTTTTTTTTTTTATGTGATGACGACCTTAAAACGTTCCAAATGTGTTTTAAAGAGCATATGATACTTATTTAAAGGGATGTAATGTTTTAGATATCTCAGTGGCCTCGTTAACTTTCCGTGATGTCCCCCCTTTCTCTTTCTCTTCGTCCTACTTACCTGCCATGCAGGAGATGTTTTACGGCTCTGGCTCTGCGAATGTCAAGGGTGGGTTCTAATAAGACCCCTCGTGGGCATGTGCAGAAAGCACTCCAATTGAGTTCAATGATAACGCTTCCCTGGACTGATTGGTTGCTTTTACGTATTATATATATATATATATATATATATATATATATATATATATACATATATACGCTTTTAGAAGGCAAAAATTAGTTCAACCAAGGTAAACTGATACATTTGGTTCCATGTCACCGATCAACCACAAAATACCAGTTGGACATGTTTATTTTGGGTTTGTAATTGGAAAAATGAAGATTATGTGATTGAGCCATAATATTTATGAGCGTTTTCTCCTATACCCACTTGGTGGTAATCATCTGATTGTCAGGTTTGATAATCAAGATATCCGGAGATTACAGAAATTGAAACTGATTTCCCCCCCAATTATATTTCTACTTGTGAATTTGCTACAGTATTCTCGCATTCCCTTACGAAAAATTACTGCAGTTTTTCTGAAGTAATACTGCAGTTTATTGGACATGGAAAACCTGCAATACTGCACTTTTACTGCAGTATTACTGCACATTTACTGCACTTTTACTGCATTTGTACTTCACTGTACTGCAGTATTACTGCACATTTACTGCACTTTTTTTTTTTATATTGCAAACCTACAGTTGTGCTTCAATGTACCGCAGCTTTATTGCATTTGTACTTCCTTACAAAAATAACTGCAGTAAAACTGCAGTACAGTGAAGTACAAATGCCGTAAAAGTGCAGTAAAAGTGCAGTATTGCAGTTTTTCCATGTCCAAAAAACTGCAGTATTACTTCTGTGTCTCCTGTGAGAGGATCTGACATCCTAAACCTTAGGCGTACACGGGAAAACATTTTCTTTACAACGAAGGCGACAACTACGTATTATATCACATAGAACTTCCTTTTGAGAAAATTAGAAAAGTATAAATCTATTTTCATGAAAACCTGTCACTTATATTTTAATATATATATATACATGAATTGTCCACGACTGCTCTCTGGAGCTTTTTCTCTGATGTTTTGTACAGCTCTCTTTGTTTATCTCCCTAACCTATTCAATTCTGTAAAGCATTTCGAACTGAATAAAATAAAAGAGAATCACAATGAGCCAACAGGGTACAGAGTTACTAGATGTATATTCGCTTTTAACTAAGAATATTACTTGTTTTCCAATACATTCCAGTTACATTATAAATTTAAACAAAACAATACATTGGTATCTCCAAGAGCAGAGATCTAAAGAATTAAAAAGGCAATAAAATACACCGCCACAGCCAGGGCTGTTCATTTGATAAAATACATGGAGTTTTGTGTCTGTAAAATTAGTCCAGCTGCTTGGTTTTGATCAGCGAGAAATTAGGAAAATATCGTGTGATCAGGTCTATATATCAGTATGTTAAAATGTTTATGTTCATGCTTTATTGGGTTCTTGATTTATAAAAATATATACTGCGGGCAATTACTTTCAAGGGATCCATGTATAAAGTGGATATAGAGGCAAAAGGTGATCCTTGTTGACCTTATTTGCATGCACCTACCTAGAATCCCTTGTGGTTGTGGCAGCACCATGACATTTCTGAGGGAAAAACAAGACTTCTGGCTTGTCTGGTGTTGATTTTCCCTGGCTAAATACTAGAGTTGTGAAATGCACAGCCTGCACACCACTGTGCAACATGAGCACATGATCTCATTAAGGTTTTCCCTTTGCTAAGGTGCATGTTTCCCCCCCCAGACCCGTATGGGCTTGGGGTTAAGCAAAAATATTTGAATCTGGTCAGGCCAGGAATGACTGACCCTTATTTATTTACTATCCTCTCACCTTTTGCAGGAATGCCTATTAATTTGGACTGAGACACGTTATCGAACTCATGGCGAGACTGTTATTTTGTTTTGGATCACAATTCTGGCACAATGTTTTTTTGGTCACTGTTTTTGTAGTGAAGCTTGCTTTACTGGGAGAAGGTGTAGGGAGCCTTATGGCCCTTCCCTCCATCCAAAAAAAGGCTCTTTTCTCTTGGGGATTGACCCGAAGTACAAAGGAGTCTTACCCTTTGGGGTGAGACTTGAAGATCCGGCCCTCCCATGGAGGAGAATTTTGTCTGGGTTTTCCCTTCAGGGAAGCCTAGAATAGTTTTCAGGCTTCCGCTGCCTTCCAAGCACGGATGCGGCACCAAGGAGCACACAAAAAAAAAAGAAACAGCTGTCAATGATTGGTGATTGACCTTTTGGCTAAGATCAAGTGTAGTTTCCCATGGGAAGGGGGGGTACTTGATCCTTTGGCCTTAGAGCTGGGGTAGCATTGAAGCCTGAGGTGTACGCTTGAGCCCCAGAGTAGTTCTGGGTCACCTTCACAACCCTACAGTAATCATTGTGGATGTGTTAACGCAAGCAACACCGAAAGCCATTGCTACAGAGAAGCACTTTTCACTCCTTGATCCTTACGGGCGTGTGTGAACCAATTATTTTGTTTTCGGCCACATGGATATGGCTGGACACTTATTTATTTTACTACTTGCGCTTTCCGTTGGTGCACCTGTGCCTATTAATTAGGATGGAATTTACGGACTTTTGACACATGGATTTCTTTGGACATGTTTTAGTTTGATGTTTTTTGAGCACTGCACCGCAGTGAAGACTGGATCCCAGTTATTTGTTGGGTGGGGTAGGGGAAGTCTTGTGCCTCCCTACCTCTTGCTTACAGTGGGTCTCCTCTTCGGAGGGAACCAAGAAGATCCGACCCTCCTGCAGGCCTTCTGGCCGGGGTGAGAAGGAAAGGCCCTGGCATACCCCATGGGGGGTTGCCGGGCAAACAATTTTACGTTGGATTGGAGCTTCGCTGCGATTCTTCACTGAATTCACGGAGTACACAAAGAGAAGCACGACACCTCAGGCTTAAAAAAAAAAAAAAAGAGTGGTGATCTGGTTACTGCACCTCTTACCAGAGTTTTGTCTAAAGGCTGTCTTGTACAGCGGGCAATTACTTTCAAGAGATCCATTTATAAAGTGAATATAGAGGCAAAAGGTGAGTATTGTTGATCCTATTTGCATGCACCTACCCAGAATCCCTTGTGGTTGTGGCAGCACCATGAGATTTCTGAGGGAAAAACTAGCCGTCTGGTGTCTGTAGATAAGTGTTTAATAATGCTTTGACTATCCCCTTAATTTTAAGTGGAAGGGTTTTCCATCATGTTCACCCACCATAACTTATATAAAAATATATATTAATGATAATAAAAATATCTTAGGACACTCATAATTACTGTTTGTTACCCAGCTAAGCCCATTTCATAAGTAGAGATAGAGATAAGATAAGTCCATTTGTAAATTGGTTTATATTAAGATCAACATAATAAAGGGGGGAAGAAGTTAACTTCATTAAATGAGCAGTTCAATTTAAAAAAAAAAAATTGTGGAAAAATGCCAAATTCATGAGCGTCATAAACATTTTTATTATGATTTAGGTGAACAAATGATCAGTTCAGCCATGTGGAATCTTCAAAACTTGTTATATTGTTATCTATGGATCCTGGGTACTGTATTTTTATATATCACACTTGGGCTAACTAAGTTAATTACTTACAGACCTTTCCCTGAAATTAAGTTTGCTGGAGCATCTCATTATTTGGAGGTTAATGAGCCATGTTAATAATGCTTTATTAATGGGGATATTGGCATCTGACTTTACATGGTTTTGACAAAGCTTTATCACACATTGGGAATAGCTGGATACACATCAGTCTTCCACATTCATTTCCCTGGAAGTGTGAATATTTTTTTCATGAACAGAAAAGGCATTATCTATAGCAGGGGTGTCCAAGTTTATCTCTGCAGTGGGCCACTTCATCAGAAATGTATGTGTGCGTGGGCTGCATAGCCAGACACACACACACACACACACACACACACACACACACACACACACACACACACACACACACACACACACACACACACACACACACACACACACACACACACACACACACACACACACACACACACACACACACACACACACACACACACACACACACACACACACACACACACACACACACTAACATACCCACACATTAGGTGTACTCCTGCTCTTATATGCTACATGGTGGACTATGACTTTGAAATAAACAACCATTTTGGATATTGAGGAATAACATTCCCGCACAGACATACATACATACATACATAGATACATATGCAACTTACCTTGCGATACCTAAGCTCGCACGGTGAGCTGGCACATGTTTCTTTCAAAGCTATATTTAATTGTGGGGTTTCTTTTTAATTGTGATGCAGACCCTTGTGGAATTATCTAAGTAAATGTAATTCTGCATTATGTAAATGCAAAGGCCTTCAGTATCATAAGCTTGGTATATATTATGACCCAGAGGTTTATAACTGACACACATATAAATAAAAGGGACAGACACCTAAATACATAAATGTTGCTCACCTATTTGTTTTATACAGTTCTACATATCAATTAGTTTGATGTAGCTGATTAATTACGACACTCACATACTTGCACGTATGGCATACCTATTTCTAAGCATGATACATGAACCTCAAGCTTTAATGGTCCCAGAAAAGGTCAAGACTATTTTAGTTGCAAGAATGATCCTATAAAAAGGAGAAAATTCTATAAGATTTGGTGTATAAAAAATTATAGGTGAGTACTAGCTTTTTCTGTAACATTTCATTAGGAATTATGCCTTTTTTGTGTGTGATGCAACAATCCCCAAAATGAAAAATAATTGATTAAAATTGAATTATCTCCAATATGAATAAAAATATTATACTGCACATCATGCGTACATCATGCGTTCAAGCGAATGAATGAGCTCATATTGCAATTTTCAATAAATGAGTAGACTTTAAAAGAAAAAAAACAACTATTTGTTTAAGTCAAGCAATTTCACTTTTGACCATTTATGATCCTGTACAATGATTTTCAAATTCTAAAAATTCTAAAATAAGTGAATCTAAGTGTCCACTCAAAATAATAATCAAATTCCATGTGTAGGATAGCTTGGAGTCTACATTGAACAGATGCAATTTGGTCAATGGCTTGTTTTGGGGTATGTTTGATAAAACTTTTAGCGACATAAAGGACCAAGCCATAAAGCACTATTTCATAATAACGATACTTCACGTGGGAGTGAACCTCTTCTCAGTTTTATATTTAGAGCACAGCAAAGACTTACTCACTTTTATTTACACTGTTTTACAGTCTAATCTATGTAGTAAAGAAATAAACACGAAAAATAAATACTGTAAAGGTGCATTTGTCCTGGAAAAGTAAGCAAAGAGCTTTGGGACACAAATCACTCGACGTGGAAAGAATTAGAAGAAGAAACAAAATACATGAAAAAAGACATAAAGAGCAGCTTTTCTAAATGTCAAGCAATGGCCGAGATAAGTCTTGGCAAAACGGTCCATAACATCTCCACTATTCACAAGGACTCCTCTTCACCTTCTGCCACAGTGACTCTGTTTACAAAAGTAGAACACTCCCAGTTGAAAAAATCTCTTGTCCTAAACATCTGTGTAAAGTACTGGAGGGATTTTCCGACTGTGAACTAAAAGACACTGATAACAAAAGAACAGACTTGGCCCAGTGACCCAAAACTAAAATACGCAACGGATGCTTAAAAAAAATAAAAAATATTGAGAGCAGCGCTGGAAGGAAGATAGAAAGGTTAAAAAAAGAGTATTGATGATGATGATGTATTCTGACAGCCCAAACTAGCTGTTACTCACCAAACTATGTCAACCTGCATACAGCCTGGGAATCCTGCACAGGTGCAACCTACGAGGTCAGCTCTTTGGACCAAAAACAAAAGCGACTAAATCTGAGAGGACGCAACAATTAGACGCATTCAGTATTTCATTTGGAAATATAACACCAAGTCACATTACAACAAACGAAGATGACAATCGCTCGCTTTCTTAGTTATTCTAATAAATCTAATAAAGTTTCTATAAAGGTTTTATATATTTTACATGTATCTGAAGGAAGTGATGTCCTTGGTCAGGCAAGAAACTGTAATCTATAGATGTGTGAGGATAAGAGCTGACCTGTATTTTTCAGCTTTGTGCAGAAGGGCTTGTGCGGGATGTGGAGTGCCTCATGTAACTCCAGATGTGCTCTTAATCCAAATCTCCCTATAGAGAACAGGTTATCCATGCATGGAAAAAAGTAAATACAACACAAATGAAAAGGTTACTCATTTATCAACTAACCAACATGTGTGTCCTTTGTGGGAATAAATAAACCCTTTTCTGCCATACATGTTTAACTAGGTTAATTTAAATTGAATAAAAAAGTATTCAGCATCTCTATATCGTTAAGAAAAGCATTCCCGGAATCTTTTAATCTCCAGGTAAATGGAAGTCCTGGGCTGGCCATAAGGGACACTGGGCTAATGGCTGGTGGGCCATTTCTCGACAACATTTTTAAGCTTACCTTTTGCAGCCTTGGGCAAGTTATTTGACTCGTCTCCTCCCTACTCCTATATATAAAGAGAGAGGGACAGAGGAGCTCCAGACAAGCAACGGGACACTTAAGGGGTATACCTGCTATTCTCTTTTGTTTGCAATATGAAATACAAAACTTGATTGTCGTAAATCAAAGATGTCAAGATGTTTCAAACATGTTCCATGGTAAAGGAAACTTACTAGTTACATTCGTTCACAGTTTATTTATGAAGCACATGTGGGTTCCCTTGCACTGCTACAAAGAGGGAGAACACAGAGTGAACAAGAACATTAAAGTTGAAAAATATACAAAATTAACTATAACATTAAAATATTGGCGTAGAAGGAGGAGAGGGCCCAGCTTAGTTGATTTTTTTTGTGGGGACATTAGAACCCTCAATTTCCGGATGTGGTTTAAGAGTGTAAAGAGAATAGATTGTAAGCTTTTCTACTGAGCATAAAATCCAGAATATTCAAATCGGAAGATATGATACATTTTAAAATACTTTTAGAAAAACCAGATCATTACCCCATGGCTGGTCCATCCATAGGTGGAATTTAGTCATAATGCAGGCAAAAAGATTGGTGAGTGGATGATTGTCGCTGGTATCAAACAATTAAAATTTAATGACATTTTTTTGATCATTCTACCAAATCAGGGCTATAAATAGTCATATTATATCGCCCTCCATGAACAGTTTCAGAATTATGTATATGTTTCATTTCAATTGGACACACAAGAAAGGTCTCTGGTAGTCCATTGAACTTTTAGACCAGCGTGAAATGTCTCAGTCCACAGTTATTTGTGAACCAAGTTATATGCCTTGTTCTTTTTCTCCTTTGACCCAGATATTTTCTTTTGTGTTTAACCATGGGACTCCACAAAGTATTCAACTGGTTTTACATCACATTTCTCAAACATTACTAAAAATTAAATGTGTATGACATAAGTAGGATATAATAGTATGAATGCATATTGCAGTATGAATAGTCGGGGTAAAGCCAAGGGGATGGTGGAGCTCCTCCTTACACGCTTTGCTTGAAGCTCCACCTGCAACTTCTAACTATACCTATATGTCTACTTCATGTACTCATCTTCAAGTGCATGTTGGGTAATTGGATAATATGAAAAGAAGTTGGAGTGTAACTAATTTTGTACATCGACACAGCTATGGACATACAAAGGCAATTTGGACAATGCTTTGCATCCCACTTTGTGGGAACAGTTTGGGGAAGGCCCTTTTCTATTCCAGCAGGACTGCGCCCTTTCACACAAAGCAAGGTCCAAAAAGACATGGTTGGATGAGTTTGGTGTGGAGGAACTTGTCCGGTCGCACCGCACCCTGACCTCAACCCCATTAAACGCCTTTGAGCTGAACTGGAACGGAGATTGCAAGCCAGGCCTTCTCCTCCAACATCAGTGCCTGACCTCACAAATACTCTACTGGATGAATGGCCAACAATTCCTCCAGAAACCCTCCAAAATCTTGTGGAAAACGAGAAGAGTGGAATCTGCTATAACTGCAAAAGGGAACTGACTACATATTAATGTCTATGTATTTAGAATGCGATGTCATAAAAGTCCCTGTTGGTGTAATGATCACGTGTCCCAATACTTATGTCCATATAGTGTATATATAAATATATATATAGTGCATATAAATAAATAATAACTCATCACACATGGAATTTCCACTCTAATGATCACATTCCGAGGTTTCATTCTAGTTTTATGTAAAATCACTTAATTATCTCCTTTACACTGTCGAGTGTGAAGCTGAATAATGACAAATATCGGGATGAATGACAAATTCCAATATGTAAGAAACTGAGATTCTAATCAAAGTTAGCATAACTGATGTAAGTAATACTGAAGAAAATGTTTATTTATTCTGCAGTTGGTTCAAGTCCAGACAACATAATGTAGTTTGCCAGATCTGTGATGTTTATTTACTGTACATAAAATTGTATAAAAAGGTAGCACGGTGATTATTGTACATTAGAATGTCTAATATATTGTGAATATTTAATTGGAACCTTCGTAAAAATGATAGAACCCTGCGAGGTTTTAAAAAAGAACCTACTTAATCTTAAATCCTGATGCGTCTTGTGCTTTTAATGAAATATTCTTTAGATAATGATAGATAATTTCTTAATGAAATATGTGCAACACAAATTCTTGAATGGCCTTATGTTACAAACACTCATATAATGTGGTTACGCATCAGTCATGTTCAGTTTCAAGGAAGATGGCTATTGTTGTCCATGCACTAAGGATTTCAACTTAAATTCAGATTTTTTAATTATGTTTATTGACTGGCCTTTCCTTGCGCTGAAAATAAGGAATTAAAGTCTACGTCGATCATCGCTGGATGACCCCTATAAGTGTGAAACATCTTATTTTTTAATGTGTGCTTTGTTGGACTTCTAAAAAACCCCTGGGGGTTTTAGCTATAGGAAGGATACTATAGTTAGAACATTTTGACGTGATTTATTTTTATTTTTGTTTATACTACTTTCAAACCCACAGGATGGATGGAGGGGGAAAGGCAGCAGTGTTCTTCTTTTGGGGTAAATTTGACTTTTTTGATCCTAATACACTATAAGTTTCTTATATGTTTATCTGTTCTATTGGATAACGAGGGTACCTGGAGACTGCCTTTTTAGTTTTTGTAGCCTTAAGATTTTATATATATATATATATATATATATAATCACAGTAAGTTGGAGTTTAGCACAGTTGGTCGGTATTTCAAGATGTGATTCCAATAATCATTCCCACATCACACCAACCATCAATTTAGCAATATCTTAGGTGGCCCTCTCAAGTGATTTATGGTGCTTAAAATAATGTGTGTTCTGCTGTCCATTTGATCCCACCGATTCCGAAGACCAGCATGTCCTTAGTGCATACCGTGCTCGCTGCAGCCAATAATAAATATTTTTCTATGCTCATGGGAAAATATCAAGAAGCTAAGACAAAATACACCAACGATTTACATACCCTACTCCCAAGTGTACGGAGTACCACAATAGTTTTGTATAAATTTCACTATAATTATGAAGATATAATGCCAATGATGTTTCTCCTACACGTAAGGCCATGCCTGCCCTGCATAATGCATGATTAAGTTAGCGAGATGACTTTCAAGAAGGGTTAGCCCCTTTTATAACGCATGGTGAGGTTGGGAAGATAAAGATGTCGAGCTCTCCAGCAAATTACTCTTTTATTGAATAAACCCCACAGACTCTCAAATAAAACATTCACCAATAATACTTTTTCTATTAACAAAGCTGTTTTCAGTTACTAAAGTGTTGTTTTGGGAGAATTGTGTGATTATCTCCGTAGGAAAACAGGTGTTTCGGCTTTGTATGTTCAACGTTTATGCGAGTTAAACATCTCAAAGGCGAGGCATATATTTTTCCTGGGATGTAGAAATCCATGTTTTGATTTATTTCTTATTACAGTTTATAAAAATTAACCAGGTATAGAGCTTGACAGAAGGTAAAAACCGCTAGGCCTATTTGTCATCTGCAAGAATACAGCCTGCGCTTTCAGGCCCCGCGTGTAAAAACAAGAATATTTTAGTAGTATGTGACTTAATAAGCTTTGCTTTGAATTATTCATATTATACCGCATGTATAAACACACACAGCCTTCAGTTTTCCAATCACATAGCATTTCATTTACATGTATTTTTCCCAACATTTTATGTTATTGCCTTCATATTGTAAGCATCATTATGTAAAACTTGTGATATTACCCAAATCTCTTTAAGATTTTCCCAATAACCTACACTAAAAGAGTAACTATAAGTGACGGCTCAACCTTTTGCTCTCGGAATAAAATATTACGTGTTCTGTTTATATCTCCCATATAATATGTATTTAAGGGCATATGATGGCTGGAGTGTCCCTTTAATTAGAATGTGGCCACTAAGCAAAATTTGAATATATTTTTGGTTTTTTTTAATCTATTTATGAACAAACGACTCCATTGTCCTAAATGGATATGGCGACTCTTACATCACATTTAAATCTATTCTGTCTATTATTTCTTTTATCCGGCCTTTAAAGCGGAGATGCGAAACCTGCATTGGGAGCTTTACAAATTAAATTTCCATCACTTCAGAGTCTTCCTGTGAGCTTTCTACCATCCTACTGCATAAAAATAAACCATTCAAGTGTTTCCATCTCCTCCCAAGTATCCGCAAAGTGACAGCACTCTCAGAAGTTACATATTACGAGAGATACATAAAACTGTCTGTTTTAAATCAAACGTACCCGCTGCACTGGGATTCAATCTGGGATGATTTTCCTTGGTGTACTACAAATATATATTAAAATAAACAATGTGTTCCATCAAACATAGGGGTTTTTTTTGTAAATGGGTTTTATTTATTTATGTAATGTTTATTTATTTGTTAAATGCATTCTTTACATATAAAGACTGGGTGAGAAATATAATATTCAGAAACTATGCATCCATTTTTTATTAAATCTATTATTATTAAAGTGCCTATTCTTGGCTTATGTCTGCAGTAGGGTAAGGTTTTTAGGGTCCAGGGCAAGGAGGGCTTGTAACGACCCAGCGTGCAGGAATATGACATCATACCTTGGAACACCCAATGGTGTAGAGACAATGAGCATGAAGATGGTGTGCAGTAAGTAACAGCACTGTCGGGCCCCACTCTCATCCAGGGTCATTCTTTGGTGCTAATTACAAGAACCGGTTCCTACTTGGTTAATTGAAATCAGCCACAATGGGAAAGAACATTGAGAGCATGTGTTTGCTAGGCACTAGTATGTAGGCACAGATAGCTAGCCTTTCTGACCAAGTTGGGCTAATGTGTTGAACAAAGTGGTGGAACAATGACTCTCACTTATGGGGTTATTGAAAATTAACATTTGAGAATAACTGTACTTTCATATATGAGTGTAAAATATAACAGCTAATGAAGAGCCATTTGTCCCATAGCCTTCCTGCTCAGCACAGAAGTGTGAATGTTTGGACTCTACAAATATATTCACCCTATGACCTTTGCTGGAAAGCAATACTACATAAACATTATTATTACTTTAACTGGAATAAAGGGTCGGGCAGGGGGGGTAGAAGGGGCAACTGGAGTGCACAGCCCAAATCAAAGTGTCTTGGCCCCAAGTATTGTAAGGCAAGTTACTAACCATATGGCAATATTAAGAGGCCAAGAACAGTATACAGAAAATCGGAGAGAAAGATGCTATGACTAACCAAAACAGGCAGTGAATATGAAATGGTGGGCACATATAACAATTTGTCGAAACCATGAGTAAAGTTCAATATGTCACAAACTGTGCAATTTTTCATTGTTTCTATTTTCCCCAGAAGTCCAAGGTATTTGTGTGACGAAGTGGTTGTGATCCAGTGCAGTAAAACCACGGTGGAAACCAAATTCTTGCTCTTCTGGTGCTACAGAGAAGTGGACAGCGCAAACATACATAAATAACCAACAGGACCAGAGGAGACGCACTTGAAGTCGATTTAAACGACCTACTTTGACTTAGAGTTAGGATCAAATGTAAAATTCCTTTCATGAGAAACATTAAACATCATTAAAATTGATTGTTAAGAAACAATAATGATGGCAGAATGTAAAGATCTTCTTTAATGTAGGACAGCTGCTTAGAAGCTTATCCTACAGTGCATCTCTGATTGAAAGAATCTTGAATGTTAGGACTCTTATGCCATTACAGAGAAAAACCACCCCTACCAGCCATACAAGCAGAACCAAAACAAAGAGCCATCTTCCTTTGCATGAGAAAAGCAACAACCCCAAACATACATTCTCCACAACAGGACCCGGTTGGTATTCCTCTGGGTCCAGACATGGACCCCCTTGCTGTCTTGTGCCTAGGGGGACATCAACCAAACCCCACTGACAAGACCCATGAAAGTCAAAATACAAATCATGGATTGTTGGTTGTTGGTTCCCTCATGCCTCACATTTTTTCTCTAGACTGCGCTTGTGTCAGCTTTAGAATTATATGTTGGGCAAGATTTTCCTCTGTAATGGCACAAGAGAGCTAAAAATTAAAACTTTCCCGAGCAGGCATACACTGTAGGATAGGCTGTCTACCCTCAGTGAGGAAATCTCCATCCTTGAGACTCACCCCAAGTGGAAAGGTCCTCCTTGCTAGCTTGCTCCTAGAGCGCTATTAGCTGGTCTTCATTAAGGGTTCCTATGATGGCTTAAATCTATTTGAGGGGTTGTTGGTTCTCTCATAGAGACATTGTTTGTTTTTTGATTCTGATATTTTCATGGAGCTTTTTCCTCTGTAATTGCATAAGTGTTTCTAAGCAAAGATGCACCGTGGGGCAGGCTCCTCAGCAGCTGTCTGTTCCTGATTCATTTTTATTTTATTTTATATCATACTGCACTTCATTACTGTTTTTTTTTCTTCACTACCTTATTAACCCATGATATAATAGGATAATAACATGGTTCTACATCATTAGTTAACGTGTACGTAGAAACATTTAAGCAGCTGAGTTTCTACAAATATGAGAATGGGTTCAAACCTTATTGCGTCTACTAAAATGACTATACCCGCTTTATCTGCTGTCGTTACTTTGTGATAACGTTATCACATTACTGCTTCACCGTGTAACGAACAAACATTTGGAAACAGTTATGCATTCCGGTGCATGGCGGCGTTTTGTATTGCAGATGTCTGTCTATAAATTACGATGACCGTCCACTATCTAAGGGCCTTGTTTCCATTAAGTTAAAATACAGAAGCGTTGCTATTATTCAGTTTAAATGCAGAAGACATCATCTGTATTGCACAGGCCAACGAGGCAATCTTCAGACAGGGCAGACACCGCACACAGTAATTTAATATAACTGTTTTATGTATTCTTTGCCCTCTGTATAATGCCTCTGAATGCTGGTTAAAAAGATTTCTAGATTTAAGCTGATTTAACATTGAATGCTAGGTTATATTGGCGCCAAGCAATCGATGTGTTAAAGAGCTTACAATCTTTTAAAAAAAAAATTAAAAAATGGAGGACCTAGCTGTAGTTCATTGCTTTTCATTGGTTTTGTCGACTAATTAGAGATTTCAGAGATAACCACTTGTCGTATGCTTAATGGTAAAATTGTGTGGTTGGGAAGAAACTCTTGGGCTCTTAACCAAAGAGTTTCTCAGTTCTGATTCCTAATTAAATGTGCACCAGTTATATGGTGTTTGGGGAAAAAAAAAAATTAAAACCTCCCCATTGGAAATTAAAGAAATTTATATTTCTTCAATGAATGTTATTAACAGCAACAAATTTGATAAAGAAAAAAATTGACTTATGACTGGGGGTCAAACCTCCGAAAAGCCCGTTTAAAATTAAAATGAATTTGCACGCTGGACTTTAGTCTAACTGGTGTAAGTTTGCTGCTGCTTTTTCTGCCGGCCCGTAATGAGTAGACCTGCCCAACGATTCCGTTGATTTAAATATAATATTCTAATCGAAAGCCTTGATAAAAAAGAAAAAAATATTTATTTTAATGAAATACAGCGAAATGAATTTGTCTGTACCCCGGTGTCTGTATTCTCTTATTAGTCGCCTCCGAGACTTCTTTTTCCTGAGGAATAATTGCTTCCTGGAATACTTCAATAAGGGGCGTGCAGCTGAGGTACTAAGTACACGTACGTGGAACACTTGTAACATACAGAGACCTTTAGTTAAAGAGCCCTTTAAACAACGGAAAAAAAACCCCAATCAATACCTTGCCATGGCGTGCAACCTAGTCTATTCAACTATACGTTAACATGCGCAACCACGTCCCGCTAATGACTAGGTGAGTTAGCCTGAAAACGTCCAGAATGAGTATTTGAAATGATTAACCCCGCGCCTTACAGATTTTTATCATCTATCATACATTTTTTTTATTTGCTTACAAAATAACGCGACGTGTTTCTGTGTTTACAATAAAAAAAAGGAAATGCTAGGTTTGCTTTATGATAATGTGGATTTCTTTGTAGAATCACTTGCTGATTAGAAATAGGAGAAAGGAATACAATACTTGTCTGATTTATGGGCCTCACTAAAGCACGACGTTAGTAGCTTCAGTCTAAAATTGCTGTTCCATAATTGTTTACTAAAATATATGGCAGAAATGCTTTACTCTGCGCATGCTAATCACATGCATGGGTGATGCCGACGCGTATAAAATTGCTGGTGAGATCGAAACACGAAACGCGTGCTTTTGTAGCTACATGCCCAAGGATAATGAACGTGGCCAGGGCCGGACTGGCCATCACGAGGGGGCCCTGGGACTTTAAGGTCAGTGGCTGATGTAAGTGTGGCCACCAGCTGGACACGCAGGGCCGCTGGTGGTCTAGTACCGGAATGTGGTCTAGTGTCCCAAAGACCACCTGAAATTGTGGAGAGTTGCAGTTTCATCTCGTTGATTTAACTATGAATTATAAAATGCTATCTTTAGTGAGCTTCGCCTGCAAGAGGAGCCTAGTCGCTGTACCAAATGAACCATGTATTAAAAACGGGCCGACCCTGTCTTTTTTTACACCAGGAGCCTGCTGAGGGTCAATTTAATGAGCTGAAACCGCAGCTGTTCTGAAAAGGTTCCTGTAAAGTCCCACTTTAGTGAATAAATCCCAAAGTGCACTAGCCAGATAATAATTACCTACTTATCCCGGTGCTTATACTATAATATATGGAGTTTAAGGGTAATATACAGAAAATAAAAGGAAAACACATTGACACCACTGAATGTTGTGTCCGGTCGTAATTAGGCAGTTGATTGTGTATATAGTTCAATTGATAGAAATAAAAATAAAATGAATTCAACCTTTTAACAACCACCTATGGTATACTCAATTTTGGTTAAAAAAAAAAGGGCATTCTGACAAGACGAGTGAAAGCATCCACTGAAATCTACAAAGAGATGTGTAAACGGACATAAAATCAATATTATTGACTGGCCATCACTCTCTGCAGTCTTCAATCCAACAGAACGTTTGCGGTTTGAACTGAAGAAAGAGACTGCATGAACATAAGAACAGAGGCGGGACTGGAGAATTCCCTTCGGAAACGATCAAAATTCTCCAAGATAAACAAAGTAACTGGTCCGGGATGCATTGTCTTAGTGGCATCAAAGCAATAGCGCTGGCTGACAAAATACTCATTGACAGCAAGAATTGCGATCACCATTCCAGATTATCGAAATTTCGCAATAACCCAATTGCCTCTTAATCAGCCAAATTACCGTTAAAATCGACGCGTGTGTATGTAGGGGTCAAACCCTATACAGGCCATTAGATCCTTCCACATTGTAAGTGATCCAATAACCCTACTTCGGGGGCCTTCTCTCTCCTCTTTGGGTGGATATCATCTATCCTGATTGAAGAATAGATTAATAAATTATTTCTGCAATTTAAGTTTTCTTATGTGTTTTCTATGCCTTTCTCATGCTGGGCCTTGATACAAAAGCAGAGCCAGACTAGCAACGATGGGGTAGCCCTAACACTTTAACGCTAGCGGCATATCCAGCTGTCGGCCATACCCTGCAGTGCCCAATCTGCCGACATAGCATAGATTTGCTATTGGCTCCAAGTTAAGGAGTTTAGACTCTTATACGAACAGAATAAACAAAAAAAAAATTGCTAATATAAATATATACTATTTTAGAACTTGGATTTCGCAGTGATGATTGCTGAAGCCTAGCTATATTACTTGGAAAGATAAAAGTATATATTTTAACTTCAACAAAAGCCATTTGGGAATGTGCAGACGGCGCATCATAAAACACTTCTAGAAAGCGATGCCGTTTCCCAGTTCTTATTATAGCATTATTCGAAAATTGAAATTTATAACATTAAGTTGGTGAACTTTGGTTTGTAGAACAATGTTGTTCGGGATGCATAATCAGATGTAATTGGCTTGTAATATATATCAGACGGACGCTTAGAGAGGACAAGTGATTTTAAAATGTTTTTATTTGCAGGGATTACTTTGCATATAAATATAATTTTCTTGGACTGCGTATTCAATTTATTCCAAAACTCAATAATATAAAACATTAGCCAATTGCGTTGTAAATAAAATCATATCTATACCCAAATGCCTACATGGCTTTATGGAACTTTAACGTTTTATAGTAACACGTTGAAACAACGACAAGAGAGTCGTTGATATAACAGCAGATATAAAGTACTTTTAACATTTTGGCCCTTCGCAGAGTAGGTTTAAAAAAACGCCTATGAGATTAACTCTACCCCCCCACCCCCCACAACAAAGGCAAATTCTAACATAAATTTAAATTGGTTATACACAATTCATAAAATATTAAACAACCATCGCTATTAATATTTCCGATGCATCCTCATGTAATCTGCTAATACAAAAAATAAGAAAAATAACATTTCTATGAGCAGCCATGCTGCCTTTTCTTTTTAATTATTATTTATTCAGTAGAACATTAAACAGGTCATTCCCATAAGCTTTACTTTTTAATTAAGCCCAATCACCATATTATTAATAGCCATGGATTTGGAATGTTACGGTGAGTAAAAAGTGACAAACGTCCATAAAAAGTAGGTTAAGTAAAATAAAATACACTTTATATATATATAGGTATGTCTATACACAGTCCTGATCTTAACTCAATGCATGGTTTCCAAAGCACTCTTGGGATTCTAGGCAGAGCGAGGTGGACAAGAAAAGACAATAAATTACTTTTAGATTCCTAATCCACTGTTCCATGTGCTCCCTAATTTGCATATGGATCCAAATTTCTACATAGATTTACATACAGTAGGTTTATTTACTTTGGCCTGACCAAGAAGAGACCCCACCAGATGCTCCCTTTTCAGCCACTCTCTGCTTCTCTTTGGACCTGCTACCTTATGCTTACTCATCTTAGAATAGAATATCTCACTTGGGTTTATTAAACCCAGTACTCTTCTATATTTCCTCAATCCTTCATAAAATTGCTTTTTAGGCTTTATCACAAACACTTTGGCAGCAATTCATTTGAAGGATCTAAGTTTTTTTTGGTTTTTTTTTTATAAAGTAAAAAAAAACAAAAACAAACAAAAAACTAAAACTAACAACTAATCTGTGGGCTCATACATATGTAGGTGTTAAATATCAAACTGTTTTTTAAAGTAGTTAACTTTCTGAGAAGTAACCCAAAATGAAGCTGTATTATTCCTTTAAAGACAGATACAGCCATTTTCACCACTTCTGCAAGAACTAAACCTGTCCGCCTTAACAAGCTGCGAGATGAGCACTTAATTTATAGCTGTGAAATATCGAACATTGTCTAATCTTTGGAACGGTCAAATGGCCTTGTTTTATAGAAGAAAAAAGTTGACTCTGCAGTTTAGTGCCGTTAACACCATTCGCTGTGAATGTTCATTACCAAGAGAAAATCCCCACACCTGCGTTCCTCTCACGCATCGCATGAAACTCTATTTGTACATCTGCCTCATTTAGGTACTTTTAAGAGAATTCAACGTATTTTGTCATCTTAACTGTTATGACATTTGATTAGAATGTTGGACACAAAAATTCTTACCGTACTGATGCCACAAGAAAGCAGAACAGCGATTTTAGAAGTAGTTATGTTAATTACAGAACATTGTTTAACTGCTGTATAAACTCATTGCGTCTTCTTGAAAAGCCATTTGGCTAAGGACGCACTTCACGTTTCGAGCCAACCCGACGCTTGCTTTCTGACATTGGCTCACATGCTTGTTTGGCTACGCACAAATACTCATGATTATGTATGAATATATACATAGCATCATACTGAATGTGAAAAATGCTTTAAAACCAACCCAGAATTGAAACGCCATGAATAGGGATATATTTATCTAAGCAAGTGTCAGAAAAAAAATCATCATGTCATTGAGCTGGTAGAATAAATGGAAATCTAAAGTTGACATGTTTCCCTAAATAAAGTTCACTTATGGAGTAAGTAGTGCAACCTCTATAAATAGTAACTGTAAGAGTCGTTCAGAGGTGAGTTATTCTCCCGGTGCCAGAACCATTCTGTGATTAGCATAACACCTCTGGGGTATAGTAAATGGATCCACTACTACTGTGGGCAATGACCATCTTTTTAGAGATGTGACCAACATTTTAATAAGGAACACGACAGATCAGAGATCTAAGTAGTAAACTTTTTTTTTTTTTGCTGGCGTTCCCTATAAAACCAACGATGGAATAGCACCATATTCTTCACTTTTCCTCTCTCAAATAATAGGTGCAAGAAGAGATATTAGATATTATTCAGTTATGGAGGAACTGCTAAACGTGTAGGTGCAACATTTCAGAACATGATACATTGCTTTAGCAGAGAGCTCCACAGATAGAATACATGTTGGGCACATAGATATTAGAGAAATGTTTTAAATGGTTAGAAAAAAACAGCTGTAGGTTTTTATAACACTATGTAAATGTGATAATATATGAATTATCCTGTTTATTACATGGACTGGTGATCAGGGCCGGACTGAGGACATTAAGGTCAGTTAAATGACATGCAGCCACTAGCTGGATACGCAAGGCTGTGCTGTTTTCTACTGGCGTAGGACACAGCTGAACATATCCATCCGGTAGCTGCACAGCGCAGGACCCAATCCGTCACTAGAGCGGCGGTACCGCTAAGTACGTGGCCATATCAGCCACCGGCCCACCAGGCATTTGCCCGTGTACCATATGGCCAGCCTGGGCCTGCCAGTGATGACAACTGGAGTATATATAAAGTGTTACCCGATGAAAACCCAATCTTCAGCAAAGAAAAGACATTTGGATTCTTTGGCTAGCCTCTGGCTGCTGATTAACATGGAGAGCTGTAGGCACACCAAGAAAGTCTCAGGGTTTGACTCAAAGTCACAAAGTGACGTCCTGATCCCCTGGTCAGTAGATGGGAGCCGTATGTGAACGCTCCCCTTCCACTTTCCCATGCCCCCTCCCTAAAGGCTTTCTGTGCACATCCCTACACGAGGCTACTCCACCAAGAGAGAGAAGATCCCAGATATGATCATAGGCTTGTTACTAATAAATTAATAATTGTGTTTTTATGAGGTTCTAAGAAGCTTGTTGAGGGATGCTTTCACATCTATATACATTTTACAAACATAGAAGCTAATATTATTGTTCCTGACAAATCTTAGCTTCTATTTTACAAACATAGAAGCCAAGAGTTGTCAGGAACAATAATATTCAAGCCTGCTTCTACTTTAATTCTATGTTACATCAAGAAAATAATTTAGCATCATTTCCTTGAACGATATTAGTCCCTCTCAATTATAATACATTGTGTTTTCACAATCTGTATACAGTTATATGATGCTGTTTTGTTGCTGGTATTTCCCTGTCATTGTTTTCTATGTTTTCTATGTCATTGTTTTCTATTGACACGCGATGAAGATTCCTCACAATGGAGAAGAAAAAAACCCTGCGACTTTATTTTCCTATACAAGAAAGATGACAATTACAGAACATTTCAATGTAATGCTTTCATTCCAATTCCAATTATTGATACATTTTGCCTGCGTTTCTTATATTTTTAGGATATCCATCTAAGCACATCTGGCTGTATTAGTGATACAACCATGACACTGACTTATACTAAAGAGAAAAATTGGCAGAAAGACACTAGCAGGTCAACAAAAAAAATGTGTTTGAGTCTTAACCTAAAACTTGGTGGAACAGATCGACACTAATTCAGGTCAGAGCACTTGATTAATTCACTAATCACCAACTATCTTGGTTTCCATTAAATACAGTTTTATGAAACTTTTATGAAACTTACCGAAGTCTACTTTAGTTTAACTTTCATCTGGGTCGTCATAGGAGCTAAGTGTAGATTGTTGCATTCACTGGGGTGATGTGTCTTGGTTTTTAACTGGCAATCATCATCTCCGGGATCATAGATATCTCGCAAGAGCACAGGCCCATTAGTATAGACCCCAAAGCGAGACAATTATGATCAATTTTAAAGGAGCATACACATGTCCTTAAAACAGAACCGAAATAAGTAAATGACATCAACAATAAGAACAGTTAGAAAAGGTGAACAAAAAGATGAAAAGAAGACGTGGCAAGCCTGTCATGTTGAGTGCATCTTCCCCCAGAAGTCCCTTCTGTTAAAAAAAGACTTTTCCTTTGTCATTTGTTGTAACTTGTCTCCAGGGTTCAAAAATGATGAATTTGACCAGTGATGCAAATGTTTGTTACATTTGTATCAGCAGTTCAATTGATCTTCCTTGGAAGGAATCCAAGAAATGTAGCAGTTCTCAATTACTAAGACTACATCAAATGGGCTGAGCTGTATTGAGGAATAACTATAATCTCAGATCTCCGTTAAGAAATCCATACATGATATAAAATTGCTAAGTGCTGACCTTGCAGAGGCATTCAAAAGTCACCCGAGGTATATTTATGTTTATAGAATGCATAGTGTCTGCAGCCACCATCCAATACTGTCTGTCTACTTATGAATAAGGCATTAGGAGGTCTTGAGGTGAGCATCTGCTTTGCTAGAATGTTAAAGCTAAGGTAGCTTCAGAACTCTTTACCTTGAGCCATAAATATGTTAAATCATTACTTTGTGCTGCTGGAAGAGACCGAGGTGCAAATAGGGTTTAAAAGTTTTCTCACTTTAGATCCCTCTTTGCAAATACTTTAAAAATTGTTTCACACAAGGCCTTGGATGTCCACAGAAATTGTGACCAGCAAAGGATAAGTAACTAGCAGTAAGGACCCTAACGTATATATATATATATATATATATATATATATATATCTTTCTTTTATACAATTAGAAAGGTTCCTTAACATCATATTTAGTAGGTCCAAAATGGGGGTAAGCTCCTAAACAAGAACTTATAGACTTAAGACTGTTATCATAGACTCACTGATGACCCAAATATTTCTTTGTTTAATACGAACACAACCGATCAACCAACTCGGAATGTTCTCAGGTATGGATATAGTGCACATCACTTTAAAATATTTTCATAGTAAAGTCTTAAACACATAAAGATGTCATCGTATAAAAGCACTCATGCACCACAGAAAATGTAAATTGTGTAAACGCAAGAATTTGGCAAGGAAACAAAACACATTGCATGTTCCTCAATACAACACCATTTTAATATAAATGACCTTTTGCATATCTTTGGCCCCACTGTTCTTTTAATGAACAGATGTGCATCAAAACTGATTTATATAACATGACGTATGTGCAGGGTCGGTAGCATTAGAGGGCACATATACAGTGACATTTCTTCTGATTTGTGTTTTTTTCCTCTTTATAGGTACATAAAAAGTGAAGCGTAAACTAGAAACCCGAGCACAAAAAGCTTCTTTTACAAAATGTAAGATTCTTTGCGAAATGTATCTATATCAGAAAATAAAAGGTCTATTAGACATTATGTGATAATTTTGCTACGTGATGAGCGTCTTAAAACTTTGCTTCCTTAGTACACTTAAAAAAGTGAATATGGAAATTGACCACATATGGAAAAAGTATATCATTTGCCGATGTTTTTATCTTTATGGGATAGATGAGAGCGATTGTTTGTAAGGATAATATCTCAATGAGCTGACTTGGTAGAGGATTGTTGGCAGTTTTTACAAAACAGGTTTGGGGTCCTTTAAGATCATTGTCGTAGCACCTGTGCTATTTAGCACTAAAGGCATCAAGATAAGTCAATTTGTCCGAAAACTATAAAACTAAGATATCTCATAATGTCCGGTGACATAAGAGTAATTGCATCGCAGATTTGAGTACAATGTGCGTGATCAATGTAACAAAAGTAACAGGATGCTTAAGGGCCTATGTACCGACATACCCTGGCACAGCGGCACAGGAGCAGCAAGAAATACCTATGGGCAGTTTAAGGTTTCTTTAATTTGAAAGTTAAATGCAATTTCACTCTAAAAACTAAAAAGAAACTGCAAGATCCTTTGGCACCTAAATGTTACAATCTTATGTTAAATAAGCACTCATTGACTCATAGAAGTGAACTTTGAATCAGCTGCAGAGCTTTCAGGATCTACTGATGGCAGTGAAAACATTGATCAATCATTAAATGGGACCTGTCAGTTCTCAGGTAACAATTAGAGAGTCATTCTGTTGGATTTCCATTACAAATGATCTTTGTCACAACTCTACATCACTGGTCAGCTGGATTTGGCATGGGGTTGCCCAACTTCCAATATGGCACTCTCTTGGTTAGGGCTTTAGGCAACTTTAGGATAATCTCATCAAATGCTCCAAATATAAACTAAGAGATGAACTGAATTTCTGCTACTAAGTTTGTTACTCCATTTCGAGACTAACCATTGTTACCCTTTTTAGAATAAATAGGCCCTTAAGCATCATCAAGTATAGGAAGGTTTGTGATAATGTACTGTATATCCATTAAAAATTAATTTCTTCTAAAATTCTACGTAAAACATTGAAAAAAGATAAGCAATTATTTTGTAAAAATATTTGTAAAAAGTACATAAGTGCAGAATTAAAAATTCCAATTTAAATCAGTTGCAAATAAAAGTATTATTTAAGAAGCCAAGTTACTTGCTTAATTTTTGGTTTCCTGCCTTGACTCTAAATACATTTCATAGAGTACTAGTGGATGATCCACAGCTCATGATGCCTTTTAGGGGCTTTATAGTATGTTTTGTTTTTTTTTAAATAATGATTTTAATTGGAATCCTCAAAAAAAACCCCTTAGGCTAAGAGACCACAACCCACAGCTCGAAGCTTTTAGTTATTAAAATCAAAGCTAAAACTGGACAGTAAAGCCACCCATGCATCTCTGATTCTAGAATTAATTAACTGTTTATGTGCGCTAACATATCTAAACATAGAGGAAATAAAACAACTACAAGCTACATGGTTCCTCATGCTCACAAAAGTAAAGCGGAAATGGAGACATATATTAGAAGTGCAATATTTGTGTATATCTGGATATATCTATGTATATGTTAAGGGTTACAATTTTCAGTGCTTTGTATATTAATAGCAATTTTCTCATTAGCTTAATAAAACCGTAATATATTAATCCCCAGCTTTATAATAAGGACAAATTAAAATTATACGTAATATCTTCCTGGAAATTTATAGATACATAAAAGCGACACATTATATCAGACTTAACAATGCCTAATACTGCTTCTTGGAAAAAAAAAAATATATATATTTTTGTAGGATTTTAACACTTTCTAGAATGCCTGGCAACCTAAAACAGCTCAGTATCTTTCCGATTCCTCTGATACTGACACATTTGCGATAAGTATATAGTTCATCTGTTTTTCTTCTTATTAATTGTGCAGAAGTTTGAATTTCTTCCTGTGATGTTCCTTTATCTTGGATGACGTTAGAGTTGCCCGATTCTGTTTTCTTATTTTTTATATTTTTTTTGGCTTTGAAGAAATCATGCAGGTACCATTCTTCCGTGATGGCGAGACCGTGACCTTTCCAGAGCAGCTTGGCGGTTATCTGCGGTATAAGGGAAAAAGGAAAAAGAAAACAAACTTGTTAAAAGATGAAGAACACAAATATCTCTTTGTCAACAGGTCTTCAAACAGTCTCTAAAGCCACTTGAGATGAATATGTAAACAGGTGGGGAAAAAAACCTGGATCAGAGAAAGGTAAAACACTACCAGGTGCCAGGATTGGTTCGACTTCTGCAATCAGCATTAAATAAGTTTCCTGATCAGAGGCACGGGAACGATGAAAGCAGAGAAGGTTCACGCTAACACAGTTCCCTTGGCGATATCTGAATACAAAACAAATCCGAGGCTAAGTTGTCATTCTACGAGGCGACTGTGCAAGTTCGGCGGAAGACACTTCAATTACCTCTCAAAGCGTGAACGCAGAAGGTGGCAAAGTATACAGAAAGGCAAACTTAAGAAAGGCTCATTGATATTCTTTTAAACTTAAGGAACATAACCTTGATTTTCTTGCTAAAACTGGTACTTTTCAATGACAGTCGTTGAATGTAGTTTAACTTTGTGCTAGGGCTAGGCAACCGGCACCTCCAAAAGTTCCTGGCTATACTCATACTCATCATTCTCAGCTACTTATGCTCTTACGAATCAACAAATGTATCAACTGTGCATTTATTAGGCTCGTTTTCTACTGTTTGAAAACTTATGCTAATACGATTTTGATTTGTTTATTAGGCAAATGGAAAGGCTGAATAGCAAAGGTGGTGGGCCTTCTTGCTTTACGAGCTCATAAGTCCTGTCCTCGCTTAATAAAACTTAATAGAAATCACATAAATGAATGGATTCTGCACTATTAAAGGGACAGCTATGTCGTTTTATTCTACATTATTGCACCCATGTACTTGTTTAGGGCAATTGCAATCCCAAATATACAAAGCTGCCCTGGAGGTCTTCTGAGATCGTAAGATGTAATGCTACTGAAAACCTCATAAACTAGTGGTTACTTTGGCCAAAACTTGCTGTCTTTCTCCTCCAGTTGGATCGGGACCAAACCTTCTCTAAATCTGATTTTTTACTTTTAACTACTTTTACAAGGCTGACCAACAACACCTGTTGGCAATGGATGTGGCCAAAATACCTAAACTCAATAATTAGGAGGGGTGTCCACATACTGTTGGTCATATTGTGTAGGTACAGACCAAATTCTTCTGATGGCTCACCAAGCTATCGACGTTATCCGTACAATACTTGCGAGTGGAGCAACTATAAATTGTCCGTGTATTTCTAATGTAACTTACATTAAAAATAGATTTGACTCCTCGGGGTACATGCAGATTAATTAAAAATTGTCTGTTATAAAAAATGAAGTGTTACAAGCGGCTGAATATCACTTAAGTATTGTTTCATTATATCTCATCTGGTTTCTATCATAAATTCAGTACAATTGTTTCCTTTCAACAAATGTATATCGTAATTTCCATTAGCATGTATTGTTCCGGGTTTCAGAGAGAGGTTAAAAAGCTTGTGCGAACAAGCAAGTGATTTATGTATTTCTCCATGATCCTGTACAATGGCATTTCGGTGTATTATGAAGAGAAATGTCCTTGTAGGACTTTAACAACATGGTACAATTTCATGGACAGCATTTGTTTACTTACAATGGTTTCACTAGTCTCTTTCTTTTCCTGGTAAGGATTAAAATGAAACATGAAGGCCGCAAAATTGAGGAATTGATTTCAAAATCGTAGTTCGCAACGTTTTAAAGTTACAGGACTTGTTAGAATTAAATGTATTTTTTTAAGTGACTTTATAAAAGGAGTGTGAAACTTTTTTTTTCATTCAACTGCATTTTGAGATCCATGGATTTTGTAAAGGCTTGTCTTTGTTTGCCAAAGGTATACTTATTATGGCCCCCTAAAAAAGCCCCCGTACATCCACAAGGGCCCTGAGTTGTAATTTATGAGGTGATGTCAGAATAAATGGAGTCGAGGGTGATTAAGGATATAGCAAAAACTATGTATGCATGTGACTGCACATTGTGTCATTTAAGTGGCAGCTGGCTTTAAAGTGCCAGCGCTGATTTTAATCCCCTGTCCATCCCCTGTCCATACTTTGGGTCAAAGTATGTTAAAGAAGCCAAAGGAGACCAGAAATAGGGTTAAAGAACTGAGATCAAGACCACATCGGTATGTTAAGGAAGAAAATAGATGAATTAAAACATTTGTATGGAAGGAATAATAATTTAAAAAAATCTATGAAGACTGGTCCGAGCTGTAATTATGACTCAGGCTTGCGCCTCATATTGAGGAACCTGAGCCAGCTGACTATTTTTGCCCCATGGAAGTTACGGTCCTGGGAATAGAAGGAGTTTTAAAAGCTTGCTGAATGAGAAAAAAGAGGTACAAAAATGTTGGGAAAAAGTGATAGATATAGGGAAAATATTGAAAAAATAGACAGTAGTGTACACAGCTAGAATAACAAGCGCACACAGAGGCCAGCTTGTATCTTTATAGCTTCAGTAAAATATACATTCTCTACCACATGGTCCAGCCTCTTCATCTGTACCATAAGCCAGCAGATACAAAAGAACATTAGTTTTTTTGACTAGAGAGAAACAATGGGTATAAAAATATAGACACCTGATATGAAGCCCCAGTACCTCAATTGTTGTCATGAATTAAGCTTCTGATCAGAGTCCCCATGGGAAATTAATAAAATGCATCTCACACATTGAGATGGGCTATCTTATCATATCCATAGCTTGGCAAGTCATGTAAGGACTGTAATGGGGTGAGCGATAGAGGTTTGTTATGGAAGAGGCATAACTCGCTGCTCCATTGTTACTGTTACCCTGTTCAGAGAGGGGGTGGTAAAAGGGTACTACCCTTAGCAAGACCTACGTTGGAGCCATTTATCAGGTACATCCAGAAGAAGGCTATGGTAAGGTGCACCGCGTGAATACATAACGTTTCAATCATATAATAACTCCTTGCAGGGAGATCTTCTTCAGCCATCATTTGGTTTGTGTTATAGTAATGAATAAAAATATACCATTGCACCCCAAAAAGGCAAAGACAGCTTTCAATAATCAACATGATATTAATTAATAGTTTTCTAAGTCTTGTTTTTCCATTGCCTTTTCAAAAACACAAGTGTTTTCCATTTCCAAGATGTAAACATACAGATGCGTGAGTCATTTGCTTAAAGTGTGAATGAAAAATAATGAAGCGTGTTGACTGTTTACCAGAACGTGGCCAGTTGCAAAAGACACGGCTGATGAAATTTTGTCTAGATGTTCCATCAGGACCCAATAGACACAATCTTCCCAGATACACAACCTCTCTAGGGAGGCTATTGAATTCTAAGTAAGGACACACAGACTTATGTAGCTAATGCTCATTAACCACTTGGCTGTTGGGTTAATGTGCTAAGACACGCATCTGGGTGATGTGTTGAGCACACCGGGCATTAAGAGGTTAAGGTGTTGACTTATGAGTGCGAAGGAGATATATAATAAATGAGAATGTGGATTCTGCATAGTAGAACCAAACACTTTAGGACATCTGGAGAGAGACAGGTATAGAGGAAGACATAGTTAAGCAAGGATTAAATCTACAGTGCCACCTAGCAGCATGTATTCAGACTGTAAGCTGTATATTTCTCCATCACATCTAGAGCTGCAGGGAGCTTGTGAGTTCAGGGGAAGGAGGAGGTATCAGTATAACCCTTTCTGTGCTGGGGCAATCGCCATTAAACACCGATTTGACAGCACAGAGGTATTTTAAACAGACACAGTCACAGGTTTCAGGCTAGACGCAGCTCTGCGTTTCATTCTGATTGTCTGCTGACACATACGTTTTGATAATTCCTAAACTCTTACAGGATTACCCCCTGCTTCAGACTTTCAATAGAAGGAGCCTTGCGTTCATACGGTGCTGATTTATTTGTCATCAAGGCTCCCATCTGTTCCTGGTATATGATTGACCAGGTGACAGTCCAAGCGTACTCAATCAATTCCTATTTTTCTGGGGATGATGGGATTTGTAGTCTAACTGTGGTGCATCTGTTGCTTGGGCTTGTTCATTACGCTAGTATGCAGACAGAGAGTTATTCTGCTTGTAGAGCTCTAGATGAACTGACAGGCTTGGCAGGAACCTGGCAGTAACTTTACCCACCACTAAAGAGCCCTATGATGCACATACTGGTTTTTCCAGTTAAACCCATTGAGTGCTATGGGTATAGCTACATTCAAGCTATTTGTATATACATTCACATATACATCCAAAAGAGCAAATCTATACCTCCCAACACACAGTATGTCTGTCGATAGACATTAATGGGTCCAAACATTTCTGTAAGAAAGTTTGCCTGTGAGTAATCCCATGGGTCCTTAGTCTTGTTGGAACAGCATTAAGGTCCCAGTTTAAACTTCCCATGTGGGTCCAGGAACAGGGCCTGCCTAGCCCTAAGCACGTAGAGATATGAGCAGAAACCCTGCAGAACCTACAGCAAACCCATACCCAAAGATCACTGCACAGCCCGGAATTGGTTATCATCTGTGATCCCCACAGCCTCTGAGTCAGATCTGGAGGGTTCACGAGTAACGTGACTATGCAGGGCAGTGTGAAAAGAAGGTGCCTTTCAGCCCTATGGATCAGAAAGTTCTCAGAACATACCATGGAACCGGTTCACGTCTCCTCTTTATTTATATGCCTCTATTAAAACCTTCGTGTTATTTGTCACTGGATGATAAACCACCTGTGGCTGTAAACCATGTTTCTAGCTATATCGAGCTTTTTTTCTCAAATCCTATATCCATTCTTCTGCCTTCTATATTACGCTCTCCTGAATCTTAAATTTCTTGACTCTTGCTTTATCTCGACTGAATCACGTTTTCTATGCATTGTATATCAGTTTGCAGGGGACTCCGTCACAATCCTCAGTATGTGGCCAATATGAAAAAAAGAAAAAACTTGATATGGAAAGCTGCCGCAAGATATATACACACACCAAAACAAAAAGGCTCGGTCAGCTTTATACAAAGTTACGGATGCATGAGAAAAGGAAAGGGGGCATCAGGGATTCTCAGAGCAGGACAATTGAAGAATACTTACTGAGACTTTGCTTTCATTTTTTATGCATTTTAAGCATGTATTTCAATGAGGATGGGTTGACCTACTTGGCATTTCTATTTGAGAGCTTGGTGCATTGGAAAAAACATTAAAAGCAATTTATACTTTTATGTCAGGGCTACATTCTTACTTCGCTGTATATCGGTCTCTGTATCTGGGTCGCATTAAAAGAGAGTTCATTGGGCATCAAAAAACAGGGTTTTGGTATGATTATTGGATACTTTTCAGAAGCATGGAAACAGTCAGAAATGCATTCTCAGGGGGGAAAAAACACCATTAAAAAAGCCTTTTCTTATGCAGAATACTTGGGTCCTTTTCATTGGTAGCACATATATTATCAAAATGGAACATTGGGCCTGAAAGGCCTGTCCCCTCCATACTTGGAAGCTTGTTTTATATAGATATGACATCTTCAGCTAGCTAAGCATCGTGGGAGTTGTAGTTTAACAACAGCTGGAGACCTATCGCTTGTCCATCACATATTTCTTCAAGCTCAGACTGGCCATTTGGCACAACAGGCAAATTCCTGGTGGGATGCAGGCTGACAGCACCACAAACTTACCGGAAAGGGCCGCTCCAGGCCGGCCATACGCTAAAATTCTTGATTCATGACTCCAGCTTTATCCAGACTAGATACTATTTTCTATGTAATGTTTTAGAGGACTCTGTCGCAATCCACAGTACCACAAAAACCCAATATGTGGCCTTAAAGTACTATGTCCTCCTCCCCATCACCAGTCCGGCCCTGTATTCCTTGTTCATTCATTAGTTCTCTGTTGTGGCGTCTTCTTAACGACTAAAGAGTTAAATAAACTTTCAAGACCCAAGTTTTACATTGTGTTTATTGCGTTGCCCCCGGTAGCATCTGACTTTGTTCCCTTCTATCATAGATTTTATTATCTGTCCATCCCTGGTATGATTGAAGGATTACAGAGGTTGTGTATTCACAAAGCTGTTTAAGCCAAGGGTCCGGATCACATAATATCATAGAAGGAAAACATTCATTTCACGGATCTAGACAGGACCAGGCACAATGGATTGACGCTGAGAACATTTTGCCTGTTTGCTTTTGTCTGTGTTTCCGCAGATATATTATGTTTTAAGTCAAAAGAATTCTGACGAGTTTTTTCTGTAGGCTCCGTCAGGGGGATGTTGCTACATTGTATGGTGTTGCGCTGCCAATAGCTTCAAGACACACTCAGACAATCAGGATAGTTAGCCAAATACAGTAGAACGCCGTGTGAGAAGAAAACTTTTCCAAACATCTTTTTGATTTTATCACCTAATATCTCGCCTTTGATTTCAGCTCCTGGTGGGTAATGCTAACAAAAGTTGTTTTTAGTCTGTCTTTTAACAGAGCTGTGAATATATACTAGATTGACTATGGGCTCAAATAACCCCAGAAGCGAAGATCAAAAGACATTCTAAGTGCAGCAAAATGCTTTTCCTTTCTTTAAGGCAGACAGCTTACATTAGTCCTTGTTTAAAAGAAATCGTCTTGAAGTGCTAGCAGATCATTTAGGGATAGGACGAGGCGCTTTTCTTTGAACATGAGAGTTCAATATTTTTTTTTAAGAAATAACTATGAATAGCAAATTCCCTTTGGAACAGTTTGTTTCTTTTCCCGCAGGTCTTATTGACGCGGCAATGTTCTCATAAGTGGTCGGCAGAACTTTCTTGTCCTTTCAATTTTATAAGCATGTATTTAATTGACTTTCACTTGTGTACCATCTCAGATATATAGCTGGACTGGGGATACAATTTAAACCGACCGGGTCCAATATAGCCCCTATTGCTATCCAAGGAATTGAACATTATTGATGCAGAAATACCCACTCACTAGTAAAAAGAACAACCTGACGTTTGCCCAACCTCTTCTACAACCAGACCATGCCCAGTACTGGAGAAGGCTAGACAAGGGCAGGGGCTGTTGGCTGAATTTTGGGCCATAACTGAAGCTTTTTGGTGTGCTACTTGTCTAGAGTAACAAGAATTTACGGTAGCTATAATGCTTTAATCTTGTGGCCCAGTACAACCCTAAAGACAGGGTTTCTTGTCCTGTCCCCCATGCCCCATCCACCATTCTACCCCAATTGGGCCATCAAGCACCAACTAGACCCAATCCCTGGAAAAGGGCCATCTGGGCACCAAAGCCTGCAAGGGCCCAATCCCAGGTAGCAGGCCACAGGGGTGCAGTCTCGGGTAGAAAGCGACAAGGATCAATGAGCCTGTAACAGATGAGAGCCACTGGGCACCAATCCTGGAAAGTGGCCAGCTGGCCCACATAGCCTGCAAGACTCCGTCCCAGGTAGTGGTCCACGGGGCCAATGAGGCCGGGTCACCCTATTTGCCCAGGCTCCGTATACGGGTACTGGTTATACCCCACTGCCTTGCTACTGTATATAATATATGTTAAAAGTGGCTCTTACTGTTAACAACTGCTCTTCTTTTATGTTGTCAGATAAAAGCAAGTTCATGTTTTAAAAGCTGCAAAGCCATCGCTGCTTAGACAGATGCCAACAAGGTCACAGAAACACAACATTCAACAGATATCTTTAAAATAACAACTTTTCTAAAGCTGGTAATGACTTTATGTTATGTGGCATGCTGGCGCAATACATTAAGTTTCAACGGCTACATCATCAGATATTAATTTTAAGTATTACAAACACAACCGACTAGTAGATATGCAAGCGGCTGGCTTCTGAATTATGGCTGCGGGTCAAATTGTTGTTGCGCAAGTCATTTAACTGACAATTAAATAAGTTAATATGCAGAGTCTGACTGTTAACTTGTACAAATGATGACATTTACCAGTTCAGCAGCCGCATCCAGATGTGACTGCATGTATCAAAGTAATGAAAAGGGAATTGAATCCTGCCCTCCTGTATCACAGAAAGGCATTAATCAGCACTGCCAGCTAAACAGGAATGCATGAGAAAGCCTAAATCGGAGATTCCAACCTGCGGCACAACATTAGATGTTGGTGGCCCCAGTCAAATTTTATTATAAGAGAGACGTGCCTCTGTATTTCACAGTATCCTCACCCGTTCCTTAAAGAGAGTGTGTGCCGTGTACAAAGCACAGGGCCTTGCCCCTAGGGAGACCGAGACACGGCTATACTTCATTAAAAGCAAAAAGAAAACACAAAAACACAATGAAAGCAAGTTCACAGTTATCCTCTAGAGACGGACTAGAGAATAGATAGATACATAGATAGATATATAGATAGATAGATACATAGATAGATATATAGATAGATAGATAGATAGATAGATAGATAGATAGATAGATAGATAGGTAGGTAGATAGATAGATAGATTTTAACAATACACAATTGTGTTATATGTGCAGCTGGATTCCTTATAACTAACAATACAATTCCTACAAGAACTAACATTTTTTTAACATAATTGTGAATAGCACCCTTAAATGAGGGTGCGTCCCATGCATGGTGTCAGCGGGCCACCCACTAGGTAGTCCTGTCCCGCAGGGGAAGGGTCCAGGTAGCTGGAGCCCAAAAGTTCCCTGGTATGACAGTGAGCTTATGCTGAAGGAACAGCTTGACTGGCCCTGTATAATGTATAGTTAAATCAGTGATTCAGTTATCCGTTTTAAAGGACAGCAGAGATAATGTAGCTGGAGGAACCTGCTAGTGTTGGCTTCATAATGAATAGAGATGTGCGAGAAAAGCACAACTCTCTCTTTAGTGAATAGACCTCTTTGTTGTAACGTCTGATAAAAATCAGGGTGTCACATTAATAAATTCAGTGTGATTGACAGACCTTTAGTTAACCCTTTTTTATCAGATGAGAGTGACAAGTCCCACTAAGCACTGAAAAGGTTAACCTGTGGTCATGAAACGTCTCTGAAGCAGCAGGAATAGTTAATATTCAATGAAGTTTGAATCGGTGGTCAGTCAGCAGATACTTTTAACTTTTATCTCAAAAGCAGGACCTGCTGACACAGCACTGAGAACATTACCAGACATAGGAACGTTACTGTCTATCAAAGACTCATTTTGACACAACACGCGCCAGCCTCCAGGGGTACTTTAAAAATCAATCGACTTTAACCTTTTCTCCAAGGGTAACTGGCCTCTGAAATCACTCAGGGAAACCTATATACTAAGACATTAATATTAGTCTTCCTCCTTATCCTGAGATTAAATTCCCGGGTGAGAGTTAAAAACACCAACTCAGACCCGAGGGATAAGCGCAGGAGATAACACTCGTCACATTACTGACAAGTCTTTCACTTTTTTTTACATTAAATTCTGCTTTACGGAACTAATTGGGAGCGTTATGTGAATCCATGCATCATTTTAACCTTTGGAATGCCATCAGGAGGAGCAACCAAACGTCTCCACATCGAGATCCATTTTAGACGTAACCCATTTGAAGCTCTTTTAGTACTGACACAAAGTATCCGGCAAATGATCTATGTAACATTTGTGGCGAAACGTCTCCCAAATAATGATTTTATTATGTATTCTTATGTTTTCAGTGAGTGCTCACCTACCCATGATCCTTTGCTCTTTCAGAAGCTAGTTTTCCTGACTTGGAAGCCTCTTAGAAATTGAAACACGGCACCGATTGTGTCACACGTGATGCACCAGCAGGCGGCACAGCCATCTTTACGTGACGTCATATTTCACGGTCCATTATTTTGCATTGCCAGACAGAAGTAAACTATGGAGGACCACCATCTCTGCACATCCCTCCCCAGGGTTACTGGGTTGGGGAGATTGTGATCTCCTCTTTAATCAGTCCATTGAGCACTGGTGCTACAGGAAGCCTGATCACCCAACAGAGCGAATGGCTCCCTGCTATGTGGCATAGTCGGTCCAGGCTAGAACATGCCACCGGTGACGCTCACTGTATTTTCTGCATGTTAATCACACTAGGCAATATGGAAACTAAGGGACAAGTTCTAAAAAGTTTTCCTGCTCTCCTGGTTCAAGTAACCAAAGCCAACTTAGTAGACATTACTAGATTTTCTAATGATAATGCAAATATGACATTTACCGAGAAAAAACAAGGTGGGAGTCCCCCTTTAATCACATATTATATCAGAATATATTCGATATTTGGTTATTTCCAGAGAATCTTGGGCAATACTATAGAACCCGGAACAAACCGAGGACATACGTGGGCTTCACATAGCGTAGGTCCTGAACACCGAGAGTTACAGAACATGACGCTACTCTTTTTTACAGGACTTTGTCACCTTTATGTGATCACTATAGTGCGCCTCTTTCTTCATTCATTATTTATATTTTAATTATTATTGCAATAAACTTGTTTCATGAGATTTTACGGTCATTTCATCTTTTACAGCCACTGGTTTTATGGAGCTTTGGGATTGTTTAATATGCTAGAATGCTATGTAAGTCTTTTTTCTTTAAAAGATACATAAATCACACAAACTTAAATATGGACATATAATCTTTAAGTAGCTTATTCTTTCCTTGCTTTTTGATAACATAGTATTATTGTCTACAAGATCCAAATTATAACATGTCTATGTGAATGTGCAACGTCTACCCAGTCTTCTTCAACCACACTTGGTCCTTGGCTTTGTCTTAGCCTAATGCTGTTCCCATTTCTTCATTAGACTCAACCGAATTTGACAGCAGATATGAACCATTTGGCTCATCTATTATGTCTCTTTATTCTGATGTAAAGTCTCGGCCCTTGTTCTTGTTTTAGATTCCGGAGCAATATTCCTATCCCATGCAGGTTATAATTTCCTTACAGGTTTAGTCTCTATCATTTCTGCTGGGAGGCAGTTACACTTTCTCTACCAAATTCTCTTTACCCCTTGGCAAGCACCTATTTTGGCAAATCTAACCTATTCTGTCGAGCCTGAATTGACATACCACGTGGTAGCGTAAAATCACATTGGTGACCGTTCATGAATGAATGAATAAGGAAATGCTTTTAATTCCAACAAACTGTGTTTGAGGCTGTCACTTGTGGTCTAATTACCTCACAGAAAGGTTCCCCTGAAACCACATACAGACTCTTTGAATGAGCCGTAACTGTGAGTAACATTGACTTTTCCTAATTAGGAGTCCATGTAATTAGGGATATTGGAGCCAAAATTTCTATAGAACATACAAGAAAATATGAGCTTGTTAATGGAAACCAAAAACTGAGCAAATTCCACCAGATGAAAATACCCTTATACCCTATTATAAACATTTCGCTTCTTCTAATAACACGATATTATGACTACAGGCTGACACAAACCCCTAATTGTGTACGGGTAAGAAATCTCTCAAATGATTTATATATATACATAACCAAACTGCCATGTACATGCAAACTATTACTATTATTAATTATTAATTAGTTTGTGATTAGGCGCTGTACATTGGCTACAATAACCATCTAGCTTTCCTTTCCAGGCATTTGATGTTACTGAGGGTTATCCCCCAAAACACATTCATAACATATAATTGGGAACATGTATAAACTGTAATTGTCACTTGAACCAACACACACTCAAAAATGTTAAAAAAAAAAGGAAAATTACTGAATTTCCCATGATAAATGTTAAGTGCTCAATGAGACCCCAGTTTTTTAAGTACGTTGCAGAAGACAGGTGGGCATGGCTCAATGGTAAGGTCATCTGGACCCCTTGCAGTTTGCCCATTCTCCATCTACTTTATCATATCAGTTTGCCAGCTCCCACCTATATCCCATCTAGTAACCTTTTATTTATTTTGTTAGCTATTTTTTATTTTCTACATTATGATAGGTACCATCGGCTGCTGGCCGACAGTACCCCATACTCACCTGCTGCGGTGTGTGGCGGATATGGCCGGCCGCATACTATGTGAGCATAAAAACATAAGGTGTGCACATCCAGCTGTCAGCCGCACTTAAGTCGTCAGGTTGCCACAACATGGGGCAAATTCCAGATAGTTGTGAGAAAGACTCACCAGCAAATGGACAATTTCCAGCTTTTCCCTGACAGGTACTTCAGGCTACATATAAATACACCCCACATACACCCCACATTGCAGGTAAGACAGGCAGGTACATAATGTTATAAAGTGCTGACAAAAGAGAAATAAATATGTTATTTATTAGAGAGTCAAAATCCTAGGACAGTGGTTTTGTTTGAAACTTCTGGTAAAAATGCTTAAAAGAATTATAATCTGCTTTTAAGTAACATATTTCATCTACCAGCATTCTCAATGTCAAATGCTTAGTATTTGTCCTTGGATTGTTCCTAACTAACTTATAATAATTTAAATTATGATTGTTTTGTGCATTAAGGGGTAGTGGAGACATATGTTAATAATGGCTAATGAACTGGGAGATAAGAGGGCATTAAATCTGTCACCTTCCATCTGGCTGTGCAATAAAAATTAAAAATAAAGAGAGAGAAGAAAGAAAAGATCACCTCATAACCGGCAAGGAAAAAATAGTAAACAAAGTATTTAATGCGCTGAAATTCCTCTTGACATGCAGCACACATTCTTGAATTCTGCAACTGTTATAAAACATATAAAGATACAAATTAAAGGGACAGTTTAATGTTCCAGCCTCACCCAGGGCCGGACTGGGGATAATGAGGCAGCCCTGGTCAATATGGCAGACTGCTGGACACTACATGGGTGAGTATGAAAATGTAGTGTGCGGCTGGATATATCCTTCCAAATACATCTCCTATATGGAAAATAGTGGGGGGGCAGCAAATGTATATGGGGGGATTCTATAGGATGCCATCGAGCATTCGTAAAATGGACACCATGCAAATTATAAAGGACCTCTCAGATATCATATGCAGTAAAGTGGTAAAGCGGCAAATCAGGAAGATTGCTGGGAAATTAAAAATATAGAATTTTTCTATAATATTGGTAAAATGTTTTTAAAGTGGTACCTTTATGTCACACATAGTTTTCATTTTTTGGTTTTGAAAAAAATTCTAGCAGTTCTTAGCATGTGACTGATTGAAAGAAATGATTGTACCAGGACCTCTGCGGCTGCTTCCTAACCAGTTCAGACAAGTCAATTCACGTAGTATTTTGTTTGACATTCCCATCATAACTTATTCCTTTCAACAATAACGGCCATGACTATAAATCTCTATTCAGTTTTACTACCCATTCGTACAAATTCAGCATATGTTCCTTCATGTTATTTCAGCTTAGACCTCTAGTTACACTTTTGTTAGTGATATGGAGGCCTTCAGCAAAAAGACAGCGCAACGGCGCGCACCGCGGGGACAGCCTCTCCCCCATTCCTCTAATTGGGGGTGAGGTTGTACCCGTGGTGTGCGCCAAGGGTCCGTCCTGTTGCGGAAGCGCTTCAGGAGGTATTGATAATGCTGCGGGTGACGGGGAGAAGACAGAAGAACTAGAAGGGGTAAAACAAGAAGCAGAGCTGCAGAAAATGAGACAGGGACACAGGAGTGGTTGGTGGAGGTGGTAAGGAGACATTGAAAGAGTGAGAGAGAGCATAAGAGAGTGTGTAAATAAGAGAACATTGATGAGAGAGAATGGGAAAGAGTGAGAAAAAAAACAACAAACTGCAAGCTTATCCGTATATATTGTTCATTTAAATCAGTAAAAAAAACCATTATATAGGTTAGGTATAGACCTAAAGAATCTGGGAAAATGATAGATTCGTGTTAAAAGTTCAGAATAAAAGAAGACCTCTTCAGTAGATGCCGTTCTTTGATTTAAGTACTGACATGATTCCATTAGAATTTTCATGTGGATTTGCTGAAAAGGCTCATGTATACAGGTGTAGAGCAATTATTAGACTTGCTATTTGAATGTATTCAGATTCCCATTAGACGCTGAATGCTTCAATGACCCCATTATTTTACATTTACCATTCCCAGACCTGATCAACTTAATTATTCCGACTAGTGAAACATTTAGGACATGAATTTCTGATTTGTCTTAAACCGAATGGGACAACTTCTAAAGTGTTTCATTATAAAAAAAAAAATAGCACAGAGGGAATGATGAATCTGATGATGGTGGGAGCTTTAAAGCAAGTCAGGATACGGGATGTACGTTAGACGATTGGTATATTCACTTACTGCTTCAAGCAACCATTTAGAATAAGAAAACCTGTCAGATTGTTGAAGGTTCCAAATAATTTTGGAATGAGAAACAAAGACAGATACAGTGATTGAACTGGCCAATGAGTATGACTGAAGGCTTCGTTTTATATGATGAATACAGAATTAGAGTCAGGGCGATTCCGTTTCTGCTTATTATACTTTAAGAGACCATTAAGTTACGTATATTTTACAGACTTTAAATAATGGTAGCTTTCTAGTTTAAGAGGCATAATTAAAGGAGCTTTGGAGAAAGGGGCCATGCAGAGAACACGGAGATGACAAAGAAGATGAAAGAGAAGAAGAAGAAGAAGAAATAGAATTTTGTAAGCTTTGGAGAAAGAGACTATGCAGTATAATAATAATACTAATAATACTACTAATAATAATAATGATTTTTATGCTTTGGATCCTGTAAAGCTTTACTCTTAATATGATTACAATAACTATAATTTATATTATTATCATTTAATATTATAACGGCTATTATTATTTATTTAATATTATTATTATTATTATTACAGGAAACACAAATCACAGAGGGTCCAAGCAGTTGTTTTTTTTATAAACGTGGTCCCTTCAATTGGAAACTAAAAACATAATTGCATCCCTGGCAACATAGATAAATAGGTACAGTGCTGTGAAAAAGTATTTGATTAACTCTTTACCTTCAATAAATGAAATAATCATAAAAACACTGCATTTGTGGCCAAAGACATGACAAAGCACCTTACAAATGTGCCTTGATTTATACAGTAAAGCATGATCATTCTTCTAAGTTCCGTTATTATGGATTTGCCACTGGTTGCCACAGTAAGATTTCAGTAGTAAAAGTAGTGTGGCCTAATGTAAGCTCACCCATTCACCCTTTACTTCCCCAATTTCCCATGTTCCAGACACCTTTTTCCATGTTCTAAGTTTTCACCTTTAAATTGTCCAAAGGTCCTGCTTCTAAATAAAAATATAGTTGTAGGATAGCTCCAGTTTGCATAAAATGCCTTCATGTCAAACGTACGTCTTTGTATTAACAATCGACAAGAGTAAGACTGTACTGATATAAGAATTATGAATTTCATGGTATGGTGCGACTGACACTTTTACATGACTGGAGGAGGGCCTACCTGGCAGCCCCCCTTTTTCCCCTCCTCCCAGAAACCACAATAACGGACGTACACCAACTGTAATTTTAACAACTGTGTTTATTTAATTCTTAACAATGTAAATAAAAGTCAGCTATGAATTATTTTGTCCACGGTGCAATCCAACTTGCATCTCCGCACCGTGACACTAACACAACTAAAACTGTCAAGGGTCAAGTACCATTAACCCTTCGTAAACTTCACTCCAATGTGTTGGGCGCTTAACGAACGCCCCCTTTTCACAATTAACCAACCACCATCAAACTGAAACAGTAACCAGCTGGCATAGGCATGTAAACCGTATCCCTCCTGTGACTGATGGCATCCCTTGCCCGTCAGCCCGTGGCACCAATAGGAATCTCAAGGGCCCCCAGCTGTCTTGCACTTAAACGGGAAGGCTTGTGCACCAAGAGCCAACCACCCCTAAGGGTGAGTAGCTCTAGCACCATGCCAGCATAAAACCTACACAAAAAGGAACAAGCCACAAAAAGGGTGGGAATGATAATTTTCTTACAAGAGCACAGTTGAATAATAAGGCACAACCCTGTAGGGAGCCCAATTTATAGTATAAATTACAGGGGCTGACCAACCCCGAGTGACCCCCTAATCAGAGATTTACATACAGCTGAACTGATTATTATAGCTAACTCATAAGGGCAAAAGGTGAAAGTGGGGGAGGAGAGGAAGGGCAGCCCAGCCCCCCCATTCATGGGCCCCTGCGTCCATTTCTCTCCCTCCGGGGCTGTGCTTTATTTTTGTGTTCATTTTTTAAGAACAAAGCAAAGGGTTGGCTTTTGGGGTCCTATTTCAGCTAGAACTGCCTGAACGGCTCATATATAGGCATCAAGAAGTAGTTTTATTTATAAGCACAAAACAACAAAAGAAGAGTTTCAGGCATTCCGAACAGATCTGCACAGTGACCAAATAATTCAGTCAACTCCTATGAAGGACTTCACATTTAAACCGAAGGGGAAAAGGCTGAAATAAACAAGCAAGCACAAGTAATTCCTTCGTGCCACTTGCATCTGCTCTTATAAAGAAACTGAACTGACATTAAAGTGGTCCCAGCGCCCCTTGTCTTCTCCTACTAACGATATATAGCGTCTGCTAAGCCCGCAATCACTGTGTCGGTGTCTGGTCTGATTGCCATCAATCCACAATCCAATCCGGGGTTCTAAAATGCTGAGCAGAGTCACGGGAGAACGGCACCAGTTTACCCTTCAGGCATATCCTGCCATCTGGCATCGCTTCGCACTTCACCGAGACACACTACATGAGACACTGCACACAGCGATCTGGACGGAAACCTCTTAAAACTACATAACAGGACTCCAGAGTCCTCCTGGTGGTGGGAAGCTAAGAAGAAGTTGTGAAAAGTCCTTCTAACAAAATAGTTCAACCCTTTAAGGCAAAAAATACAATTCTCATGCCGCTTCACTTTCAGCAAAACACCTGTATTATTATTCAGGTTATATTCACTGGAAAACACTATTTTACCAGCATGGTATTGATATCTTGGAGACTCAAAGTGGAATGAATGATATTTTAAGAATAAAATACGTGGTGGTACGTTGAAACATTAATTATGATTGGCTTTTTTAACTATTGTTCTTTTTTTGGTTTGGAGAAAGGGAAGCCAAAGATATTATTGGGCATTCTGAATTGAGTATAAGTATCAACCCCAACATTTTGATCGGCTTCCCGACTTGGAGGTAAAACCACTGAATACCCTTCTGTTTGAAGGATGTGGTAAGATCTGAGTAATAGTGGGAGAGGTCTGCTCATCTTATCTCACTGTGCAAGACCTAGGTTGTTAGGTGAGGCTTAACATGTGTCCTCCTAAGGTCTCTAGCTCAAAAATAATAAGCAGCCTTTCCATATGATCTGACTAATTTTTTTGTGGGTTGGCTGGCATTTACTATTGTCAAGGTTCCCAAAATGTAAATAATTTAACCATAAAGCACGGAATCTGAAATCCATTGTTGTAGAAACTCTGATCTTAGCCATTATTATCACCCATTAGTGCCTGCTCATTGCCTTCTTCATAAACATTACAGGGAAGCTCCCAATCATTTACTTGTCTAAGGTCACCCATTACCCATTGCTAATTTCTTGGTTTTATATTGGTTTTATATACTCAGTCTACATGTGCAACATGGCTCGCTTTCAACAAGCTTGCTAAAGAGCTATGATTTCATTTTATGTAGCAACTCTTTTTCCCCCCCAACTGAATAAAACAAGGTGAATGTTTTATTTGACGGTTTTATAACGTAGGTGGAAAATGATCAGGAAGTTAAACTGAGATTTTTACTTATGGTGAATCAAACTGTCTGTAACTAACTCGAATGCAAACCTACATAGGAATAGTGTAAAAAAAACGCTATTTTTTTACACTATTTACCATTTAAAAAAATTAAGAGGATGACCAACTGTATCTCTATTGAGTGAATGGTCAAATCAGGTGAGAATTGCCCTGTGTCCATTTCCATTAACACTTCCTATATCCAAAAAAATAATACATTTATTTAAATAGCTTATTAAATTAAAATAAATAATTACCCAACATAATCACATTAATTTAAATCACAAATCCAACAATAGAGGCTATGGCTGAGAATAAGAGTGAACATTTCTTTGGCTGCAATGGTGATTGCTCAAGATTATTTTTTTTTGCACCATCAAGAATCTGTATAAATTACTCCTTAAGCCACAATTATAAGAATATCTTTGCCTTAACTATTTACCAATCAAAAACATGTACGTACCATCCGCACAGTTCAGATTCATCTCTCCGTACCTGGGACTGGCAACCCAATACTCACGTATCTCTTGTACAACTGCCCTGGTGGATTTGGCCTCTTGAGAAGACATCCATCAATGAAACATTCAACAGATTTGCGGGGGGGGGGGATCTGATGCAAATTACGTCAAAGTAATCTGCCATACAGAAACAAAATTGCCAGCTTCCAGGGCCTTAATCTTCTTTCCTTAAGAAAGAAGGACTCCATGGACCCCATGTCTCCTCTACCCAGACCACCCAATCTTGCTCCACATTCCAGCCACCAATTTTACAATTCAACCCGATGTGATTTATACTCCTCGGCGAGTGGAGCGAAACAGAGAATTCCTTATTCCTGAATCGCTCCCGGCTCTAGACAAATCAATGTTTTGGCCCTTGACTGGTCTGCCGTGATTTTCTAGCATTGCGAGAGTTAATACTGGATGCTAAAATTCTTCTGCAACATCAAACATCTTCTTTTTTATTTTATTGAATCAAAGCTCAATTGAAGCAGAAAATAATAACTGCAACTCAAAGCAGTATATAAAAGCTGTCCACAGACGCACTTATCAGGGACACAATACATCGTCAGGGTAACCTGCATCCTTGCCTTTCTAACTGAGGCCGATTCTAAAACATAGAACAATAGAGAGCCAGGTGGATGGAGGAGAATATTCATGTCCTCGTTTGTTTCCATTATGTGTGTGGTTTTTGTACTCGTATTATTGCTATTCCAAGTAAAATTGGGCTAAAGAGTGATTTCAGGCTGGAATCAAATATATTCATTCTCATTACATCAAAACAGATTCTGCGGTCAGTTTCATAAAATAACAATATGATGCTTTAGTTCTGACTTTCATGTGAACGTACAATATTTTATTGTAGGTGAAATATTTTACAAAGAGACAGGTTTTTTTTTTTACTTTTTGGAGAGTAGTCTCAATAGAGTTTGCCCTGTCAACTGAGCCATTCTATTATTGGTTGCTATGGTGATAAAACTAGTTTTCAAACTTTGCGCCGCCATTCCTAACTCCAAATCTTACCCTCGATGTGCCAAAAGGAAACCAGAACGTTGACCTTTTGAGAAAAATCTGATTAATTACGGTTCCACTTTTGCAATCTTTCATGAAGTTAGGTAGGGAAGTTAGATTGTAAATGAATAAAGTGAAGAATGTTAATTTGTTCCAAATATTATAATGGAAACTTTACAAAGGTGACATTGGGTATCTTGTGGAAAAGTTTATTTGCAAAGAGGTAGCATTTTAATATATTGTCAGTTTGTTTCTTTATTGACAAAACCAATCATCGGTCACCTGCCTGTGTCAATAAAGTCCGTCACATCTCTTTGTGACCCCTCTCAACGTGCCTGGCCTTGCTATGACTGCCTTAAGCTTGCCTGTAATACACCGTAACATGCAATTTGATTCATTTCGGCTGTAAAACATATCCAGCTCGTTTGTCACTAGCATCCTGGTTTCGGTCCCTGAGCAGTCTGTGAAATAATACAAAAAGGTTATACAGCCTAGGGAGGGCCATTAAATCCTGTAAATAGTTTGCCACGGCACAGACACGATAGGGCATCGCGTACCAACTGCTACTGCCGCAGGAGCTTTCTCTCCTTGGCAGAATAATACCGAGCACTTCAAGCAGGTCAGCCTGGTTCTTCAGGAGCTGTGCGTTACATTTCAGTGCCAGACTACGTGATTGTTTCTAAGAGCGTGTAGAATGTTGTGCTAACGTTATCGTTCTTTTTTCACTCTAATGCAGAGCAAAACTATTTTGCCATGGAATTAATGACGCAGACAAATGTTTTGGTGCTTTTCGGTAGTCACAGAATGGCCGACGAAGAAATATGAAGATCTTAACTAAGCACGGAAGGTGTTCAAAAGCACTCCTTAGATTTCTGAAGCTGAAACTATAATGCGCTGTGGTTTCCCCTTATGAGTCATTCCCATCAGCCGGAGTGCCCAAGCTTGTCAATCAAAACAAAGTCATCATCGCCTGCCATATTGAACTTAATCCTCTGGGAAAATGGATGAAGTGCGGCATCGAGACGTTTCCGTGTGACATGTACCAAAAGGCACAAGACAAATCAAATTTCAATAATAATGCAACAAGTCAACAACCCATAGTGTAAACCGTGGGGGATCTGTTATCTATGCAGCATAGAACTAAGGCTGCAAATCGGCATAAAGGGGCATGTCAGTTGGGCCTGTCCGATGTCATATCACTATAAGCATTATGGCTTGGGAAGGTGAAAAGCACATTAAAAGTTGACCACATGTTGACTCTAGCATAGGCCCTTATGGCAATTTAGTATTTCGTATGCTTATCAATGACCCAGCTTAATGCAAAGACCCAGTCTTGAGAACCTTTTATGGGTAGTTGTTACCTAAAACTTATGGAGTCTGAAACAACTTTAGGCCCTACACATCTGGAACATTTTCCTTCCAAGCTGGGTTGTCTTGGGTTAAGAAAACAGTAACATCAATGTTGGCACTGCTCAGTGGTTATGGTTGTATTGGGAAACCTGTAGTTTGGATGTTGGAGACAATTTTTCCCGATGAGGAGCCATCAATACATTTGGTATTTATGAAGTTTTAATTTCTTAAGCAACCCAACTCAGATTTTTCTGAGATTTTTTTCTGAGGTTAAATACCTAATACTCAAATTTCTTTACATTCCCCAACAGTTTCCACCGTTCTTAGTGAACCTCACAATATTCTCTTGTAAAAGGCCACACACTGATTCTCTGCTTTCACTCTATCGATCTAATAAAATGTATGTCTATAGCCTCATATATTCTAAATGTACAATGAAGCAAACATCTATTCTAATCATTCCTCATACAAATACAAATATTTCTACAACTATTCATGCAGACAAGGACATCAGATTCCATAAAGGAGCCTGATGAATAATAGAATATAAACCACAGTAGTCAATAATATTATATAATATATTCAAGTGGCCACTATCCAAGACAGGAGCCTAAAATAACAGTAAACATTCCACTTGCTCATAGAAAATTGATTTGTTTTTTATTTATTTATTTAAAGTAAATGCCTGTCCTTGTTAAATAAAATTGTTACTATTTATATAATGTGCACCCATCATTGAAAAAAAATAATATTAAAAAACACAATTTCTGATCAATACATTGAACTAGCAGGTATGCACATTAAAATGTTTTATTTATATTTTATAATATGTATCTAGTTATTTTTTTATGATTTTTGTGCATTTTCCTTTCATATAAATATAGAAAATTTTAAAAAAAAAGCTTGATAAAAAATATTGTGCCTGGTTGCTATTGTTGGTAGTTATTGTAAAAATTAAAATAAAACCTTAATAGAAAAATAGACACATTTGGCTGAATGCATGGAATTTTTTTTTTGTGTCGAATGATACATTTGTGTTTATATTGCCGTTGTGACATTGTGGCCCATATTATCAGGGTTTAAGATCATAAGCCTGCCGATCTGTTCCATGGCTCTGTATGCAAATAAAAAAATGTATAGATCATATATGTGAGTGAATAGAAACAAGTAAGAGATGACAATATTAAATAAAATGGGCTTTGGAAAGACTGGTATATTTGTCTGTAATCTTATCTCTAACCGAACGTCCATTAACCTTCACATAACATATTCAAGTCACTTTACGCAAGGAGATCTCCCGAAGAGTAGCAGGTAATGGCATCGAGGTGATGCCAAAACATCTGTGAGTTTCTGTTAGAAAATTTGTAAATGCTATAATCTCTCTTAGACAAAGTGGAACCTTTTATACAAATAATTATTTCAGTATTTAATGGGAAAAAAAGTTCAAGGACGTGTCTCCGAGCATCAGAGAAGTCATTACATTTAGAGAAGGGGCAGATCTGACTGGTGTTAATTTAGGTCTAGTTCAGCTCTAACAAGTCATTCCAATTAACAGTATGAAAGGTGTACTCTCACATTGTCTGCCATCTCTTGTTAACACAACGTACAATAGGAACAAATAAAATGATTCATTGTTTAGCCAAGGCGTGGTAATTTGAAGAGATGACTTTAGGAACTGACTTTCTGAAATAAGATGCAATTTGATGACATCGGAATTATGAGGCACTATATTGTCATACTGAGGAAAACACCATAAATATTATTCAGGTTTAGGTTATTGTGTCTCATCGCATAAGGAATAAAAACTTTAAGACTCAAGCTTTTTTAAAAAAGACTGCTAAGAAAATTGACTTGATTTTTTCCGAATAAAATAAGTAAAATATGGTATATATAGCATTACCGGTCCAAGTAAATAGTTATTAAACATCCAGAATAATACAAGAAATACATCTTATTATACAAAATCGACTTCAAAATTAAATGACTATACTAAAGATCTATACATGTTCCTAAAACATAAAAAGGTCATAGCGAAAAAATGTAGGTAAACGTGAAACGATTCAGTTGCAATCACATGTGGCTTCGGAATGAAAAGGTGGGAACATTCTGAAGGTTAAAATGAATCAATTACAACAATTCTCCATTTTCCCTGTCAGAGGTAAGTACGGCTATACACCAACTGCTAGAAGAAATTCACAGCCTGGGTATTAATACAAGGTATTTAGTCTATATAATTCCAAATATGATCATTTTCAGGAAAATAATTACAAGAGGAGAAGAAGACAGTTTGAGCTGTGATGCTTTATTTCAATTTCTCACATCAAAAACCAAGGGTTCCGCTGGTAGATGTTCTAACTTTGAATAATATAACTGATCCTTTACTTTCGATCATAGAATGGAAAGGTCATACGCAGGTCTCCAGGTCACTGCATAAAATCTCTAGGTCGCAGGAGCAATGTTTAGGCACGCCACACTCCCCGTCCATTTCTCCTTCCTATGACTCCTATTGCGCTTTCCCAGGGAACAGATTTTTATAGATATAGACCATAGAATCCTGGGTTCTGACAACTGTTTAGAACCAGTTGACCCATATCCGTTCTATCAAGACATTCCCATTCCCTAAAGAAGTAGAAAAGCTGATTAATGCTGCCTCCTCCTCCAGTACTCATGTTCCCAGTCACAAGCATTCCTGATGATCTAATGGAGGGGGTCTCTTAGACAAAGACGTACAGATCTCCATTCTCTACCAAGAAAGGGCCTTTGGTTTCTTGTGCCATAGCAAGAGTGGACTATCCATGTAGCAGAAATAAAGAGATAAAGTGATAAATGCTATGGAACCAAACAAAACTCCATCCATTCTGTCAAACAACCACAAACGCAATAAACCCTAAAGATCTTGGGCAACGAATAACTATCCGTTTTGCAGACACCCCCTGCACGTTTTAGCAAGCTTCTCCTTCTTTGTGTAAAGGTGACATCATAAAACAAATGTCCATTTTCTAGGTCTTGTGTGGTCATTGAGAATCCAGTTATACACTTGTACCACTAAGAGTGAGTTACAGTCTATATTCATAAAGGATAATGAAATCACCAGAACACGTCTAGAATTTTAACAGTCAAATATAACTTGGCTTCAAATAATCTTTTTTTTCAATTTAATCCTAATTTAAACCAAGATTTGGCTTTTTGAAACAATTAAGATGCTACCTATTTTTGGTGTGTATATGTACCATATGCACATGTGTTAAATCAATATTATATGGGCAATGTTATATATATATATATATATATATATATATATATATATATGTATATATACATATATATATATAACATTGCCCATATAATAATATCATACACCTGGTATTTGAGACTAATTAAAATGAGAAATTAGGCAACACGTGATAGACTGTAGATATCCATTAAATTGTCCAATCTTCTTTCATAATTACAATGTTATACAAATAATTATCGGAGACAAACGATTTGTCTACATAAACATCATAGAGAAAAATGGCTTCCCGGCTTATTGGAAAACCATAAATTCCTCTGAAATATCCTGCCTATTTAGACTCTGTAGCAATATCACGGGATTGGGGGTTAAAATTTTTCGCTTTAATGTTGTGTTTAGAAGAAAATATGATTAGAAAGTTTTTTTTTTTCTTTAAACAAACAATTTTTGAATGCCCTGTGGTTAATAAGACAGGTAAAAACTAGCCAATCAGCACCTGTCCAATACTCCCGTTTCAAAAGCCTCTGGCACTTTCATTCTTCATTTGCACATTGGAAAGTACCAGCCTACTGGCGTTTATTTATTACCTTATTATAGACAAGTTATGTGTCTTCTTGTATTCCGAATTGAGTTGTGCGATTATCATGTAAGAACAATTATAATGATACACTTAAGTGCACTCTAAATCATAATGAATACATAAATCAGGCACATTGCAATAATCTTTGCTGTAAATTATGCAGTGTGACAGCAGTTATTTGATGTAGTTATTTGTCATGAAAATTAGAATACCAATTTTTTTGCTTTCAGCTATTTGTCACTTATCAGCACCCCCCCCCCCTTTTTTTTTGCAAAGATTGCTTTTCACCAATATATATATATTTTTTTTATTATTGTTTTTTTTTTGTTTTTACTTCCACAATTTGTTTCTCGTTCTAAGCTTATTGTTGATGGAAATGACAAAGCCAGAAATATCAGCTCTTATTTAATTTTGGATAGGAGTAAATTGCCCAATTTATTAGGGCTTGAAATCTGAAAAGTTTGCAATTATTATCTCGGGAGAGTAGGCGAGTGATAGAATTTTAAAATGACCTGCCCGAATTAGAAAATTATCCTGAATGATAATGCCACATTCCGTTATTGTTGACACAATAAGCACATTTCAGCTAAACATACAGTCTAATTTAACCCAGCTGAGCTTATTAGTAATATTAATTTTATTAAAACATGATTTAATTAAAGGAGCAGAAGCCATCTTCGGTCTGTACTGCCTGCCCTTCGCTGCGGGTGCTATGCCGTTATTGATGGTGGTTTCTGCCAAGCTCATTGGGGTACTAGTGATGTAATCCTTGGGGGTAATAGATCAGTCTGATGGAAGATTAGATAAATTTGACCCGTCTATTGGTAATTAAGACTCAGACCTTAATTAGTCATTGGTCTCGTCTTAAACTCAGGATGCCTTTATGCCTATCTTATGCATGTTTAAATTCACTTTCTGAATTAGCCTCTGCCACTTCTGACGGGCGGCCGTTCCATTGAGCTACCACCATCTGAGTAAAATAAAACGTCATGTGAGCTTAGACTGCAGAACACAGAAAATAATGAACTGCATACGTAATATGCCTTGTTTCTACTCCGAGATGATAGACTTGATCATCGTTAGGTTAAGACAATCGTTCAAGGGTAATGTGCACATGGAGAGCTGATGCTCTACATGCTACTTTCAAAATATTTATATAAAAACCCAAAAGCAGTAAGTTTTAAAAAAAAAATATTAACTATGTGATGTCATCGCTGCCTAAACTATTTGATAGAGATAAAACAAGGGGCATTCAGCGTTCAGCATTTCCCTGACGTATGTAATTTACAGCTTGAAAGGGTTAGGGTTCTGCTTTATGTAATAACTCAAATTTATTTTTAAACACTCCAGTGTTTATAGAGCGTTTATTGGCACAATTAACCCATAACCTTAAGAGGTTACGGCGTAATTCGGCAATTTGTAATTATCAGGAAATAAAAGCGGCTTGATCACTGTCACAGGGAGATGGACCAGGTCTTCCAGCGTGGCCCTCGCGGCAATTAAAGGTCCGACTCTTGCGGCAGAGAGAGAAGAGAAGGTGCTTCAATGTTATGACATGGGCCGTTGCTATTTTCTTGCAAGGTCACGATCGTGTTATATAAATCACTTGAGTGTTTCACAACTTTCATGGCACAATTCCCTTATTCATGCTCATTTTATGTTCCAGGAGAGCGTGGTGTCTTGTTGCCACCTTATGTCTGAAACGATTAAAAAAAATAATAATAGGAGCGAAAATGTTCTGTCTTTGATGAAGCGACTGTTGCATCCGACGTCGAGGACGTTCCGTTGGCTATGGGGACGCGCTCACATCTCTCCTGATATTTGTTCGGAGAGCCACAAGATGTCCACAAACAATACGTTTTTGAAAGCCCCGTCTTCCTCAATAAATTTGAGGACCTGGCCCAAGGGCCAGAATGGGATTCTTGCTGTTATATAGACAGGCGCTGACCTGAAACAGAACTTGCATGAGGTTTGTTTTGGTCATAACGTGGTTTACCACCAAATAATTGGTTCTTAATCATTAAAAGGCATAAGCTCATAATGTTCTTGCAGTCTAATATCCAAGAGATACTGTCGCAATGAGATACTCGCAAAAATATAATTTTCTGAAAATAATGTATCAAATATCCTCAAATATTTACTCTATCCACCAGTCATACTCAAGGCAATCACCTGTTGTGCCAGACCGTAACCTACTGTAGGCTTCATTCTTCCTGTCTGATACATTCTGAGAATTACTAAATCCTTTAAGCTTATCTTTTCATCACTTTTAAATTTTTTTCAAAAATGCATTTTTATTTTACCGAAAGGTGGTGGATAAATGGAACGGACTCCCAGCAGAAGCGCTAGAGGCTAATACAGTGAGGATAGGCATGTCGTTATCCTGAATCTAAGACGATATCTGTTTTTATACATTTTATCTACATTGTGACGATAAATGTACAGATAGTCTACATACTAAAATTGCAATCAGTCGTATATTATTAAGGATTATCAGAAAAACGGAATTTAACAAAAGGCCTGATTTTTCTGAATTGTTTTAAAATTTAATGGGTTATGGTTTCTTTTTTTTTTTTTTTCTTTTTCGGTGTTCCGTCAGATTTAATGTAACGGATCTAGAGCTTACTTTCTAAAACATTTCAAGACAGGTCTCTAGCTGTTCCCAAAGCCCAGGCATGCCAATGGCTGTAAAAACTTTGATTTTTAGACAAAGTCTAAATGAATCATCTGCTGTGAATTGACAGATGGCACCTTGCCTTAATTATTTATCCACAGGACAACATAACACCTCGCCACATCTCAGCCTTGACCCACTTCTGTTTCCGTCTGCAATTAAATTTGCTGAAGGGGCCTGGAAGACATTAATGCGCAAGAAGTTGCAGCTTCAATCATCGAACGGGCAAAAAAAAATCAGCCACTCTAATTAGTAAACTATCACATTGTCTCTGCTAGCCAAGCTTAGAGAGCCAAACCGGTAACAGTTTATGGGCACAAAAGAAATATTTTCATCAGTTTAGATCAACCAGGAAAGAAAATCTGGGGTATTCATATACCCGTGAGCTCTTTTTTGTGCCACTTAGTCATTTTCTACTCCACTTTAACGATATCTGAGCATTCCGGTGGTATTTTGCTTTCCAGTACAACTGTAATCCCTGCTTGAATGTAGGTGACTTCATTCAGGATATGTTTAACAACTGGCAAGTCATGGTTTCCACGAGAACGTTTTTAGAACTATTTGGTTGCCACCATTAGTGAGTGGGCTGACGTAGCATTTCAGTTGACCGTTAAAGGGTTAATATTTAAAAAAGCTGAGATCATTTCGAAGGTTTTCAGATATGACTACACACCAATAACCACAATAAAAATGTAACTTTTCACCAATAACATCAAGTAGATAGAGTGGTGAAGTCGCACAGTTAGTAAAATATAACATTACCGTAGCAACCGACGGGTATTTTGGCTTGTTTTGTTTTGTTAAGCAGACTGGAGGCAACCATTTTGTTTGGCAATCTTTACTTCCTGACGGATGGCAAAGCAGCAGAGAAAATGGCTGCCTCTAGATTGCTGATATTGTCACTGACATTGTTACCTTTTATTAATGTCTGCTTTGATAGTGTTTCATTAATTAAAACATTTATTCTCTCCTGTCATTGACAGACACTAATTCATGAAGAGTTATCACTTACTGTTATAATGCCTATAATATCATTTCAGATTTTTAAATCCATATCACTTCATGGCATTTTTTTTTCTTAATGGCATATTTGACATTACAAATACCTTGTTACTTCTACTCAAAAGAAAAATCTCATTAGAGACAAGTAAGAAATTGGTGTCTCCAACCCAAAGCAGGTAATAAATATTTGATTAGATGTACAGCTTTTGTCAGATCATTACAATGTTCGGCCAAATTGGTGACACAACTCAACCTCCAATGGGGCAATTGATGCAAAAATACTATATACCTTATACATATATATATATATATCATTCCAAAAATTATTACTGCTTCACGAGAACTTTTTAGATGGCAATGGATCCTTGGTCGAAAACCCTAAGTTTCCATTGAGCATGAATTACTTTGATGTAAATGTTACTGCCCTCCCCTCGCACTAAATCGCAGAGACCACTGTACTGCCCTCGATACCCCACCCTTTATTTAAATCCCTCTTTATATAATAGGGCTTCCCTTCACCCAATCTTTGTCCCAGTTTCGTTCGGTTGGGCTTTCCAACCACGATGCCCACGTCTCTATATTTCTTCGTGTTCTAAAACCAAAATTGTAATCAGTAGAACAGAACACGTGAAGGGCAGCGCTGTGAGATTAAAACTAGGTGCACGCTACTAATGTGCGTATGTGTTTTTACCACAAATGCCTTAGCGTTCCCTTTCCCCTTGCAGTTTTGATACCTTGATATCTTTCTTGCGTTCGGGTTCATCCATTTTGTTTTAATTTCCCCAGACTCGCTCCCTGGCAGTTCTGTTATTTATAGCTGCATCTCATCAAACAGCTAACTTTAATGATATCTTTCTTCTTGGGTTTTTTTCAGAGTATTTTACCCACACTTCTCCCTAGACCTGAGTGCCTTTCATTCCCTTCATCTGCGCTATTTACAAAATAAAAAATTACTGCGTGAAAACCATGCTAACGCTCAAGCAACGCCAACATAAGAAAGGTCACCGTGGTGTCTGATGAATCCGCAGGTAGTTTTCAATTTGAGCGCATACTCTCCCCACTCAAATTTCCCTGTTAATGTTGGATTAACAGATAATTGGGACCATAACGGCTTGTCACGGGGATAACAAATAAGCAAACCTGCTGTGCAAATCATTATATTCCATTTATTGCTGCAAATATTTTACCTGCGCCTTTGTAACAGTAGTAAGGGTTTAAAAATATCCTGCCTCAAATCGAGAGGATTAACTAATATTATTTTTTTTTTTAAATGTATCTTATAGTCTTATTCGGTTATCGAGTGGCTGTTCAAGTGATGAGACTGCTTCTCCTGTATTATACAAAGACAGAACGACTGTTCTTTAAAATGCATCCAACATCATTTTTTCTAGACTGGAAATCCTTCCTTCATAATTAACATGGTTATGATAATACAGTGGTTTGCCGTTATTTTTTACAGTAAATGGGAGAGATTCCTTCTATCTCCCCCTACCATACCCAACAAAGGTTCCCGCATACCTGGCAACTCTTCGGAACTGGCTCCCTAACGGCCCCTCTCTCCTGCCCACTCTTGTGGCCTCACTAAAATGGTATCAGCATACCTGGGACCTTCTGGGCTCCGGCTACCGGGAGCCTTCCCTCGCGGGACGCGGCCATGACTGCCCACTGACGTCAGCTGGCGTTCCCAATGAAGTTAGGGTGTCTTTGAAAATGTATACTTATATTGTTGTCCTACCTTGATATTTTTTCAAATATCATGTAATTATTTACAATATAATATAATATATATATATAGATATAGATATATATATATTTGCCTTGAAATTATAATAATGGATAAGAAACGCTGCTTTAAAGCAACAAAGTAAAACTGCATAAACAGAGATAAATGGAATGAAAATAATGGTTTCAGATCTGATTTTATGCGCTGAACTGGACACAAGATATTTATTTTCTATGATATTTATCTATTAACCCCAACACAGCTTGTTTTTGCACATAGCTACAATAAACAAAGGAAAAAAAGAATAAGAATTCTCCATAGAGGGAAAAAGCAATAAACATTGACCTTGTCATGCACAACATTTCAATCAGAAAACTATATTATTGAAAAAACAAAATGAAAAAGTGACTTATTGGCAGGTGTGTGACATTTCAATGAAACATGAAAATCATAATGTATGATGGAACCAATATAAAAGCATCGTGAATATTTTTATTGGCTATATTAGAATGGACTTTTAATAAGCCCACCACTGATGTTTCGTTAAACGTTCTGTATTTGTTTTTGCAGATGGGCAGCTGAAAAAATACATTGTTCAATAAATCTATTGTCATTATGTTTTTGTTTGCTAGTCAATTTTCTTGTTTTTAGTAATATTAGGAGGGAGTTGACTATATTGTACATAAGAGTATATAACTTCCAAGGATAATATTCTAGACCAAAAAAATTAACAGGCTGTTTGATTTTAGACTGCCAAAATGTCTTGTGCAGACTTTGGGTTTTTGAGTGTTATCTGGGATGCAACCCGAGGATCTTAACTGGGTTTAACCTGGAGTCTCCGAGTAAAGTCCAGCTTCACCAGCTCTCTGGGTGACTTTATCTGGATGTGGGGGTTTTGACATTAAACCACGTGGACTCCTTGCCCACTTTACCTCCTCTTGCCCCATGAAGGACTAGCCTGTCTACACAGCCAGCTAGCACTACCCTTCATGAAGACATTCTCCCAGAAGAAGGACCACTCCATGGAGCATGAGGAGTGAACAATGATCTCAAAATGGTTTCCAGGGAAAGACCGGTTTGTCATTCAACCACAAATCCTTTTATTTTTTAAAAGTCCTTAAAAAACAGGTTATTAACCTCAAACCACTGCTTAGAAAAGCCATCTGGAACTGTGTTAAAGAAACATTATCTACATATTGTCAGTGTTAGGACTACGTCGGATTGTGGATTGTGTAGAAATGAAGGTGTGAGGAACATGAGAAATAAGGCAGAGGATTTCAGATGTTCCGTAGGGGAAATGAACACTGAAATGAGCCACATTCTTATTCTATAAGGGATCCGTGTTATGAAGAGGAGTAATTCCATATTAAAGACCTACTGTGTGGTATATGAAACGTAAAGCCCTGCTCTGCACAAAGCTTCCTAGACAACAGGATAGTTTAAGTCAGCTCATCTGTTTGTGTCCTGATAAGGCTTCTTCTGAAATAAAATAAATACGATTGCTACCTATAAAAGAAAACACTTACGTGAAGAAAGTTCCAACCCTGCTTGCACAGATAATCCAGTGGAACCAAATTTTTTTTTTAAAAAGAAAAAAAAAATTTTTTTAAGAAAACCCCTAGGTTATGTAAAAAAAAATCTTTCCAGTTAAAAAAAATTACTAGATATTTGGAATTCTGGTTATATGTTAAAATCAAATGTATTACATTATAGCTAATGTTTAAATGGTGTTTTAAAGGCACGTATTTTAAAATTTTACTCAAGAATTTCAATAAAAAAATTATATATATATCTGCAGTAACGCAAAGATATGGAACCCCAAAATCCCAACATTCCCTGAGACATTTTCTACTCTTTATATATGATCTGAAAAGGGATGTTGCTGTAGTTATTAGCAATGGATAGGCATAACTTTTATTATAATAAAGCCAGGAGGGGGTGTGGCAAAAGCAGAAGTGGGTGGAGTCACTCTTTTATAAAGATCAAACGGGCACCCTAAAAACAAAGCCATCACTGGGTATAAACCCAACGAGTTTTCCGGAGCGTCCGCAAAGCTTGGTAGCTTTATTATTATTATTATTATTAATTATATAGCGCCATCAGAGTCTGCACCGCTGTACAAAGGGTAGATAGAACATAACAATTAGTATATAACATAGGAAGATGACATACAGAAACAACAGGTGAAGAGGGCCCTGCTCAAAAGAGCTTATAATCTAGTATTTAAAATGTATTGATTGATGCTTTCCTTACAGCTCATTCAAGGCAGTTCAAAGAGCGTCAAACTGACATTATTTTTACAAAAATAACCCTCAGTGGTTTCCATTGGTTCTCTTCACTCGACACTTGGTGTGTCTTTTCAAAAAGAATGAAAATAATAAAACTTGAGTCATTTAAGGAAATATTATAAGGCGATAGACTATGATTTCCTTTGAGCGTTGGTTGGTGGTTAAGTAATCTACAGTTTCTAAGTAAATGTAGCGGAAAAATATGTGTGTTCGGGGGTTCTTATTGCATAAGGACCTCTAAATCTAAGGCAAATCAATGTATGTGTTATTCAACTTCATTCATTTCATTTGCCAAAGAATATATTATGGAATGTTTCACATTGATCTTCTTTATTGCTTCTTGTCCTCTTTGGAGAAAGAGTTATTTTTTTTCGCCCACAAAAAGCTGTCTAAGTAGATGAAGATGGATTTTTATTGCAGGAAAACAACTGTATTTGTCCATTTTAACCTAGTTAAACAGAAACAAATATTAAAGGAAGAGATATCTTATAAGGTGGATTAATCCCCTTTGGTCGTACATGTGGCTTAGTGGAAAATACAAAAAAGATATCTGAGGTCCAATAGGGACTTTGAATATTTCATGTCGATTCCTCCACTGCATCTAAATTCACTCAAAAGACAAGAATATTAATTCCTCTTGACAGAAAATCAAGTTTTAATGAACAGCTGACAAGTCTGACTCTGCTTAGTGGGAAAGCTGGAGCTATGGGGAAGATACTGTGGTTCTTTATTTTTATTTCAAAGAAGTGTCAGACACGAGTCTGTTCTCAGCGCGTAGAACTAACATTTGGCCGCGTTTTAGGAGAGAAAAGTTGAGGGTAACCACAAATCAGGAGATTATGGTGATGATCAGTGGTGATGAGGCCATGGTCAAAGTAATTAAGGTATGTTACATAGTAATTAATGTTGAAAAAGTCCATGTAGTTCAACCTTTCCAAGATATGTCTAATTTAATTAATCTAAAAATGAACATTTTAACCGATTCACGATGGATGTATGAGTATGTCCTCAAAGACATGTTCCTTAAGTACAAAGGATTTGCTATTCCATCCTCAAATGCGTTGTGCCAACAGGGATATCTCCCTTGTGGGGGATGGGAGAACAAGCTGTTAGGAGAATTTAGGGCTAAACAAAGATAGCACAAACGCCAAAATTGCTTTTGTCATCTAGTGAAAAAATGGCTGCTTAAGGGGCTCAGCGCCTGCCAAAAAGGGGAGAAGAAATGACCTGGAATTGTGAAAATGTTTACAAAAAGAAATCCAGTAGTAGCAAAGCAAATGTAGGTGGTGAACTCTGTTTACTTACTCTAAGAACATCTATTTTGTATTTGTGGGGTCTCTCTATAATACTAGGAATAATAAAATATATAAGATATGTCTATTATAGCTGAAGCTTCACGAAACCGGGCAAATACACCAACACTCACATAAGCGATGCAAGTAATCCCAGGACTCTGCTTTTTATCCACCAGTAACTAATTAGAATGTTGGTCAGGAGGCATTTACAGACCCGCTATAACTCGTGTCCCAGCTGCCCATTTTGTAGCATGGGAATGATAGCCCCAAGAATCTTAATTCTGGAGTGGGAAGACAAGACCAAGGACTTCAAATTAAGGAGAGTGTCATATAGATTACATACGTGCTGGATACGCGCATGCTACACGCTACACCCCTTTACAATCTTGTGACTGCATCCATACACAAAACTATGGGTCTATCTGACGAGAGACAATGACGGTATACGGGAGGCACCATCAGGTAACAGCCCCCCATTAGTTCACCTGCCATGCCTGATGGCCAGGCTTGGTTACGAGGAAGGAACAAATATCTTCTAGAATGCGCTGTAAATGGAAACTATTACCTCGGCCACTTTTGGAAACTGACTTAGTTGCATGAGATTAAAAATAGTTAACCATGTAAATTTTGGCAATAGCAAAAAAAAAAGAAAAAAGTTTAAAACCCTATAAATAAAACAAGCCTGGACACACATTTTTTCAGAATTTTTTGGGCTTTCAAAAATAATGTCATAATGCATTACGTGCCTCAAGTCAACCTATTATTAAATTCCATTTTACAAGATTATCTCTAAAGAGAAGTGCTATATTGCTGGCCCTTGAACCGTGGCTGCTAAAAGCACTGCTCCTTACAACAGGCGACTCGGATAAAGTGGTTTAAAACCATTTAGTTTTTTTTCCCCTTCTTCTTCTTCTTAAAAACTTCCACAGGCAAATAACCAGAAAGAAAGCTACATAAATGGTCAAATGTGTTAGACGTGGGAATAACTCCCACAATATATTTTTATTTATTTTCTTGTGAGACAGAAATAAGGTTGTCAAAAGGATGGCTTAATATATATATTGGTTAATTTAAAAAATAATTTCTTTTCTACGGGAGTTTTATTTTATTTGTAATATTTAAAATTTTAACAAAATTGTACATCTATGTTTTAAGCCATCAGACCTCAGCCTGGAGATAATTTGTCCCTGCGGGAGTTGGACTAAATTCTTGTGGTACTGATATAGTTAGATTTAGGTGAAAACCATGCACGTTACCTAGGGACGCCCTCACAACCTTAGTAAACTTATACATACATGTAGTGATACATACAACACCCATGTAGTATGTGATTTATCACAGATATAAATGAACATAACAGGGGGTTACATTTCCTAACTATGCAATAGAAACAAACCCATGTCTGCCAACCTAATTCCATTTCTGGTACCTGCTCTACTGGGCTACAACTCCCATCACTCTCATCATCATTCATGAGGGAGTTTTTATTGGTGGAATGTTTTTTTCAAATCACTGCATGCGAGCAGAGAAATGCCTACAGGGATCCCTTACGAAAAATTACTGCAGTTTTTCTGAAGTAATACTGCAGTTTTTTGGACATACAAAAACTGCAATACTGCACTTTTACTGCAGTATCACTGCACATTTACTGCAGTTTTACTGCATTTGTACTTCACTGTACTGCAGTTTTACTGCAGTTGTTTTTGTACGGAAGTACAAATGCAATAAAGCTGCAGTACATTGAAGCACAACTGTAGGTTTGCAATATATAAAAAACTGCAGTAAATGTGCAGTAATACTGCCGTAAAAGTGCAGTATTGCAGTTTTTTCATGTCCAAAAAACTGCAGTATTACTTCAGAAAAAACTGCAGTAATTTTTTCGTAAGGGATTCCTATGCAGGAAACGTGTTTGGCCAAGGGTACTATCCTCCCGACGGCCCTAGGAATCCCTTGTGTGTGATTTCCAGGGGGTTATAATGAAACCTCACACTTCCCCCCATGCCAGTTGGCCTCGGGGCAAGGGGGGGCAATTGTTCTCAAAGCAGCCAAAACTGTCAGGAATTGCAATACGCTATGGTGGAATTTTGAGACATATATATATATATATATATTCTCGATGTAAAAATGCAAATAAAGTACTTTAATATGGATTTCTGCATCTGTTTTAGAAAATAAAAAAAAAGAACCAAGAAAGCCGATCTCATAACGCATTTTCCATTCCTTTTAAACAGAAAATGATGTCGCATTCCGCTGCTCTAATCCCTAATGATTTCTGTGTTTGTAAATACATTTTGTCAGCTACAGCAGGTGAGACAAAGCCCGGCTCTCGTTGGCTGTCAGAGACGCATCAGCCTGGTATTTTAGCGAGAGTAGAAAAGCAGGATGGCATATCATTCTCTGCCACAAGGGAACCATTTCTAATGTGACGCGGAGTCCCCTGTCATGAAAATATTGCTTTGGCTAAGTCACACTCCCATGTTAATTGGCTACAGTCATCGTATATCACTGCTTTTCATAAGGTTAAAGGAGATTTAAATGTCAAGTGCACATATAAATAAGCCAAATTTGCTACGAGAGGCCCACAGATAGATATTTGCTTTATCCTCCCTGCTCTCAGACCAAAATTAAACAAACACAGCAGAACCCCATAGGATCTACTTGAAAAGTTTAGTTTTCACAAAACTGCGATGGGCGATGTAACTTTAAAATTGATTGCAATGCTGAAACTTCCAGGTGTGCATTAACCTGTTTAATATCTGGGCAGCGTCAAACCCCACCAAGACCCGTTTCTTCCTCCTACATGAAGAATGGGGAATGAAGCCTCCGGAGGCAGCATTGGAATGTTACCGTGTATGATTGTATGATTATATGCATATATGCCTACCTGGGAACTTCCCGCAGATGTCAGTGGCCAGTCCCGATGACTTAGGGGGCATTCCGGATGATATATAATTTAAAGGGAAAATGGGTGGGGAGTGGGGCATGTCAAGACCCTGCTCATGCGTTCCGGAGTCCTCCGGGTCAAACCCACTGGGCATGGAACAAATAAATTTGCACACTTCATAATTTGCCGCTGCTTCCTAAAATCCATAGAATGCTGAGGCAGTGCTGAGAAGTTCCCAAATTGTCAAAAAGCGACTTATGATGTCTATAGTGCAGTGGGGTCATTAACGCAATGTTATGTGGCCTAGCGGTAAAATAGTAACTGTTCACACTATGTTAGTCAGTGTGTGTGCATCTATGTATGTTAGAGTGTAAGTATTAGCATTAATATGTAAGTGTGTGTAAGAGTGAGACTGTGTGTATGCATAAATGTGTGTTAGTAGTCGTTAGCACGAGTGTGTATTATAAGTGTGTGTTTGTTAGTGTGAGCGTGTAAATGTGTGTGCTAGTGCATATGTTAGTTATCAATAGGAGAAAGAGGCTGAGAGGATCTCTTGGCTTCACTTGCCCCCCCAGATCATTCATAAGGCAATAGAACCAAGTAAAAATACTTCTTTCCCCAAGCAGATGATACAGCCTTTTAAGAAAAAGACATAGAACTGACCCATCACACAAATAGAAGCGTTTATTCTGTTACAACAATGCAGCGTGACTTGTCTAGAGTCTAGAGAAAGAATGATTACGATTACAGAAGAGATTTTGATAGGAAATAAATCAGATAGATTAACATCACATGATTAGCAAATCTAATGGTTAAGAGAGCTAACATATCCTGTATTGGCAAAACAAGCAACAAGCATGTGTTTAGGGTAATTAAAAAAGGTAAGCAACTGTAATTATCAGCAGGAGTTCAATATAGTTTAAAACGGTGGCTAGAAACCAATTCTGGTTCATAGGATTTTAGTCAATTACAGTATACTATTTAGTGTATTGAATTACCCGCTTGTCTTCTGGGCTTTGCAATATATATATATATATATATATATATATATATATATATATATTTATATATATATATATATATATATATATATTGTACCATACCTCCCAAGTGTCCTTGTCTAAAAGATCAGTCCCTCCTTACTGTCTTGTTTCGTGTCCATCTTTTTTAGGAGCTCACCATGTTTGCTAGGTATGAGCGTTCTACACCCTTAAAAGTCTCAATACAAACAGCAGCAAATACGTGAGCATATTATATTGTGTAAAGAAAATATTTTTCCTCTACATATCACACAATTACATAAATATGATGTCATGCAAAGCATCTTAACATTAAAATTGTCCTTTTTGGCCATTTGGTTACCAGCAAGTTTAGACCGATGGACAAGCTAGAAGACATTGTTGGTTACAATGGTAGCACATACATTAATTAATAAATAAACTGTCAAATCCCCCTATATTTACACAGGAGCTGCTATAACGCAAATAAGTTCTTCCTGACAGAATCGTTGTGGAGCTGACTCTGAATCTGGTCTAGATTTGTCCTTCAATGTCTTTGAAATTCATCAGCTTTCAGCGTTTTGAATTTCTTGTTTATTTGCAATGCTGCCACTTTCTTTTGAAGTCTCTTCGTCAATCAGACAATAGCTTTAAGGTAATGCTACAATGGCTTAAGTGATCTTGTGCATGTACATGTGACACCAAGGTCCGCAGCTTCTAATCCGCTTGGAGAAATTGTTTAGACAGTAACATTCTATCTACTATCAATAATTACCTGGATTTTGGCCGTATTTACCTAAAGATGGTACCTAACACAACAAAGTTTATATGTCTAACTCCATTACGCAAGTCCACTGGGAATTTGTGTTACTTTCCAAGAAGATTTTCACAAAACAAAGTTTAGAATTTTTTTGTTTCTAAGACTAAGTAATTTTTCTCAAGAACAGTACATCTACTTACTACAGACAAAGCCATTTATTCATTCATTCATTCACACAAAGGGTTATCACACTCCTCGGAGATAATTGATATATATATGTATATTTTAAAAATATATAACATTACCCAATTTTACGAGCCGACTCGGCGATAGTTATATGGAATATCCTCATTTTTCCATAAATCAGATCATTTATTTGTTGTGCTCAAAGTGACCAAAATTATATTTGCTTCACTTTTAGCGTATTAAGTAGCTTCAGGTATCTGCTGTTGATGACAAAAACCACGATTATCCTTCGATACACTAAGTTTGATAGCAACGCTTATCCATTAGGGATAACTTTCGGTCCAGATTTAGAGCCACGGTCTGCATCCCGTTGAAATTCAGAGTAATATGCGACTGTCAGAGTTACTCCATCAATTCAGCTTCTACGAACAACGACATACCATTTTCAACTTACTTTGTTGTCTAGTCATACGAAAAAAAGGGGTTGTTTGGGAAGATGTTGACTTTTTTGACAGACTGCAAAAGAACGAGCCTGAATTCCACATAAATATAAGTGCACTCCTTGAAGAAAGTGAATTCGGTAAAGTTAATATTGTGGCTCTTCCGAAGTATTCAGAGTATCCAGAGTATTACTTTGAAAGAGTCATATGGTTCTCCATGTGTTTTCTCTGTCTATAATTATAAAACTGAAGTTTTTATTGAATAATAAAAAAACACACTTAATTCCATTCTATATAGCTTTAGCAACCATTATGATAATAAGGAGGATGAGGAGTTACTGTGTTAGATGAACCACCCATAGTTTGGCATGAGCGGAGTCAGGGCAAGCCATACCTCATACTGACTCCCCTGCGCAGACATAGGCCTGGTCCTTATATGTGTTCCTCCACATAAGCACAGGGACCAAGTGATGAAGGAGGGGAATCGCTTTCACTTATGACTTGGATACTTTCGCTCCTGATAAGCCAGCTAGAGGCCATATCAAGCCACTCTATCTGTGGGTAAAACACTACTTTGAGCCTCCTCACTTTTTCTCCATGCAGGGGAGTGCCCACTTCCCTTCTTACTCCCACTTAATTTAAGAGTATCTGGAACTAGCTCTACCGTCCCCACAAGAAGCCATTCCCCCTGAAGAGAGAGAGCTTTGGGGCATGGGCGTAGGAACCCCTAAAAATCTGGGGGGATAGCATTTTCCCCATCAGATCCCCACTTTTTCACACTATCTACCCCGTCTCCCGCCTCTCACACTTTCTTACTATCTACCCCCCTCCCTACCCCCCCCCTTCTCACTAGCTACCCTCTCCCTACCCTCCCTTCTCACTAGCTACCCTCTCCCTACCACCCCCTTCACACTAGCTACCCTCTCCCTACCCCCCCTTCTCACTAGCTACCCTCTCCCTACCCCCCCTTCTCACTAGCTACCCTCTCCCTACCCCTCTTCTCACTGTCTACCCCAGGGGTGTCCAAGTTTTTTCTGCAGTGGGCCACTTCATCAGAATTGTATATGTGCGCGGGCCGCACTCATTTTTCACTGTGAGAAAATATGGCCTTTAATAAAATATGCAGATTAAAATAAAGTAAATGACACAAAACGTTTACTTTTCCTCTCACTGATTTCTGGGCCTAGAAAGTTTTGTGACTACAAATTCAAGACTCAGGATAATTAAAAATTAAATAGTTCTATTTATTCTAGGGATGCACCAAAATGAAAATTCTGGACCAAAACATTCACGGTTCAAAACCCAAAATGACCCCCCACCTTTAAAAATAATAATAAAAACTCACATTTTTAATAAAAGTAGGTAACACACCACAATTGGACAAAAAAAATTAGCAATATGACTTGGCATGATATGAGTGTGATTGCTAACAGCAATCACACTCCTATCATACCCAGGCAGCCAGTACATGCTGGTACAGGGTGGCTGTAAGTGATGTGCAGACCCCATACTGCTGGCAGCATCAATACACAAGGGGGGCAGCTAGCCATGTTTCAGCATGTACTGGCTGACTTGGCATGATAGGAGTATGATCAGGGCCGGCCGAAGACTTAACGCCGCCTGGGGCGAAGTTTAAAATGCCGCCCCCCGCCGACGCCGGGGGGGGGCAGCATTATCTACCCCCCCCCGGTACTTACCCTTAAACAGTCCTGCGGCGAGTCTCCCTGTGCTGCCACGGTGCCGGCTTGTAATGCTGAGCGCCGGAAATTCGCGTCACTTCCGGCGCTCTGCATTACAAGCCGGCACCGAGACCGAACAGGTAAACTCGCCGCAGAGGAGAGAGAGAGGGGCGCCGAGCGGGTAAGCGAAAACCACTCGGTGCCCCTCTCTCTCTCCTCCGCTTCAAAAAAAACAAAAAAAACCGCTTGGGGCGGCAAAGTGCCGCCCCTTCTGAAGTGCCGCCTGGGGCAATTGCCCCAGTCGGCCCCATTGTAGGGCCGGCCCTGAGTATGATTGCTAACATCAATCACAGTCCCATCATGCCTAGGTTCCAGCACTTACACATCCATACTATCACACAGACACTCATTCATTCATATACTCATTCATTCACAGATTCCTTCCCTCAATCACGCATACTCATTCAAACACCCTCCCCACCCCCTTACCTGCACTGCAGTTCCTCGATGCTGCTCACAGGCTTCAGCAGAGGGCGCGGCCTCCCTCTGCGTTCTCTGGTACTGCACAGAGGAAGCAGGATGTGATGTAATGTCACGTGAACTCTGCTGGGTTCCGGTTCCTCTGTGCAGTACAGAAGACCCTCCCACAGGTAAGTAGCAGGGATCGAGGTGCGGACCTCGTAAGAACGGTTGCCCTGGCTGCCAATCTTACGCGGGCCGCACCTCGAGGTCTCGCGGGCCGAAATTTGCGTCGTTTCTATTGGGGGGTTCCTACGGCCCTAGGGGGATTTCTTAATTATCGGTCCCCCCCGCATGAGTTACTGGGGGGGATCTGTCCCCCCTGGTTCCTACGCCCATGCTTTGGGGGGCCTACCATAGGAAGTTCCCAGTTACCTTTACAGGAACCGCTTATTTTCCCTTTATTCATATGCATACCCACCATGCATTGATTGACCTTGTATACTGATATGGAGAGGACCTATGCGCGTACAGAAAGGATGTATCTAGGGGTATCTAGGGCTTGGGGATCTCCAGTCCCATATTTTTTGGAGGTCATCCCCCTTCCATTCACCTTAATGCACTGGGAGCCCAAGGACTGGTACCTCTGATAGATCCGATCATAAGGGGACCTTTGCCTTTGTGTAGTTTGTTTCCCTTTCTACGCGGTTAGACCACCTGCCAGATCTGCAGGACGGTGGGATCCTTTAGACATGAGTGCATTAGAGAAGATTTCAATCTGCTTTAACGTTATAATGAATACACCGTCTTCTGTCTTCACTCTTCCCACTCATCTGCATTTTCAGGTATTCTCCGACAAACACCTATTATGAAGCGTAAATCTGCCTACCCTTTTCCTAAGTACAAATTATGTTTAACTTTTTAATTATGAACAACAGAAATCCGTCCTCCTGTGGGTGCACAAACTCCAACCTGAATTATAATAGAGCCTAAAAAAAAAAAAGGTATTTTTAAGCATGCCCTTAATGACAACAAATCCACTTATTTTCAAGGATTACATTTCCTGTACGTCCAAGCAATTAATGTTCACTGTTGGTACTAATACAGCTCAGCGAACGTTGTTAACCCCTTAAACCCTGATGAAATTAATTAAAACTGTGAGTAAGCTGTGAATTTGATTTGCTTTGTCAACTTCAAGAATTTGGACTCCTGCGTGTTGTCCTCAGGTTGTAGCTACTAAGGATCTTGTTAAGCCGATAATAATTATAATTCCTAAATTCACCTATGTTAGTGAATTTCCGCCGTTGTTATTTGGTGTTAATATGTAACTCTGAAAAGTACAAACTTCTGGGTTCCTTTCGTTAGGACATCTGACGATTTGTGGCAGGGTAGCTCTATTATGAATATGAAATAACTTGTCCGGAATCCAGTCTATAATATAGAACAATATAGACTATTCCAAATATTTGCTGGATTGCATACTATATATTCACTATATAATGCCATTTACAAAAGTGTTCTTTTTTCCTATACAGCCATAATAACAACCGAATCTACTTTTTTCTCCTTATTTCAGGGAATTAAATCCCCTTTACCTTCAAGCAATCAATGCTCACCGCTGCTTTCTTAATGCAGTACCACAAATTACTTTAACCCCTTAAGCACTAATGTGATTAATTAAAATCTAATACATTAATCCAACTTCATTAGGTCAATGAAGCAAAGAAAAAAAAACATATTAATGAAAGAAAAGAAAAGGCTGAAGAAGAAAGAGAGTTACCGAAGGGGAATAAGACACGGAATTTGTCGAAATGGTTTTAATTGTAATGAAATAATGAAAATGATCCTTTTTAGGAAAACATGGAAAGTAGGCAATTAGGTAAAAATAATTAATAGACTGATTTAAGGTTAAATGGAAAATCACTTGTTTAATGTTCTGTAACATTAATTTAACAGAAGTGATGTACATAGTAACAGGGCAGATGAAGTTAAAAGAAAGTACTTGCAGCAAGTGAAATACAATCATTGCTATGTCTCATCTAAATCTCAAATGGGGAAAAGTTAATTGTATGTAGTCTCAAACGAAAAACCTCATTTCTATCGGATTCTTTCTTTCTTCTTCTTTTGAATGCCTCAGCACAACTTAGCGTCAGAGCCGTCTCTAATGCAGGGCAAAAGGGGCAGCTGTGTTGGGCCCAGGTCAAACATAGGGTTTTGATACTTTTGATAGGGTCCATGAGAGCTTTCCTTTGGGCTCCTTAACATCATCCATAGCCTGGAGATGTGGGCATATGCCAGTGTAGACCTCTCCCTGGTGGGAACACCACCGGCTGGTTTGGAGCACCAGGAAATGACACCATATCTGGTTCCTGGTTGCAGGCGGCCGGCAGACCGTTTACGAGGAAGAATTCTTGACTTGTTGCCATAAAAACTGAAAAAAGCTTCTCGAAAGTTTTCCGTCTTGTTTTCATGGAATTAAACTTTCAGACGGAGCTTTAAAATGAGTGTTTTGCCTGCGTAGAACAGAACCTTTAAGCAGCAGGGGTAATAATCTTCATATTAATGCGCTGCAGCAGGTTCTAAGGAATGTGCTGAAAGGTGTTCCTTACATCTTTTAATACGAGACAACAATAAACTTCTGGTATATAAAAAGAATATAAGATGTGGAACAGACAGTTCCTCGGAGCATCAAGAACCATTAACAATAACCATCTCCAACCTTGGAATTTATTAATGAGTACAATAGGAACTCATGAAAATTAGGAATATGAAGGTAGTGAATGTAGAAACCCAAGAATAAAAGACTTATAAGGTCAACAGAGGAATAAGCTTTTGGAGTCTACACAAAGCATTTACGTCAACTATACAGAAAGGATGAATACTTATTATTTAGTTCTTTCAAAGTCAGGTTTTAGACAATTTACTATTTAACCGATGATTGTGTAGCGCACTTTGCTTTTGTTCTGTCTGTGTGTATTTTCCTTGTAAATGCAAATTATTATTATTTTTTTTATCCATCGGAACCGTTTTATGCAGCATGTACAATGGGGACATATAGGAACCATAGTTGCTGTTGTATAAATTCAATCATACAATTTGCTTCTCAGAAATATTCAAGGACTGTAAATGTAACAGGATAAACGGTAAAAAAAAAAAAGCTAGAATTTGTTCCCTACCACAGGTCAAAAGTCTATGTTTATGGATTTAAAAGTACTTTCTTATTTTTAAAATAACCTTTACAAATTTTCTATACCCATTTCCATTGTGGGTTGTTCAAGTACTTAAGTATTTTTGAACAGGACACACATATATATATATTTATATATAATAATAATAATAATAATAATATTCTAGCCCTACAAATCATGTAAAATTGTCTCCCCTTCCCATCCCACCTAGATAAGTTGTCACTAAATAGAGAAAAAACTTCATGGGGAAATCAGATAAATCAGGTAAACAGAAACTAAGTAATTTACCCCAGTAGAATATATTTAAAATCAGTTACTAATAGACATTTTTTTTAAATGTCTTTAAGTGTACTGAATGGTGAAAAGGAATATCCAGAAATGGTGACACGTTTACGTTAAGGGACATTGCATGCACTTTAACGCATATAGTTATAGCAGTTTAGGTTGAGAAAAGACTTGCGTCCATCAAGCTCAACCCTTTTCCTATTCCTTGTTAACTGCTGATATGATAGCTACCTGGTCTCTGTACATTTTTGTGGTGACTCTGTTGCAAACGCATGGGAGATTCTCCAGAATGCCCCAATATGCATTTGCCCCTTTTCCCACTCTCAGCTATATGTTTGGCCAAAGACATCTCCTTGCACATGAAATAGTTACCTCCAGTCAGCTCCAGTGTTACTCCATAGTAAGCGCTATGGGCAGGGGTCTCTTCAGACCGATATGCACATGCGTGGAAAACTATGCCGTTGATTTTAATGGGAGCACTTTCCTGCCACTGATTGGCTGCTTTAAGCGGCCAATCAGTGGCAAGAATCATAAGATGACAAAGGAGTACAGACAGAGTACTCTAATATACATTCTTCTTGTATCCAACTGTGCCTTTAAAATACCTGATTTAGTAGCGTGGATGGATGCTCTGTGTTACTCTACGAGACGAAGCCACGGGTTTCACAATCTGTCGCGCTCAGCTGCCGGCCGGTGCTATTAAACATTCTACTGCGCTTAAAATGAACGTACACTTTTACTGAGAAAACAGCCATACACATCATGACTCCGCCGGCAAATTATATTTGACATTTAATTTGAGAACGAAGTTACCTTAATCTAACGCCGTAGTACAACAACTGTGATAGAGTAATGAAGCCTTTCCATAGGACTAAATGATTTTTTTTACTGAAGATAATTTTAGTTACCAGTAATTGAACATGCAATTTAAAACACTTAAAATTCATTACTTTTGATAGTTAATTACACAAAGACTGCAACAATTCTAAGTGGCAACAAGCCAATGCACTCCTAAATAATACTAAGGAATACTAAGAAATATATATATATATTATATATATATATATATATATATTAAAAAACACTATTATGCATTTTCACTTAAAATAGAAAGTTTTCATATAATGTATGCATCAGTACACCTAGTTATCTTTTCAAATTTGTTGAGATCACTTCTGTTTCATTCTGCTTTGAAAAATGTTTTTGTGGATATTTTTTTCAGATTTTAGGATATTTGAAAAGTACTGATTTGGGTCTGTGTGCCCCTCTCTTCCGCGAATATGTTTAATGCTGGTAATTTGCTTGGGAAAAGCAGTAGCAATCTCAATGTACAATGTAGGTACTGCACGACAAACTGAATTCTCAGACCGTAAAAAAAAAATTGTTCTTCTAATATAAATAAGCTATGAGCTCTATACGTTGATTCCACGGGAGACTATGTTTTTCTGAAATGCTCATTGTTTGACAATAATGTTCAGGTGCTGTGTCCCATATAATGGCATATTAGGAGTGGGAAGATTGATGGGTTCTGGCTCGCTGGCAAGATATAGGTAGGATCACTATAGGTTTTTAAGACGTATAACTATTACGGGGGGAAATTGTGGGACCGCTTGTGGTGTTTCATTTCATGGAAAAGCGAACGCAGCCCACTGAGTAAATTATTTTCCTTGCTGTTGTTTATACGTTTTAGCCATCTTAGTTATATGGTGAATGGAGACGAGTGGCAACATTGCATTTTTTTTTTTAAATGTGGAAAAAGTGTGAGGCTCTTAGTCATTGAGGGGGTGGCGAAAATGACCCCTTTATTGGGTGCATGTCAATAGTTTGCTAAAGTGGGACAGTATGGCCGCTCAGAGAGACAGTAACCCGAAGACAGGGAATATCACATGGAAAACATAGGTTGGTGGAAGTTTCCTGATATGTTAGCGGGTCATGCTTCATCCACCTCACGCTCCATGTCCCCCATACGCCATATACCCCTTATAGAACTTAAACGTCTTCTTGCATAGCATACGCATGTGGGTTTCTTGTGAATATGTAGTGCTTGTGTTAATCTGACAACACTACTGCAGTGTACAACTTTGTTTACAGAGCTGTAAAATGTACGATTTGGAGGAAGTGACAGATATATTAGAATCCTCTTTCTCAGAACACTGCCTTGCTTCCAAAACGTTAAGGTTTATTAGCTTGTGAACTCCTAAGTAAAGATAATCTCACCATGCCTGCTGGCCATACCCTAGTATGGAAGTAATTTTTTCCGATAGATATATTAGTATAACATTCAACCACTGATCTGTTGGCTAAAAACCGAACCTCAATTTATCTAGAGGGTTTTCATTCAGTATATATTCCCCAAATGATTCAAAATGTCTACTTTGTGCTGATCACCTGGCTCCTCTTACCTCTAGAGGTTCATCTCACCTCTTCATAGCTCAATCCAATCAAAACCAATCAACTCAAGTACTCCTTACAGCAATCAGCCTCTTTATTTATTTATGTTACATTGCTGGCCTCACAGCATGGAGCATACGCTCAAAGACATTACGGTGCTCTTTGTGGATCCTTTGTGGATATGTCTGTAAATTGCTAGCTTGCAGCTTTTCAAAGGAGAAGCATGTAACCTCAGACTCAGTCTATGATTCGTACCACTTGAAAGGCCTTCGAGCACGTCAAGTATACACAGGTAAGCATCTTAATCCGTCCCTATGTAGCAAATACGTAAATAAAGCTAAAATATGGGGTTCTGATGAGTAGATCTTTGTTAAAGAAAATCATATTTTGGATAAGCTCTATCGGAGGATATATATGATGCTCCACATGCGATGTTTTGAAGATCTGGCACAATTATATACCAAGGCATGTATCGATCATGAGGGTGTAAGCAGGTATATCGTAATGTGCGTCTTATTGTCAAATTGGATATTGTCAGTTTTAACATTTGTGTTAATTTTCACTATACCCAAATTGTAACAGTTCTAAGGAATCTGGTGGTGCTCATTGAATAATGGAATGCCCTCGTATGTAATATCCTTCTTTTGGACTTGTAGAAAATGTATGAAAAGTTTATATTTATCACCTTGAGGTCTGTTGAGAAGAACATATTTTAAGCTTAAATCTATCGGTCGTGTTGGGACTTAAACTGTAAATCTTAAATTAGCCAGATATGGTTTGAGGTGTAGTATTTTTTATTGAACTTACTTCAGGCTCAAAGTAAGTTATAGCTCCCCCAAGCACAACTCTTTTAAACTTGTTACCAATTCCAGGGACTTCAGAAAAAGATGAGTAAATGGTGATTTTGCAAAGAATATTTCCTCAACTAGAAGCTAAGAGGGAAAGAAGAAAATGATCCAGAGACCTGGGAAAGCAGTCCTTCCCCCGGAGACTACTGGCCAAACTTTTTTATAGGTTCTATGGATTCTCATACCTATGGTTAAACACTGATATTTTGTAACTTTATCAAAGTTTCATCCTTTAGAAGTATGCCTTTGTGTAGGAACATGTAACCTAGGCATGTATTGTGTCCAACACCTTGTACACAGTATTCAACGTTGTACAATAGGACTCGGTAACTGGTTATCCCCCATTCAGTTTGGTCCTTGTGTATTGTCTTTACTGCACGAAGACCTTGAGAAACAATGTTAAAAATAACACATTGATCATAAACAGTTTATTATTTAGATCAGAGATGGTAACACAAAAAATATGCAAGGAAGGCCAAGAAAAAGAGACAAATAAGATGAAACGCCCTTGAAACGGCAGAGCTTGAAAAACCCTTTGAACCAAACACATTCTAGTCTTCTAGTTTTCTATTTGTTTCCGTTCGTCTCAAAATACGTTTAAACTATCCTTTTCATCCTGCGAGCAAAGCTTTATTTTGCTGCTATTAAAATGAGTCCTATCGCTGAGAATAACAAAGAAAACACATTATCACAATGAGTTTATTTCTTCTAAATTAACCATGAAATGGATTTTGTTTACTGTTAAATACCTCTGTATTGTCTGAACATTCAGTTCCACTAGATCACGGTTGTGATTTTATGCAGCCTACATGAAAATATAGAAACACATCACAAAAAGTCCTTAAAAGTGTTCTCTTTTAACTATTTTCCGGCATTTTGTTTGTCTGCATGTGGTTTCCATGTGTGATGTGATGACCCGCTAGTCTTAGATTTGTGACCCCTTGCTCTAACATTTTTGAAGCACCAAGTCCTTCTGCAACAAGAAGTTCACCAATGTCAGGCCTTCATTCCATAAAGTGGTATATATACTCCTGCAATGCACACGTGACATGTGAAGCTACTATTATATGAATACAATTTACGGCGCTGCCTCTGTAAAAATATTCGTCGTTGGATTTTTTTTTAATTAAAAAAAACCAGAAAAATCTAGACAACTGGAGGTCACATACCTAGTTATAACCTCACATATGATATATTAACAGAGGGGTTTCCAAGTCCCACCTGGAACTATATTCAGAAGACACAAACAAATCGGCCCATTTATAATTGCAAATAACTACTATTGTGGGTCATCGTGGGTGAGAATATTCATGGCTTAAAGCAAGCATTTGTACAAATATCGACAGTTTAGTGACAACGGCAACGGAAAACAAGCTATCAAACTGTTACAAAGGATGAAACATTTTTTTTTCTTATTATCTCAATAAAACCGGCTTGCATAAGTAGAGCTGTGGATCTCGAGAGACATTCGAAGATAATAGCACTGGCAGTCGTAAAGCATATTCGCAGATGGTGTGAAACAAAGGGTAGGATTCATCTAAAGGTTCTCATGTTAAAAACAAACAAAAAACAAGCCAAAAAACCCCCCAAAAACAACAAAAAAAACCTGAGGAAATGATACGGACATTTATTACAGCTGGGCAAAAGTTAAACCTTAACGGCTCGCTTTGTTAGAAACAAAGGAACATAGAGTCGCTTATCTAAAAAGATGCCATAAAAGAACCCCAGTGGCACTTGAGTAAACACATTTTATTGTGTTGGCCTTCATGCAATCGTAGACTGGCGTAGAAAGAGGTTGCTTATATACAGAGGTTATATTTTATTTCATGTCTCTCTAGGTAACTAACGGAGCATTGAGACGACAGAGCCAAGTCTTCCTAAACAGAAACTGCAGCGAGGGCTGTATTTACACTCAAAATGCAGGTATCCATAAAGATTTATCTGTTCCTTTGTACGGTATTTTGTGTCTGGCATATGAATAGAATCAAAAAGTTATTTCAGGTTTCCAGATCGGTTACTGGGGCAATAAAAAGAGACATCTAAAAGATAACCATTTAAGAAGAGGACATGCGCTTAAGTGTTCTCGGCTAAAATGCTCTAAATAATATCTTTGGGAGAGTTCAGTGAAATCATCAAAGACGATCTTTTCATCAATAAATGTGTACATTTAATAATGCATGTCTCTTTGATGATGTTTTTTTTTTTATTATCATTAATTTATAAAGTTCCATTTTTTCCCGTACTCTATAGATTGCTACGTTTCATAATTAAACAAGGATGCGTTTGCAGATTCTCAACATAATTTGGCAGCTCACTAAAAGTCATCATTAAATACCTCCTATTAGCCCCCTCTTTTTTAACGACTGCCCCTATTTGTTTCATTTTAAGGAAAGGTTATGAGTAAATCTAGAGGAATCATTTTTTTGATAGGTATGAGTAAGTGCAACTGTGTGAAAATAAATAGTATTCCATTTTTCATCTTAGTTACATAAATAGCAATCAATAAGATGCAAAAGTCCCATAAAAAGTCTCAGTAAAGACCTGCCCCCCCCCCCCGGCCTTATCTCTTGAAATTAAATAATCCCTCTTCAGCCATTTGAAACAGTGATGAAGAATGCAAACAAGCAAGGGGGGACTGTACTTAACCATATCCACATGGGTATGGCTAGAGGCCACCTGCCCACGCAACCCAAAGAGCCACCTTCTGGCAATCAGCGGCAGAAGGTTGTGAGCAGGTCATATGGGATCTGCGATGGAGGTCTGTGCTGCAACAACCTCCATAGATTGCATAGCCATCTGGGATGGTGAGGAGAGAGCAGAGGATCTCCACAACTGGACCATGACCCCCCACTGTCCACAAAAGTGGGACACTTGGGAGGTACTGCGTGTTTATCATGTACATGCTAAACACAAGGCATTGAATGAGTAAAATACTATGAGAGAACAAAACTCCATTCACCTAGGCCATGTCTATCTGCCATAGAGGAGACTTGCTTAAAGAGATTTAAAGGAATGCCAAAAGCGAGAAACAATAATTGAAGCAGATAACATATTGAAAAGTCACTGACACCCGTGACGTGGGCCATCAAGAGCCAAATATGAGTGTCAGCAGCTCTGGAGTCTTATCTTGACATTTTCAATATGTTGGCACAGGTGCAAAGTCTGATCCAAACTACAACTGACTCGGAACAGCAGATGTATAGTATTTTTACAGCTTCACTAAACTAGGTTATAATCTTTAGGATAATGGATGTGTGTGCGACTCGTACATATACAGAATATGGAAAACAATGCTTATTTGCAGCGGTTACGCTTCACTGACTTCTATGGCAGAACTGACCTTTCTTTATTAAGGACTACATATGTTCATTCTTCTTTTGGCATCCAAATGGCTTCGCAATATTGCAAAGGTATTACATTTTGTATTGCAAACCTGACTACTTAAATTACTCGGTGAAGGTTATTTGCTGCTTTTTTTTAAAAAAAGCCCTTAACATAAATCTATTTTGTTGCATTTATTTGCAATGTTCGTGAGGCTTTTTTTTCTAGTAAAAAGACTTGCTTGGTCAACCTAAGAAAGACTCATCAGACACAAATAAATGCGCAAAAGCATTTACTTGTATCTCATGGGCAAGTGTGAAACTATATCGCACACTATATTGCCCTCTATTATTCTTGCTGGAAAGCTGTTCCACTTCTCTACTACTTTCAGTGGTCCATGGACCTCACAGCAGTTTAATAGGCCAAAGAGGTGCTTTTTTATATTTAGGGGGTGTGGTTAGAGGCGTGGCTAGGGGCAGGGCTTTACCAAGACTTATTTATATATAGAGTACAATATAGATAAAGAAGAATGAATTTTATTTACGCTGTTATAAAACAATTATCGGAGCTGTAGAACACCGTAACACACTATTACCCAGCAGACATTCTACAAAAGAGGGAGGTCACAGAAGGACAGAAGAATTTGGGTTCCAATGAGGGACAATCTCTCCTAAGGTGGCATACTTGGGAGGAATGTGTAAAATCTAAACCTCTGACCCTGTAAATGTGGGCTTTAGACTCTGAACTATACCTTCCATCTATATTTAGTTTAACTTTTCTAACCAACTTTGGCTAGTAGAAGAAAGAAGTCTCTCTCGGCTGTTATACCTTTCTTCTGTTGAAGTCAAATACACTTAAAAGAAAAAAATATTTTCACTTTTGCTATGAAACGTGAAGCATAAATATCATTAAATATATAATTTTTGACAAAGTACTTTGTTCTGGTCTCTTAGTTTCCTAATTTGCTCTCTTATTTAATGAAAAATATTCCCTTTTTTTTACTGATTCATGTGAGTCTTTTGCACGTCTCTGACATTTGGTTAATTGAGTTGTAAGGTTTATCTTCTTTATATGGCATAGTGTCATTATACATTATAGAGCTCACTTTCTAAAATTTCCTCCTTTATGGCAGATTTCTAATTAGGATTGTTAACGGTCTCATTATTTCAAATGCTAAAACTCATATTTCTTATTGAATATTTTTTATGCTGGATGGTATAGTAATTCAGCGACTTGTTCTTTTTTCATATCAGTCACCTTGTAGATCACACAAGGTTCAAAATAAATCTGTATTCACTTAGGATAATGTTTTATATTTCTTTTTAAATCGCCCACACAGTGTAGCATTTATAAAACAGGAATATGTTATATTATATTTCTCGATTATATTTCTTGGTTATCCTTTATTCACAAGTCTTGGAGCTGGATCAAGTTGACCTAGTTGTGACAGTTCTTGGGAAAGAACCTGAGTACTATTACCTGGAGTCTTCATTAAAATAATCCTAAACACAATTTGAAGCCTAAACTTGATGGAGTCCCTTAGTATCTGACCCTGCAAAGCCACGTTCTCCTGCACTTATCTCCCCAAGGTGTTTCCTCTAATTCACTTCACTTCTCATCAGAAGGTCATGAAGCACAAGGAAATATACTACCAATGTTGGTGCCATCTACTACTACATGGGCCAGTTACAAGGGAGATTAATGCCAGCGGCAAGAGGGCTGCCACTCCCTGGACCTATTAATGCCTTTGGCATGGTCAACCTAGGCCAGAACACCTCACTGCTGCCAAGGTTAATATTATAACATTGAAAGCTCCCCCATGCAAGTCACCTTAGTTGAAAACTCCCACCAACTCAGATTCTGAAGGATTCCCCCCCAACTGTGCTTTTAATAAAAATATGACAGAAATGAAACATACAATATCATGCATATTAAACTACAATCCATATGGTGCTTCAGTGTATATAAATTGACGTCCATTTGGAAAATCTTACTGCATTGTTATTCTTGGGAATGCAAAGTTTACCATGAACAGACAACAGTGTCCATAAAAAAAAGTTTGGAGGGGTCCATAATACACACGGGACATTTAGCCAGATGTCCATAGTAAAGCCTGTTGTTGTCTACAACCGCAGTTATGGACGCACTTATTAGGGCAGCATCACCAATGACACTGAAAGGTTAGTACTCATATACCAATGGTGCTTCAAGGGACCACAAACAGGCCATACATTTTGTGAATTTTTTTTGCCTGAAAAAATATGATTTAATTAGTTTTATTGAAAATCTCTACTGAAGTTGGAATAAGAATTTCTGCTCTTAGGACCTAAAAGTGAGCGCCACTCCCATAAACCCTATGGAGAGTCAATGAAGTCTTCATATCCGTTTAAAAAAGTTTATAATCAAAAATTAAATTGGCCCTGGCACTTTAAGGCCAGTGGCCGACACAGTGATTTCATGTGGCCGCCAGCTGGATACATGTGGCTACACACTACGCCAGTCACTACACACTACAGGATGCATCAAAAGCTATGATAAATGAATGAGGCAGGCACCGTGGGGCAAAAGCCTACTGGGTATTTGCCTGGTTTGCCCAATAGCCAGTCTAGGCCTCATTAAAGGTACTTGATTTAGTGAATAAATAGCTACTAAAGTCAATAAATTAATTTTTGCTAACATTTTAAATTCCAAAGTACCGGTACACTCCAATGTACCATATTGCTGGCTAAAGGCCAAGAAGGCATTTACTTTTTTTTTTTTTTTCTAATAAAGTATTTTGAAAGCATCAATTCTAACATTTAGGCTAATTCTGTATAATGCGCTTTTCAGATTAATTGTAAATGAGAAATCCATAGTGATAATACAACTAAATGATGCATTTGTAATTCATCTGAAACAATATAATTAGTTCTCTGAGGATGCGGTGATATATTATTCAGCTGAAAAGAAAACTGGAAACTCCACTTGAGCTTTAAATGCAGTATGAAGGCTTTCATTTTAAGAATAGCTTCCCTTACTGTGTATCATCATAATTAATTTGCAGTGCCATGAAATATTTGGATAATTTTTCTCATATAAATTCTATTTGCTATAAAAAAGTATTTTATTATTATTTTGATTATATATTTATTTCCATTAATCCTTAAAGTGTGCGGACAAAAAACTATGTCACATGTTAAGGTTGCGGTATATAGCCAATTCATAATTAATAATATTTTTATTGGTCTCATTTTTTGTTCAAAGGACTTGCTCAGTTTTCCTTTTTTTTAGATTTTATATTTGACAATAACAAAATTAGATGAATAATATTTACAGCTAAATAACAGAAACAGAAAATTATATTTTTTTACTTAAAATGAAAGCTGTTGCCATTACATCACATCAATGTATTCATTAAAATCCCCTATAATATGTACGTGTTGTCAATCTGTTTACTTGGAGATTACCTAAGGAAAGATGGTATGCGGTACATCCAGAATATCCAATCAATTTCCCCAGCACCTTTACAGAGGGTGGGTGAACCAATCAGCAATAATTAGCACTTTAACAATAGAGTGACGGTACCTTAATGATGGGGAATAATGATGCAGGTGGTTAAGATGACACTAAATGTGGGCTTCTCATTAAGTCAATTATTTTGGTTTATATAGCAAACAGAGCTTTAAAGGACATAAAAAAAGTAACATCATTGAAAATATTTTAAACAAATTTCTTTTTTTTAAATTCCTAATTCGAAGAGGAACCCCCAACGAGACAAGCAAAGGTGAAAGCTCAGAACTTTCTACTGAAATTTCTAGTTCTTCTTCACAAATTCTCTCTCACTTTCTCTCTACCTTCTCCAACAAACACTTCCATGTCTCTGCTTCCTCGTCTCCATCCCTCCTTTAGAAATTCCTTTATTTTCAAACAAATTCTAAATTAAAATATGCTACCTATACAGATATATCATAGAGGAGAAAGCTTATCAGGCAGCACTTGTGGTTACCAAGTATCTTATTACTAGCGTAAGATGCTTTATTACAGCAAATAACGCGGGCCAAGGAGTTCAGAGACTGCCGAATTACACGCTAACTCAGAGATAATGATCCAGTCTCCCATCTCCTTATTTACATAATATATTTTTTCATATTGAATGGACATGGAGCAGGACATGGAATGAGATGCTAGGTATTTTACACCTCCTACCTCTCATGGAAAAAAAGAACGATAGAATAATTTTTAAAACCATATTAAAATAATATTTATACATGAAAAGAAAACAATTCTCAAGATTTTTATGTAGTGGAATTAATAATGTTTACACCGATCCAGGAGCTTTTTCAATGTACAAAAAGTACAGATATTTAAAAGAATTCCCAGTCTGTAATGAATACTGTGGTTTACCAATTAAAGATGTAAATTATGTTGAATTGATCTGTTGAAAATAAAAACCGTGAAGAAAGCTGGATATGGCCTTTGGAACACGTAAGTATTTGTCAACCTATGAACCAGGACCAGACTGGGAACGACGGGGCGGCCCTGGCGCTTTAAGGCCAGAGGCCAACTGATGACGTAAGTCTGGCCGTATGGTCTGAACACCATAAGAATTATACACTGGGGTAATTGTGGCTAACCTGTTAGCTTCTACCATAATGTATAATTTTTCCTATTAATGGGTAACTAATATTTGCCTCCCGCCATGAGACCACTGGTAGGCAATGGGGAGGGGGGGAGGGAGGTATTGGGGAGGAACACGAAAACGGTGAGGTGGCTATTTTGCCCTGGAAAAAATCCTGCCCATGAACACACACCTTATACATTGCAAACAAAAACCGCATCTACCTTGGGGAAAATCCATAGCACAAGATGCTTTAAACTTGCAATTTTATTTTCTGTTGGCAGAGAGATTTTTTTTAAACGACTCATTTAAGCAGCATTTAAACTCCCCGGAAAGCAGACGCAGAAATCCTCTGCTGATTGTAATCGCCCTTTAACTGGCACATTGCATTTTTAAGTCCATTTCTGCACTTAACCCGATCATTCTTCTGTTGTCAAATTCCTTTTTCTGAGCCTTTTTATCTTATGGATTTAGACTGAGAATTTTAGGCAAGTCCACTGCATCTAAATCTTAGGTTTCTTCAAAAAGACAAATAAGTATATTTCCTCTCAAAGCTAAATGGAGTCTGATTAATATGTGAATCTTGTACACCCCTCGTATGCCATTTTGCTGGGTTCTTTAAATTAATAGCATGGAATGCAGAGGAGCTGACAATCTGGAGTAAGTGGTCATGAGCCCCAGTTTAATTCCACAAAAAAAATAATAATAATAATAAATTATATATATATATATATATATATATATATATATATATATATATATATATATTACTTCTTGCCCTGAGTCATTAGTTACCCCATCAGCAGGGGATAGGACAAATGCATTGCCCAACAACCCAAAATGCGAAGGCAAGCCTTGTTATCACCTATAATGTAAGTAAATAAAACTCAGGGGGTTAGGTGCATCCAGGCATATATATTGCTTAACAGGCTCCATAATTGTTTCCTCTTTTTTTCTCAAACCCTCCGTCTCGCTCTGGGAAGCTTAGAAAATTAAAAGCTTTTTATTTTGAAAAAAAAAAAAGAACCTCCTTTGTCCTTTACACAAAAACCCAACAAAAAAGGTACTTCTGAAGAGCGAGTCCGTTTAAAATCAGATTATTTCCACAGCGGTCTCCTATTATTCACCTGCCGGTAAAATATGCACTCTCATTGTCTCTCTCTGAATGCATGTTTTTTTTCTCTTATCTGGCAGGGAATATATAGTCATTTTTTGTTTTATATTTATTACCGTGTTCTTTAAGACTTTTTTTTTCCCCTCTGTCTAAAAGGCATGTTTTTCTCTGTTCTTGGAAGAAGGAAAAAAAACTGGGCCACATGCCTCTAAGGAGAAAGTGGTACATTATTTCATTCCCACCTTTTCTTCTTGTTTGGCATCTCTGAGGCTCGCTAAGTCCAGAAGTGCTTCTACTCAAGCCGGACCATCAAATCAATTATCACAGCAGTCGTCTCCCTGAATATGAATGGCAATGAGTGACAACAGGCAAAGCCAACTTTCAGCTTTGATTTGTCATTCGCAATGTAAATCTTTCGCCCCCTCTCTCCTTTTTTTTTTAAAAACGTGTCCGTTCGGTAAGATGTTTGTTACTATTCTATCAATTTTATCAAATCTGGTCATCTCCCCCTGCTGTCTGCAGCTGAATTTTCAGAAAAAAAATAAGGTTCTCAAGTAAAAATCACATACAAAAAAAATGGAACTTTAATTGTTATTGCTATGCACCCTAACGGCTAAACCTTGCCGTGTGCTTATTATGCATTGTAAAGGATTAAATAATGTTATTCTTCACCATTTTAAGGATACATTTGTAAATGAGTGTGTTAAATTGCTTAGCATATGCCAGGGGGTACTCTAGTACCAATGCAGCATCTGTCGGAGAACAAGTCTATTTTAATTTATAATTTATATATATATATATATTTTATTTTTTTAATGTATTTTTTTTAAATTTAGAGACAACTGTGTTGAAAGCTAAGCTAAATTGAAAAAAAAGAAGCTTGCCATAACCTTGTGGAGAAAGATCATGTTCTCTAATAAAAAAAAATTGGTTATCTGTAAATTTCTAAAGTATTGTTAAGTAAATTCATAATTTACTTAATTATAATTGCAAAAATAAATTTTTACTTGAACGTTTTTGTTATTCTTTTTCTCAAAGTAAATAAAATGAATTCATTTTCTCTTTCATCAGTCTGTACATTAAGTATCAAATAATTGACATTAATGGAGAAAGAGAGAGAGCGAGAGGTGGAAATAAAGCTTCTTAGAATAATGTAGTAACTGGAGGGATTTCATTCATTGATAAAGCCTCACTTACTTCTGATGACTTGGATTTACTGAACAAATTCAAAATATGCTGGCCTAATACTAAAAAAAAGGCCAAAAAACTTTCCAGATCTGTCCAACACGCATTCACCTAGAAAAATATAATGTAAACCCATAACGGAGTAAGTAAGGATCCAGTCAGGGGGTATCTGAAGCTCTGCCTTTTCTGGAGGAGTGGCTTCCTGAATGGGTGGGGTTAGAATTCGCAGAGGTGGGGCTAGCTCCATTTTCCCCATTCATGGGTGATGAATAGAAGGGAATTGGATGGGTATGGCCAGCTGTCGCCATCTGGCCTGGAGAACGAAGAAACTGACCTGGAGACCCAGGGAAGCAGGGCTTCCACGGAGACTCCTGATCAAACCCAGGGAGCTCCCAGGTATAGGAATTACATGTAAAAACACAAAAAGATACTTTAAATCAGTACTAACCAAGGGGCAAATGCCCCTTTGCCCCCAGCCCTCACCTTCTGGCTATTTAAATGTTCTTTACTGACCAAAACTAATTTAATGTTGCAGTTGAGTTTTTTAATAGCCTTAAAAAATATTACTGTTTTTCATCTAAGAGACTATTTCTTTGTAATTTTGTTCCCGAAAACCACTCTGATACAGTGCAGTAAACAGAAATGTAACCGGAATAATTAGTTTCCAAATGCTCCATCCAGCAACAAATGGTATGGAAAATCGACACTGCGTTTTCCGGAAAGTCATTTTCCATGTATATGCTAATTATTTAACTGATCTAATGACTGCCTTTTAATAGAACAACAACAAAAAATAGACACACATATACATATATGTGAGCTGTGTCCTAAACACTGAAATAAGGCAGTTACATAGAATCAGGCGCATCCCTTCAAGGATCATGCACTGTGCCTTTACTGTTTAGTTAATTAAGCCGAATGTCTTTCCAGAAGGGTAAGTGCGCGTACATTGACTTTAATGTCCTAAGGCTACAAACGAAAAGGTTCAGGACTAAATAAATGAAAAGACGGAAGGCTAGCTTTCATTTTAATTAATTCAAATCGGTTTAGGTATGTTAAATGCAGTCTAAGAATAAGATTGTCTTTATTAAGTATGAGTCCTTCAAAATGAATGATGAATACCTCTCTACCACGGGTGTTGATAATTACTTTCTAAGGAAATGTTAGGCCTGCCAAAATCCATTAAGTGTTTGAATAGAGGAAAGCCACCAGCACAAGGATGGCGGTGGAGAGGATTTGGGGTACAACAGAACAGTGGAACGTCCAAAAAAAGCAATAATTCAATCATTTGTTCAGACTGTGACATGTTAATTTAGCCAACAAGTCATACAAAACATGGAGAATTGTATTATTTATCAGTACCTGAAAGATGGAGAGGAAAAACTGTACTTGGTATGCAATAATTATCTTTTAAAAAAAAAACATTATGGATATGGAATAGAATCTTGAAAACATGACAACCCACAAGAATATGCGCTTTAGAATATTAATTATTTACACTGTATGTACTGTATACACAATCGTGTTAATGCTATCTGAACTATAGGCTAATATAACGAAGGGTTATTTAACTCCGTGAGAATTAAAACGCTTTGCATGTTCCTGACAGGTCACTGTGATTAATACACTAGTCGTGGTCTTCAAAACCTATGACCACGGACACATTTTGCTCATATAGGTTTGAAAAGATATCAGCGGGTCTAGTGAAATAATAATGGGCTACAATATTAATATGTACATTTTTCTTTAAAAAAAATCCAAAGGGGTCCCGAACCATTTCCCTTCTCCAGCTACCTTTACACATAAAGGCAGCAAATGGTGAGCCAACAATTCTTCTTCAGGCCCATTATAGCATCTGCTGCTTGATTAAACTGCCTTGGATTTAATTTTTTATGTGTGCTAATTTAAGGCATTTTTTATTTTTTTCCTAGGTTTTCTTTGGAAAACTCATGACTAAAGGGCAGAGTTACTTTTTAAAATCAAGGTAAAGTCAAGGTAAAGAACAACTGAGCCAATGTCTTTCCAATCACTTACTGCCAGAAGAGAGAAAAACCTCCACAACTACAAATGTTCCTATCATTATCTCAGCTGTATCCAGCAGCACAGATGCCATATGTACCGGACCGAAGGGCACGCTGCAAAGAACACGCCAACACGCTAACGCTGAGAAAAAAATGAAAGGCATAAAAACATATAATATAACCGTTCTTTTTGCCGGAATGCATCATAAGGAAAACATTGTCATCCTTAAGCGAAGAGCAAATTCACAACAACTGAAATACTGTATTGAAGGGGTAAATCTTTACAAAAATAAAAGATAATATGGAACAATTATTAGGTGCAAAAAACTTATTCCCAATTCTCTTGCATATTTTACCATACCCATATTTTAGATGACCCCCCCCCCAAAAAAAAATGTTTTATTTTATTTTAGCATCTTTCATGATATCCATGCAGGTCGATTTTTCTAAACGTGTAATTAGCTGGATTACTTTTCTATGGAGTGAACACGGATGTTCCAACTTCCTTGGTTTTATATCACGTAAACTGTAAATGACTTTATGCCCCCTATGACTAAATGATCGGCTCACTTCCCAGAACAAGTGTTGGTTCTCAACGGCAAGATACATACGGACTTGGACTATGACTGTGATGGACGGCTTTCATTAGAAATCGTTATCCTATGCAATGGATTATGGGGGTCCTGTGATGGTGACTGATGGTGGACTTCGCGTCCCAAAAACCTTACCTTACCCCAAATTTAAACATGAAGTTGCTTATTATTAGCACCAAACATGCACTTTTTTCATCTTTCCTGTGACAGTATACGGGTGCTTTGGGCTGTAACTTTCCGTTAATCAAATAGAACAAACCACTATTGCAACTTCTAACATGATGACATAAAATTATGTCTTCCAATACAGCAAAATATATTTTTTTCAACTTCAGCCACCCTTCAGGGGTTAAGGTGATAGGATGTTCGAATATCTTGAAAGAAATGAATCTGAATCTTCCGTTGCTATGACACTTGAACTTTAATGCAATGTTCTAAAAAGTTTCCAAGAGGCAGAAAAAAATATATGAAAAAATAGAAATACCCTGAATAGCTCAATCCATTTCCACCATGCAGTGGTTGTGATAAACACTGTGTGACCTGGGAGTCAGAACATTTGTTGTTGCAGCCTGTCTACCAAATAGTTACAAATAGGGGTTGGTTTGACCAAATGTCCTTTGGATGCCACAGGTGTACCCCTGATGCACCAATGAGGCTCATGTCTTAAGTTGAAAGGGACCCTGAACATTTCTTCTCCAAGATGACCTTAAGTTGGACCTACTTTTAGTGCCATGATATGGTATGCTTTGTCTTGTGGCTAAGACCAGCAATGTATTTATGTTGGGACCATGGGTATCTGCAGTAAGGAGCAAGAAATCCCCTTAGAAATTCCCTGCCAGGGCCACACTATTCTACTTGGGTCCCCCTCCCGAGAAAAAAAAATGATGAGAGATCTCCCTTGTGCATTGATCTTCTTTATTTTTATCTCAAGCTATGCTAATCCACAGTAAAGCTAAGAAGAAATCCAGTGACTGTTAGAATATAGATTTATTACATTCTTACATTGTTTCATGTCCGATTCACGCAAATGAAAGCTAAGGATCATTTGTAAGAACACACTTAACATTATTTCATACAGGTAAATATGAATTATTCATACTGAGTGACACAGCAGGGCTCCCTATACCTTGCTTTGTATACAGACTGAATATCATATTGGTGTTTGTTTGTGTATTTTTGCTAATGTTTTTCCATGAAATATGTTGTTTTTATTTAAAGTTCTTGGATCGCCTATTCTATCTTAGATGCTTATACCATTAGCATGGCAATGCAGTAGCATAGGTGAAAGTATTAAGATTCCTCTTCTATTATATGATTATTATTATTATTATTTAAGAGATGTGAGATATGTTTCTGCCTGGGAACGCTACACCGATCGACAATACTTTTAAACTTGGTTATTAGCAGAAGATAAATACAAACCAGTATATGTAGAATACTGTACATAGCTGCTTAAAGAGTTAAAGTGGTATCAAATATAACAGTTCTATATTAAAACAACTGTATACGGAAAAGTAATTAATGCTGCTATTTAGTTAACCCTTTGGAGTACATTTAAGAAGAGCTTAACGTTCACCAAAAGAGTATGTTCCTACACATTATTGTGCTGAAATTCTAAATATAGCATTTCTATATTAAATTGTGGGTCAATCAGTCAATCAAAAGAACGGAACGCAGGTCCCGCTAACCCCTGCCTGTTTGCACAGGATATAATGCTTCCAATCTTGGTTTTCGAGCAGCTGTAACGGTAGGGGGTAGATGTTGGAGGTTCCAGGATCCCTTTTACAAACTTTTTTTTTTTATTCCCATAGCTGCCTGCACTAAGTGACATCTTTTGGCGCTGAGCCTAATGAGGCCTTCACAGTTAGAGCTTCTCATGTCCATTGACGAGACAGAGGCTCCGAAAAAAAAAAAAAAAAAAAGGCAAAATCTCCAGGGCCCTGAAGTGAGGACCCAAGATCCCTGAACAACTATAAGGACATCCACCGCAGGACACCTCGCGTATTGATTCATCTGACACACTAGATTTCCGCTGATAATACTCAAGGGTAGCTTCCCTCAGCAGACAATCACACCAAATGTTTCGCTTTTATTCAACAGAGACACTCATTTATATAAATTCATCACGGAATGGAGCAGGGGTATTTCTATTTTTACTATATATGTGGAATATGGAATTTCTGATGACTGCTCTATTTTGCACTTTGGCCGAGCCACTTTAGGAATGACTCATTAATTCTCTGCCTTTAAATGTCTCGTGGCCAAGCACTGACTGCATAGATCCGCATAGACTGGTATCTGAGGCTGAAGGCCATTAATTATAGTGTGATCGATAATATGCCCCTGGTCTGAGTTGCAAGTGAAAACCGGGTCTGGTGTAGAAGCCCAGTCACACTGACTGCCCATAGGCATAGAAGACTCCAAACATGCCTTATAACAACATGCTGCTACTTAGCCCAGGGGTGTCCAACCATCGGCCCTCCAGCTCCTGCAGGACTACATCTCCCACAATGCTCTTTCAGCTAAGGGGCTGGCTGAGGAGTAAAGGAGATGTAGTCCTGCAGAAGCTAGAGGGCCGCAGGTTGGACACCCCTGGGCTTAGCCCCAATTGTATTAAAATTCACAGTATCATATGGAAAGAGGGGAGAAGCATTTAATAATGATAACTAACCATAATTTAACATGCCTTATTGATAAGTGATTCCTTTTCACTATTCTATTGGCACAAAAATGATGTGCCAAAAAATAATTCCTCTCCTTTCTCCTACATCTTGCCGTCTCTCCCATTGCTATGTATTTACTTAACATCTAAATAGAATGTAGTGCAGTTTGCACTTTTTCATATGACCTTATACATGCACGCGCGTACAGCGTTCTGTGGAATACTGATCTCTGGCAAATTATACAGTATGGAACCAATAAGCTTTTTGTTAACAAAAACTCAGACAGATGAATTAGATGAATTGCTAATTCAAACCTGTAATGAGCCACGGGAAATGCTTGCTATATAATGGAGTATGTGTCGGGAAGTTTGCCAGATTGGCTTCAAACGTAGCATTAGTTACACTGACTGAAACTTGTGAGAAGCTGAGAGTAAGGCAGGTTTTCTCTGCAGAGGTCTCATGACCTGAAAACTGTCTGACGGCTTATTGGATTTTTTAAAGGAGGCATTAAACAGACGTTTTTGGAATTCTGGGGGATTACAGAACTCGTAGTCTATAGAATACAGTAGGTTGCCTACTCCATCTCTATGAGGACTTCTGTCAGATCGCTGGGGACACAAACTGCTCTATAAAATTATTAAGTGTGTTGTGATGATATGTTAGAGGGTATAGGAACTTTTACTCAGGGTACTTATATTATCTATAGCCTTATATACAAAAATATGGATTGTACTGGATCTGGTTTCATCTTAGGAACTCTGCCAACATTCAATTGCTCTCTGTGATAAAAGGTCTACCCTCGGGGCTCTCGGTGCTAAACTACAGTCCCTACTTTGAAAATAATGCATCAGTATTCAAGGTAGGAATATGGCGGCACACGCCATTGTGGAACTTTGGGGCCCCTACAGAGGCTGGACCTCACATTTGTAGGCCTCTTGTGATGATCATCAGAAATCAGGGACTCAATCAATAATAACAGCTTAAGCTAATAAGTATAGTCATAAAGATAAGTCTAAGTTCACAAGATATGTCCATAAAGTGTATTTTTATGGAATTGTGTAACAGTATTTTGATTTTTTTTTCCATTTTTTATAATATTTCAGGTGTATTAACAATGTATATATATATTCATTTAAGTCCTAGAGGTAAACCATGACAGCACTGAATAGTTTCCTCGAGGTATCTGTAAACATTCATCACTTTTAATGCACTTTAATAGAATAACTGGAGTGATATATCTCGTCATGTGGCTGTATCGTTAAAAAGGAATCAAAGCTCAGGAACCTAAGGCATTTCAGATAATGATTCTTTACCAAGATGACTTCGTAGAGTGGACAGGCCACTGGATGACTCTGCTCAAAGCATCGCCTTTGAAGGCCTGCTGGATTTTTCCATTTCCTGACAGCCACAGGACACCGATCGCTTGTGATTATATGTTTCGTCGGAGAAAAGGGAAAGCTAAAATATTATTTTTCTGTATGTGTGTAGCATCTGAGACAGTCGGGGAAAAATTAAATGGCACAACTAGCCAGGTGCTCTCTGTCTCCAGGGATGGACTTGCATCAGATCAGGAACATAAAAGTAACACTGGCACCACAATCACATAGCCTCAGAGACGCTGAACAAGCGGAGGGGCGGCATGACCGGGTGCGCTAAGGTGGTCAGCTTCAGGCAAGGGGGAGGGTAGCGGGGACAGGGAAAGACAAGATGGCCCCCTGGACAATCTCTTTTAAAGAAATCATTGGTGGAGCAGCAGCTTTCCCACCCATCCTCCCTGAGGCCGAGTTCACAAGAGGTTCTTTGTGTGTTGTGGGGCTGGTTGTGTTTTTTTGATAACCGTGGCGGTTGGTTTTTGTGGTTCTTAACATAGTTCTTGGGGACAGGTCGTGAACGCGAAGGGGGCAGGCCACAGTACGCCTCAGAAAAATGGTAGTATGGTTTTCCTAAGGGTCCCTTAAAGAGCACAGTATTAGTTAATAATACCGGTCCGCCTGCTAGTGTAGGGTTATTACAGGCGGGGTAATGTCAGTATGTGTTATAAGGGCTTGCTGCCCTAATTGTTAGTATGCTATTTCAGGTGGTCTTTGGACCTAGTTTAACCGCATGTTTACTATGTAAATGTTGAATACTGATACTATTACTAATGAAGTGCTTGATAAAGTTAGCATCAAACATGGGTTTGAGGTAATTTTAAAAAGTGCAATATTGGGTGTGCCTCAGTGTTGTACCAAGACATTACACATTCCAAATAAATAGTGCTTCTAGTCTTTTTTCCCATAGTGAGCCCTAAAAAGATCACGCCGCTCATTGCTAAGGTATTTGAAGTTTAATTCCATCAAAGGTTAGTAGAGTGTTCCCTTTTCTGTACACTTATTTATTTTCAGGTGTGCAGGTAGTTTAAATTCTGCAAAACTGTGCCATCTTCTATTAAAAAGGGATTGATCTGCCACCCCAAACATCGCAAATGTGGCGGAAAAATGCTTCTCTGAAATCAAAATTGGGAAGGTAATCGTTAGATATGTATTTATTTCCCCCGCGTGCGGAAAACAGTCTTACACATACGGTGTTTACTGTCTCTTCTTTATGTGATCTGAAATGTAACATATCTGGATAACACGCGATGTTACGTTATCAGTCCTGGAGACATCTCAGGAGTCAGGGAACCATTTATCTTTTGGCTCCTATAGCTCCTGTATGTCCTGATAATCTTTAATTTGGGAATCAGATACAAAAGACGAAGGAAGCTTTCACAGTATAATACCTCTGCAATCTTTCTTTACTGCACTACAAGCCAATATTAAGGTAATTAGGTAGTAGGAGGGCAGCCGTTGACACTGAAACTATGGGGAGTATTCACTAAGTGGAGAGTTGGCAGGTGGGTTTGCAGGAGAGTTGTGGCTTCAACTCCATCACTATCCATTAAGAAGGTCTATCACCAAGGAGCTTTTGCAGGCAAGTAGAGCTTGGCTAGCCCCATATAATTTACTTAAACCAGCAAGATTTCTTTAAAGTCCCCTTGCCCATTGCATTATACATTACACAGGGCCAGCCGAGCTCTTCCTGCAGCAAAAGCTCACTGGGGTTGGTGAATAGTAAAGCCAACAAGCTGAAAAGGTCAATAATTAAATTGCAGAGAATGCCATAAATTTGGCAACATGTATAATTCATTAACATCCCCATTAAGAAGAACCAACAAAGTTCATCCATTATACTTGTTCATTGGAAACAATACACGGGCCAAAAATGTGCCATTAACATGCCAAAGCATGTATGGGGAGCCAAGACAATATCATATTACAGTTCATAAGATTTTTTTTTTTAGAAAACACTGAAAATGTTAGCAATAATGGTGCCGTGGGCCAATATTATATTCTAGCTTCTCCGTTGGACAAAATTAAATTTGCGGTCGTAGAAATACTCCTGAGAATTTGCATTCCAATTACCTTTTAAAAACATATACTTACTATATCTTTCCCTTATTTAGTTCATTATAACTGTACATTAGCCTCATTCCATTTATTATGCTAGTGAAACTTGCTATGACGGTGTCCGGTCACATCGCCATTTTTTTTCCATTTTTTGCCTATTTTCTTTTTTAGTATCCCATGTAAAGCCTTCATGTCATATATTGAAATGACACTCAAGAAAGGTAAAGATATTACAGTTTATGAAGACATTTTTCTTTCTCTTTGCAGCTGAACTTTGATCGGGTTCCAATAAGAATACTTCAAAATATATTCAATAATGTATTATTTAAGGCTTTTTTTTTTGTCGCCTTTGGGAAGCCTTACCCCCTTCCTCATACTGACCAAAAGGTCACGCACGTTTTATTGCAAATATAAATATTAAAGTGGAATGGCTGCCTATATCGCTAGCTCACAGAACCCATTTGCACTTATTTCTTAGTTCAGACTTAATGCAATGTGTGGGATAGTCTACAATATATTTCTCTCTTATGGTGGATATGCATTGTATAGAATTGAGCCTGGATAGTTTGCCGGCTGCAATAAAAGAAAGATAAGCATTATTTATTTCCATTGATTTTTTTTTCTTCAAAAAAATAAAATAAATAAAAATAAAATATGATTTACAGGTAATGAAATTTTCAACCCTGGATTGCCTTTAGCTAGATCAGGTTCAGTATTATATTGTACGGTAATAGTTTTTTAAGTCAGTACCCCTATAAAAATGTTCATTTGCCATTAGTCTAAAAATATCTTAACAATGTAATCATGTTAGGTTAAAACTAGGCCATTTTTTTCCGTTCAATTTTTATAATTTTTTTAATAACAAGGGATGAATTGCTATAATAGGAACAATGGCAGAATTAGAAAAGAATGTTTTTTTGACTGAGGAGCCCTCTTGATAAGCGTTCAGCAGACTTATGTCTATTGTTCAATCAATAACATAGCAACCTGCTTACTATAATGGACATTTTTATAAGAATTGGTCTGTTTACATGTTAAATACATATCTAGGAACTCTTAGAGTTTGACCTGGAGTCTCCTGGGTGAAGCGCTGCTTCCTGGGTCTCCGGGTCACTCTCCTCTTTCTTTGAGCAGGGGAGTGGTGTTTAGCTATGCCCAATCCCTGTTCAATTCTCCTCACATTTCCAACCCATATAATACCATCTGGGGCTAGCCCCACCCTTGAGCATAACTAGCCACACCCCCTCACAAAGCCACTCCTTCAGATGAGGCAGAGCTCCAGGTAGCTCACATAAGCCTGAATAGGATTGTAACCTTACAATGACCTTACAATCTTCACAATGCTGATCCTTGTGTGTATGGTAAGTATTATCAGTCACTAAAAAGGTATTTTTGACCCACCCACCTAGGACTAGTTGTCCTAGTAAAGATACATCCTCTCTTCCTTTACAGCCATGACAGTGAAATACTTCTGACAACATTGCAGCCGATGTATTTTTATTGATAAGTTGTTAATGATAAGGTTGGAAACATAATACCTTAAGTTAAGAAGACAAACAAGACCAAGCACCACCAAGTAGAGGGATAAATTAGCCCCTTAACCTTCAACGTCTTAATAGATTGTAAGCTCACAAGAGCAAGGCCCTTTTCTTCTTTTGTAGCGGTATGTCATAACGTCTGTTTATGTTATTCTCACTTTGGATCTTGTCAGCTTTTACATCATTGTTAAGCTTCACTGCCCTCTGTCGTAATAAGGCTCTGGAACCTGTATGAACAATCGTAATGAAATGGATGTTGTTGGGTCACAAGAGTAGGGTGGGATCTGTTCTTATGCTGTATGATAAATTTTGGGGATAGTTATTCCATTTACTTTCCTTTCTATTTTTTTTTTTTCTTAGAGTGGGGAATTTATACCCTTAAGTCCCCATCCCCCAATGGAAAAAAGATTGAGTCTATAGACATTGAGGAGCACATGACAGATACTGCTACTTCCATATATATATATTTTAGGAATCAGACATTTTCCTGCACAGTATGTAACGAAATCCTGTTAACATGGAAACCTTAAAGGGTAAATGCCAATAACCGTCATGTGCTTGTCAAGTTCCTGTTCTCGGGAACCTAAGCATACTAAGAAAAATCAATACTTACAAATCATACCTTGTCACCATTTATTCTGGCCATCGTTAGCATGATAAGGAAATTACGTGCTGCAGAATTTATATGCACCGAGACTCTCTGCAGCTTACATAATACTAAGAAAACTGCAGAGAAACAAACAGAACGTTATTCTTTCTCGCTGTATATCAGACGCGCAAATTTTATTTACAAGAAGGTTATGATGTAATTATATGAATTACATTGTAACAAATATATTAATGCAAGATTATTATCAATTTGAATATATGCCTTTCTGTTTAGATTCTATACCTACAGTTTTGTCTTAATTCAAGACATATAATTAAAAAATTGAAGGAAAAAAAAATGATTACTATATATATTAATTAATATTAATATATTTAATTAATTAATATCAATATATTTAATTCAATGTATACATGCATTAACGTTCAAAGGTTTGGGGTCACTTTTCTTGTTTTTGAAAGAAAAGCACATTTTGCCCATTAAAGTAACATTAAATGAATCCGAAATACAGCGCATACGTTGTTAATATGATAAATGACTACTGTAGCTGGAAATATTCTTTCAGAAGAATATTGGCTGTGGGACGCAGTAATATTTTAAAATTAAGAAATGACTTTTCAGAAAGCCAAAATGAAATTATATAAAGAATGTTCAGTAGAACTATATTGCCGTCGTACAGTAGACATTATGAAAAGGTGGGTAATGGGTGTGTGTAAAAAAATAACAATATATATATATATATAGATATAGATATATATATATATATATATATATATATATATATATATATTTATATATGCATGCGGGCTGCGGCAATTTTTTGGCCATGGATCTTACAATCTAAGGTGACGGGAACTGTAATAAACTGGCGTCTTTAATAATAACGGACAGACCCATATGTAAATTAGACAAGCACTTGGAGTCTAATCAGATCACAAAATATCATTCATCCTTATGGACCTCCCTAGAGATCGGGCAATCTTCTTGCTAAGGAATCGAAGTCACTATTTCTCACGTCTCCTGTCTGTCATCCTGTCATCATAATTTGCCAGGAGGAGAGCCTTTGGGACACATTATCCCCGTGGAAAAGACATACATGACAGTGGACCAAATAAATTAGTGTAAGTTACGTTGAATTACGTTTATGAAGCTAATTGCCTATTACCTGTTTTCTTATCTCAGAATTGTCTACAGCAGTTAGAACCTGATGCTCTTTTCTCAGGGGAACTTACATTAGATACAGAACCTATCATGGGAACCCTACAATTATATATAAACCACAATACCATAACAGTACAATATTATCACTTATGTTTTCCCTTCAAATTACACTTTTTTGTCTCAAAAATCAATCATCACGGATACTATCACTCAAAATGTGTGATACATTCTTGTTCTTGCTTCTAAAATAACTCCAGAAGCTGTAGTTGTTTGGGTTTCGTCTTTGATATCACTAAGAATATCTGTGCTTTTCCACAAATTGTCTGTTCAGCTAAATATTTAATACCTATAGCTAATATCTAATACCTATATCTAAAACATATCATACACATAACACATATGTGTTTAGATAGCACCTTTCTCCCAATGGGACTCAAAGGGCGTTTTTAGCCCTTAACCGAATCGGCAGCTTAATAATAGTTATTATTTTTACTTTACTTATTTATTGACCTTGGATGGATTACTAGGAGTATTCTATTGGGGATAAGTACATACAGTCATTCTGGTGGAAAGTTTGAAAAGTGGCCTTAACACCATAGCAACTAATAGAATGTTCCTTCCAGCTGTGGGCCATTTCATTGGTGGCTTTGAAGAATCCTCATTGAACAGGACGATGCATGCACTGGTTTGGTAGGTCAACAATTAATTAACTTTAAATTATCAATGTAGGAATTCCCACATGAATATCCATGACCTCATATGAAACTGCTGAACATGTAAAATATTTATTACGCATGTTTTGTGGCTAGTTTCCTATACCCTTTACTATTCCTTTAACTTCCATCAAGCCCCATTGCCTCTTTAAATCTGCTCTGATATATCCCCCCCATCCGCAAGCCGCAATAAGCCAACTAAAGCTCATTGTCATAGCGTGATTATTGTGTACACGTTACTCCACCAGGACATAACATTTCTTTTTATTGCTTTAATTACAAAAATCATAAAATAGAATGGATACGCAATAAAAACAGATTATGCAACAAATACCTGTCTGACAATGTCTGGGGACCCTTTATGAAGCTTTCTGTTGTGTGGTTCTGACACAACCTATATTCGCACACCTTTATAAATAGACTTTCTTTATATAACTCTTATTTATATTTATCAATAAAACCAGAGACATGAGTCTTGCAATAATGCTTTGGCAGAGGGAGCCGGGCAAATTTATTATCTTCGATCCTTTTTTTTATCTCTTGCTATTAGATTTGGGATAGCTCTCAAGTGCTCAGATGATACAAGTAAATCTCCCAATAGTTCACATGACTTTTCAGTTGTAAACACCACAGAAACGCTACTTCTCTGAGACAGAGAATATGTCATTGGATGAACTAAGCCAACCAACAAGATGGCGTCCTGTGAAGATAAGAGGACTTTGGTTGGTGTTGACTATTACTGGTTGTTCCTTGGTTGTTATCATGATAAAACTAGACTTTGTACCAAGACCATTGACATCTTCTCACGTAAGTGCTACATTTATTTTTATCATTCAACACTTTTATATCGTTTATATATTTGTATTTAACGTGATTATCTGTCAATCTTATGACACAGATGGAGGCGGTTGCAATTTGGTAAGACTTGAGTTACATGCATTTAATCCAAGTTATCATCTGGAAAGCTAAAGAAGTAGGAAGAAAAATGAGAAAATGAAAATATTATCAGAAAGATGATTTCTAAGGTGAAGGAGGCATATCCTCGTGTCCCCATCTACATTTATATCAGATATAGCTCGTCCCGCATGTACGGCAACGATTAGCTTTCCAAGACAGTGTCTTGCCTGATGCATGACTAAAGTTCGACGGTAGAAACGTGCCCTGCTGTTTGGAGCTATCGACCGCTAAATCCGGAGGCTTTCAGCTAAATTCTGCCACTGACTTCAATTAAAGAATTTAGCTGGAAAAAGACCATTTTTGAGCACAATTTGTTAATGTACATTGAAAACTCTGAGGAGGATCATGCATCAGGGCTTTTGTGAAGACAATCAAAGGTAAAAGTGAAGAATAGTCCATTGCAATTTAAGGGGACTTTCATTTCTTCAGATGTAACTGATATATTTTATGATGTTTCCTTAAAATGTTTACAGGAAAGTGTAAAAATAAAAATATGGTTCAGTGCTGGTTAACGACTCTACTATTGGACATTATTCTGAGATCAAAAAAGCTTTTTATTATCTTTTGTCCTTCAGAGAATATATATAAACCAGACAGTGAGAGGAACGCTCTAGTGAGACTGTTTGAAGATTTTTACTTCTGCGCTAACGATGACTTCTGATATATATATATATATATATATATATATATATATATATATATTATACCTATCAGGGCCAAGGTTTTCTGGGCATGAGGAGGGAGAGTGGGAGCCGAGCTTTTGCTTAGGAAGAAGGGATCCCACTCTCTTTCATGCTTGTCTAAGAGCATTAAGATATGACATCATACCTTTGCACATGATGCTCTTGATTTAATTTGATTTTCTAGTTATTTTTCTTACAGGTTAACCCAGAGGCGTATATAGGGTATGGCAGCCATGGCACGTGCCATGGGCGCCATCTCAAGGGGGGCGCCGGTGAGCGGCTTTTAAATGCCGCTCACCGGCATTTTTATTTTTTTTTGATGCGGAGGAGAGAGAGGGGCGCCTAGCAACCGCTCGGCGCCCCTCATTCTCTTCCACGAGCCCTCTACCCCCATCCCGGTGCCGGCATTTCATGCAGAGCGCCGCAATATGCCGGCATATTGCGGCGCTCTGCGTGAAATGCCGGCACCAGCGAGTGGCTTTTAAACACTGATGCGGAGGAGATAGAGGGGCGCCGAGCGGTTGCTAGGCGCCCCTCTATCTCCTCCGCATCAGTGTTTAAAAGCCGCTCGCTGGTGCCCGCTGCTTCACTGCTGGGCGCCGAAATATGACGTCATATTACGGCGCTCAGCAGTGAAGCAGCGGGCACCAGCGAGCGGTGCAGGAAGACAGCAACATCGTGCTCCCGTCGCTGGACTTTAAGGTGAGAGGGGGTGGGTTAAAAAGTGATAAGGGAGGGAGGGGGTGGGTTAAAAAGTGATAAGGCAGGGAGGGGGTTAAAAAGTGATAAGGGAGGGAGGGGGTTAAAAAGTGATAAGGGAGGGAGGGAGGGGGTTAAAAAGTGATAAGGGAGGGAGGGAGGGGGTTAAAAAGTGATGAGGGAGGGGGTTAAAAAGTGATAAGGCAGGGAGGGAGGGGGTTAAAAAGTGATAAGGGAGGGAGGCAGGGAGGGGGTTAAAAAGTGATAAGGAGTTAAAAAGTGATGAGGGAGGGAGTTAAAAAGTGATGAGGGAGGAAGGGAGGGGGTGGGTTAAAAAGTGATGAGAGAGGGAGGGGGTTAAAAAGTGATAAGGGAGGGGGGTAGATATAAGTAAAGAGTGTGCATTAATGTGTGGATGCATTGAGTGAATGAGAGAGAGCATGAGTTAATATGTGAATGTATTGTCTGAATGAGGGAGAGCATGAGTTAATGTGTGGATGCATTGAGTGAATGAGGGAGAGCATGAGTTAATGTGTGGATGCATTGAGTGAATGAGTGAGAGCATGAGTTAATGTGTGGATGAGTTCTCTGAATTAAAGTGTGAATTAGTGAGTGACTGTAAAAGTGTTTGTGTATCATAGATGTATAATTGTGGAAGGGCAGAGATGGCACTAGCAGGAGGTTTGAGCCTTGGGGACCGAGATGGCACAGGCAGGGTGTATATGGGACAAAGATGGCACTGGCTGGACTGTTTGGGGACAAAGTTGACTTGTGGTGGGCTATTTGGGGACAAAGATGGCAAATCTTATGTGTGTAATCTGGGTGCTGGTCAGGTTCTATGTCGGCAGTGTGGACGCCAGGGCTGGCTTTGCGGTGTGCAACCTGTGATCTATGCCTGTTATTTAGGGGGTTTTAAATATACCTTTAATGCCGTGTTTTTATGTGAATTCCAATTGATCTTTACCTGCAAAGCTGGGTTTTTGTGTTATTCTGTAGATCCATATCTGCTATGCTATGTTTCCATACATTATTTATGTGTACCTGCAAATACAGGGTTAATATGTCTTATTCAGTTGATCTATACCTGCGATGCTACGTTTCATATATTATTATTGAATACCTGCAAATACAGGACTTGTATGTCTGATTCTGTTTATTTGATATATACCTTCAGTGCTGAGATCACAAGTGAATTTCAATTGATCTGGGTTTGCGTGTTGATCAATACCCGCTATCGGCAGCAGGGACATATATATATATATATATATATATATATATATATATATATATATATTATATATATAGGCAGCAGGGGTTAGTAAATGGGTTTTTATTTGGACAGGGGCGCAATTTCAGTGCTTGCCATAGGCGCTATTTTCAGTAGATACGCCTCTGGGTTAACCCCTTCAGAGCAAGTAACATGTCTTCCTGTACATTAACGTAGAATATACTCTAATGTACAGAAGATACATTCTGGAATTTATTTTAAACTCCCCCCCCCCCCCGACAAAACATTTGTATTATGGTAAATGTACTACTCTCGGGCCAAAATCACAGTACATTTGTATTCAGAGGAATTTTATTCTGCTGTGTCCAAAAATGACAGATAAACAATAGTTAAAGCCGGGGACATAAAACTCATTGATTGTGGCCCTGGGTGATGTTAAAATTACCTAAACTCACGAGAACATGATAAAACCCATTTTCTTTCAGTTCTCATGTACGAAAAGTTCTTTAGGTGCGACCAAAGATTTGGGGAAAGATATAATGAAAAGAAAAAGGGAACTGAAAAAGAGAAAAGAGAAGTCCCTATCCCTTCTGCAACAATTTTGCTACTAAAGGAGTCATTGACACTTGGTATGTAAGATACTACAGATACTTGGTATGTAAGATGTTATGGTACATAGATAACACATACATCTTATATATGCATCTTCACACGTTTATGAGAATAATGAACAAACTAATACTACTTTTTCAGATGTGCACGCGCAGCCTCGGTCTATATGCTCTGTCCCAATGACCTTCAAAAAGCATGACCTTGTCAGACTTGAGTTTTAAAAGTGCAGAGACCATTGAAACAAAGATACAATACAGATCTTTTTAATAAATCACTTAGGGATTAGATGCTCTATGACACACAAGTCATTGCCCTGAACTTTTACATTCATACACCTAACCACGGAAAAAATAGAATTCATACACCAATATCCCATCATTTTAGTCGCTGCATCAAAGCACAATTACGTTTAAATGTCTTTCCTCCGTGGGAATTCTGTGTATCTCTCAGAAGCAGTAAACTTTCTAGTTTCTCAAGTATCATTTGTCCTCACTCCAAAAAAAATAAAAAAATACTGACGTGACAAAAGCTATGCGGTAGGGGAAAAAATATCAAAATACGCAACTTACTAGGTGAATAGATGGCAAAAAATGTATAACTTCTCTGCAGTCATTAAACCGAATGGAGTAGGAATACCCATAATGCAGAGGCAATATTTCTCTAGCAGGACACTTCAGAAAGGGCATTGGCTATTACCGTTTCTGGAAACATTAAGTTTAATTCCACCGTGCAAGATTTAGCAAATTTAGCTTAATGGAAGGAGGAAGAAAAGCCTTTGAAACACACAAGTCTGCAGAAAAAAAAATTGCTTAAAATAACATTAAGAAGTAGGGGGGAAGAAACATTTTGGAAGTGTTATCATTTTCTTTATTATATCCAGAGGCTAGTATGAAAGGTCATAGCTAATTGGCGTAACAGAGGCGGTGGGCATTTATCCTCCAACAAGCTGTGAATTGAAGAATGTCATTTAACCAATGCCCTCTGCATTTCAACGAGGTCGCCAACCTAGAAAAGATGTAACGGAACCAAAATACATTTGACACGCGGGAAGAAAAAAAAATTATATTTTTTTTCCTGCCCCAAGCCATATTCCTAATTGGTTATTTCTTATGCTTAACAGCCAATTTAGGAACGAGGATAAGAAAAAAAAAAGTTAAAGAAATAAAAAAAAAAGTCGTTCTACAAAATATACAGCCAGGACCTTGTTACCGGTAATTGATGTACAATAACGTTGCTATAAAAACACGCTACCAATGAGATTGTCCAATAAGATGTCATTTTGCAAAATGGAGCTGAAATCTAACATATCAATAGCCTTCTAATGTGGCACATTCGCTATGCGACGATGACGAGGATATTTAATGGCATCAATTTTATATGCAGCACTATTCACAGGCACTGGGAAGAAGAAAACAATTAGGCTTTTCCTAACTGAAATATTACTTTGTTGCATTACCGTTAATGTTTTATTCATTGTAACGTCTTCCAGGAGGGTTGCAGCTTCTTGCTCACACAAAATGAAAGGAAAATGTCAAAATCTGTATTCCTTTTTTTTTTTGTGGCCATTCCAAGAAGGGGCTCTGTCCTTTCTAAAGTGCATTTATTTTCTTTCTGCTGTAAAGTGGACAAATGGCAGTCATACGCTTAGGTCGGCGCCAGACAAGGGACTGAACAGAATGTCGCAGTGGATTTTTAGATAAAAAAAAGACACATACTGTATACGGTTAATGTTGAAAATGAAGAGAAGGAGGAGACGCAGAATTAAAGTCTGTTCAATGTTGTATAACGTCATGCTAAGTATGTAAAACATGGACAAAAGTGGCAGGCATTTATTTATGTACTAAGCTGGAGTGTACATGGTCTATGAAATCTTCACACAAGCTGAGCTGATTTGCTCTGTAGAGTCAGAAGTCCCTGCTCGAGTCCTAGAAGGTCCACTGACTTTTGTCAAGTCCTCCTTTTAGCTTTATTCCACTTTTTGTTGGCCCCCCCCTCACGACGAGAGGGATCAGCCACCTAACTAGTGTCCCGTACCAAAGAGCACATCGACCAACCCAGCTCTGTATTGTTGGGAAAAGTATGAGAGTCACTAAGAAAAACTCATAGCCTGAAAAGAAAAACCCTGTGAGAAACTAAAACCTGACACAAAGTCCTTATTACATGGGTCAGGGTACAAAATATCTGATGTCAACATGAAACATGTCAACGTGAACCCACAATGGTCTGAAGAAGAGACCTGATGTCCAAAAAGTTTACGTGAAGCTATATCTTTTTTTGTGCGTTGACTCAATAAAAAAAAAACTAAAGATTCCAACTTCTCTTGGACCAATATGGCTGTATATCTTTCATTAATTTCTCTTGTCTCTTCGACGTTCTCAGAGTAAAGAGATGATGCTGTCATAAAATGTTATTATTTGTTTCATCTAGGAATAATCAGAGGGAATGTATAGTAAATACTGACAAAAAAGAACTTTTCAAAAACCAGCATCGTAGGGTTTTTTCCCACACTAAAACGATTCCAAACATAACTTAAACTTAAAAAAACTTAAAAGATCATCAGAAAAGTATTAATTTGTTCTTCTTTAATTCGACTAGCAATTTAAAAACCGAGTCGTTTTTTTTTTCTTTTTTTGCTGTTCTTAGTGGTTACAGAGTTGCTAGATTTTCACGTTATAAAAAACTTTTAAGTGGACGTTTTGCCCTGCAAACAATTTTGACAGAAATTGCCCGGTCTGCAGCCATAATGAGAGAGTTCATGGATTAAAAGCTGTTGGATGATATAAACTATAGGTTTATAAATTCCACCTCACTATTCGGAATCTTTGGTGTTTTATATATGTGTATATATATATATATATATATTCCCATCAGACCATAATAACTACACATTCATGTTTCATTAAGCCATGATGAATTACATGCGGCAGGAGAAACATACATTTGTTAAGTCGTTGAAAGGTAGAGAATTTCCTCTGTGTACTCGGGCAAACCACCGTGTATTTAATGTAGTACAGGAAAGATGACATTATAGCAGGAAAGAGTGAGCAATCGCACACAAAATATGTCACACATCATTTGCAACATTCTCTTGATAAGTCATTCAAATCAACTGCGATAACGTGGGGAGGCTATAAACGTGGGCTTATGGGTTAAGAGACTCGATTATGTGAGAGCGGAAACCAGGGATGGTGATGTTTTGAAACAACTGGAAAGGTGAGATTTAAGTGCTTGTTAGTATTGAAGGCTTCATTCACTAAAAAAGATGTCCTCCTTTCATTCCAACTCAGCTGATCTGAATAATAATGAGAAAAAAAAATTATACAATAACGTGAAATTCTGAAACCGCAATAAAAATAATGGCGTCGCTTAAAATCGTAGTCAAAAGAGGAGCTAGTAGAGCGATCTCGTGGAAAACAGACTTAGATTCCCCCCCAAGAAAGTTCTCCTCTGCACCATGGAAAAAAATCATATCGCCTTTCTCAGCCAATTGTGTCACTAGTGTCTTCATATTTAGCGCAAGCACAGGTATGTATTCTGGCTTTGGCCGACTCGGCTTAGGGTGGCAGGTCTAGTGGGGATGGCAGTCCCTATGTCGTTGTCCCAGGGCATTAGGCTTCTTGGGTAATCAAACATCTCTGTTGTAACCAATACATCTGCACAATGCCAGTCTGTACCCATCTGGCCTACCTGGCACAGCCTCCATCACACATCCTTCTGACGCACAGGGCCAGGACATGATGGCATATCTCAAAGTGAATAACCCAAAGATGGTCAATATAGTCAATATTCTCCATTTTGAATTATTTTGGTTATGTAGTTTATGGTGCAGCAGTACATTCTAACTACTGCAAGAAAATCATTTCACCCAAGAAACCCAGAAGGATGCTTATGATGGAAAAGTTCTGGAATTCACTACTTACGGAAGAGGTGACCACCGGTCCTGTGAAAACCTTTATTGGGTTGTTTTTTGGAGTTCATATTGTAATTTAAAAGTTTTTGATCCAGGAAGTATTTTCACAGAACTTGGAGTAAATAATTGATTATTTTCCCCTTCTAGGTAACATTTTCATGTCTTTGAAGGGTGTTTTTACTGGTTCCTTTATACCATGATCAAAGCTGGCCTTTATTTTGCAGAAAAGATGTATATCAATTCAAATCATGCTCACTAATTAGTAAAATGTATGCAAACTATAAACACTCCATTGAATAAAGAGGTAAGAAGCGATGTGAGGGAATCTCATTATTGTGAATGTGTCTTTGGTTCTATCTACGATGTCTTCCGAAACACATTTTGAGATTTATTTGCTGTAGAGGTGACCAGCTTACAAATAATATTCCTCTCCAGCATCATAAAATGTACAGAATGTGAATTTTGCGTTTGAAACAAACAATTATCTAAATTGTTTTCAACTCATTGTCGATTCATTTAACTTCTCTTTTCTTCTACATGGCTGAGTAGTGCAGATATTACCAAGCTACAATAACCCGTCTCGAGTTTCCGTACGTGGAATTTCTGTCGGTCAAGAGCAGAGAAATCTTCAACAACAGCTTGACGCATTTATTCATGTATATTTACATACGGTATATTCGCCAGGAAATAGGAAATATATACAAATCACCAAAAAAAACTCAGTTTAGCTTTCCATAAATAAAGGTAGATACAGAAATGTATATGTATAATGACGCTTATGTTAAACCAAGATAAACTGTTAATAAATGTAACACAAAAGAATTTATGATAAGTTAACAGTTACAAGCCCAGGTTTGTCTTCACTCAAGAACATCCCCTGTTTATAGAGAGAGTCTCGTTAGCTGCGAGTCATTATTTATCACTAACGCACGTCTATATCATGAATTCTTGGAAGGCAGTGCACGGATATCTTAAGGAAATCATCCGTCACTTAAATAGGGCTGAACCGCTCTTTATTACATCATCACAGCAATGACTATGTTTCACCGACAAAGTAACTTCATCAAGCGTTGGTGTAATAAGAGACGGTTCTCGGGCTAATGTGCCATGCTTGTCTTTGATGTTGGAAGAGATGGACGATCCTCAACCTGAATGACTCACCGAGTGTTCTTTCACGTTACATTTGGGTTTATTCACCCAAAGTTGGGGTTTCCATTTCTTGACTTTACCGTACATAATGTAGGCTGGACCCCAACAAGTTACTAAGGTTTCATAGCATCCTACTGGTCATGGAATATCTTAACCGGGGCTGGCCCTATCTTTTAGGCATGGAAGAAGTTCATGCAGAAGGGGACGCCGGAGACAAACCCCAGGGCCAGCCCTGCCGTATGAATTTACAATTAATTACTTCTTCTGACATCAAAATCCAACTGCTGTATGGTTCTATTAGTCTATATCTCTATCTATTTATCGTATCTATGTATATGCAAGCGAAGTAACGTTTTCCTATGCCTGGATAGGTTTTTCTTAAATTTCATACATATTCCTTGTATAATTTCAAACGTATATTGTGAGCTACCAAATGCTTTATAATTTCCCCTCCATCTGTTATATTTCTTTAGCAAACACTTATGTCCTAAGGGAAACAATGTTTTCAAACTTGAAATGAATGTTTTCTCCACTGACAATTGAGCTTTTCGACTGCGAATGACGGAGGCTTTTCCTGAAGCACAAGCGACACTCTATTAACATGCTAAATTACACTCAGAAACAATCAGAAACTTTAACATAATTTCATTTCGAAGAAAAAGGGATATTATTTTTTTTATAGGGACAATGTCAAATATATTTAAAGAAAAATAAGTATCTGGCTAAAGAAATACAAAAGAAAAGAGAGTTGTGGGTTTTTAGCGTATACATCATGACCCCATTGAGCTTCTGCTGCAGAATGAGCTTACTGGCCCTGTATACTGTATAGTTAAACCAGTGAGTCTCCTCGCCCATTAAATTATACATTATACAGGGCCAGCTCAGCTCTTCTCGCTGGAGAAACCTGCTGTATAAAACCACAACTTTCCTGCCAACTCTCTTTTTATTGAATAACCCCAAAAAATGAAGTTCGGTTTCTACACGGTAAATTGATTGATTGATTAACGCATTAAGGACATTGGTGGCATAAATAAACAAAATATACAAAGGAAACCGAGAGAATATAATGATTACTGACAATATTTAGGAAATGAGCCTGATTTGAGGATGATACACAATAAATGCAAAGTGATTTATATTCTAATGAGACAGATCCATAAACCCTGGCATTACTTAAGTCAACGGGGACCCTGTTGGACAACACAGTATGTAACCAATGCACAAAACAACATGACAAGCCAATGGAAGCAAGAACACTTGTATAATTCATTAACTCTATGTTATCTACAAAGACGAGCTGCAATTCACGCACTAAACCTATATCGGTCAGGTCATGGTGTAAAATACTCAAGAACCGGGCCAAGAACTCTCTTCTGGGAAGGACTCATAGAGGACCTGCTGTTGGAAAGGAACAACTCCTTTACCTACTCTATATACAAATGAAAATATTAATAGAAAAAAGATCATTTTTAATATGAAATATTTGTATAGCTTATATAGTTGATTGTTTCCTATTTGTGGCTTTTAACCCATTCCATGCTCCGCCGCCATCATGAATCATTGTCAGAAACCAGACCATGGACGCCTCTTTAGCCAGAAGATCTGGTTTTAGCCTTTTAAAAAGGAGCAGGGATGCTCCCCGTAAATTACAAAAAAAAGAAGCTTCCCAGCATATTGGAATTAACAACATCCACTACTAAACCAAAGCAATCTTTTGCATTTAAATGTAAGCATTAGAACCAAGCGTGTTTTTGTTATGGCTTTTTTAATATTTCTTTGCACCAATTACAACCATCCAGACACAGTCGACAAGCTCAATCTAGTGATTACATCACAATAACCCGCTGTGATGTTGCACCGAAATGGGGAAACAGGCTGTGAAGCACAACTGCTAAATAACTTTTTCGGAAGGGCTCACTCACCGTTAACTTTTGGAGTTCTTTTCCTGCGATCTCGGAAAGCGGCTCCTGACTGCAGGGCCTCGAGCAGACTATCCATCACTCCTGTCTCGTCACCCTCTGCGAAGGGGAAAAGACGAGGCAAAATTAATCTCAGCGCAATTAAACTTGGACAATAAAAACCATACATAAATAGTCACGATTTCATAAAACCATTGAATTAAAAACATACATCAGTTTAAATATTATGAACGCTGTCAGTCTGGGCAGACCACACACCAGTTTGTTTATGAGACTCTATTAAATAAGAAATCACATCTGCCCTGCTGTTCTTCCAACTTAGAGGCCTTGTCTGTTTTATTATTGATGGCGTGTTGAGTATTCATATAAAGAAAAGCTAATAAGATGCTGTTGATCTTCTTGTCAATTCCCTCTAAGATGCTCCCAACCAGGCAGGTTATGAACCTATTGTAATGGAATCAATCCCATGATTGTGATCCGGTGGAGTCAAACCTGATTTAACTTAGCTTAATGTCACAGAGTTCCGAATGTTATATATATAACGGAATGGTGTGCGAGTTAATCCCGCGAGGCAGCTTGATAATAAGGACCTTTTTATAGGGCGTTTTTATACATAGCTTAAGTTAGATGATGCAAGACGGAGAAATACAGAATTGGACCCATGGAGTCTGCCCATTTTTCTACTTGCTGTAAGACCCAGACTGGGACTGTCCATCCGGCGCAATAGGCAAACGCCTATAGGGCTGGTGGACAGTAGGGCCACATACATACTACTACTGTGGAGAAGGTCCTGGATACGCATGGCAGTACCAGGGCCGGACAGCCCTGATGTTGGGCAGAGGGCCACCAGGCAATTGCCCAGTCCTGTCATGGTCAGCACCCTACATGAGTCTAAAAACGCAACGTGCGGCCTCGCATATCCAGCCTGTGTCAATGGAAAAATGCTAACCAAATCTTTGAAATAACTTTGTTGTTCGATCGTCTGGATCATTTAGAAATCTTAACTATAAAAAAGTTAGGATAACATTTTTTCCATCTTTGTTCTAAAAAAAAAAGGTAAACGTTCAGAACTGAACGGCGAATACACACGGTATAACAATATATATTTTGTTTATAATATAAAAATAAAGATTTTAATATGTTAGAATGTTAGATTCCACCGTTTTGCGATCAATGCTTGTGTATTGTTAGAGGGAGATCATTAACAAAGCCGATGGAAAGGGGAAAACAATGTCTATTGCTGCTGCTATAACAAGGTTGATTATTTTAGACAACTTGACAAATGACCCATGCTCTGCTTCAAACATATAACTCAGATCCCTCCTATGTTTTCTGTGAAGACGAGCGTCAAAGAAATGTTCTTTAGTTATTTAAAGAGTAGGCACTAAGTTTCAGTGAATAGGAGTGTAAGGAAAGGAATCTACATGAGCTTCTATCGTCATGACTTGTTCATGGTGGGAACCAAATTATCAATTTACTGTCAATCATTCTGGATATTTCAGGATAGCAGAGGAATAACCGGTCTTTGAGCTGCTGAGCTTCAGGTGGTGGGATACCAGCCAGGGTGCAATTTTAGGGAGATAGTTTGTGAATTAGAAGAGTTGACCAGACATCAGGAGAGGAAAGGCGAATTGGCATGTCATTGGCATAGAGAATAGTCCTCCAAGAGAGGAGGTGTAGTCGAGGACTGAGAAGGATAGACTAAAGGAGAAACTAGAGAGGAAGAGAGAAAAGATGAAAGGAGACACCAAAGATTTCAGAGAAGTGGGCGATTAGCAATGAAAGCTGCTATAAGGATTTAGGATACAAAATCATCATAGTTCTCATTTTTTTTAGCACTACAGGGGCTCAATTATTTTTTTATTAGTATTTATAGATGTATTTACTGCTCTTATAACCATCATCTCCATGGGATATAATTCTGCAAAGCAGAAAACTCTCACATGGTTATCTAACAAGCAGGTTCCTATAATAACGGGTTTGGGACTTGTATGCTTTCTGGATTATGTTTATGTAAATAGTATGTATGTTTTTTTGAAAACAGTACACATAATTGCTTGTTTTTTCCCAAAAATCTCATTGTGTGCACGGTTTAGAGTCTGAATTTTAATATAATACATGTATTGTACAGAACAACAGTCTTTTTCTTAAATGCGCTAGAAAATGCGAGGCACTTGCGGACGTGTCTGAATGTACAAAGCCTGAGTATATATTTTATGTAGACTGTGCATGTCCTGAGAGGGGACGGCAACATATTAAGCACACACAAAATAAATTGGAATTAAAGGTCTATATGGATACTCAAGGTCCAGCTCTTGTATCAGCGCCATCATTACGGGTTATTTGCCTTAATTGTCTTTTTTGGAAAATGACTAAAACACGAATTGGAAAATACACAAAAAAAAGAGATATTTCAAGGGTCTCGGTAATTTCCCGATTGTTTTTATTATTATATGAATGTGGATAAAGTGCGGTCGCGCTTCTGAATCAAACTATATCAATGAAAATGTGAAAATTCAGATTTTCCTCCTGTACCCTGTAACCAGGTCACGAACAGCAAATATTAACATATATTAGATAAGATCCATACCAAGCCACGATGTATATATATATATATATATATATATATATATATACATGGCTTTGAAAGAGCTCTTAATCAATAAAATTTGGTAAGGGAAAAAACCTTTACAGATTAGATCAGAGACTTCCTTACCCAGAACGACCGACTTATAAACCATCATGAATAACTCTACCATATTTCTAGCTCTTCGAGAACAGAAGCGTAAGATATGGATCTTGCTTCTCGTGACAATTTGTTAGATAAGAAAGTACTTCTCACCTACACCAGTATAATATATTTCTAGAAGCCAAGCTGCTACAAATTTGAAAAGCAATTTATTTTCGCATAGCCCATATACTGCTAAATTAACCCAGATAAATGTGTTGTAAGAGGTGGAAGGCAGTGTCAACATGAAAATAGACGGGAATAGGGAATTTATTTAATAGATTCTCACAGAGTCAACTACAATTTTTCCTTGCATTCAGAGAGTCATCTCTCGGTTTTAATGCTATTTAGTTCCAAAAAAATAAATTTGAGTTAAGCCTAACCTTGTGACCGTTGTAAAAATGAGGATCAGTGAGTAATAATAACTAGAAGTGGAGGCTGGAATATCTGCCGTGCTTTGCCTCGTTACAGCAGACTCGGATCTCATCTACTAGAAACTCTTGAAGAAATACCATCCATTTGCATGATGCATTTTCCAGATGGTTATTTCTGACCCAGAAGAGTTAATTTACTAAAACCAGACTTTGGCAAGAGAGTTTTCATATCAACTGATTGACAAAACAGTCCTGGTTTTCATGGGACAGTCCTGATTTTTGGGTGCCGCTCCACTTTCCCTTTCTAGTGGGCAGTGAGGATCATGGTCAAGTTGGAGAACCTCGGATCTCCACTCACTTGCCCAGGGAGCTCCCAAGTGGTCCCCGGGTGGAACCAGAAGCTCTCCAGCAAACCTCTGCTTTGGTCAATAAACAATAAAAAATATTAAACAATGGTGTTATTTTTTAAAAGAGAATATATCATGATAAAAAGGTCTAGTGAGTATTTTTTAGGCAATGCATGTAGTGCAGTTATTATATTATTAGTAATATTAAGCTGGTGGTTAACAAAAGAGCTAGCCAGAATACTTTGCACACAGTGGCAGAGGTGTTTGTGAGTATTTAATTAAAAAACAGAAGCGTGTTAAATCACATTATTACATATGCCACAATGCAACTAATTGCTATTGAGAATTCCAGCACTATTGTAGGATGCGGATGCTGTGTTTTCCAGTACAAACGTGTTGTTTGCGATTTGAAAATTGCGTTTACACAGAGGGGGCATTAGAAAACTGGGGGGAAATCAAGAAAATAAATGAATGGTCAAACTATCGCAGCCGCTGGAAGCTCTGCTGAATATTTTCTCGCTGAATAAATGGAGGAAATATTTAAAGGAAAAGGAGGTAGAGACGTTTGCAAAAATAGTGAGAGTGCAAAACCTCCAAGAGTTTAGAACTAAATGACACGAAAGTGAAGGAGAAAGGAGAAAAATGAAATTAGGGGTTTTTTTTATGGTAAATGACTGCTACTTTGTAACATTTCACTTAAAAACACCGTGTAGGGCACATAAAACTATAAGATTAAAAAAGAAAAAAGTGAAAGCTGTGCAAGAAAAAAAAACCATTAGTCTAAAATGTTCAGGGGCAAAATAACCATGATTAGGTTCAGAAGTGTAGATTAAATCAAAACTTCATTATAAGTCACACAGATCCATGGATGACAAAGAAAAAAAAAAGGAAGAAGATAAAAAGAAAGATAGAAAGAAAGAAAATAGAAAGAAAGGGAGAGAGAAAGGAAAAGAGAAAGGCATAGAGAAAGAAGGAGAAAAGGAAAGGAAGGAAAGAAAGAGAGAAAGGAAAGAAAGAAAGAAAGAAAGAAAGAAAGAAAGAAAGAAAGAAAGAAAGAAGAAAGAAAGAAAGAAAGAAAGAAAGAAAGAAAGAGGGGAATGAGAGAAAGAAAGGTCACCACCTCCCTCTTATTGGTTCTAGGCCTGCCCCTTTTTGGTGGAAGGTCAGTAAATGCCCTGGGGTTCCAAGGCTTTGCCACAGTCCTAAGGGGTACAAGCCTCCTGTCGGTCTTCTGGCCAGGGAAAGATGGAAAGTTTTGCAGACATGAGTCCCTTTTCGCTGGCTTTCTGGTCAGTGTAGGATGGGGAAGAAGTCCATTGTGGCTCCTCTTCAACATAGATTTGGTACATGACACAGCCTTACTTTTTCTACTCTATGTAACTTGTAAGGGATAGATGTCTCTGCCTAGAATTCTTTGAATTTTTTGTTTATATCTTGCAAATGTTTTTAATATATATATATATATATATATATATATATATATACTGATGGAACACTGATAAATATAACTCATACTTGAATAGATGTTTCTCTCTATCCTCATACGGGGCCCTAGAAATTAACGCTAGCCCTAAACTGATTTAAGATTAATAAATAGCTAATTAAATTTTCAGAAATATAAAATCTCTACCAAGTACTATCAATGAACTCCATATCCGTTATATTCATTTGCGTTCTGGGGAATCTGTAATACTTCTACAAAACAATTCATTCAATGCTAATTGTGAATGAAGCCGCTCGTTCGCTGCTTTGCCTTTATGCTACAAGTAAAAAAGGTGAATTTAATTGTTATGAGAATTGGATATAACGAAGTGAAAACTGTTCCTGATTAAATAATATTTGCATCGAGATGGGGGCACCAGCACTTTGCTGCTCCTCGGTGAGCTCCCTATGTGTTTAGAATCAGATGGCTTTGATGTGTTAGAATGAGGGAACTGCCTGATCAAGACAAGCTAATAAATTATATGTTAGCCCTACTCAGGGCCGGCCGAAGACTTAACGCCGCCTGGGGCGAAGTTTAAAATGCCGCCCCCCGCCGACGCCGGGGGGGGCGGCATTATCTACCCCCCCCCCACCGGTACTTACCCTTAAACAGTCCTGCGGCGAGTCTCCCTGTGCTGCCACGGTGCCGGCTTGTAATGCTGAGCGCCGGAAATTCACGTCACTTCCGGCGCTCTGCATTACAAGCCGGCACCGAGACCGAACAGGGAAACTCGCCGCAGAGGAGAGAGAGAGGGGCGCTGAGCGGGTAAGCGAAAACCACTCGGTGCCCCTCTCTCTCTCTCTCCTCCGCTTCAAAAAAACAAAAAAAAAACGCTTGGGGCGGCAAAGTGCCGCCCCTTCTGAAGTGCCGCCTGGGGCAATTGCCCCAGACGGGTCCATTGTAGGGCCGGCCCTGGCCCTACTAATACAGCTGTACTAAAGAATGCTGGATATATTGTGGTTTTCGATGGCTTAAAGGTGCTGTTCCACCTATTCGGCTGAATTCTCCAAGCAGGTGCCAGCCCAACCTGACCTGTAACACTGGACCATCCCGCTGTGAGAGATGGGCGCTCAGTGGGGATGTGTGCTATATAATGAGTGGCAGACTAAAAGATGCCAGTTCTGCCGTGAAATAATCCCTTCTAAGAAAAAAAAAACTTAATCATGTATTTATTTATTTTTTGCCAAAAACACTTGTCTTGTGACACAGATGCCGGCACAGATCTGCTAAGGTTTATTTGCTTAACTATAGAGTGCTATTAATGCATTATCTAAATAGGACAGCCCCTTTAAATCAGAATGAATACAAATATCATAATTAATCACGTTTATAAAAAACATCTTATTTGCAAATATTAAAAAAAAGTGTGTTTTTTTTTAATTTAGGGCAGTATGAAAAAAATATGATCAGCTAGGAAGTCTCTTTGCTGGTCCTAAAGATAAGGCCTAAGATAATTATAATCACCTGTGATCAAGCAGGGGTTTTATCTATGGCATATTGGTAAGAAAACAGAAGAAAATCTTCCGATCCATGCTGAAAAGGGGAGTGGGTGTGCCTTGAGGCTCCGCCCATTTGCAGAAATTCACCAGGAGACCATGTCCATAGATCAGTAGATGAAGAAAGAAGTCAGAAGAAAGAAAACAGAAGATGCAAGAGAGAAAGCAGAGCTGCCAGGAAAAGAGACAGGGACAGGAAAGTGTGAGAGAGTGAGTGAGAGAGTGAGTGAGAATGAGAGTGTGAAAGAGCATGAGAGAGTGAATGAAGGAGAAATGACAATAAATATCATTCCCAAATGTAAAAAGCACCCCAATTCATCAGAACCAAAAGTTCAGAAGATAAAATTACTTGTCCAAAAACGAATTCTATAAAGTGATATCCTTCTGTGTAAATAATAATACTTTTGGAGAAACTAATGGGAGTTTCCATGAAATGTGTAGCACATGGATATGGTAATTCATATAACCATGCACAAGAGGTAGAAAAACTGTAAGGGTTAACAAGAGACTATGAAGGGTTGCAGGAGTATATGAAATATGTGAAGATTAAAATAATTGTACAAAGAAGTACCGGCAATATATTTAGGTATAATTCATTGCAACCGAAAACCGTTTCAGACACATTCATTTCAATTTGTCCTTGACATTCTGACCTTGACAACTAAGCAGTTATCCAATAAAAATGAAAACAAAGTGGATTTTTCTAGATACGTTCATCAGAGTTAATACCGGTAAAAAAAAAAGAGCGCTTAGTAGAAATCACGGTAAACTCTGAAATACAGTAAATCTCCTCGATTTAATCCTCTGTAATCTCAAGTAGATACTGTTGCTCTGACCGTAAATGTTTATCCACTGACTACATATTTGCAATTGAATGGATGAAGTCAGGTTTTCGTTATGTTGATGTGTATTTTAAGCCACGGGCTATTGTTTTCGTGCTGTATTTCAATAAAATCTCATCACTACTTTGTTGAATTGCCGGTAGGGTAAAAAGAAAAAAGAAAAGAGAAAAAAAGAAAAAAAAACAAAGATTTTAAAATAAAATGTTACCTTAGGGTTTTTATTCCTGGCTAACATCTCGTGCAAACCTAATGTTGGTGTAATAAATAATACCCCCCCCCAAAAAAAAAATACAAGCGTGCCTCCTTTATGATATACATCATCATACATTATATACCCCACAATGACATTTATCTCAGATGCTGCAGGCTTGATGTGACAGGAATAGAATAGATTTGGCATGAAGACGAAACATAGATGAAGGCTTCGGTGTTCTCTTCTAAAGCATCAAAATCAAGAGGACAATAGAGTTATTTGCATTGATTTCTCGAGGGATCGTAGGGACGGGAGAAGCGTTTTCCTACTAAACAGGAAAGGCAGCGGGAAAACAAATGCTTAATGTAAAACGTCTAATGTCTAGTATCGTGCTAATATATTGGGGGAAAAGACAAGTTTTATTAGAGTTTGCAGGACTATTGATCATTTGGCTTCACCATGTTAAGGATCCAAGCTGGAAAACGTGGCCCTGGCACTTTAAGGCCAGCGGCCGGATGATGGTGTAAGTGTGGGCGACGTCTTGATATGCGTGGCTGCTCGCTACGTTTTTATGCTCCTGTATCGTGAGAACTTACCAAAAATAACTGCATGGAAACTACATGGAGAAAAGAAAGTACTACTTTTACTAGAAGCCACGTGCAGAGTTAGATTTTAAGGAACAGTCATGCAAGTTTTTGCATTTGAAAAACATAAAACTGAAGTCCCATAAAGTTTACTTTACTGAGAGGTTGGTAGGTAAGTGGAACAGCCACCCAGTAGAAGAGGTAGAATTTAATACAGTGAGGTAATTTAAACATGCACAGTATAGGCATAAAGCTATCTTAAATCTAACATGAGACCAAGGATTAAGGTCTGAGTGTTTACAGCAGAAAAGAAACATTGAGATTAGATGGGCCGAATGGTTCTTATCTGCCGTTCTTTGTTCAATATACATATTATATACATTTTATTATTAAAAAAATACCATAAAAATCATTAATTGAACTACCTGGCATAATAAACATAATAAAGCAGATTTTCCATTTTATTACTTAATCTGAAAAGTTTAATCATATAAAAACAGATATTTTAAAGAATACTTTTTTCAGTTTCTATGACAACAACCTATTCTTATAAACCTATAAAATCCCTGAAAAAATGAAATAAAGATGCAAACCTTGCCATGATTAAATAATTATTTCTGGGAAGGGCTTGGGGGGCTCCGCTGTACTGGGAATGTATCTGACGTTAGTTATTAAAGTGTTATATGCAGCAGAATAGGGGGATCTATTCCTTTTAATCTGATCTGTGCTGGAAAAATAAGATGTTATACTACCCTGAGCCTGATATAATGTATGTGAATAAAACGTATCAAATAGGACTGCAAATAAATGCATCCTTATTCACTTTAAAAAAAAAACAAAAAAAAAACTAACTTTTTTGGAAACTTGTTTTTAGTAAAATATTTTCCCAGCCATAAAACCAGGCATTTTCTATTAAGATGTTGCGCTTGTCAGTATAGAGCATGCATGTAACAGATGTTGGTCCTTGGAGACTGACATATCTATATTTAAACAGAAAGCTTATAGTTCAATCTCCTGTCACCTCCATGTGCCGCGGACTATTCATTCTATCTTTTTGTGCTATAAATTCCATTCATTAGATGCCAAGGATCTGCCGAAGAATGAAGAAGTTCAACCTGCGTTTCCTATCGGGTTCCCCGACACGGGAAATATTGTTTTCCATTTATCAGCGTAAGAAAAGAGGTCTCCGCCATTATGTAAATTTGCGTCCCTGCGTTGCAATTGGGAAAATATATGCAAAAATGTGATATAAATGATCTGTATGTTACACTTGGAAACTAGAACTCAGTCAACCCAAGAAATATGGCTGCGAATCTGGTAGCAATACTGCATTATAATTAATCCGGCCCCGCTTTATTCAATAATATATAGCTCTTTATCTACATATAGAGAGGTCAGGTCATTAACGACAGAGCCGGTCCAAAGATGTTCATCTGCATATAACGTATATCATGGCTTTCAGCGTTTTTAATGAATTTTAAAATATATCAGTACACCAGAGATTGTTTCCACCTTTCTTATAATTGAAGTCACATACCCGTCTCTGAGAGAGACATTTACCGTGGGTATGATCCTGGCAGTGCAGAATAGGAAGCTCCAGGCTGTGTGACCCTGAGAATCTCTACCTTTCACCCTGAAACCCTGAGACTGGGGAAAAACCCTGAGACTCAAGACTAAACTCGCTTTTACAGAGCACCCATGCTATAATTTCATATCCCGGCTCTCAGTGGTAAGAATGGTGGCAAAAAGGGGCTGCTGGTGGTGCTGTTCTTGGTTTAGGCCTAGGGCAGCACCGAAGGTAAATACGCATCTATCCACCCCCCCTACCGTACAAGAAAACATCTCTAAACCAATATTTAAAGACTTTATAAGTTCTCATGCCCAGGCTGCTAGTTAATGTCGTAGCACACGTCTTCAAAAGGATCTTGTCTTTTTTTAACAAAAAAAACATCAAACGGCACAGACTCAAAGGATCCTGGATATGGGCATTTAATGACAATCATGGCCAACGCAACAATCTACTCTACTATATATAAATTGAGAAGATCTGAGCCGAGAATGTGAAATTGTGCCATCACAAAGAAGTTTTAATGCATTTCATTCTTTTCATTGGTTCTTTTAGTAGGAAAAATAATATGATTGTAGTTGGATAACAGATCTTATATGAGTGACATCGAGCAGCCGACAGAGAGGGACACGAATCTTATCATCTCAAAGTGACTTCCAAATGGAGTCTTCACTTCTTAGGCATTCCATTGAAACTTTTATCTTGTCTTTGTCATCTTTAAACTTTGTTTCCTCTGTTTTAGAAGCAGTTAGGTTTGACAAATAAGCAGTTCTTACAGAGGCTTGACATCACTTATGCTCCCTCAAGTATAATTGAGTAACAGCTGGCTCTGAATTCATAATGGAATGCCCTTTTATCAGCTTGCGAGCATGATTGATAGTCACTCTAAATTTTACTAGCATTCCTATAAAATCACTTACTGTTTTATTGTTTTTCACATACAGCCACATCCATGTCATGTAAAGCCTACTTATGCACACCCCACAGAACCCGAACACCGCTTACTGCTGTAAATAGAGTAGATTACAAAAAAAAGGAGGACTTTGATATAAAAGAGAAGAGAATGGATAGGGGATTCCATTGAATGTTTATTTCAAGGAATTATTTTCAACATTACGTGACCCTGAAGTGGTGATGCTACCATATGCAAGCAGGGCTCAAATCAGGCTCCAGGTAAGAGTGAACGGGTGCGTGAGTATGCATGGTTATGTACATACAAGTGGGTTGGGGGGCTGCTTAGCTTTACTTGGCTACTTGTGCCAAAAGGTACTATCTTGCACACCTCTTAACATGTATTATATCATTAAAAACGCCCCACACGTATTCTACTTTTTCCCATAGAAACTTTGTAAAAAGTGAGAAAGTTTTGGAAAGAAAGAGTATTTTTTCTGGACGCTCTAACATAATCCTCCGGGGTAATGAATTTTATTTTTTTTAAATCAACATGTCATTAACATATCATTATCTGTGCATAGCTAAATCATATGGAAGAGTTTGCCGAAAAAATCTAGCCATTAAGGACTAGAATCGGAAAGCCCAAAATGTAAGTTTCCCTCAGCTTTCCTGGGCAAGGTCGATATTATAAACAGCCATTTATAACTACAGGAATAAACATCATTTCTATGCTCTATTACCAAGATACGACTGTAGAATAATTCAGTTGCCAAAATTGCAACAATATACACGATCAGAAAACTGCAAAGAATAATTTCATAAACTGGAATGATCCGCTACGGAGAGAAGGCGTAGAGAAAATGCAGAACGCAGCTTATTTCTGGCCAAACTAAGTAAATATGACACAGGCCAGGAACGAATGGCTCTCATATTTTCCCAAGCTGTCATTTTGACAAAGTGACTTCTCACCAGTGGGATACAGAAACCTAATAACATTGTTTCATTCATTGTGTTAACCACATCCGTAAAGAGAATGAAATTCTAATGCGGTCTGCTGTTACCACGCGTTGCCGGCCTGCCTTACGGGGGCTTTCCCGAAATCTGCAGAGCTCAGCAAAACGTAACCGCGTTAGGAAGCCCCGGCCGACGGAAATAAGAAGGCACTTCAGGGCACGGTGGATAATACAAATCTTAAGACGCAGCATTTTAAAAACACTTTTTTACCTGCGTTTAAGGTGTCCGCTAAATACTCGGTCTTCTTGTGATAAATATTGGCGTTAAAGAGCGTTCTTGTCAGGGTTGGCCTCAACGTTTCAGGGTTTTTATATCTATCGAAGGGTCTCAGCATGGATGGGCAGGGTGACACAGTCTGGAGATGAATCCCTCATAACCTATCCTGATATAAACCCACCTTTACTGAATAGACCCCTTTAAGATAATGTGCAGCCAATCAGAGAGCAGAAGAGAGGTGTATGATGGTAAATATTAGAAGTTTCAGAATGTTCTAAGTAGGTTAATGAGATGATATGTTTTTGTGCGAGAGATCCATTCCAATTCATAAAGAATTGGTTATTCTGTAAACGTACTGGAAAGCAGCCAGCTATTTGCCCGAAACACTATTTTTATGTCTTCTTTGACGTCTGAAACTTGCGTTTTTTTGTTTTGTAAGCACTAGTGGCACGCTGATTTAAAACAGGGCACTTCGTTAGTGATGATAACCTGTGCTGAATCACTTCCAGCGTTAGATCGTTGTAACTTGGCGATTCCAAAAAGAGTAGAATGTAAATGACCCTGAACTTTTTCTAACGCACGAGTGCCATCGTCGTCACTTCGCTGGATACCATTTGTCTTTTTCTCCATTCTGATAGTGACTCTCTATGGGATTCAGGCATCTCTTATTCTCTTTCTGCATCCGGCACTTGGCTCTGGGTTTGTGTGATGTTACGATGAGCTGGGTCTGTGCATGAATGTATCATGAGAAGCTTAAGGCAGAGATTTCCAGAAGCCATGGTCTTTTTAAAGTCCTAACTTATTAAAAAAAATGTTTCTTTATGTTCAGAAGCAGCCCCCCCCACCTCCTTAAAAACATTGATCCTACTGCTAGACTCTTAATGAGAACATAAGTATGTAACACATTTTGTGCCTATTCCATGATTTACAGGAAATATCGGCTACTTACACCAGAAATTCCACTTTTTTTTTAAAGTTAAAATATGTCTATTCTCAACCCTTAATAACACAATTCAGTTTTCAGTATGAGAGGCTGCGAGGGCAGTGCATACTCTGTATACAGCTCTGGGGGTTATATTACTGTATACAGCGCTGGGGGTTATTACTTTATACAGAGTTGGGGGTTGTTACTGTATACAGCTCTGGGGTTATATTACTGTATACAGCGCTGGGGGGTTATATTACTGAATACAGCACTGGGGGTTATTACTGTATACAGCACTGGGGGTTATATTACTGTATACAGCTCTGGGGGTTATATTACTGTATAAACTGCTGGGGTTTATTACTTTATACAGAGTTGGGGGGTTATTACTTTATACAGAGTTGGGGGGTTATTACTGTATACAGCTCTGGGGGTTATTACTGTATACAGCTCTGGGGGTTATTATTGTGTACAGCGCTGGGGGTTATTACTGTATACAGCGCTTGGGGTTATTACTGTATACAGCGCTGGGGGTTATTACTGTATATTTTTTTCCATTGGACTTCCACTTTAATGCAGAATATACTTAACATTAGAGCCTGTAACTTGTATTATAATATTCAGTTTTACTTTAAGAACAACAGCAATTACATTAATAAGCTATTACTGCGTGAAGCCCGGTTACAATCACAGCGAGCTACGAGACAAGCTCCATCTGTACCCAGGTACTGCGGAAATGGGTCAGGGAACGTGCGCTGGTTAAAAAGAACAAACTGACGTCTCACTTTGAGCATTGTTATATATTTTATGATTGCAAAGGATTAGCGCAGGCACACCGCAGAATGGCAATGCTCACAGGAGGAGGGCAGTAAACTGCAGAATACAGTAATCTCTTGTTCAATCTAATTCTTCCCTGTGCCATCTCGTCCCCTGCATCTTCTGCCAAACATACCGAAGAAAACACACTCTGTAAATGAGTCTTAAAGAAATGCCTATATCTTGCATTGTGCACAGAGCCATTTAGAGCTCATATACACACACGCACACATATGCACACTGACAAGAAACTCATTCTGCTTAATGTAAAGACTCAAACCTTAATCAGTCCTTGGCCCTGTATTAGATTCAGGGTAACTTTAAATTCCCTCAGTGTATTGGCCTCTACTACCTATGCTGTGAGGCTGTTCCATTTATCTACCAGTAAAGTAAAACTTCCTTACATTACACCTAAATGAGAGCTAACCATACAGAATGACACCAACAGAGAATGGGTATAGGAGGAGAAAAATAAAAGAAACAAGCAAGTGAATGAGTCCAATTTGTACTAATGATAGAAGAGTTTTGAGTGTTATCCAACAAACCCAATGTACTAATATATTTCTAACTGGAAAGGAACTGGAGAAACTCATCTCACTTACCTTCACTTATTAGTTAGCTACACCTCTGAATATTTCTAGCATGTAGCATATGAGAGTTAAAAAGCAATTAGGATGCAATATAATGAATTCATGTCTTGGGGGACAGCCTTCAAAGAGAGGACACAGAAGCGAGTATGTGGTTGGTTTACATACCATGAAATCTGCATAAGTTAATGGAATGAGACTCCCATCTTTGAAGAACGTATACCAACAACCCCTTCTCTCCTTTGCTCCTACCTTTATTGATATCAATGAGCTGTTTCTTCTTCTGCTGCCGCTCCATTTTTTCCCGTTCGGCTTTTTCTTTTGCTATCTTTGCCCGTTTCATCTTCTCTTCCATCTCCCGTCTCTTGTTGTTTTCTTTGACGGCCTCCTGCATTTAGAAAACAAGAATTAGAAATCCGCTCCGAATCTGGACAGCGATGGGGGGGGGGGGCAAGAAATGCGAAGAAGACGAATCCCTGTACTCGGCGGTAGCGGATCCGGCTGCCTACAGCATGGAGTGTAGATTGTCTCACGGAGCCAGAGAGCTTCGATTTATTTTCTCACAACAGCCTACTCTCTTTTGCGAGAGATACAAAACATTTGGTGGAAAGTAGGCGCGGAGCAGCTATAGTTAGAAGTGCTGAAGTTTTGGGAAAAACATTTGTTGTGTACGTTCGAGATACAATATGGCTTCTGCTTTCACACTCCTTGAAGTATATGGAAAGCAAGTTTTGACAGCTGCTTTAATGTTATCAATGTTTCAATAAGGAGCCAGTCTGAAAACATTTCACTAGGATTTAAACAAAAAGATTCCATGGCAACTAGGCCTGGGATTCCGTAGAATCAAATCTTTCTAATTTGGTTTCTTAAGAAAAAGTTGTGGAATTATTCATTAAGTGTTCAATTTATGAAAACACTCATCATACATTTTAACAGTTATTACATATTATATACCCCAAATCTTCTCCTCGCCGTACTTCCTCTATGCCCATTAAAGGTAAACCCCCCCAAAGACTTGGAAGCAAATAAATTTAATAAAATTTTACAATACGAGCCATATCGATTTATATATTTGTCATTTCCTGAGGAGTTCTCCTAATATCCGTTTTTTCCATCAAAATTTTTTTATTATGGAATTATCTTATTAAGAAAAATATTTATATGAGATATTATCTTTTATTTCCCTAAGAAATAATATTGGGAATAAAAAAAACAGATTATAGCAAATTATTGATAGATTCTTTTTAAGCGACTCAAATGATTTAGTTGACATTTTGAATGACTGTTATCACATAATCACCACTAAAAGAGTTTAAAAGAATATATTTTGTCACTGTTCACATATACTTAGAAGCGAAAAGCAGAACACTGTGACAGGACAAATTAAGTCCTCTGACTACAATGTGATAATTTTTTTTTCTCAGTTTCGAGAAAATTTTCCATTTGTTAAACTCCTAATGAAAAAATCCATCAGTGTTCTTGTTAAAGTGTCAAAGAAAAAGAAAAATGTCAGGATTTGTCAATTAAGCGTCTGCCACACAAAGTTATTAGTGTCCATGGAATCCAAAGCTCACTGTAACCTAAAGAATTATGCGTGCTACCCACGGTCTAAAATTAAAGTTTGAAATTTAAGTGATGGTGATATTAAAAGCTATGTTTTTGGGGTAATGTTAAATTATTTTGAATCAAGGTCATGTATTTTGGGTCATGACTTAAAATTCACTAATAGGACATACAGCAATTCTTTTAGGTAATACAGAATACATTTTATCGACCCGTACAAAGTCCCTCTTCATAAATGGCCAATGGTGGCGAGTATATATATATATATATATATATATATATATATATATATATATTTAAATTATAAATTTTTTTAATAATAATTTTTTTTTATTATTATTTTCATTTTTTTTAAAAAAGATTAGATTAGATAGGACTCTGATATACGGAGTGATGAACATTATTGTGAATGTATGTCTTGTTTCATGCAAACATAATGAGACTTGGGTCCCAAGGATGCTTGGAAAGCATTAATACCAAAAAATACAATAATTAAATGCAGAGTTTTTCGATTATATATTTATAAGACTATACCACTGTTTTGGGATTATATTCATTTAAATTATTTTATTTAAAACTAAAAAGTACCGTATTTGCTCGATTATAAGACGAGGTTTTTTTCAGAGCAAATGCTCTGAAAAATACCCCTCGTCTTCTAATCGGGGTCGTCTTCTAATCAGACCTCAAATAGAGGTCTGATTAGGAGACTAAGATCCAGATCCCCCGCACCGCTGCAGGGGACCTGGATCCTCCTGTCTCACCCGACTCCCCCCCCCCCCATCATACACACACTTACCGGTGCTTCCTGCTGTGTTGCCGGGGCAGCGGGTTGACGTCTACGCGATCCGCGTAGACAACGTCCGCTGCAGCCGGAAGGAGGTGTGGCTAGCAGCGGGGGTTGTCTGCGTCCGTCGCATAGACCTTCCCCGACTGTCAGAGATCAGAGTTCCCCGCACCGGTGCGGGGAACTCTGATCTCTGACAGCCGGGGAAAGTATACGCGACGGACGCATACAAACCCCCGCTGCTAGCCACACCTCCTTCTGGCTGCAGCAGAAGGCGACGTCAACCCGCTGCCCCGGCTGGAAGCACCGGTAAGAGAGGGGGAAGAGAGGGGGGAGAGCGGGGGAAGGGGGGTGAGAGAGGGGGGGAGAGAGTGTGTGTGTGTGTGTTAGTTAGTTAGTTAAATGGGGGTATAGGGTGTGTGTGTTAAATGGGGGCATAGGGCATTTCTGGAGTGGCGTTAAGGGGGCATTTAATAGAGCACTCTGCCTCCTGAAATGCCTTATACCTCCCTATATGCCACTCTGCCCCATAATATGCATTTTAACCCCCTAAATGCCAGAATGGGATATAGGGGTATAAGGCATTTCTGGACGCAGAGTGGCACATAGGGGGTCAAAAGGCATACCATGGGGCACAGTGGCATATAGAGGGTTAAAAGGCATATCATGGGCCACAGTGCCATATTGGTGTGGCAAGCCTGGGGGCAGATGTGCGTAACTGGGGGACAGGTTGGAAAATACAAGAAATAAAAACAAAAAAAATCTTTTTCTCAATCATAGCTTTTATTAAAAAAAATAGTTTACATGAATTAACATTTACTGGTAAAACTTTTTTCCTTTGGGGTCGTCTTATATTCAGGCTTTTCCTTTGTTTCCTAAGTTAATATTCAGATTTTGGGGGGTCGTCTTATAATCAGGGTCGTCTTATAATCGAGCAAATACGGTATTTTTTTTTTTTAAAGGACCAATCTACATATACATTAGCGGAAGGTTGTAACGCACCTGTGCTAGAAAGTAGCGATATATACATAGTGGAGGACTTTGTCCTACCTTTCTGAAGTGTAGGAATACATCTTAAGATTCATTTCCCACGGTGCGCATTAATTAGCGAGTGAGCTCAATGGACAAAAAATGTCACTTGCAAAAAAATAATGTATGTAAATGTTAGGACTAAAGGAATCACTCTGCATTTCAATGCCGTTACCAATGTGTCTTCGGCGGTTTCAGAATCCCTCCCGCGAGACCAATGATATACAATAAAGGTGACTTTAGTTACCTTCTATTGCTTTCGGCAAATATAAAAAGACGGCGGTTGTAGAACGGCGGAAGTTTGAATGTATATAATTCATCGCTACCATAAACAAAAGGGAAAAATGCAAATGTGACCATTAAAAGAGAAAAATAAAGTGACGCGGGCTACAGGGCCGTCAGTATTATCCGGGGCCGTAGATATAATGCACTTGGTGTCGGTAACGGGCGTGCGCGCCTGCATGATATGGATATAGGTGTTTTGTACATGAGAATTGTTTAAAAAAAGAGACAAAATTGTGTCTTTTCTAAAATTATTACTTTTTATTCTCGCCATACAGGCTTTTTGTCCGTGGTACAGATAATGTCAAGGACAGAGGGACGGCTTCTGGTGCAGTAAAATAATAAAAAATGATGTGGAAGTGAAACTTTTTTTTACCGTGTAAGAAAGAATTCTTGGAAATTTAGATAAAAATATCAGATGACGTTTATATTTTTTATATTTTGGTTCATAAGGCGGGAAATCTGCTCTAATAGTGTTATACATAGTTGGTATTTGGCAACTATGCCTGCGCATTAGGGCTAGAGCCATTTCTTTTTGGGACTTATTCACTAAGGAGGGACTGGAAGCTGGCAATTAGACCATTCCAATGTCATTGGCGGTTCCCATTAAATAACAACATAAAAGTATTTCTGTAATTGGTAACTTTTGCCCTTTTTCAAGTTATATTTTTGCAGGTCGTATAAATAAACTCTTCCATTGCCGTTGGGGGTAAGCTTCTCCTTGCAGCGCCACGGGGGTACAATTCTCTCCCCTCGGGCACATAGAAATCTAATAAGGACATAGGTTAGAATTAATCGTATTGGGGGAAGCTGTTTGGAATTCTAATTTGGATTCCGGAATACATTGAACATAAAATAATGAAGGAAATACCAAACGGGAGGTTTATGAGGAAAACCTCTGTAGATTTCCTCCAAAGCTCAGCCTCCCGTGCCATGTTTTTTTCCAAACTCTGCTAAATGGTAATCATATTGCTGGAGGTGAGCAAGATGCGCTTCCATTTTATACGTTATCATTTATTTATATTTTGCTCCAGTGCCTTATTGCACGCTGGATTTTTCTATGTGCTAAGAGACCAATTAGTTATCTGCAGGGACGCCGTCTGAGACAGAGCAAAACTGACCAGGCGGATGTGACAGATTCATGAAATACTGTATTTTGGGCTAAGGAAAAGTTGGCGCGTTGGGTTAAACACTTCACTGCCGCGTCATATAAAAATATACAACAGTACCTATTATAATTATAGTAAATACAATGTATAGGATGTGCTGCTGATTAAAATAATCATCACGATAATTAAACTATATGAACTTGTTGCCTCCCACGTGTATTACATTGCGAACTGTCAAACATGCTTTTTTAACCTCTTTAACCGAATTGTCATAGTTATGGGGGGAATGTTTTTGCTCCGTATTAAAACTATTCCTGAATATGCGGCTAGTGTAAAAGACATGAAGAAGGAACATGTTAATGGCTAAAGCATTATATTATTATATTTTCTTATTGTTTATTATCTTTGATTTATAAAACGCCAGCATTTTCTGAAGTATTGTAAAAGACAGGTACAGCAAGTAAAGCAGGGATGGACTGGGGGGGGGGGGGAGCGCACCGGCCCTTTAAGGCCAGTGGTTGGTAAATTAAATACATGCGCTTGCTGCCTGGATAATCGCGGAAACAGAAAACAAGCCCCTTATTGGCTGTTGATGCAAATATATATATATATGTGTGACAATTACCTCTTTATTTTAAAACCGTAAAATGAATTATAGTTTCTCTTTAGCAGTGAAAAATACACCGTGACACGTGCCTATTGTACAGCGTATGTCAGTTGTTATAGTAAATGCAGAAACGGTCCTTCGGGTCATTAACATCCAAATTGCCCCTGGTGATTGACAATACAATTTTTCCCCATGCTGGGTCTATCCCACGAGCTGGGGACACCGGTGACACCTGTACACCGTTCAGGCCATTTCTCTTCTAATTGCTTCTTAAAGTGGCCTTCATGTGCGGGTCTGATTATCAGGAAAAACAGCGTAAAAAAAAACACCTTTCAAAGTCAATGCATGTTTCACAAGACAAATTTAGCTGTCATGCTTTCAGTCGCTGAGCTTTGTTATTGCGGTTACTGCCACCGGAAGAAAGTCCGCACGCCGACGGAACACGAAACGCGCCTGGGTGCCGGACGGAATATTTCTGATCAGGCTGTAACCTCTTGTTTAGAGAACCCTCTGGCAGTAAATGAATCATTCAACCATAAAACAGTAACGAGCGGTGTCAGCCAATCTCTCCTTTCTCAATGCATTGTAGATTGTAACTCCTATATCAGGAATGATAGAAAATATGTATATACATTTGTGCCAGGGGTGGAAATCTTGTATTCGCAGATTTTAACATAACCAAATTCATTTTTATTTTTTTTCCCCATAAACTACCTGTAGCATAATTCCCAAATGCCCCTTTTTAGGAGAAACAGTCCCTCTTTGGCCTTAGATTTTCTAGATGCTCAGCCTATCTAACTACGTAACCATGTAACTTTATTTCTAGATTGTAAGCTCTTTTGAACAGGGGCTTCCTTACCTTGGATTTCTGTAAGTGAAACTTGTTATGCTATACACTATTCCTTATGTCCTGTCTACCCATCATACAGCGCTGCGGAATATGATGGCGCTATATAATCAATAACTAATAACAGTAAGTACAATGTATTCTAAATAATGAACTTAATCACATAAATAGTTAATGGATCGTAATAGAGCGCTAGAACCCCCAGCCTCTGTGTTCTGCAGCAATACCATAGTGTGATATAAAATAAAGGATGTTAATGCGCAAGACATTCAAAACCTCTGGATTTTAGGCGGTTATTGTGAGAGAGCACATGCGCTAGTGCGTGATCAGAAAATAGGAAAAAGTGCCTTTTTAACATGGATATTAATATACTATTTTAATTATTTTTATTTTTTTTAGAATGTTTTGTTCTTGGAGTGCATTTCCTGAATGAATAAACAGATTTTGTGAACCAGGATTCATCAGCGCCATGAATAAAATGACACTCACTCAGATCCAGAAAGCCAGCAACGAGGTCTTATGTGCTATCCATCTATACTGCGGTCGGAGGAATGCTCTTACAACTCTCGTTAGCATTTTATTGATCAATAATACATTAATGTCATCAAAAGCTTGAACAGTCTTCAAACAGATTGGCCTGAGATTAATTTATATGTAATCGTATGTCCAATAACAGTAAATAGCATAAGCGGTCTGATTACATTAATCTAATGCATTGCCTGGAAATGTGCTTTGCCAGAGTTTTTGGCTCCTTGACGTCTCCGGGGAACACAGCACAGGAAAAAAATTTCTCCGTTGATGAATTTGCCTACACAGGACGTGTGGTCACGTATGACCAGCAGAACCACAGACTTAGGATACATCGACTGTCTTAAAATCAAATTGAGCTAATAAAAGTAAAATGAGGACATGGCCCATCACATCTACACGCAGAGGTTTTGACCGCGAGAGTAGCCATGGGATTTGAGAATGGCTCCGGTTCTTCTCCGAAGCACTGGTCTGTGGGCTCATTCAGAATGTATCCTCAATAAGAGGTCATAGTCTAAAGCAAGAGGGTCAGAGGCTTAGATGTAATGGAAGGAAGTTTTACTTTACTGAAAGGGTGGTAAATAAACGGAACAGCCTCCGATCAAAAGTGGTCGAGGCTAATACAGTGAGGGAACTTATGCATGCATGGGATAGGCACATGGCTCCCATAGACAAGACCAAGGACTGAATAAGGTTTGAGTCTTCACACCAAGAAAAATGGGCCAAATGGGTCTTATGTGCCATCAAATTCTATGTTTCTGTGAAACATTCACATTCTTATATCTTTAGGTCTGAGACTTATAGTGATGATGGACAACCCCTTATGCTATTAATTTCCATGAATGTGTCCAATCCCAGCCTTGAACTGTAATGAAGTAGCTTGATTCAACTCAACTCAACCCCCAGGGCCATCTTTAATATTGGCTCTATCTCTACCTGTCTATGTCTGACATGGTGGCCACGAGGCCACATCAGAGACATAGAAGAACCGAGAGAACTTGGGCATCCCAAACCACATTGAGAAGTTGTCTGGACAATATAGACCTGCATAGGCGACTATGTTTTGCTCTCTTTTTGTACTGATCATAGACCAACTTTTTTTCCTCAATTTAACCCCTTAAATCAGGAGTGCAGTTTATAATCATTAATATAATACAGGAAAAATGTCTGGCAGATCCCTTAGGCTTTGGGTGGAGGTTTCACTAGACCAGACCTGGGCAAAGCACGGCCCGCGGGCCACATCCGGCCCGCTGAATAGCTCGGACCGGCCCGCAAAGAGTGTCCTGGTGACTCACCAATGAGTCCGGTGTCCCCCCCCGCCCCGGTCACTTACCTTAAACTCCTGTGTTGGAAGCGTTTGTCTCGGGTGCCGGCGCTTTACGCTGGGCGCCGGCATATGACGTCAGACGCCGGCGATCAGCAGTGAAGCGCCGGCACCCGAGACAAACGCCTCACGCTTCCAACACAGGAGTTTAAGGTAAGTGACCGGGGCGGGGGGGGAGATCCTGAGAAGGGGGGGTTAGGGAGTTAGAGGGGAGATACTGAGAAGGGGGGGGTTAGGGAGTTAGAGGGGAGATACTGAGAAGGGGGGTTAGGGAGGGAGGTCTTACTGTGTGTGTGTGTCTTACTGTGTTTGTGTGTGTGTGTATCTTACTGTGTCTGTGTGTGTCTCACTGTGTCTGTGTGTGTCTTACTGTGTCTGTGTGTGTCTCACTGTGTCTGTGTGTGTCTTACTGTGTCTGTGTGTGTCTCACTGTGTCTGTGTGTGTCTTACTGTGTCTGTGTGTGTCTCACTGTGTCTGTGTGTGTCTCACTGTGTCTGTGTGTATCTTACTGTGTCTGTGTGTGTCTCACTGTGTCTGTGTGTGTCTCACTGTGTCTGTGTGTGTCTTACTGTGTCTGTGTGTGTCTCACTGTGTCTGTGTGTGTCTCACTGTGTCTGTGTGTGTCTTACTGTGTCTGTGTGTGTCTTACTGTGTCTGTGTGTGTCTTACTGTGTGTGTCTTACTGTGTTCATAGCTTATTCAGTTATTGTAATAAATATTTTAGCCCATTTTTTAGCTCAAAATATTTTTTCCTTTTTTTTCTCCTCTAAAATCTAGGTGCGTCTTATCAGCAGGTTCGTCTTATAGAGCGAAAAATACGGTATGCACTCCGAAGCCTTGTTCATTTTGTTCACTTCTGTGCTGTGCTAATAGTTATTCAGGCCTTACTTATTCAAGCACCTCTACCAATGACGTAGGCTTGAATAACTTTATTAAACAGCACATAAGTTAACAAAATGGACAAGGCTTCGGAGTTTGTAGTTTGTAGAGGTCTGGCCCTCTAAAACCATTCCAATTTCTCATGTGGCCCCATGGGAAAATTAATTGCCCACCCCTGCACTAGACGTTAAAAATATTGTCTGCCATTTAGAAAGCAGTCACTTCCATTTAGTCTTAAACTGAGAAATACTGGCTTTGTTACAGAAACCTGTTTGTTTAAACAAAATTTTTATTTCAGGTCTTTATCTCCACATCTAAGCAGGCGATGAAAGGGAATCCCTGCTTTTTGGAATGCACATTGGTGTCTGTTTTGCATGAATATTGATAAATTAACATTTAGAGCATGAATTTTTAGAATTCATTAAAAAAGAAGATCCTTATTTGGAGCAAAAATATTAGCAAATTTTTTGCTCAGTATTGATAATGGGTTAGTCCGCTACTTTTTTTTTTATTTGCTTCCTACAACGCGACCAAAAATTTGGCACCGAATAATATATTTTTACACATTTTTTTTTACAATTTATTAGTACTAATAGAAAATAAAAATACACAAACTTCTTAATCCTTCTTTTTTTCTGGCAGACCTGAATCCGCTTATTGAGAGTTATATGGTAGAGGGTCACAAAGTGGCGGGCTTCTCTACCCATCCGTGCCCACCAATCATGTGGCCATGCAAGGGGCTCACTTCCCAAAAACTTTTAGCTTATGTCTAATTTTTGCTCTACTCAAAGCATACCTTCCAATAGTCCCAATTATCATAAGAAAGTCTCAATTTTCTGGAAATATCCAGTTGGCATCATTGGCCAGTTGGGGAGATCCTCTGATCTTCCTTGACCAGCCCAGGGAGCAGTAAAGCCGATGGAGGTCTGTGCGCCTCTTAATACCCCTACCGATTTTTACACCTACAATATTCGGGGTATGTTCACATAAAGAATATAGCTGTACTACATGTATTTTTATTTTTTTTTAAATGTAAATTAAAAATATTTGTAATGTAAAATTATTTAAAAAAAATATTAGTTCTTAAAAAAAATTACCTTGGTTAGTGAAAAATGGCCACACAAAGGCGTGAGTACAGATAGCGACTGGCGTGAAGTGTGAAAAGAGGCTACAGAAACCTATTGAATGGTCTCATCATTAGGAGTGTACCATGGTTGTTATGGCGATAAGATAACATTTCAAACTTTGCACCGGAATCCTTTTGCATTCATAGCCCACCGACAGTCCAGCTGTTACATTTTAATATATCCCCATTAGACACCGTTTTTCCTGAAATGTCGTCTTTTTATCACATTGTGTAATCATTTATTTAAGCGCAGGAATAGTTTATTTATTTATTTCTTTTTTTTCTTTTAAATTTACCAGTTTGTGATAAATACTAAAAATGACGAAAATCAGAGTTAAATGGTAACTACCGGCAGCGCAGGAAAGACAGATTGCTTTTATTTATTTATAAATGATGTCAAACAGCAGCGTGAAACGCGTGTGGGCCTGGGGAAGATGAAAGCATTCATCTGATCAATTCAATTTACAACCTGCATTCATTGAAATGCAATTAAAAGACTACAGCATCGGCGGATAGAATTAGATTAATTAATGCCCTATCCAATCATGTACATCGGTATTCCAAGCGACATAAATTATCATTACGTTCCTCTACGCTGAAGTGCAATGTTTTATTTTTAGTGTCGCTAAGCCATTTGCTATACAGTGTCACATACCTAACAAGTCTCCTGAATAAGGAAGGCCAGTCCCTTTTTGGGGACCATAATTCCCATGTCTATTTTTCTTCTCCTGGTGTCTTTTTTTTTTTTTTAAGGAGCTCAGAATGTTTTGCGGGCATGAATGTATCACAAGGTCAAAAAGTCACAATAATATTTGTAGAATCAGTAAAATATGCAAAAATAACCTAAATTATCCAAATAAAATGTCCATAAATAATTCAAAGGGTCAGATAGCCACGTCTCTAAACAGACCCTCTGGAACAAGTATCCTTGATGGTTTGAAACGTTACCTTATATTCTGCCATACATATTTGCGCTTTCCACACAGTTACCCCTGGGGAAGGAAAGTCATCTTTAAGTCACGGCTACCAGTATTTCAAAGAAAATAAAATAAAATTTAGCGAATTGAGGGAGGAAACAGCCATTTCAGTCCCAAAGAGGGACTGCCACTTCGAATAAGGGATATTTGGGAGGTATACAAATCCCCATTGAGGAAGAAACACCCCTGAAGGTTGCAAATGTTGGCCGATTGTGTCTACCAAGGTTACTTGTTACACGATCTGGGGTTAAAATAGTTATTTTTTATTATTCTACATAAAAGAAGTAAACTCCTGGACAACATCCTTTTCAGACTGAGTTAAGAGGACGACAGTGTCTTGTATGTCTGGGAAAATATTGAGGGCTCATTTAGAAGCACCTCGCAGCAAACTGATACATCTGTGTGATTATTTTCTACCTAATTAGCAATCTGCACAGTGCAACCTTATGGGTATTTAGCGGGTTTCCAGCGAGATTTGCACGTTTGTTTTATGCAGGTTGTTTCTCGCTTGTTGGAAACTAACTGTGATCTTCGTCTCTGAGCACCTGCACAGAAATCAACTCATACGGATAATTCCTGCGCCTGTCCCTTTAACAACGACGGATCGCTCGCCACAGACCGCTGCCGGGATGGAAGTTCCAAGATTAACCCGTTAATAGCCAGTCTTCTCTTCCATTCTAGGGGCTCGCTACATGTAGAGGCTCGCAAAAATGCTCCTTACAATAGCTCTTATGGAAACTTTTCAGCAATAAATAAAAATATATGTTCCAAATGAAGCCACCTGTATTCAAGCAGGAATTTCAGCTGTATTATACCAATTGAGAAATGGAGTTAAATCAGGGCATTATATGAAAGAGTCAGCTGCAGAATGCATGAGAATCTGTCACTTCATCCTGCGGTTGGGGTAAAAACATAGAAACTTGAAGACAAGTTAATACTTACCAGAATACACTGAAAAGAACAGTTTATAGCCAAGCGTTTTAAAAATAATACATGTTGAGGAAAGGTAACAGCCACAAGGCTGTTGCTATGTTCTCTAATGCAAATGATCTGATCGTAAGAATAATCATTAGGCTTTTGAGCGACATTGATTGTTTTGGATTTTTTCTGTAAAAAAAGGGGTTATCACTTATGAAGTCACCCAGAAACCCACTGGAGGAAATGTCATCTTTCTGGAGATCAAACGCACACGTTGTGAAATTATTGTTTTCAAAGGTTCGTTTGTGTTTAGACATTCGATCTCCATCTAATGGTTTCATTAGCTTTTTGTCTAGATATAAAGCAGCTGCATGGTTTTGATCACTTGCCCAGTATTGACCAATGCCCCACGCTGATCCTGCACATTGAAGATTGAGCTGCCCCAACGTTAAGATAAGGTGACCAATTTCAACAAAATTTGCCAATTTCGTCATTTCATACTAATCTTCGAAAACGAGGAGGGACACTGAACGGAATGAATGAAAATGAAGCAGCTCGTAATTTTCATTAGCATTTTGTCGCCCTCATTCATTCTCTCATGCTCTTTCACACTCTCATTCACTCTCACCCTCTTTCTCTTTGCAGAAGTTCTGTAGGTAGGTATGTTGCAGAAGTTCAGTATGTATTGTGTGATCTTTAAGGGTCATTATTACTATAATGCACACATTCATTTTTTCACATGATTTTAACCACTGCCACTGGAGCTGTTTGATGGGGCTGTGCACTGTGTGGTGATGCGGTGTGGAGGTGACGCCCTGAGATGGAGTGGCGATTGACTCAGTGCAGGGTACAGATATTGTTGACTTGACCCTGAGATGAACTGGTAGAAATAGTGTTGACCCAGCCCTGAGATGGAGCAGTCATTGACTTAGCACTAGGTAGAGATATTGTTGACCCGGTCCTGGAGTAGAGTGGTCGTTGACTCAGCTCCAGGTAGAGGGTGTGTTGGCCCAGCCTTGAGATAGAGTGGTCGTTGACTAAGCACTGGGTAAAGTGATTATTGGCCTGGCACTAAAAGGGAGTGGTTGTTGACTCAACTCTGGGTAGAGGTTCTGTTGGCCCAGCTCTGAGATGGAGTGGCTGTTCAGCCCCTTAGAGATGGTAGTTATAGGCTAAACACAGATAGAGAAACATAACGTAAGCCTTTACTTGGAACTAAAAGTGCAGTTTGTCCTCTTCTTCCAGGAAAGGCGAAAAAATAAAACAATGAAATCGCTGGTCAGTGTATTAAAGCAGAATAGTAAATCCTCCTCTCTGCACTGCCAGCATTTCAGTATAAGCACCTGGAACGTGTAAAAGTTCCCTTTTACTATAAATTCCCCGTATATGTCCTATAAGATAGTTTCATGGCTAGAGGCTGTGTAAGTTAAACAGAAATGATTAGCAGTTTTGCCAGACAGTCCTGGTAGCTGCATTTTCTATTCTCCGTAACATTCTATAAATATGAAACCTTATTGCTCTGACTGTGTTTTATCCTTGAGCAATGACGACACAGATAGTTCCATAAAACTACGGCTCTTAACTATGTGGTTCGGTGATATAGAGGTTTAAGAAACCGTACTCGGCCGAAACGTAGTAACTGTCTGAAGCATGATAAAAAATGTAATCTTTGAGCAAAACATAAAATTTACAGGATCCTTTGAAGTTCGTCATTACTCAAGGGTGACTTTGCAGTACACTATTTTATTTTTATTTATTTATTTTATGAAAATTACTGCATTTGTGTGATAGGAAAATAATGAAATAAAATAGGTGTGGGGTGCAAAAAATGCAAAAAAACCCCAAAATAATTGTGGCAAGGTATTTTTTAGTACCCTGGGTAAACTATATTGCCTGTTACCCCTCCATATAGATAGCAACCTCATGGTGGTGCCAGCTCAATGTTCTAGGTAGCCACTTAATTTGTCTATATTGTAAGATTTGTTATTTTTTATTCACTTGTTTGTTATCTGCTAAAGAACATGCCTTATATTACCTTATTTTATCACTTCTTTGGTTTCTCTCTTTTTTCCTGTTCATCATATGAATGTTTGTTTGCCGCATCAGCTACTAAAGGCAACAGCTGAAAGTTCCATATCTATTTCAAGAACAATAGCTGTCAGTTCTTAGCCATCAGACTACCTGCCGCTGCCTTTCGCATGGAGCAAAACATGAAATCAATTGAGTCAATAGATATACAGACAAAAGAAATGTTTCGGCTGCAAACTTAATGCTTGGATAAATATTTGAACATAAGAACAACTGAATGAATGCATGGATGAATGAATGGGAAGGGGCTTTAGTAATAAAGAAGTCCTAAAGATATTTAGGAAAGCTCTTCCATTTATATGGGTAAAAACACGAGGGCAATATGCATTTAGCCATCAATAGACCCCAATGAACTGGACATCTGAGGCCTGTAGGAGATGACAACACCATGGAACAAAGTATTGTATACATTCCAGTTTCATGAATACAAAGTAAAATGAGTGGTTTTCCATGTTTGTAACCAAGCCGTCTATAATGGGCTCAAGAAGCACAAATTTATTCTGCAAATTTGATATCTATGGTATGGGTTTCACTAAACTGTTTTGCATGCCATATAATAATTCCTACCTAAGATTCTTGAATGTCCTTGGTGTTTGCATAGACGCCTATACTTTGCACATACTTTAGATTCATACAATTAAGAATCTTTAGGAAATGATGTCATTTTAACCTACTTTGTCATCACTGATTTCATTTTACTGTAACTTTGAGCCGTTCTAATGAAATATTTCTTGAACACTTTGCTCCTCTTAAATTCTAATTAACAGGAAAAATAACGAATTGAAAAATATGATAACTCACCAATAAGAGAGTACGGAAACTGCTCAGATCTCCGAAGAACTCCTCCACGCTTACAGCTTTAGGATCGAAGGTGAAGTAGTCTCCTAAATTGTCGTAAAGCTTGTTCATGTTGTTGTGCATATTCGAAAGCTTTTCATATTGCTCCCGGGCACCCTTTGCAAAGGTGTAAGTAGCTGTTAAGGAAAACCTCTTCAAGATAGAACATCTATACAACCAAAGTGCTATGCGTCTTGTTCTAGGTAAACAATTGGAAGATGTTTTCTAGACTAAATGCAGTGAAAGGATTGTCTAGTCCGTTCTTAACACTTTTTGTATACAAACGATCCCATGAAGTGCTCAAAAACCATACAGATGGTTGATTGAGTAGCAATCTATTTATTGAGCTATTGCTGTATGGTCTCCCGAAATGGAATTGATACAATCTAATGCAAACAAAGATTAAAAAGGCTTACAACAAATGTTATGCTATGGTTAGTATTTCAAACAATAAAATCTTTTCTTGCTGTTGTAGTGTGTTGGAGAGGACCAAGCTCAACATATTAATAAGGTGGCACCACGGAAAAAGCAGTGAACAAAACAATGGACATCTTCAAAATAGGATGATAACCCAATTTAGAATAAGGACTACAAGCACTGTAATGTAATGGAAAATGTGCAGAAAACGGAGATATGTAAGGACATATTAGCTCACAGACACATGTTCATAATGATCTCTTTTTCTATTGGTGTCAAGACCAGCAGATGCAATTTTCAGTTTTTGAACGATCTGTGGTCACACACAGGATTCCCTAGTCATTTTGGTTGGAAATTACGTATTGGAAGCCTAATATGAGGCATGGAAGGCACAGATCTCTCTGCCCACTAGATCAATAACAATGACAAGGAATTGGCCACTTTCTCTCTAGAAAGTTGCAGAATTCAAGAGTGAGGTAAAGAAGCCAATTTGAACCCATACAATGTCTTAGCATAGGATCAGCGCAGACCCAACTCATGAGAGACGTACCTTTGGGTCAACTCCTATGTTTTAATGCAAGTAAGGGTAAGTACGAGGGGGCATCGGTGGCACAACGTTGGGCTGGTCCTACATAGGATACTCCACTACTTAGATCCATATCTGCACTGTTACATAATATCATATATGTTGAACAAACCTAAGATTATTCATACTCAACCAAGAAATAAACAAAATATCCATTTTTAGACATAACAAAACTACTTATTTCTAGGTAACAATCCCATTGCGCGTATTATTAATTTTGAAAACTTCCTTGGCATACCGAACATATTTCTACAATTTAAACATGTTTTCTTGCACATGGCATGCAAATTATAGAATAATCTAATACACCAGATGGCATTCCCTTTTTTATTTTCCTCATATGGAAGTTTATGATTTCAGTCAAGATTTTGCATACAGAAAAGTTTTCACGAAGATTCTTTCTGTACTTAAAAAAAGAGATAAGAACACATCAAGGTTAATAATGGTGTTACGTTTTATTAGTAAAAAAAATAATGTGTTAAATAATTCCTACAATCGCATCTTCCCAGTGAAAACTGTACTGCAAAAGACACACAGTAGATCCTCTTTTTTTTTTATTGATGTCACCCTTTTCACTCCCTCCCCTTTATGAATTTATTTGACTCCCTGACTATACCTCAATGACCTCCTTTTTTTTACATCATGAATTGTTGGTGAATTTGTTGTGTTGGTGAATTTAAACTATACTGGAATGGAGAAAACCCAATATCCGGTTATCCCCGGGAGTATATGTACTCTTATATACTCTCATATACTCTTGGATCTTCCAACCTGAATGGCTCTATGTCTCGGAGTCCCATAACCTCCCATTAGAGACCCCACATCAACCTCTGGGATCATTAACATACTGTAATCTTTTTTCCTCTACCTAAAAAATTTTGATGTCATCAAGAGATGTCAGCAGTTGATCATCTTCAAACTGTAAATACCAATAAAGATGAAAGTTCAGTGATGGGGGAAGGGCTGGCCAGAGCCGGAATTGGTCATAGCTGGCTCCAGGAGGGCTCATGGTCGGCACTACCAGCTCACCATACCTGGAGAGCCACCTCGTGGCACTTAGCGTCATTGATTTGTTAGGTGAACACCTGGAAGCTGTAATACACTGAGAGCACGGCCCGCCATTTATTTTACAGTTTCGCAAGCCTTTGATCCACGAACTGGCCTGTGATCCCACAAACTACAAAAGAAGGAGCAGCAATACAAGACAGTGCCCCAAAATCATGACTGTCCCCAGTGAAATCTGGGACACTAGGGATATATTGATTTGACACAGGTAACAAGTATCCATATAAATAAAAAAAAGGCTGGATTACTTACAAAAGGATACGTCCAAACACCCAAAATGGGTACATATCCGAGTTCCAGAAGCCATACCATCAAGTTCTCTTTACATACAGAAAACATACGCCTTGCCTAGGGATGCATAGTATGTAAATTCAAGCCAACAGATTTGCAACATTGCCTGCCTAGCTTCAAGTCACTGCGAGAAAGCATAGTCCAAATAACAATAAAATGCCCGGATCGCAAGTAGGGCATAACCAATTGATATTCAATTTGCATACGTGGAAGCAGAATGCGAAAGCAACGTCTATGCTAATGCACCGAAATAGTCAAATTCTACAGTGCCTCGTAGGCTTTTGTATAGTGCTGAAAAGGTTCGATGACTTTACAGCTCGTACAATTAATGTTGCGGAAAGAATAATTAATCATGGCAAATGTCTAATAAAATTGACGTCTGAAACTCTCGCGAAAGCCCTTCTTCTCAAATTAGGAGATGAAAAGGCAAAAAGGATACGTATGAATATTGATGAATAACAAGGTTGCATCTTAAAGGTCTTGTGTTCCTTTCCTACATGCATAATATAGACTTCATCCTAACCTCATGAAAAATATTACAGCAAAGATGTTCTTATTAATCAGCTTAGCAGGTTTCAAAAGCTTCCAGCTCTTTTCTTTTTTTATGACAATAATCTTTATAATATTCCTGATCCCAGGAGCTTGATAAATCAGACTTTAAGGACTAAAATGATCTTGTCATTATCTACTTAATGTATGTTTTATGAACATCTTCTACGTACTTAAATGCACTTTTCTACTTTTGTCTACTTGTATCCAGTCATTACACAGAAGTCAAGAGCCAAGCTGCTGACAGCTGATGAGGACCACAGGCATGTCATGTTTGATCTTTTGGGCCACAATGTCCTCTTTGAGATCACTTATAGCGTCAAACATGGACCAGCAGGTGGGATTCACTTAAAAGGAACAGCTAACCGTAATCTCAATTCAGACTATAGCCTATCATAAAATGGAAAACTGTCCTGTATACCAATAAAAAATGCTTGCCCATGGCTTGTGTTGTAGAAATTATGGTTATGATTGTCATTTTGGGAGACTGAAAGGAATATTAGCACGTTTCGGGAATTGTGTAGACATTCAAGCAATTAGGGACACAATCAAAGAGAGGAGGAGGGCTATTAGGAGAAGAAAGGTCGAGCTGAAGTCAGTTTCCCAAGGGAGGTGGTGTAAAGTGGAAACACAAGAGGTCTTAGAACTAAGCTGGGGGGTACGCCAAGTGAGAGAGGAAAAGTTACTGGGGAAAGAAAACCCTGAAAGTCTGATCAGTGCCGTAGGGTGGGAACCAGGAGAGTGCAGTCCAACAGAGACCAACACTGTGAAGGAAACAAAGAATAGTGACCTTAAATAAATCAACGGTCAAGAGGGGTCTCAGTAGAGTGCCATGCAGAATCCAGATATATGTTCTATGTTGGATTGGAGAATGTTAGTCAGGTATACAAAAGCCATTGTTCTAATAAAAATCATTCATCCCAACTGCTCTACTCCTTGAGATTAGGATACCAACTTCAAAATACTAAACTCAGCGCAAATCACTGGCACCTATGTTCCGATTGGGCATTTCTTCTTGTTGGGTTACTTTCCTTTATCTGCCTTTATACATAATACACCAAAACAAGTGGATGACTATAACTCATCAGTGTATAGTATAATAAAATATATTTTTTTGCTTTAATATCAGTAAAAAGGTATGATCAGGCTAAAGCGATTTAGAAACAAAACATTCCATATTTTTTTCAGCATTTCATTACAGCTACATCGGAGTGTTCTGTACAGTACAGAGATAGCAGAGCAACATAATAGCACACACTGAGCCATTTTGGTGACTTTGTTGAGAACGTATAATCAGCCGTGCCATATTGATCTTACCATATGGCTGCAAACTAATAGCTGAAACACAGTGATTCTCTTACATATGTCTCGTGTAATTAAGCCAGTGATGTCGAGATAAAAGCGTGTTGGCTGGTTGTGGCGTGTCCATTATTAGTCATTCGTGCTGAATTTACTTGACTTTCAATTCAACCCATTTATTATGCACATTAATTCAGTGTGGAGGTAACAAGAGATGACATTTGTCTAGCTTTGTTTCCGTCGGGAGGAAGCTTGTCTTTCAATCCCAGGCTGCATAAAGTACAAACTGCTTATCAAGGTGAATATACAGTATGCTCTGCTAGTGACTTATAATTTGTTGCTTTTTTAAATAAGATTTTTTTTCCAAACTGGTTTCGATTTATTTTGTCAGAAAAGACGAAGAGCACATTTTTCAGATTTGATATACTGAACCGTCAGACAGGTGGCTCTCTGAGGGTCTTGTGCTGCCTTCAACTTACCAGAAACCCATAACATGAAATCCTGGCACCTAACACATGCTATTAAATGGTAGAGAAGAATAAACAAAAACCCACCAAAATTACAGAAGTACAAGCATTCCGTGACTTTGACTCCATCACAAAACAGACAACGTTTCGACCTTTCTAGGTCTTTCGCAAGAAGGGGTGAAACCTAAACGCCAATCAACCAACAACTGTACCTCATCAAATCCAAGACATGATACCTTTTCCCTATGAATAAAAAGCTAGACACGCTGACCATTACCATTAGACAATGTATCCCTATTCTGACCAAATTACTGTCCTTTCTTTGAATTGTATTAGAACTTCTGATTTCAAACAGTGCAATTCTTCCCAATTTGCCACCGCTCGTTCCCTCATTAGGTCTATTCCCCCCATAAACAGTTTCACGTTCAATTAAGCCCTGTCTTCTTTCCATAGTGTTATCTATTCCACGTCTATTTAACCTCTACAAATATACATTACGTTCACAAATATTCAGCTCTACAAAAAAAACCTCATCCTAAAAGTTAAGAAAAACGCAACTCGGGGTATAAAATCGAGCTGGTGGAATTTCAGAAGATGGTGTCCCAAGACTCTAAAACGCATGAATAAAGTAATGGACGATAACGCAGAAGAGTGCGAGCTCCGTGTTCTCGCAATTCGCAAAAAAAACCTAAAAACAAATCAGTTTGATCTTTCAGTCGACTTGCAGAATGAGCAGCAAGTGAGTAGAGGCAAAAAGGCTTCTAACAATCTGAATGCTTCACATTCTACTCAAAGAACCAAAAGAGACATTTCTGACAGTCCGTCCAGCTTTTAAGAAGCGTTCTGATTCTTATTCACAGAGGGATGTAGTTGCGTTGAGCGATTCCGCGCGTGGGATTTCAGACTTTTAAGGCTCTAGCCAGTACTTGTTGCTTTTCGTTTTCATCATTTCATATTTCAAATTGTTTTTTAATGCCTGTGATGTCAGTTTCAAAAAAGCGTTGATTTATTTTTGTGCGACCTGCGAAATTGCACCTTCACATAAATATTTTAAGACTCAAACACGACGACGAGCGATTTATTGCAGATCCGACAGAAAAAACGCTTGCAGGAAGGAGCCAGGTTCAGGATAGCCATATGCCTATCCCATGCAGGTTCTAAATTCCACTTCTACTGGGAGGCTGTTCCACTTATCTACTACTCTCAGCAATGTAAACGTCCTTACATATGGTCTTTGACCCTCTAGTTTTAGGTTATATCCGCTTGTTAAATGGTAACTCTTAGAAAAGTAGTGTAGGACCATTCATATTCATTGTGTGCTGTCGATGGTGTGTAATCGTTAAAGCCCTACATGGGATCCATTTGGAATCTTTTTTTGTAGGGTTTTATTGAAATATAAAAGAACCTCCTTACCCTGTGCCAATGCTTACCCTGGGCTAAAACGACTATAAACAATAACACATCGGAACTTGGGTCCCAAAGAGCAACACGTAGTAATTATGCTTTTATTACAGATATACTGCATGTAACTTACATGTATAGCACAAAAACTCCCCGCAGACCTTGTTTTCTCTGTGTAATTATTGTTCTTATTTCCCACGTTATGTATTCGTATTCAATTAGATCACTAAATTAGAATTTTCTCAGTTGAGTGAATTATACTATTTCTAGTTGGATTTGGAATCCCCTGTGTGCTCACACATTTGTTATATTAATATAGCATTATCATGTAAATCCACGCTCTGTTCATTGCCTTACACTCTACTTAAGTTCCATAGATAACAAGAAAGACAAATTAAAACACAAGGATGCCTTCCAATTTAAATATCCGAACATATTTTAATTTATAAAAAAAAATTGTTGGCTCCTGAATAAAATATGTAATTTTTTTCCAGTGGTCCAAGAAAGACTTCCAATTTGCCATACCTGGGGGGGGGGGACTAATTTACAAGAGACGAGTATAGGAATTTTATCACAGTTTAGTATTGACCATATAGAACTTTACATTATTTTTTTTCCTTTCGTATATTGATGAAATATTTACAAAACTAGTAAGACCCTAAAAAATATGATATTGGCTTATTTTTACTTTTTATTTATTTGATCTGATAAGGAAGCTATAACTATACTAAGGCAAAAAGGAGTAGTATAACATATTTTAATAATATATATGGCTAATAATAAAAATATATTTAAATATTAATATTCAAATATTTTTATATTTATGTAAAATACTAGATTTTAGTTTAAGATTTTGCAAGATAAGATGTAATATATTATAGCATCCACCGGTTTCTAATAAAAACCAGCATTGGAAGCTTGGATTCGTGTTGCACGATACCAAATAATATAATAGCTTTGTTTAAATAAGTTGTCATAAAAATAATAATGTAGGAAAAATAAATTAGCACATTAAATACATATGGATCTAAGTGATTTACTCAGAGGAATGAAAACAGTCTTCGGGCTTGTTAGTGAGAGTAACAAATAATTTGATAGTAAACTGCTGTGATCACAATCATTTATGCAAAATATGTATTTATGGAAGTGCCACGGGGTCCGGTATTTCTATGCAATGCAATGCCTACAATCTCCAAATTAATACCACTCAACAATAACATCTGTTTTTACTGATGAAAAAAAAAGTTATGTAAATGGCTGATTTTACACAAAAGAAATCTCCTAACATAATGTCTAACTGTAAAGATATAAGAAAACAGGCAGGGCTAAAAAATAGTTGCTTTTTATTACACCTCGATCATACGGTTGTCTAGTTTTCCACGAGAGCTTCGTAGGCATATATATATATATATATATATATATATATATATATATATATACATATACATGGTGATCCGTTTATATTCACAATAAAGAACAAATGTATTTTCCAATCAACACCTTAAATGTTACTTAATGAGTGATGGTGTCATGAAGAATAAAGTATCCTGGGCAATTTATTAGCACTTATTAACAAAACAGAAAGATTAGCCAAGCTGAGAATGAAAATTGCTTAAGTGGCCTGCCTTCTGTTGAATCCCAGATGAGGAAGGTCTCAAATTCTTTCTTACATGTGTCATTTGGAAAGCATTGGGATTGGGTTGCACCAATTTACTTCATCAGCTATGAATAACAAGTACTGTGGGGTTTCATGTGAACCTGTGATCAGATCACCACACATGTGAGAGCTCTTCGGGATTAACCTGGAGTCTCCTAGTGAGGCTTTGTTTCTCCAAGACTCCAGGTCAGTGTCTTCTATCTCCAGGTATTCGGCCACCCCGTCATGTAGCTAGCCCCAACTCCCCACAAAGCCATTCTTCCATATGTAGGAGAGTTCTGGGTAGCCTACTCTGGGATGTTACCAGGTATGCAGATTAGTGGACAATCCAGATGAACCCTGAAGCCACAGTAAAGGATTTAGAGTTTACCCCCCAGCAAAGTGAAGGAAGATACTAACTAGGATTCATACAATGGGTTTGATTTTCTGCTCACTTCCTAATAACAGTTATTCTATCAATTTTATTACAGGTACGTCCAGTCTCTATATCCCTTGTGTTGTCAGTTTGATTGATGTGATTTACTGGCCAATCAGCTAACAACCAAAAGATTAAATACCGTATGCAGTGTCTATCACATCACGGATCTCTTAAACAATCAATGTACTTAAAAAAATATATTTATGTATACATATGTAATTGTATCTATCTATCTATCTATCTATCTATCTATCTATCTATCTATCTATCTATCTATCTATCTATCTACCTTTTAATGTTAAATAATAGTACTTAAAACAAAAAAACATGCGCATATGTGGGAGTCTCACTTTTTGACCCGATAAAGAGATTAAAAAATTTGTATTTTTTCATTTAGGCTCAAGAGCTGCGATATGTGTGATTCTGTTACAATTCTCTTTGTTATGTAGAGAAACATTTGGCAAAGTTCCACGAACAATTTTCAAAGGCGTGACCTTTAGGAGTCAGCAATTCTAAGACAGTGTTTATAACACGTAACTACTTCACCGAAACCGCGTTCTATTCTTCCTTTTTTTTATTTATTTAATCTCTTTTTCATAAAGCAAAAGTCCTTTCAGGTGCAGATCCAATTCTGTATTCACACTTTTTTTTTTTCAAGAACGTATCTAATTAAAACCGAACCGAGTGAAGTTGCCCTTGAGGGCATATAGGGAGAAAGGAATCACAACATGGTCTAGCATTATGTGCGATTGAGAGAGATCAAAGTCAGCATTATGTAGAAGCTGAAAGAACGTATGTGGCTTTAGTGATTCTTAAAGCCAAATTGGAGAGATCACTAACTGTACGTTAAATATAGATAGGCCCTCCGTGTACCCATACATTCACAACTCTATAGCACGTAAAAGTCTCCAATAAAAAGTATTCAAGTGTATAAACCAATTCTAATTTTCTCTATAACCTCTTAAAGATATAGTTGTATTGGTCCAAGTGAGGATGGAGTCATGACCTTAGTATCGTCAACTTCGGCCCCATTCCCCAAATAAGACACATAGACAATGTATGTAATTAAAATTGCTTTATTGTTCGATTTTGGATAAATTTGGCCACGGTCAAAATCCCGGTATTATCCCCAACCGTGACACTCATTATCATATTTCTTAAACGTTATAAACCACAAATTCTTGGCTACAAGCCAACCATATAACACCGTATATCTATAGGGCCGGTAAGGGCGTAACAAACCACGTCACCTGTAGAGGCTGCCGGCGTCCAAAGCCCAGCAACCACACGTCACCCAACGTATCACCTGAGCAAGGCGCCCAGGGAGTGTTCTGCACTTCCGCCCTGAGGCATGTGCACCACGAGTACAACCATACCTTAGATAGTTGTCTCAAGCACCGAACCAGCCAACCACATATTAACAATGACCAAAATGTAAACACCAACCGCCACACAAGACGATATAACAAAAGAAAAAGAGGGAAGGGAGGGTGGGAATTTCGCCTACTTAAAAAACCTACAAGCTCATCTGTGAGCAGGTTCCCAAATTTATTTAGTTGATGACACCCAGTGCATTCCCCTTCTTCCTGTTCCTGAACATTCAGAGTGTGGGGGCAAAAGTTCACACAGGGGCCAAGCAGTCACAGAGGATGTATGTATCTAACCAATATTTTAACCCCTTGTTAGGTCATGGGGTGCTCCTCGTTCCTTCCCCGGTCATGGTGCCCCTACACCTATTTCTTGCTCCGGGGCTGGTCTTTAGTTGAAGATAATACCTTATTGGGGTAACATAGAAATGATGAACGTAACTTTGTGGCCTTCAGAGGTCTTTTTCTTCTTTAAGAAACTCATGAGGTCCCAAAGCTTTTGGGACTTATCTTTTTTTATGGTGGCGCCATAAAAAGGCATCACATTCAGCCATAACATAGTGATATAACCTATGGTTTAATCCACTACAAAGGGAATCACCAGTTTATAAAACTCAATGGATTGAATTGCCAGGACCGGACGCAGACTTGGCCACACTATCTGGCAAAACGGGCAATGGTGCCACACACAAACCTTACTGGCACTCGGGCAACACACAGCCACTGGCTGCCAGACTAAACAAGTGTAGCATGTGGCCCAAGGTCTCCAGCCAGTGGCACCATCCATGTATGTAATTTAGCTGCCATTGCCGTCAAACGCCAGGTCCAATTTTTCACCCTCAGCTTCAACACCTGACAAGATGAAGTGTTAGAAAAGCAGGTTTCTTGGGGTGTTGGAGGAAGGTTAAAGAAAACTATACTTGGATGTGGGGAGATTTCACTCAATGATAAACACACACACATTCTCTACTCCTGTATGTTTCAGTTGTCTAACTTTCTCAAACCCTACATTCTATAGTTCCCTAAAGTAAATAATTGTGTATGTATTCTGTAGATATATGTGAGTAGCCACCTTGACCTCCTACGTGGTTATTCCTCCACATCGACTTCTCCTCACTGTTGTTAGTTTGCTGGTGTCCTTTTGACTGAATGAGTTATGGGTTTTGTGCTTTGACAGCAGCAGCGACATCGACTTAAAAATTCATTTTTACAATGTTTTAGGCTGAAAGCTATTACCGTTAGTCCTTTCTGTTTTTACATTCACAGCAGTGATTTTCATGTATCCTAACCTAATCCACGTCTTCTCCTATTTTATTAGCGAAGAATAATCTTCCAAAGCATGTTTTATTTTGCTGATACCGGTATACTTTACCGCTAACACATTCCCAGCAAGTTGCAGGATATTATGAATCACAACGGTTAACATATATATTGTTAAGCTTGAGACTGGCTACGGAATAAATGACACATATCTCATTTCACTATATAATCTGAGCACGGAGGCGCTTTCTGACGTTCTACAGTAACAGGAGAAGCATCTTACGAGCTCTGTTAACAAGCGCAATGAATGATAATTAAAGAGATTGGATTCAAAAACTTGCAGGCGAGTCATGAGATCGATACGAAGATTTATGGACACCTCGTGTTAACTAAACACACACGCGAGAAACACGAATAACATTATTTAGGACCAGAATTTTTTACTTCTTAAGCAGGTATGGGCTTGCATCTTCTGACCCTGGGGTATGTAAAGCCAACTGCCAAATGCATGCATAATAACTAACACAGACACGTAGAATTGATGGCAGATAAGAACCTATTTGGCCCGTCTAGTCTGCCCGTTGGCTCGCCTTAGATTCAGAATAGCTTTATGTCTATCTCATGCATGTACAAATTCCATCACTATATTACCCTCCAACACTCCTGCTGGGAAGCTGTTCCATTTATCCACCACTATCTCAGTAAAGTTAAAAAAAAAAACACGTGGAGAATGCAGGTAACACACCTACTATAACACACACACTCACTAACACTGATTGCTGTTGGTTAACGGCCCACTGGCCATTTGCCCGGTGAGCCTGATGGCTAGTCCAGGCCTGCCCCTGTGTATGGACACTTTGCCTATACCTGCCCACATTTAGCGTACAGAATTTGCTTTTTTAAAATAAACCGTTGCACCAAAAATGTCAAATCAGTGAAAAATGAACTAAACTGCAGATTTACTAAAAATAGGATTTTTTTTTCAGGTACAGCGGAACACTGGAGCGCCTTAAAAAAAACAAACTCCCTTGTTTTAAGAAAGTAGAATAGACAGTGATGAGGTTACCCGTGTCGCAGAAAACATTTGTACAACACGGCTATGATTTATTTCTTTTGCTACTCATTATTTCAGTGCATTTCACACATTCCCTTAGATTGTTTTTGTCAGCAAACTGGATTGCTTCTCTCCCGTGCCAGCCAAACTGGAAATTTTTCATCATCTACAAGTATAACGCGCACTGGTGATTGCCATGTTTGCAAACTGCGCTCCTTGCATATGGCTGACTATATCTGGTTGTTAAAAACCAGTTCTCCTGAGGATGATTCTAACCTCGTCAGATCAACATCTCCAACAAAACAACCTCCCTGCTGATTAGCAACAATCAACGTTCAGTTCATACACATCTCTGAATATTTTACAAGCCACAGAGGTGTCATCTCACAGTACCATCTCTTACGCCTACTGCTAAAGACCTTCAAGTTGATTTCAAGGTTTTTTAAACATTTCAAACAGCATCCCGTGTCTATCTTGCTTGGATTTTTCCGAACCAGCAGGTAAGGCGCTTAGAGCTTTTAACTTTTACAAAGTTCTAGAATAAAAAGAATCCTAGATGTTTTATAGCAGGAGGGAGAGCGCTCGAAATCCGCAAGCGAGGCAAAATGTATTAAGTGTGAATCGAGCCTAAAATATAACTCGACTTTAACCATAATCTGATCATTGGTGTTGCTCACAAGAAGAGTTTAATTTTAAGATAAGGGTTTTATGTTGTTTAGTGTGTTCCTGTGTATGCTCGTTAAGGGCTTGGATAGACTGTACCATGGACAGTTTAGAAGAAGGTCTAGTAGGCAGTGTATTCAGCTTAGGCCTAGGGATGAGACTCCTTCTTACACCACTGTTCCATAGCCTGATAAAAGGGAGAATGCTGATCTACTCAACTGGCCCACTAACACTCTGGAGGACCATGCTAAATCCTCCAGACCAGCACAACCTCCATAGCTCACGGCTACCTAGCAGAGGCGGGATGTGACATCATGCTCAAGCGCATAGCAGTAAAGATGGCGCCAAGGGGGAAGCCGGTGCTGGAGATAGTTATGTCACTTCTGGATGGATGGAAACAAGTATGACCAGATGGACATTACTCTTAAATTGTAAGGTTTCCCTTAAAGATCCTCAATCGTTGATGGCCAGGTTCACTATGGTGAAAAATCTGCATTGACAGTAGAACAAAACCAGAAGAACCTCAAGATGCATCTCCCAGCACAACACAATTGGTATCTGTAGACATTTTTGTGTAATATTTATAACAATCTATTTTCTAATGTAGAGTTCTATGGGGTGTTCTGTGGATGGAAGGCATGATGATGATGATGGTTTGCCACCTCCAACATATGCTATACATTTGAAAGTTGGTGAGCATATTTAAGTTAATGTCTTCAGAAGAGATCATGTCTCTTAAATCATACATTGGAACTTAAATGACACAAAAATAAATCATTTGCATCCATTAAGAAAAGACGATTATATCTTACGGGACATGCTTTCTTATTATTTTCCATGCAAAATTTGTCCCACATCTCAAGTTTTAGCTATTATATCCGGTTTTATTCATTCAGTGACAGATCCTTGGACTTATTTGCTTAGTGAAATCATCTATTAGTAATACAAGAGAAAAGTCAAGTAATTATGGTTCAATAAAGCAAATGGGGAAAGGGGGCAATAATTTGATTAAACATATGATGCAAAATGTCAAAAAAAGTGACAGAACAAAATTCAAAGCCTTGCAAAAATGTCATTCTCTTTGCCCTTCAGAAATGACCCGCAGACCAATTTAATACTTTCTTTCCATAAATACAGAGACCCTTGTTTCCATTTCATGGCCAAGATGTAACTTACGAGATGCGATAATTTAGCCATGCATCAAACATGACATCTCGGACACATTAAACTTAATACTTCAATATTAAAAAAAGTCCATTTATCTTGGTGACGGCGGCTTCGGAGTCTCTAGTCTTTACGAAATCTACTCAGGGTTTTATCGATTTTGAAAAAAAAAGGAGCTGCAAGTGCCTATCAGGGACTTCCATGCATCAGATATTGCAATCACGTGATGCTACGGGGCTCAAACTAGGAATCAAGCTGACAGCCGGCTGTCCCCTGCTACATAATAACAAGTCTCTGAGCTCCATCTGGAAGGCACCGTCTACAGCAGGCACGACATTAAAAGCTCACACCGTAAGTGTGCAATCATGAGCATAAAGTATTTATTTTAAGGCTCTATTAAATTATATTCCCTGGCTGAATAAAAATGCATGTGGGTTTGGGAGCTGGTGCTTGGACGGTTGGAATGGAAATACAAATGGAAGACTAAATTGGCTTTAGTGTCCCATGTACAACAATACATTCCTTACCGTAAATAATGATACTAATGCCCATTTAAAACCAATATTGATTGATAGGAGGGGAATGAGCATTATAGCCTAAAACATTGTTATTAATGGATAAACCCCTTAGTACTTTTATATATCATCCTTCTATATCCAGTATTTGAAATGGATACTGAGAAGACTGGATACTGTACTGAGAGGGTGGTAGGTAAGTGGAACAGCCTCCCAGCTGAGAGAATTTAAACATACCTGTGACAGGCATACAGCTATCCTGAATCTAAGACAAGACAGAGCATTGATTAAGGTCTGAGTCTCTACAGGAGGAAAAATGGGCAGACTACATGGGCTTATGCCATCAGTCTATGTTTCAATATGAACTCACTGCATGCATCCCGTAAACTGTATTAATCCTATAGAAAGATTATTTACAAAGATATGTTTATTTACTATTTATTAAATTAGGACTTTATATTAAAGGAAAAAATACTAGAGCAATTATATGAGTCCAGTTATGAGCACTAGATCAGCATAATGTCTTCTAAAGTGTATGGTTGGAATACTCATTAATAGAAACAATAAAATACCAAATACTTATAACCATTTACAACGATAAAATAAGAATATTTTAATAACAAGAAACTTTGAAATGTATATTTGTACCCCAGCCATGGACTACTGCTTAGCTGGGCTTTTTATATAGTCGGAGTGCTAATGCCCTCAGGAGTTCACCCGGGAGTGCCTAATAAACAAACGTTTTCTCGGGAAATGCTCCACAGAATAAATTTGCTGCACTTTATCATTTTTTCAGGAACATTCAATCTATTTTTTATATTGTGCGAAAAGCTTCTTTTTTTTTTACCCTGAGTAATTCTCATAACTTAACCTTCTATGCAAAAGATACCTGGTGTCATCGAACAAAGAAAATCACTGCATATATATATATATATATATATATATATATATATATATATATATATATAAAGCAGCCAAAAACACCAGAAGGGGCCCCTAGACAGGAATTAAAAAAAAAAAAAAAAAGGAACCCCTGCTCTTTAACTTTTATATTTAACTCAAAACCTAGGAAAATTGCAACAAATATATGTGCCGGGGCCTACAGCAGAACATCAACCTTTCCAGGGACGTAGGGCTGAGTAGCAAACCCATCAATAGGCATATCTGGGAACATCCAAGCTCTTCCATTCGGAATGCGGGTAGGCGTTCCCGCTGATGTCAGTGGGTGGTGCTATTGAAAGCTGTCTGTTTCTGGAAGGGAAGTGGGCGGGGAGTGGGGCGTGACCCAACACCACTCCTGTGACATGGATTTTCTTTGTGTGGACTCGGAGACCCGAAGAAGCAGCGCTTCACCCAGAGTTCCCGGGTATGCCAATAGAAGGGCAGCAGCTTCCTAAAAACGATGGAGATACTGGATAAAGGAAGTACATAATCTGTATAAAATCAATGCACTTAGTTGTCTAATTATGTTTTTTTAAATTCTAGAGTGAAGCACAACAGAAAAAAAACCCTCCTCAGGATCATTATGTTTACATTATGCGACTACTGCCATAAGGTTTGTGTTGAAAGGACATACTGTGGGAAAAAGATGGTGATTTTCTCCAAAGTTCATATAATGACATGAATAAGACAACATCCCATAGCGTTATAATTTGTTCCCAACCAAAGTGGAAAATGTCTGCTTCTGTGGGATTCAGAACAAAAAATGCAAAGAAGATTAAATGAGTTGGGGCTGCATGTGAAGGCTCAGGATCATGCAAGAGCCCAATGGTGTGGATTAATTACATAGGACTGATAATGGTGTCCAACATAAGATACAGCTGTATTGGAGAAATCATAGACCATTCTCAAAAACAAAGGGTATCACTAAAGAATGGAAATTCTGGTGTCACTAAAATGGAAATAAATATTTTAAGAACAGGTGGGCAGAAGTCCACAGACACAGCTAGAGGAAGAGACACACACATTGATTATATGGACTGGACTGGAAGAACGCATTGTAATGTTGTCTAAAAATTCACTTTACGCTGTGGAATTATTTTTTTAGATAGGTAAAAAATAGTTGGGCCACTCTGAATAATAGATGATTAGAAATAACACAAATACGTCACAAATAATTAATACTGACTGTGATGTACAAACATACCCTGTCCTCCTTAAATGTATAGGAATGAGGTCTCCAAGCACTGTCAATGTTTAGGTAACTCACATCATTATTTAAGATCTCAGTGACCTACTTTCATTCCCCAATTGATCAAGTTACTTTCATATAACATTAATTAACACAGTCCAGTGGTCCTATACTCCCAGGTTAGTTCTTGATCCAGATACATTTATTTGCCATTGTGCTACTTTTACGTGTCTCCAATCAAAATGGTATCCCAAGTTACCATTCAATATTCACGTAGAACTGCTTACCTTACAGATTGTAAAAAGCTCAGAAATAGGGGCTTACGAATTCAAAATGGATTTCAATGGGAAATTCTGACAATAGATCTTATCCCTCTTAAAGTATGTCTGCTGATTGGACCTATCCATTAGTTCCTAGGGTGATAAGAGTATCTGGGAACTTTCTGGGTATAACCAGGAGTCTCAGGGAGTAGCCCTGCTTACCAGGGTCTCCAAGTCACCTTTCTTTTTCTTTGGGTTGGGTAGTGATGTTTAGCCGTGCCCACTCCCTGCACATGTTCCATTCTACTCAAGACTGTATGGGGCTGTCCCTGCCCACACATGGTTAGCCCTGCCTACATGGCCAGCTAGCCACACCCCCTCAAAAAGCCACTCCCAGAAGAAAGCTCCAAATATGGTGATAACATCACTATTCAAACTTTGTACCTTTGTATGCATAGCCGCTGTTTTATCTACCCTCTCCTAATATAAAGAAGAACAGGTACCAGACCTACCTTAATTACAGCAGATCCAAAAACACGTATGCACAGAAGAGGTCAAGATGTCTATTATAGCAATTTTTTCCAATTAAGCCTGTTGATGTCCATTGTTATAAGCAGTTGCCGAGTGGAAATATGAACATTTCCAGCCAATAACAGCCTGCAGACCCATGAGATTGAGCATATAGGTTAGACTCACCAAGATAAACGGTAATTGATCAATCACAAGGGATCGGAGAATTCTACCGTTAACAAGATGTTTTACTCTAGAACCAAGTATTTTGGTCAGCGGATCCCATTTCATTTAACCCACCAGGGGCAGAAGAACCACACGTAATGATCTTTAATTATCACCTTGTGTGGTGCATCTGTCACTAGTGGGTTAAACTACATATAAACCTTTGACCGGAATACTTGGCTTCACCATGTAACATACACGTAAAACATCTGGAAGTATTTTTTTTTTCTTATCTGGGAAAATACTGCAAGAAATGACTTGACCTGGAGATTGTTCTTACATTTCCAAGAATATCGTCCTTTGGGAACAATCAGAAAGTGACATGGATAGAAACCATGCCCTGCCTTTCGGATTAACATGATAACAACTACTCTGGGATTCATATTTATGTTGAGTCAAACACTATTAAAGTTGTCATGTCAAAAATATGATATTAGGTCCAGAGAAATACAAGAAAAATCAATCAGTGGAGAGCTTAGAATTGTTATAAAAAATGAAAAATGTTTAAGTCAAAATCATAAAACTAAAACAGTATTTCCATAGGAAAAACAATATTAAAAAGAAAAAAAAATATCAAAAGGTGAACATGACTTAATAGCAAGCATATGGTTTTTGTAGGCCAACAGCACATAAAAAATAAAAAAGACTGCAGACATTTTATGCTTTGCTTAAAATTTCACAAAAATAATTGTGTTTAACTATAATTTGAAACCCACTTAAAAAAAAAGAAGTGTGATGTCATATAAAGAAGAAAACAAAACATATTTATGTAAATTAATATATTAATTGTGTTATCATCACAGCAGCAAAAAAAACCCATAGATTAAATAAAAAATGTAAATCTAATTATTAGTCAAGAAAAAAATATAGACTTCAATATTTTCTTCACTAGCTTTACTGCAAGATCATACCAGCCAACAGTCTCGATTTTTTGTACACTGCCTGGTTAGCAGGCTTCATGATGGGCAGGGTTAGCCACCAGAGGGTGCGGGACTAGCTGTCACGTCCTTCCCAGGCTGCGGAGCTGCATATCTCGCTCTTGTTTCAATTTCCCTTTTTTTGGTACAATCCATTCCTGGATTTCCTTTTGCTCTGTTCTGATCTTCCATTCCTTGCTTCTGCTTCAGCTCTGTTTCCTTTATAAGGTGTGCTCCACCCGTGTGTTCTGTTTGTCTCAGTCTGCAGTCTAAGGTATGGCTCAGTGCTATGTGTTTGGATTACATGTTTGGTTTACATGTTTGGTTTGTTTTGTACCTCTGTCAGCAGGATTAGCGTTAGGACCCACCGTCATTGGAGTACTTTGGCGTAGTGGTGGGCTAAGCATACTATGGCCATAAGATGTGACGGAATCTCCAATAGTTATCATACAGTCTGTCCTGTATCCCCGGCAGCGGGGTGTCCTGTCCTGTATCCCCGGCAGTGGTGTGTCCTGTCTTGTTCCCTGTTGTGCCCTGTGTTATGTATATCTTGTCTGGTTATGTTTATCCCTTGTCTTGTTCACTGTTGTGCTCAGTAACATGTATATTTTGTCTGGTTATGTTTTGTGCTTGGTCTCCCTGTCCCTTGCTTGTTATGTGTCTGCTATATTTCTCTGCTTAGCTTCCATACTCCCAGCCTGCAGCAGCCTGCATATGAGTCTTGTGTGATGTCTCATGCCTGTTCTAGGGTGCCTGCAGGATTTGACTTTGTTCTGGACTACATCCGCTGCTATATCAGGGCACTGATGTTTGGCTGCACATCCCTAGGTGCTCAACACCTGGGTGAGTGTGGTCGCCCTGCAACCAGGCCCTGTTCAACTCCACTACTGCACCGTAACTCCTGCACACAATCTTTGGGCGCGCTGGGTCTTTTAGTCATCTGTTTGGACCCAGTCTGTGACACTAGCCACTTATGTTGGTAGGGCTTGTTCCAAACTAATGGGGCGTGGAGTGGGCTTTAGTACATAAATGCTGTTCCCGCGACCTGGAGATTTAGCGCCGTGACCTGGCCAAACCCAAAGAGATTCCGGGTATGGTGGGCAGTGGGGAACAGCGAGCATGGTGCAACGCTATACATTTATCTCTAGATATAGTTATCTAAAACCTTATAATTTGAAAATATCTATGTAAATCTGTTTTTTTCACCTTCTAAGCCAACAAAAGAAGCCTAATACACAACAGCTTGTGATTTATTACCATGGTCAGTTTCTGACTAATTACATTTAGTTAGTATTTGCATAGGGTATTTTTTCATATGGATGACTGAGTCCGTACTGAATTCTCGTTCTGCACTTTATGAAACAACCTTATGTAAAATCATTTATACCGTAACCTTTTTTGTGCTAATAACACAGATTGGGAATATGAACACGTATTTCCTATTCCCCGGTATTCATTTTTTTTTATTTTTTTTTTAGTTATTTGAAAAGTCGCAAAACACATTTTAATGTTCTTCTGAACAAATTGACTTCGTGAACGAATAACCAGACTTTGGGTGAGTTAATTGGTAGGAAACTAGTTCTCCAGTAACATAACTGCAGTATCTGCATAATTTCTTAAGAAATTCCATTATGCGTATGAATTAAACATATTAACGTGTTTGCTGTAACATATTTATGCTCAGTCTCATAAATAAACATGTTTTCATTTGGATATTTAAAAAATAAAATAAAAAATACAGCTAAATAACAAAAAAAAAAGTCTAGTGCGAAAATTATTTCGGAAAAATAAAGTTTAAATTGTAAAGGAGAAGAGAGAGACGGTGAGAGAAAGAATGAAAGAGCAGAGAGGGAATGAGAAAAGAAGGATATATTTAATATGTACAAAATGACAAAAAGTGTACAAAATGTCAGTGTATTATATATATATATATATATATATCAAGATATGGTCTTCGACATTAAGTTGGTGGTCGTCCTAGGGCAAGTATGAGCCAATAGGAAAATAATCTTCCCTATTGCTTTACCTAGATAGAGAATGATTAAAGAGGGGTTAAACTAAAAATGAAAATAAAAGTCTTAGATATAACTATATAGTCTTTCCAGTTCATGTTTACCAGGTGGCCATCATAAAAAAAAAATAGGTACTAAAGAGTTACGGAATATGTTTTCCTTTAGCGCCGCTCATCTGAGCTTGTGTAGAAAGTAAGGAAGGGTGCGATCTATAAACTAGGATGACAAATGATCTGGCGTCTCTAAAGAAGGGGTCAGCTGGCCATAAAATCCAACAACAAAGAGGGCAAAGGAAACGGAAGGGGAAGAAAGTGATTGCCCGGGAGTCTGCGGCCCCTGGAAAGGAAAAAAAAAGAATAAAGGGAAGGGTAAAGGGACATTTCGGATAGCGATGATTAATACATTGTGAAAGAGAAAAGTTCAACCTCTTGAACCTTGCAAAGCAAAGAATGAAGAAAAAGGCAGCCGTCCACAGCGGGGATACCTGCAGAGAATCAGTACTATCGCCTTAGGTTTAAACCTTTAAGAGATAAGGTGGGCGAGCGGAGCAAACAATGCAACCCGGCAGTCAGTTGGTTAAAGAGGGCACTCGGGTTTGTGACAGATAGCACCACGTATCTCTCTCATATATAATAATCTAAAACATCCTTCTTCTTTATTGTGCACAACTACTTCTAACACCATCAGCCAGCACTCAATCAATGACAAGAGCCAAGAGTTAAAAATAGTAGACCCAGAGTGACACTTTTCATGCAGCTATAAACACTCTTCTGGTATCATATACACAATTCTGAGTGTTATGTATAAACCTAAAGGAAAAGTCACAATTGCTAGTATATTTATGACAACATTCTAAATTAGAACACTGTGCCCCTCCAATAGGTAACACGCAGGACCGAGGCTTATTACCATCTACAGGCAATACAATCCGTTGCAACGATTTCACAAGCTCCACCAATTCATAGCCCCCTTCGCTTACATGTATAGGATATACGATAAGTAAAATCATTTGGAATGCCCTTTGTCAGAAAATGTTAATTCACTGGTAGCGATGCAAAGGTGATGTTGCCCTAAACCCTTCTGCGCTCCGTTCCACGCACAGGGAGCTGTTCTAGAACAGAAAGGGCACGGCAGATACTGTGAAACATTAACACTGCATCAAATGTCATCCATGAGACGTACCTTTCCGGGAGAACATCTCTGGGTATAAATTAGAAAAGGCTCAGAGCTATACAATGCGACTTGGTGGTTTTAATTGCATGCAGAATGTCTTTGCTGTAGGTTCCAAGGGAAATATACATTGCATATTGATGAGGCCTCTGGGACTGTTACTGACTTCCGAATGCCTTGTTTGTTGCAATCTGCTTGTCAAACTATTAAAAAAGTAAAATCCACACAGAATTCTCTGTTGCATAGAGTGACTTTACTGTTAATTAAATCAAAAAGGAAGCGGATCGGGAAGCGGAGGCTGAACGTTTTAGGTGTTGTAGGAAAACACAAATGAAGAGGACACTTGACATTAAATGATGCACTTGTGTTTCTTTTTTTTTAATGTTTTCTTAAATTATGCGCTTGCTTTGGTTTTATCCATTCCAAAGTACAAGTGTTTCCTTAGGGCATTACCTATTCAGTACCAAGAAGAACTAAAGTGGGATATAAATGTTGTTGGGGATGGTGTATGAATGACCTCTGGATTAAATCGCAGATAGTCGGGGGTCGCATTGTTTGATATTAACACCTTTAATTTATAACTACTCCAATTCTCCATGTGTAGTTTTCTTCTTTGTGCGCCATATCTGTGCTGAATCATGTGATGCCAGCGGCTGCTGATTGGTTGTTGCCATAGAAAGTTAAAAAAAGCACATGCGGTAAGGTTTATCCGCTTAACCATCTTGAGGGTGCAATTAATATTTTGTGTGAAAGAGCACACTTAAGTATGCATGGGATTGGCAGTAGGCCAACCTGGACATAAGACAAGACCAAGGCCCAAGAAGGGTTTGAGGTTTCACATCATCTAGAAAAAAAATGTCAGCATGAATTTGGCCAAATGACTCCTATCTGCAGCCAAATTCTGTGCGATTTTTGTTTAAAAGCATGAGATGAAACTCAGGTGTCTTGCTCTTTACCTTAATGATTGTTGCGGAGAAATGAATGTTATCGATTCACTGCGACCATCTGCGCATCTCCTTACTTTACCCAAGAGTAGGTCTGCAGAGTCCTAACACGCAAGTCCTTATGATAAAAACAGGAATGCAGGACACGCACACACCAACCCTGTTTGCAAAAAAGGAGTAGAAGCCGGTTGGCTGTAGTAATGAATTCCCAATGTGGCAACTCTCTACTTAATCATGAAATAATCTAACGTTCCCTTCTGGAAGGCTAAATCGTCCCCCCATGCATTTCTTTGGTAGGGTTTGAAGGTACAGAGCAAGCGTAGCATCTGGAACGTACTGCAGGTAAACTCGCTTATTGACCTCCATGGGAACACATAGTTAACACGTTCTGCTCAGAACGTTATCTTGTTACTTAGAATTCTGATCACAAACACACAATCAAAATACCTATTAAAGCCACGAAACACAGTGGGATTTACTGTATTGGAGTGCGTATTGTTCATAAAAAGTCTTTTATCCATGTAGAAAAAGTGTAATTACAGAAACTGCATCCCAGACATAAAGATATCGAGCAATTTTTTCGAACATAGATGGAGAGACATAATTTAAAGGGTTCCTAAGAAACATTAAAGTGTTCTAAAACGGTACATGCAGTTTTTATTCCTTTGTGAGGCCTGGCATTCATTTTCAGCAAATAATGATATATATATATATATATATATATATATATATATAAATATATACATGTTTTGCACAAAGAGTTAAAGCTGAAGTTCAAATGTATGTAATCTATTTCAGGACTTGACACTACAGATGGATTCACCTGCGAGGTCCTCAAATCTGAGCAGGACCTGGTAGAGAAATGATGTGAGGCAACATCTCAGGCTGCCAAAAATCAGGGAACATGCAGCACAAGCGACCTTTAGTAAAACAAAATATAGCTTTTTGCTCTGCCCTATTAACAGCCGAGTCGGAACACACTGAATATTAGTACGGAGATCCACATACACATTGCTTGACTGATAAGCCCCGGTCATACGTCCTGTTAAAAGAACACTCCAGGCATCATATGCACGTTAATGCATATGATACCTGAGCGGCCCCTGTACGTGCATGGGGGATTCTGCAGTATCCCAAGGGCCGGCCCTACAATGGAGCCGAGTGGGGCAATTGCTCCAGGTGGCACTTTAGAAGTGGCAGCACTTTGCTGCCCCAAGCGCTTTTTTTTTTTTTGAAGCGAAGGAGAGAGAGGGGCGCCGGGTGGTTTTCGCTTACCCGCTCGGCACCCCTCTCCTCTGCGAGCCCTCTAGCTCGGTCTCGGTGCCGGCTTGTAATACTGAGCGCCGGAAGTGACGTCAATTTCTGGCGCTCTGCGTAACAAGCCGGCACCGTGGCAGAGCAGGGAGACTCGCCGCAGGACTGTTTAAAGGTAAGTACGGGGGGGGGTAGATAATGGCATCGGCAAAGTTTAAAATGCCGCCTGCCGACGCCGGGGAGGGCGGCATTTTAAACTTCGCCCCAGGCGGCATTAAGTCTTGGGCTGGCCCTGAGTATCCCCCTATAAACATTTGCCTTTTTCCCTCACCTCCAGCCATGCAGGAGAAGCTTACCGCCAGGCTGCGCAGCAAACATTATTGAGGATCAAATGAAATACAACCCCATGTGGTTTAAGCAGCCAATCAGTGCGTATTTACATTTTTTATATTACTTTTAAAAAATACATATTAAAGCACTCATATGGTAGTTTAACCCTTTCACGACAAGGACCGTACATGTACGGGCTCACAACACATTGTCATTAATGGGTTAAAAGAGAACTTGTGGTCCGTAAGGTGTTGATTTGCATTCTTCTTTGGTGAGGCTGTTAGGGATATTAAACCGTCCCTGTAATAAAATACTGGTGATTTATAAAAAATAGGTAAACTTTACTAATAATGATTCATAACGAAGACTTAAAATGTCGTCTCGTGCGATATACCCTTGACATACTTCTTTGACCAAATTGTTTTTCACCGTTGTGTTTATTGATGAAATTAAGATGTATTGGCATGTCCATCGTTTGAGTATTACTGTAAGTATTTTCCAATAATAATAATGCTTTCACTTCTTCATTTGCCCGTCATATACAGTATGCTGGGGACTTTAATACAACTTTCTCCAGACTGGGGTAATTCTGATTAGGAAGTCAATATGCAAAATATGCAAAACTCAGCAAGAAAAAGAATGCGAACACTCACAGTTTGTCTTTACGCTGCATTTCATTGACATGGGCGATAGATACAGCTCTGAGTGTGGCTACCCCTGTAACAACTACGGTTTGATGTAAAAGTGTTCCTCGTAAATATTTGAATGTTTAATAATAAATTAGTGGAGGTTGCGGACTATTTGTGTTACAGAATCTTATTCGGTTCACACAGGACGAGTAAGGCATTGAATCGCGGCCGGTGACACCACCTCGCTAATGTAACAAGAGCTGTAAAAATATTAATTTGCAACTCAATTGACTCGACGTAGTTTACTGGGGTATGTCAACAACACCTGTTTGCACTGAAACGGGTAAAACCGTGAATGTGAAACATCTCTGCGTTCAGATTAGTCAAATCTTGGCTACACTTTGCTTTTAGAGACCGAGAGCCCTTGATGTTTTGTTTTTTGTTCCATTGTATGAACTGATTTGTGATGCAGACATGTTTTGGCAGCCCTTACGGGGTCTATTCACTAAGGGGAGAGCTGTCAAGAGTTGTGGTTTCAACTCCTTGACTTCATGAAGGGCCAACCCCAATAAGCTTCTACTGCAGGAACAGCTTGGCTGGCCCTGTATAATGTAGAGTTAAATCATTGAGATGTCCTCAAAGTCTCCTTACATGTTATGTTTACCATTATTCAGGGCCAGCTCCGATCTGCACGCTGTAGAAACTTGCCAGCGTTGGCCCTTCTTAATGAATAGAGAAGCGAGGGATTTGAATGCTCAAGTCTCCTGCACATTCTCCTGTTAATTCTCCCTTTAGTGAATAAACCGAAATGTACAGATTACGTTTCCTACTGGCCTGTATTTCCAATATGGTACTAATGTCACGTTTTTGTTTGACCGTGTCCAAGAAAGTCAACAGACTCTATAGGTAAGGAAGGACAAGTAAATAATGGGAGAAGTAGATAGGGAATAAATTGCAATGGGTCAACGAAGGGTCATTATGGCTTTAATTTTCTTTTGCAGATGGTTAAGGCTGAGGTTGTTTGGTACATCTGTAAAAAATGCCGACATTAACACTGACAAATTCCATGAGGGTTCCTAGGAACGGGGTGTTAAAGATAAGAACAGACAGATCCTTTTCTAAAGCAGTCTGCTTGATAAATGCAACTCTAAGTATGAAACATGGTACGTCACAATCAGTTACAGATTTTCGATCAAGGATGGGTCTGAAACGTGAAATAAATTGATTCTGGACATATTTCCTACAGCCGGTTATTCTCCTGAGTAAATCTCCTTTTACTTCATTGGCTTACAAATTGGTTCATCCCTGCACTAGATAAACTAATACAGTCATAGATTCAAGTCAATCCTTGTTTGCCGAGGGGTTAGTTGGGTTAAAATGTTAGACTGATTTACATTTTTCTTTCCTTATTCTCTATTCCAAAGATTTTTTTTTACATGTCAGAACCAAGCACTACGGAAGCGTCAAACTTTGAACTGGAGAAATATTATATTGTTTTTATTTATTTTTTATATGTACCTTGAATTTATATACTGTCTATGCAGTATGCTGCATCAGAACAGACACAACAAATATATATTTTACTATTTTTTTCATTTATTGTTTTACTATTTTTAGTAAAAAATATTATCATTTCAGCATTATTGGTATGTATATATTCATGGAGTCTAAATCTGATGTACAACTTGTAGATATCATATTAGCATAAAAAAATACTGTCATTAACACGTTAGTAGAAACTGATACTAGGACCAGCAGTCAATGCAGTGTGGGACAAGTCAGTAGGAAAAGGTCTTCTATTATTCTGTAATGATTATAAAGGCTTGAGGACCTCACAAAATGTGGTATCTCGGTTCTATACGAAGATGAGTCTCTTTATAGGTATGCTTAGGTGAAGATGATGTAGGATCCATGCTAGGTCCAAGTTCTGCAAGGTGTTGGCAACGGAAGACATGGTGACACTTAAGGCTGCATCACTAAAAGAGGACTCTACATTTGCTTTTTTGTTTCCAGCAATTAAAACTTAATAAACAATGACAAAGAATATGGAATGTTTTGGTGATATTCTGGTTCCAACCCACTGCTCTATAAGTAGATGTTAAAAAAAAACATAATGAAGGCAAATGAGAAAGTTGAGCAACATTTACTGTACTTGAAGATCTCATTGGAATTCCCCAACAGAAGATCTATCACGGGTAAAACCAGGGCTCTTTAAAGATTCTGAATGCGTTTAGAGTCATATGGAATCGTCAATAATTGGCTACCGCTCGTTAATGTATACTACAAATCAACTGTAGGTAAGTTTAAACCAGAGCTTCCTAAGCATCTGGATCAATTGGTTTACACGGGGATGTTTCCACTGATCCACATCACTTAATGAGTTGACAGGAGACAGCAAATTAATAAACCGACCAATATATTTAGGTTCTCCCCGAGCGCCCTCCTTGCCGCTGATATCTATCGATCTGGACTTATTTCCAGCAGGCAGCTGACTACTCTCCATTCTTTTTATATATATATATATATATATATATATATATATATATACATATATTTATTTTTTTTAATCAGGAACTATTTAAATTTTAAGCAATCAGAGCTCTATCTTTGTGACTACCTCTTTAACCTTTTCAAATGAAAAGAGGGAAATACTTTATTAACCTCTTGAGTACTGAAAGAGGCTGTGTGACTGTCCTTAAAAAAAGGAAATCTACAAGGGCTTGGAAAAAAATAAGTATTATGATTATCATATTATCAATAGAGAATTATAACTAAAATATAATTTACATATAGTTGTGTTAATAAAATGTTTTACATCTCCTTCCATTCTCTTTTTTTTTCCTTTTTATGATTTTAGTTACTTTCTGATATTAATAATTAAGAAGGCATTTCAATCCCGCAAGGGACCGTTGTGTATATACAGTACACACGCAAAGCAATTGCTTTAACTAGATGTCAGGCAGGCCGATAAATACTAGAGTATTACCGGACTCACATACGTTTTCTTTAGTTGCTAATCTCTGTGTTAATTAGTGGTTTAAAGCCAACCTTATAAATTGCCATGTTGAACAGTAGCTAATTTCCAATAGATTTGTGTCTAATTCAAACGGTAACGCAGCTAAACGAGCAGCTAGGAAGCTGCATGCAAGCAATACAAACAAACAAGAGTCATAAGATAAGCGTAAAGTAGATTTCTTATTGTATATCTAGATGACCATTTTTACAAAGTCATCTAGAAAGCTAACAAGAGGCCCAAAATATGATCTCATTCAAATCAAGCAGAGCTACCAAAAGTCTGTAGTCCTGATCAGTGTCCCGATTCCAGGCAAAAGAGGGGGTGGCATTCCATTGGCCAAGCATATTGTGATGTCATGATACAAAATAGCACTGATTCACTAAAAGCCAAGTTGCCAGTCAAGTTAATGGGTCAACTTGGCATGTTCCATCTCAAAAAGTAATTTCAATATTCATTAACATTTGCGTTGCTTTCAAGTTAAGGTGACTCTGTTGGTCGCTCGTACAGACTTTTAAAACCGCATCGCTGCAACTTACCCGGCACATTGAGCGACCAACAGAGTCGCTCGTACAGGCTTTTAAAACCCCAATGCTGCAACTTACCCGGAAGATCCCACTGGTCTCCCTGTTCTATCAGTTAATAAATGATAGAACAGGGAGACCAGTGGGATCTGCTGGACAAGTTGCTTCATTAGGGGTTAACTTTTTAAAGTCTGTACGAGCGACTCTGTTGGTCTCTTGTACAGACTTTTAGGCTCCTGGTGCACTTGTTGCACCTTAAGGGGTTAAGGGGCCGTGCGAGTGAGCCTATTGGTCACTTGCACGGCCCTTTAACCTATGGATTTCCGCTCCTGGTATCTAACGCGACATCGAAGGGGTTAACGGGAGCGGAAATCCATAGGTTCGCTGTCAGGGGTTGATGCCAGAGGAGGTCCCTGTAGGCGGCCAATAGGCTCACTCGCACTGCCCTGTAACCCGTGACGGCGAACCTGCGTATTTCCACTTCCGTGAACTGCCGCGATGCCAAGGTAAGTTAGAAGGGGAAGGGACCGGGGAGAGTGGTAGACGAAGACGATCACGAAGATCTTCGTGGTGTGTGTCTTCGTCTTCGCCTACGTTTTACCGCCGCTGTCTTCTTTTCGTGTTCGTTTTCATGTTCGCCCGAAGACGAATGCACAAGTCTATTGGGAACTGAGTTAAACATGAGTTCACTTTTGCCACTTTAATTGTGATTTTTACTTTAAATGTGGCTGTTGATTTAAGCAAAAATTGGAAATGTGTGCTGGCATCACATATCCCCTGGTGAAGTGGCAGTAGATCAATGAAACTAGTAGGGTGGTTGTCAACATCTATTCTATACACTCTCCTACATCATCAAAGTGAAGGCCTAAATCTGAAGTAGAAGATACGCCTAGCTGAACATTATGTAGGAGCAGCTACAAGCCGGCCCCTTTGATCTCCCTCCGGGAGCTCACATACGAACTGGAACACATATTTACATACACTTTCTCACTTTCACACTTATGCTATACACATTCACACTAACACGAAAACTAACACTAACATACATACAAACAAATACTTGTCACACACAGTTACACAAACACATTCATGCAAACACACACAGACTTACACATACATTCATGCTAATGTGTACACACAAACACTTACACATATACATTCATGATAACAAATGTTCCGTCTGACACACACTTACACATACACATGTATGCTAAAACACACCTACACATGCACATTAATGCTACCATGCTACGGTTGTACATGCACTCTCACTCTAATATACATACATACTCACTCTCTCTCTCTCTCCTCACTCACCTAGCCAGCAGCTTTATTTCTAGCTGCTCTGGCCCAGGGTCCGCTTAGTTCCCCCCCTCCGTTAGTAGCCTTGTTGATATCAGACCTGCTCTTTGTGAGGATTCTTTTTAGGAATCTTTACAGCAGAAGTTTTATTGGGCACTGTTCTACTTTTTTATTACATGAATTGAGCTCCGTTGTTTTTTTTTATTAGAACATATAGGATACTGATTTAAGAAACTCAACTGGTATTCTTTTGTTTTGTATCACTTTTCGTGTTTAACCCTTTCAGCATCAGAAGTTTTGATTTTTGTAAAGGTTTGGGTTTTTGTAAAGTTTTGTGTGGAAGCTTCTTCTCTGTCTGGCAGCTGTTTTCGGGGTTTTTTTTTGGTGTTGATTTTCAACTCAACACCAAATGAGCTAAACACACAATGAAAGATAAACAAGATGTAAGTATGGGTATCCCCTGAGACACTTATTGACCAAAGGGGTGCTGGTGTTGACCTCCTTCTTCCTCGCCCCCTCTGTTAAGTTAGAGATACATTTTAGTGGGTCAGCATATTCAGAAAATAATATGTAGACAGCATGTGGTTTCAAATTCCCTACAATTCTAAAACCTTCTTGTAAGATTCCTTCAATGCTGACAGCTGTTTTGAAACAATTCTTCCTACTTGGCACAACAGTACTGTGTACAGGCTAATGAAATAGCCGACCATCCATAACATAGGATACAATCTCAAGAGATCCAAGCAGCGGCTTCTGATTCTGAGAATGAAACTGAGCTCTGCTATGGATGGTCAATCAACTATTGTGTTGTACAGTATATAGCTTCAATTTTTGTCACTAGGAAAAAGCATTGAAGATGGATGGCTGGCTTTGACCTTGTTATGAGCAAGTAAAAGTTGTTATGTATCGATTTCAATGCAGAGCAATTTTATCCATACATAACAGGTTCTCCTAGCGACATAACTGGGATATTATCTGTATTGATTTGTATGCATAACAATTTTTAAATACACGTTATATGAAGTAATAGGTTTTTTTTGCCATAAGCACTGCTCTATTCAACAGCAGAAATGAAAACAATTTAATGTCAATTTTAAGGAAAATACACTAACGTTATTGCCTGGCTCTGGGTTGGTAAATGATACAGAATGTTAATTTTTGATTTTACTAAAAAAAAACAGTCATGCCCAATTTTGTGTCTTGGCTCAATAAGGCAAACTGGGTTTCAGTCACTGATCTGTGACTTTAAGTTAAACAAGCCACATTTGCTCACTGCTTTCCTGACAGCTGCTTCCTCATTTCATTAAGGCTGCCTGTTTTAAACATAGAAACATAGGATTTGGCTGCAGATAAGAACCATTCAGCCCATTTAGTCTGCATTTTCTCCTGATGTAAAGACTTGTTGTAGAGTCGGGATAGCTGTATAAATATTCCATGCATGTTTAGCCCCTTTGCAACTGATGATGTACCAGGTACGTCATAAAAAGATGGTCCAACAGGACCCATGATGTACCTTGTACATCATTGGCTAAAATTGCTCCCATGTTGCCTCAACTGTGAGGTCCTGCTGTTGCTGAGAGCTCCATTACCCAAGTGTTCAGTCTACAGCAGATCCCCTGAGCTTCTGTCTAGTTAGTGTGGTGGGCGTACTTAGTGGGATAGAGTTTTAGGCAGATGTAGGGTTAAGTGGGGTTACAAAAAATATCAATCATATAGGAATATCGAGTGGTTTCCAAATCAGGGCAAGTTAACTATAATAACTAATTTTAATAACTATTTTTGGTATTTTCCCCCCATTTACTGTGAATAAATGCAAAGGAAAAAAAATCCCACTTTTTAAAATTATATTAAAAAATAATGTCTTTATTATGACTGTGGTTTAAAATAAGCCATCTTTTTTAGAAAAAAAAATATATAATTTGTGTGGGTTCACTAAGTGAGAAAGAGAGAAACAACGGTTAAGTGAAGACATAGCAAAAACATGACAATGGCTCTGATCCTGTATTGAAAAATAGCCCTGGTCTTTAATGGGTTAAACCCCCTCTATCACTTCAGCTGGGAGGCTTTTCCACTTATCCGCCACCCTCTCAGGAAAGTAAAACTTCCTCACATTACTTCTAAGTCTCTGATTCTCTAGTTTCAGATTATGACCTCTTGTTCTGACATTTCTTCTCCGGCGAAACAAACTTCCCTCCAGTACTTTGCTAAAATCCTCTTATGTATTTAAATGTTTCTATTACATCCACTCTCTCTCTCTCTTCGTTCCCCCAAGCTATACATATATATACATACATATATCACAGAGCCTAAAGACTTTTTTTTTATTATAAGGGTGGTATTATTAAAGAAAGGGACCGAATCTGGCCCTTTAGGAAATTAAACTTTAATGAGTTGATGAGGATTCAAGACATAAAGTTATATTTAAAATCTATTAAAAAAATATTGAAAGTAACCCAGAAATGACGAACATCTGGTATAGTTCAAGAAATACAACCAGAAAATGAGGGTAAAATGCAACGTTCATCTATTAATGTGCTTTCCTTTCAAGCAAATGAACAGACCCCTGTGTGCTGGGCATATACATGGACCGGTAGCTGAGTAATTATAAAATAAACACACGCACCTCCTCATTGTATTCATTCATTATACAACAACCATAATGGGCTGACGTATACATATTTTAGCTTCGCTAAATAGCTTTTCACTTTGGTTTCAGCAAACCATGTGCTACATTTTGCAAGTGTTGCGTTTTAGGAACAGGAAAGACACTTTGTTGAAGGCGCTAACAAAATAGCTCTGTGACTTTCCAGTTCCATCTTTTTTTAATCTAAACACAGTCGCAGGGGGTCATATTAAAGATCACACTAAACATGGCACCCAATTTGTTTCTTTAGTTGCACTTTTACTCTTAAAAGTAAATTGACTTGTGGGTAGTAGTGCCACACAAAGGAATGTATATATAAAAGAGAATGAGGAGGTGTCGGAATAAAATGTTCCTCTGAAATCAGTTGGGGTACCAGACATAGAAGTGATTATACAAGTCATTAACATCTGCTTTAAATATAGGGTGGGAACATAGCTACTTATATAGTTACAGTAACTTCTCCAGATTTAAAAAAATATATTTTATTTTTCCTGTTATATATTATTTTTTTTGCATTCATAAATGTAAAAACATGGATGCACTTTGAAATTAGTTTTTTGAGGTTAGCCTTTAATATTCTTTACATTTCAGCTAGTTCACTCAACCAGACGGTCAGAAGCTTAAATACAATGTAAGGAAGTTTTGCTTTACTGAGGTGGTAGTAGATAAGAGGAACAGCCTCCCAATAGAAGTGATAGAGATTCATACAGTGAAGGAATTGAATCTAAGACAAGACCAGGGATTGATTATGGTCTGAGTCTTTACATTAGGAAAAATGGCCTGAAAATACGGGACAAATGGTTCTATGTTTCTAACCAAATAGCAACCAAACAGAGCAGAAATAATAAGACCCCTACAGCTGGTGGATTTTATATTAAAATCACAACTCTTTTTTTTACGTGTATACCAAAGGGAAATCACGTTCTATAATTTCGACAATTTCCTAGTGGCATTTTCTCCTTCACACTATAAATTCACTATGCAATATTATAATGATAAAACATACTATTTTCCTTCAATGCATGCATTGATGTATGTCATATAGGAAACATGCACAAGGATATTCAACTTAATCCCAAGAAAATATATTATCAGATGACTTCTTGTAAAGAAGATGGAAGCAGATACAAATGGTTCTTTTCACTAAGATGTTGAGTGGTCAATCAAGGGTTAAATTGACTGATAAAACTCAACTGAGGTCGCCCTCCCTCGCATGTTTAAATTCACAAGACAAATTGCAAATTCACTAACCTGTACCTGCAACTTTACATTTTGCAAGTTACAGGCGAGGACATGTGAGTTTAATGTGAACTTGCAAAATATATGCCACCTCCAGCAAAAAACATAAAAATTATATTAAGGCGACACATTAATTGCACCCTCTAGTATTCTAAGCAAATTAAGTTTAGGAAATCTGTATCTGGGTTTATTTGATACATATCAGCCTGATGTCTACTGCAAAGCATATGAGTATTTGTTGTTTCTGAACTGTGCTACTGGATACAGGATTGCAAATTCAAGTCTATTTCTTGACCTAAAATTGGAAGTAAATAAATAAAAAGAAAATAAGGCACTTGCATTTCATGCTTCTTTCAACAGGTTGTCAGAAGACAGTTCTCAGTAAGACTCATCATTCATGATACAGCAAGTTCTGTTCTTCCATCTCCCCTGGCAAAAACTTCCCGTGTAAGAGGTGAAATTTCTAGTGCCGGTACATCTTAACGGGCATGTTCTTGCTTGAGTCCTTTTCCAAATCAGCTTTCAATGCTGATACACAAAGGTTCTATACCTGCATATTAAATCAAAGGCCAGACAAGATTCATGAAGGAATAATGTATGAAAAATAGTGAGACTCCAAGTTGTAGGGTTTATGACAGAATAACAAATCATGATGGTTTAAAGGCTAACAGGGTATTTTTATTTTTGTCACAGTCTGTATTTTTGGTAATAAATAACCCATTATTTTTATTTTTTAAGAGAGGAAAATGGCTTGGGCCTTGGTAACTGCGGTGTTAGGTTCCAGTGACAAAAAAGTAAAAGCAAAAAACATCTCCCGAAAAGCAATGTAGGTGCCTGTGGTTTATAAGAACCAAGAATTCTAAAGGAACATTATTAAAGATGTCTGCAATATGATGACCAAGGAGCGCATATACATGGGGAGAAAACAAAAACAACACCAATAGTGTAATATGTATACAAAATTAAAAATAAAAAAAGGGGTGTAAGATCCACTCACAAACTTGCTGAATAAATCAGGCTCATCAAGGTTCAGTAGTAGCAGAATTTAATATCTTCTAAAATCTATAAAAATAGAAAAAGACCACAAATGGTGCAGTATCTTAACTAATCTGAGTAGAGGAAGGTCTGGATACACTTACAGTTATTACAGGAACAACTAAATCATAGTGTGCAAAAGCGCAGGTGAACCAAAGTCCCGGATCCACTGTATGGGATACTCTCTCAGGATAATATCAACTCTCTCAACGCGTTTCGCCAGTACTATACTGGCTTCCTCAGGAGAAAATTCGATTTTCGCATGGATTTGTAGTCCAACAAATGAAAAGGTCCTGATTAGTTAAGATACTGCACCATTTTTATAGATTTTAGAAGATATTAAATTCTGCTACTACTGAACCTTGATGAGCCTGATTTATTCAGCAAGTTTAAGAGTGGATCTTACACCCCTTTTTTTATTTTTAATTTTGTATACATATTACACTATTGGTGTTGTTTTTGTTTTCTCCCCATGTATATGTGCTCCTTGGTCGTCATATTGTATTGTTGAGCATCTTGAGGAAGAGTGTTTTTTGGAGGCTGCTATCTTGAGGAGTATTCATTTATTTATTTATATTACTTTTTACACGTGAAATTTGGATTTTTGTCTTTGGTCTATACTTAAAGATGTCTGCACATAATATACCTCTGACATCAAAATATCCTATCGCCAGCTGGGTGGTTGGGGGGTAGTCAATGGCGCGGGGGGCAACGGACTCTACAGATGCTAAGCTACTCTTACAAATTAAGTACCAAACCAGAATCTGTTCTTTTTAGTGTATTCCATTGATTGGTTGCTTCAAGAGGCCAATCGTTGGCAAGAACCGTCAGGCTATGGAGGAGGAGGGAAGCTGCAGGGCTGCATTTTCTTATTGATGATATCAATACTATTGACAGTGTTGGCAGACGTAGTGCATGAAGTTTTAGTCACTCATTTTTAAATGCTGTGCAGAACTACGCTGACGCATCGCAATAATATATCTCAATGACCCTCAAACATGCGCGGCAAACATGGCATTGCAGTAGTATATCTCCAAAGTGGATTCACTGTTGCAGCAACACAAAAGGTTAATGCTGTGTATCTTGCGAAGGTAGAATTGTCATATTGCAGAATTTATCTTTCTTCTGCCAGATCATTAATATTATTTACAGCAGGGAGAAATGTGATTCATCAAGTGGGTATCTCTGTGAATAAACATGATGGTTTAATCAAGTATTCTGTGTCCTCGATGAATATTCATGTCTCTGAGCCCTGAACCCGCACACCTCATAGGAAGAGCTGTCAGCGTGCAAGACGCTAGCAGATAATGTAACAACTGATACAGAGCTCTGCGCTCTCGTGTGAAAATATCTACAAGGAAATAATTACAGAGGGAACGGCTCGGCCTGTTGTCCCGAATACCTGATATAATCATTAGATTTTATTTATTGCTTTCTAAATGGAACGGTGCAAGACAAATGCAAGATCAATGACCGCCTTCTGCGCACAGGACACGGTTCAGCATTGGCAAGGTGACCTACAATGTCGCGCTGCCACTTACAACTTAACAGGAATTCAGGAAATCTCCCCAAAAAATAACAAACTTAAGGTTCATACTTTAAGGTCGACTCCACACCTATTTTCATATTAAATGCACATTGGAGTCAGTTCCTTCTTTCAATAATCTCCAGAACAGCCATTCCATAAACAGTTAACTCTCACCAAACGCAGCCCAAATGGACAGACAGGCATTATAATAACCCTTACCCGATATCTCAATCCATTCAGTTCATATTTTTTTGTCTTTACGGAATTAGTCACATCTAACGTGTTACTAAAACATTACTTTACCCATTATTTGACAGGTTATTGATTTCTAATTAATTTGCAATCATTAAAATTACTCCGTCTCTGCTATGCAGCAAATTGCCTTTTGATAAGTTGCCGTTAGAAGCTAACATAGATACATAGAGCACTGTCAGGAGATGAAGATTATATTTCAGGCTTTATGCATAATTGATCGCCATACCGCAGATAACTTATTAAATTGCAGCTTTAAAGAGCTATGGAGCCGAATCTTGCTTCTTGTAGAAAAAAAAAATAAAGACTGAGCATTGTTTGCAAATAAACTTATCATTTTTCCTTGTCTATCTATGTAGTGTTCCTGAAATCGTGATAACAACAGGATTGTTCTGCTTTACGTGGCAGGAGCATCTTAAAAGAACAGCCTTATTATCAGTAGAATTCTCTGAATCAGTAGCATGTAACCTGAATTCACAAACGAGTTAAGTTTGACTTCAACTGGAGATCAAATAGCAAACTTTAGTTGGATTTTTCACGTTCTTCTTCTACCTCCCAGTTATTTTGTTTGTCTAGCAGAAACGCAAACAAATGGTTAATATGCATCTGCCTGAAAACATCATATTATGCACAAAATTATTTTTGTTCTGATTCTAGTATGAAAAAAAGTTTTTTCTCTGGATCTGCCTCCCCATTATGTTATCTCCCACCTTGTCTAAATTTGCTGTCTCTAGATGATTGGTTCAGGCAGCTTTTATAACGAGAAATGAGAGGGTTAAAAAGGGAAATTAGCTTTTTGTCACCCTCTATAAAAAAGAACAAGTATTAAATTAAGTTTAATATGTTAATTCTGAAAGCCCAAACAAGTACCCTTTACGTGTGCAGAGACATAAAAAAACAAACGGAGTATACCAGTGATAATTTAACCCTTTCAATGTCAACACAATCTTTATAGCATAGGTGGTTCCTCACGGCTTCTCGGTTTTAAATAATGCTGAAGGATTTAAAGACTTCAGTTGGCTGAGGTTTTAATTTAAATATCCAAAATGTGTCGGAGGGTAGCTTCAGCCAAAATGGACCTTTAAATTTCCCTTTGCCATTAAAAATGAAGAAATGGCTGGAATTGTTTAGATGACCAGGAGCCAATTGGCAGCCATACAAGTGGGTAGCACATTTCACGAGGCATATTAGCCAAATAGAGGCTGCTTTCAAACGAACGTGGCTCCAGGCCAGGCGACCAAACAATGCAGACAGTCAGTGGTTCACAATCTATACTCTCTCGACACCGTTACACTCAACCAGTAATGTGTGGCAACCAATGGCCAAAGGCACAAAAGATGGAGGGACCTATGGGGCCATCGTTAGTGAGACAGAACACATCTGCCAGATATAACAACAGCAAAGAAAGTAGTTTTACAACAGAAAATAAACAGACTGCTGCATAGCGCCGGTTTTATAGAGTCCTTTGGCCTGATTTCATTGAGCGGTGAAATGGAATTGGTTCTATATGATTAAAAATAATACTATAACAAAACACAATACATCGCACAGAAATTTAAATGTTTAAGGCTTGGTGTATAACGTCTGAAAAGTTCCTCTAGATTGTAAGCTTCTTTGAGCAGGGCCCGCCTCACCTGTAAGTCAAATTATTATGTTACATACTACTTGTTATCTCCTGTCCACCCATTGTACAGCGCTACGGAATTTGATGGCGCTATATAAAACAAATAATAATAATAATAATAAAAGTTCCATCATAGAATCCAAGAGTGTGCTCCTTCATATAGGACCATTTCACTCATTGCTATGGTGATTAGACCACTTGTTTTATACATAATGTTCCCTCGATTGGGGACAACAGGGCAATCATGTTAATTCCTATTGCTGCCATTGGTCTGGGGTCTGTCTGTAGGTTATTGCAATAACCTCCTCGCAAGAGGCGGGGAGGAACAGGGCCATTACAGAAAATTGGTGCAGTCTGTCCCAGAAGTGAGCAGGGTGGGAGACATGGCCACCTGCCGCCTTATCCACAAGAGCCCCCTTGTGATGATAGCATCGCGAGGAGCCAAAAGTGAGCGCCTCCACAAACGGCCCATGCGCCCCACTGTCCGCGAAAGCACGAAAACGGGACTGTTGGGAGGCATGATATTGGAGGACCTATACCTTTAATTTCTATACATTCACAGCAATGCTGGGAGTGATTAATGGTCCCCCCCTCTATGCCCCCCCCCCCCCCGGACTCCGTCACGCATTCACAGCAAGGAATATTCACCCTCTTCTCTGAGAAATGCCACAGCCTGTAAATCACAAGGTAGCATCAGCCACATGTAATTGCTGCAAAATGACTGCAGAAAGCAAACAGGGGCCTCCGTGACGCTTCATGCCTAATTTCAGTGTCTACGCACTCAATAAAAATAATGTTTGGATGCTAAAGCATAATACAGGCCGGAACAGGATGGCTGAACTGCACGTGAACCGAAGGCTTATGGTTTTCCGGCTGGCTTATATGCAATGATAAATAATGCATGGGGTGTGCATGACCCAGACATTAATACCTGCATGGCTGTCAAAAGTCACTTCTGTAGTTAGATAGCTCTTACTTCCAGCATCAAAGATGTCAGAATTTAATGTCATGCACACGGTTCTATTCAAATGTCATTTTGTGGTTTAGAAGCCTTGAAATTTGAATTACAATGGAGGCAAATATAGGCAAAGGAAAAAAGTCATATCAGTTAAATATCAAAAAACAGAATTATTTCTTTTATATGAAGAGACATTCAAGATATTTCAGATGTTAAAAAGGTATTATATATATATATATATATATATATATATATATATATATATATATATATATATAATACCACAGGTGGTTATGCATCAAAAGTGACTCAGATGCAAGTTTAAAAAGCGACTTTTTATATATGGAGGGACCTTCTATTATCTGCCATGGTGATAAAGATAACATTTGGTACCAAACCCATGCATTAGCTTGTATTAGTTGGATGTAGATCTTAGTATCTGCAATATAACTAATAGATTGGGGATTTTATCCCCTTAATGACAAAATGCATCGTTTTCAATGGGTTTTGGGACCGCCCATTGTCCTTAAGTGGTTATTAATTATTATTACTAGTATTATTATTAGTATTATCTTTTATATTATGTCTACGGGTTTAACAGCGTCTATCCGGTGAATAAAATGAATGCTATTCATTCCTGCGTGAGAACAATATAATGATGAGTGCGTTTTTTAATAATGTTGGCATTAACAATCAGGAAATCACTATAATAGATGGTTCCACCTCCTGTCCTGGGATGGAGTAACATGCAGTCATAGAGTGTGTTTTTGCCTCTAGAGTTAACAGCACCAGTCGCCAGGGTAGCTATTTATCAACATCACATGCAGCAGTAGGGATCCCCCAGCTCTGTCTCCGCGAGACAAAGTTATATGCCATGTTTAAATGAATCTGCACACTCCTTGTTTAATATGCCCTTCTGAGAATGTACCTGGGAACTTTCTAAATGTGCTACCTCATTTAACCCTATAATAGTCAAAAAAAAAACAAAGAGCCCGAATGGGTTGTAATGGCTAAGCAGGATGTGAAGACCAAAACCACTCTTCTACAGCAAGACAAATAATTATTGGAAGCATGATAATTTGTAACTGTTAAGATATTCTGCACCACGCACTCAATGAAATTCTATGTATATTTCACAATCTTTACTTTACCTTTATTTTGGCTAATTAAATATTATGTATATAACCAGAAACTCTCCAGGTGTGACACCGAGTCTCCAGGTGAAGCCCTGCTTCCCGGGCCCTCCGGGACAGTTTCTTTTTTCCATGGGCCAGGTTTGGCCACACCTATTTCCTGCCCACTTCCCTCCCATTTCCCACCCACTAAAGGTTTCTGTGACTAACCCCACCCCTCTGCACACCTATCCATGCCCCTTCATGAAACCAAAAGAGAGGGAGCTCTGGGTAATCTATCATGAATGTTCCCAGAAATGATTACGAAGTTCTGGGTAATTTAAGACAATTTTATATATACTTTATGAATATTCCTATATCATATAGTATTCTATGCAATTATATTATACTATTGCAGGTTTATGTATTCAGATGATGTATATGTGCCTGGATTGGTTAAAAAATTTCCACATTAAAAAATGACACTACCTGCAAAAGGAAAAACAGATGTGCAGGAATGGTGTAGCATACAATTAACACATACAATTAACAGTTACACTGCATTTTTACAACCTGTGAACAACATGTTAACTTTTGATGTAATATGCCCAGCGTGGTCTTCTTCAAGACATTCAAGAAGGGGCTCATTAGTGTGCTCCATTTAATGTATATGTATATATATATATATATATACGTATATCTTCTATCAACACGCACACTATCCTGTGTTACAATTTAAATTGCGATTGAAAGCCGTTAATCATGCTGTATAAATATTTAACTGGTGATAATGGCTGACGTGTAACGTTAAAAAGGATATAGTCATTTTATCAACAAACTTATCGTTCACGTTGTCTGTTTTGGGGAAATTCTTGATATCACTCTCCAGTCTCTTGATCTGGTGCTCCATGGCATCAATGCTGCTTTTCAGATTCTGCGCGGAAACTGAAAAAAGGAGAATAAATTTAATTTAAAAAAGTTAAAATAGAGAATGATATGATCTGCAATATGCATTGAGCTAAGAGAAACGAAGCGCATGTATGGATCAAGAGAAAATGATATCTTGGTCCTGTTACTCCTAACACAAACAATTTTTTTGTATAAGGTAGATGTATTATTTGCATTATTTGTCGTATTTCAATGGAAACATAAACTTTGTTACATTTAAACTTATTTAAAGTGACACGGATTGGATTAAGGTATGTACGCAAATAATAAACTATTAGCATTTCTGTCTTTGAAAGCATTTTTTTTCATACATGCCTAAAACTTTTGCACAGCACTGTATTTGTATACATCTGAAGACCATATGTTCGGCATGTAGAAGCATTTATAATGATTTCAAGGTCAAAACAAGGATTCCTTGTAATTAAAGAGTAACATCGCAAACGCAATTAGTATAATTATTATGTAATAACTTAATTATGTGTTGTAGTAAGATATTTTATAAATTTGTAAGGTTAAACAATCATTTATAACCTTTCCCACTCGAGATCATTAAGCGGTAATAACCCCTTATAATGTATCATAAACACCAAGCCTGGACACAGTACGATGGCGAGTTTGTCGCTGGCGGGAGGGCAAACATGTGGCAGGTAAGTTTTCTTTGTTATTAATTCTATATGTTTTATTATGTTTCAATACTTTCATGTCTTATTTTCTCTAGTTGTATTTTTGTAGACTTTTATGCGTATTTCTTAGTCTTGTTCTCCCTTATCGCAGGAGGCCCAAATGATCTACCTTCTTCCTGCATTGCTCAGGTAGATGTTAGATGTTTTCTCTTCTCAGTAGGCATGTGTAATTCTCCCAGTTGGAGAGGGATTCTTTTAGAGCCTTTTTTTGGACTTTTAGTTTTGTATCTTGCCAACAGCCTTGTCTGAATGATCTGAGACATTTCTACTTCTAAAGTCTGATTGGCAACATTCTAGAACACATAGTTTTAAACCGAAGGCAATATCTTTCATTGGACCAACACTGGAAAATATGTAGAGTAACATGAGCTTTAGGAACATCAGTGCTTTTTCTTTGTAGTCCCAATAAATGGTATCACTTCAGCTAAAGACTCCATCTTCTCTTGGACCAATACAGCTATATATTCATTTTCATCAACATTCCTGAAAAAAACACAGTAGCAACACTCAATACTGTCTACGGGCATTAGGAGGCACCCAAACTTGCTCAAACCTAACCTGCACTCTTTTCCCGATATTTGGTGGCGCTAACGGTGGCCGTACTTTGATATTTGGACTCCTTGGCATTGTATCTCTGCCACCTATTTCAAGTACAAGTAGCAAAGCCTAGCAGATGAGTACTTATACTTGTCAAGAGGTGAACTATCAGATTCCGCAGCCCTGTAGACAGGACAAGTAGTATATAACATAACAAGATGACATGCAGAAATAACAGGTAAACTTACAATCTAGATTACCTATCTACATCAATAACATAGTTATGAATTTCCATTTTATTAAGAACTTTTATTTCACGCACACCTTCGTTTCTTAAATGTATTGTAAATGTACAGTGCGTGGACTTCTGGTACCTAAGAGCTTTTTTTTATTTCATTTTTTGAATTTTAATTATGTTTTTAATTATTTATGTACTGTAAACCATGAATAATTTGATTTTGATGAAGATATTATAGTCAAAAGCCATGGGCTGAAATCTGGAAATAAGTATCGGTGCAATTATCCACCTGGAAATAGATGAAAATAGCACGTTTTCACCATGACTTTGGCACTTACAGGATGGTAATATGCCACTCGTCACAGGGCTATATTGCTTGCAGAAATTAAATGTTTGCAACTTCATGATATTATTAAAATAAAGTGAGAAAAATGAGAGTTCATGAGTAATTTATAAAGTAACAATCTCTAGAACCAATTACCGCATTGATAATTAAATATCACTTTTGGTGTTGGCTTTGAATCTCTTACTTCAAACCCTTAAGTATTCACTGTTAATGTTCTTCCTGTGTCTAATAATATATTAAATGTTTCTGCTCCTCTTAACTTAAAAACATCTCCTTTTCTAAAAAAAAATAAAAAAAAATCTGGCAGCAGATAAGAACCACTCAGTCCATCTTGTCTGTTGTAAAAACCTCAAAAGGCATTTGGTCCTTGGTCTTGTCTCATATTCAGGTCAGCCTTTGCCTGCCTTATACACTCTTAAATTCCCTCTGTATTAGCCTCTACCACCTCTGCCGGGACGCTGTTCCACATATCTACCCACCTCTCGGTACATTTAAAACTCCCTTACATCACATCAAAGCCTCTGACCGTTTGATGGATGCTCACTTTCCTTCTGCTGATCATAACCCATAATAATTATTATCATTTATTTATGAAGTCTCAATATACTCCTCCTAGCCTTGTAACTGGAGAAAAAAATCATTATCAACAAAACCAAAAATCGATCCACGAATAAAACTAGCATTTGATACCGCCTCATACGTAAATAAATTATTCTTCACTGAGGCAATTATTTGCATCGGAGACAGGATGGTTATATCTGAGAGGGGGTGTAAAGGTACTTAAAGAAAGTATTTAAGAAAAAAGGTAAAAGTACTTAAAGTGTCTACAGTAATAATAATAATATACCAAAGAACACTAACTGTAAATAAGTACGCACTGAAGTCATGCAGTCATACAAAAAACAATGCTGCAATGGAAAAAAAATGGCTCACAGGGGAAGGAGGTAAATATTGCGAAAATTATGGTGAAAAAATACCTGATGATAGAAGACTCTCCAAGAGTTAGTTGGACAAATAAGTAGTAGCTGACTGCATTCAGTTGATGGGGAACCTAAGTTGCTGCTGCAGTAGGGTAGACAAAGACTTATGAAGATGGTGAAGTAGGGTAGAGGAATGGATGAAAGGATTATAGAGTATGGGGGAGAAAGAGCTGATGAGATGATGGAGTAGGTGGTGGGACAGCTAAGGATCTGGTGGACTACAGTAGAGGAACACCTAAGGGGGTCAACAGGAAAGGGTGGTAAGCATCATTACTTTTGAATAGTACAAAATGCCACTTAGGATACACTTGAAGGAAAAAGTTATGGGGGGAAGGAGACGGAACATGTTAGAATAGTTTGGCCAGATCTTTTTATACACTTTAAATGTCCAAGTTGTTATATTTCAGAAGCGGTTGCAGCTGATAGAAATCATAAGGTGAAAAGAAAATATCATGCAGAAGTTTAACTTCTCACTACAGACAATGTGATCCCCTGCGGGACAGAAGAAGATAGATCAATGATTCCCACTGGACTTTTTTTCCCCTCCTTTTCCCTTAAAACTTGTCAGAGTGGGCGAGCTCCCCGTGACTTTTTGTCATTGATGATGAATGGGAAGGTTCATTTAACAGCTGGTTGTTTCAAAGAAATAGCAGAAAATGCTTTTGTATGTGTTTTGCTTCCAAACAGCTATAAAATAAATAAATAAATAAAAAGGTTTAGAAAGAAGTCTGAACTCTTACTATTCAGAGCTCGTGTTTTGGCATCTACCGGTTGTTATAAAGAGCTAAGTTCATAATATAAAGATAGCCCTGCTCTCACGTTTATAATATACTGGATACTGCTGTAGATTCACAAATGGTAACCTGTGATTGAAGCAGAATTTTCCGATACATTTTTTAATTACAGTAAGTAGTGGGACTGCTTCCAAGGAAGTTTCAGACGAGCTGGCCTGATGCATGTTGGGATCACCAAACCGTTGGCTCTTTTACCTTTATGATAATATGGATGCTTAGCATGTGAAATGCATGATTCCGAGCGCTTTGTCTTCACCGCTTACACGTGTATATTGTTACGTTTCCTTTTCCCGTTCACGCCTTTCATCCTCTTAATAACCTACGCATCGTACTTTGAATTCCCCCACATCTGTTATGTATAAAAGGAACATTTCTGCATTGCTATCCACTAATTCTGCTGTTCCAGAAAAGTTGTGATCCATAATGCAAATGTTAATTGCTTTACTGACAGCTGCATTCCCATGGCAAACAGCATCAGCTATTTTTATCCACGTGTATTCCTAATTTGTCCCTGGAAAATCACAAAAAGTGCTACTGTTTTATACAACGCTACAGATGGCATCGGGTCTTTAAGATCAATTTTATTTCATTTTTGCTCAAAGCAGTGACAGAATACCCAAGAGTAGGTCTGAACTTCTACAAGCTACTCAGACTATCTAATTGGCACCACTCTTGTTTGAGAAAAGGGATTGTGGGTAGGAAAATGCAAATGAGTTGCAAGCAAAGTAAAAAATAATTTATGTCTTTTTCATCCATTTCTGATAGATGCTTTTAAGCACGTTTATGATTCACAAACAGCGGTAGGATATATAACCCAATAACTAACGGGAAAGTTCACAAAATGCAGCTTTAGATTTTTAGGCTCACATCAGCCAAACTCAGTATAGATTTAAGAGATTTTTGAACATCAACTCACCTAAACCTGGTGAAGTGGGTATTGGATAGAGAGTTTTCAATAAACATGCTTGAATATTTTATTTGTTGCTATTATTTTTCTTTTATCTACTAGCTGAAAGGCTTGGTTTGCAAGAAACTCCCTGGTGGCCCCAGTTCAAGTCCAGCCTAATCGCCATGAGAGTTCTGACATGAGTGCTCACAGTTAATTAGACCCGTAACCTCACCAAAATGCACCTGGATCCTTCCTTTCATTTATTTTGTTTTGTTTGTTCGCTATTTGGTTTGTGCATGTGCGGCATTTGTGGATCGCACACACTGGAAATGCCATTGCGGAGCTGGCTCTTTGAAGACTTTGCTTTTTGGTGTTGACTTTTTGGCCGGCTGGCGAAGATGGAATTTTTATAAAGCCAAACACCACTTTTTTCTGCTTTTTTATGGCTGTTGCGTTTTTGTGCCTTTGCGTCATTGAATGTATTGATTATTTCATACATTGTTTGTATTGGCAATGCCATGGTACAGCAGGGTCCATGAGGACGCAATTTGTTTTGGTTGAAGAGCTGGGACAATCTTTTGATCACCACCTCATCTTAAAGATTTAAGTGGTTCCGCTCTTCAGAGGAGGACCAAGAAGACTGACTTCACCCACAGAGGGAAACGGCTGCATATCATGCGGGGTGATCCACTGTGGCCTTGGTATTACCTTTGTCTTCTTTTCATCACCGATGAAAAATAATTCTCTGCCTTTTTTTGGCCTATTCTGTCATCGAACAGAGTTCAAATTATGTAAATTATCTCAGCCTAATGAATAAATTCAGTTGGTCCAGTGATTGACTTAATAGAAGATGTAAAGTATTTTTTTGCCATTTGCTTTGAGCGCAAGAGATGGAATACTAGTATTTTTCAATGCTGTAGCAAATGTACGATTGAACCAATTTACAGAAGCAACATCGTCTATAAAAATGGGTGCATTTTCATCTTGTACTCATACAAGACGCTCTCTGGCTGCTATAGAACAACAACTCCTATGATGCGTAGATGGTCCTATGTCTCCTGGAGCAGACCAACATCTACTTCAATATACAATAGGCTAAACGTTCTTTAGTTGTGTGCGGTGTGAATTTACGTTGTTAAGTCCTGCTTTTCCGGTAGATAGACATCAAATTATTCTACTACCGATCCGATTCCCAGCTATATATCCTCTAACGCAGATGGGAGGCACAATTTCACCATTGATACTGAAGCTTCAGATAAATACATTGAAGTCAGTGGGACATACATTGATTTTTACACACAAAATGAAGATCATTGTATATACTTGTAGAAGCTACGCTGGGTATCACCTATTATTCTAAACACTTAAACATAACAAAAATCGGAAAAAAGCCTCTGTGATGAGTAATTTATGAAGTCAGTATCACTCTCACAATGCTTATACGGATTGTGAGTTACTGAGTATGATGAGAGTTTTTGCAAGTAGCCTTTGTACCGATGTGCAATGCGCATGTTCCTATTTGAATAAAGAAATGGAAAAACTAGAAGAGGAAAAAGTAAGATGAAGTGAAAGAGGTCAAATCCACCAATTCGTTACAAGCCTGTCTGGAGGTGGTCCATTCTTGGTGGTCTGTAGAATAATTTTCTCCTGCTCTCTATGCACTCTATGAAGGGGCATGTGGTGCAATAGGCCATGGTCACTGCTGCACCATCCATGCGCGGCCCTGGGGAGCATGGGAAGACATCTTCCTGCCCCACTTTGGACTTCCTGTTATGCCAATGTTTGCCAAAAGCCATGATTTTTCATGACTACACTGGAAAGGTATCTAATTCCTGAATGGCCGTAAACAATGCAACAGGAATTAGGTCAGTGAGGTGGGGTAGAGATGTTCCTATGAAATTATTTGGCGTCCGTCTCAGCCATGTACTTTAGCCTAACTCACCCTGTATATTTCTTGAACAGAAAAAGGGTAAATTGACAACAAAACATTAAAGTGTGACTTCACGCACCTTCAGAAAACATGTCACAGTTTCACTAAGCTGTTTGGCGAATCCAGCCAATTTCCATGGCTCAGTCTGCGCCGCTTGGTACTTTAGAACACATATTAAAAGCACAAAGGTCTTAGCGGAGGTCTTATCTTCACAAGGCAGAATCCTCTTCACAGAGGGATGGTAAAGGTCAATGGACAGAGTAAAGCAGCCAAGAATGTCTTTATCATTTTTTGAAAACAGTAAGGAGTCTTCAAGTCTTCAGAAATTAGTACTGGAATTTTGTACAGATTATATATATTTATTCTTACAAGTTCGGATACAAAATGATTTTTTTTTGGCTGCCAAAAAAATAGCAAACTATGGTATTCATTAAAATCTCGTCCTGCCAGAGCAGAATGGGAGAAAAAGAAGAAGGAGGAGCTATTTATTTATTTGCTGCACCAGTTACAGTATCCAGTTGAAGCTGTTTTGGCTGGTTAATGAGATCCAATGTCTTCCATGTTACTGGCCTACTGGCTGTCCTCCAACAGAGGTGCTTCTGCCCCAATGGATCAGCTGTCCTAGGCCAGAGAACACCGTTGCCGGTATGAATTTACATAGATAATGGCAACGGAAAACTAGCAATTGTCTTATCTAGTCTGCCATTTTTGAATCACCCTTTATGATTTATTTGGAACGGTAAGGTCTTGGTACTCCTATGGAAGGCCATAACTTCCATGGTAGCCTAAGGTGAAGGGTGCAATGACATGCGCCACCTTCCACATCCAAAAGCAGTTGTGGTGTTAGTGTGAATTGTGACCCTTGTGAACCTATGGTTCTGCTTCTATGACCTTAAACTTAGCTGCAAATGGATAGTAAATCAAGGGCGGGTGTTCCAGCTAATGGAAGTCCCCACTTTGGCTCTGGGCGTAAAAATGTAGCTAGTCTTCAGCGCCTACAAGTAATAAAAACAGTGACAGCGTCTTATTATTTCATAATCAGCCTGGAGATCACAGCTCATCTGTGTTTAGTCTTCGGAAAGAGGTTTCATATAAAATACCTTTACGAGCGAAGCTGAGTATAAAACTTTTCAGAAACACTTTACTCCTGATTCTAAACAACGTAGATGAAGTTGAAAGCTTTAGAACAAACTTATTGCTTTTTCATGTAAATGAGATGATGACAGACACCCATTTGGCAAAGGATTAGAGGTCTTTTACTTAACAACTAAAACACGGGCTTTTGATCTGTATAGGGCCCCTGTATGATTAATTAAAAGGCAAAAATATCAAATTGGTATTATTATTATTTGACAACACAGAAGCAAAACAACTAGCTGATGAAAGGGCAATTTATAAGGGAATAAAGTATTGGATCATTATGGTAACATAGTATTAATTTTTTAAAAGGGAAAATGAATCATTCAACTGGGAAAAACAATTCTGATTCATGTGCATGAATAAAATGTTTTATGTGGCAGAATTGTAATTGTAAAAAATGAGGTTTTATGGGAATGAGATACTGCAAATTAAATAAAGGACGGTGCAAGATATCTTATTATTTGCAATTTTTATGATGCCTGAAAAAAATTTCATATCCATCGCTCTGAGTGACAAGTCACAAAAGTTGAATTTATAATCAATAGACATTTCCTTTCGTGCTTTTTGGATAAAACTCGTTTGAGGCATGGTTTCTAAATTGCGTTTCGAATGGAAGTATAATGAAGCCCACATTGACTTAAGGAGTAGCTCGGCTAGTGCTACAGATCAGATGAACGGGATCAAGCCTGGTTTATGGAACTGGAGCACTCGCCAAAGCCAACATACATAATGTGGACACGGGTTTCCATGTTCGTGTACAATTAATTATTGTAGCAGCCATTGGATATATTGCCACATCACAATTGTGTACTTGTATGCAAATACTCACCTAATGTATCACAGCTGACTCTATTGTATTCCTTAGCTACTCAAAACTAGAAAACCCACCAAAAGAGGTGGAAATACATAAAACGGGGGAAAAGAAGAAAAAAAGCATATAGTGTAAACCTGTATTATTATGAAAAGAAATAAAATGTGCACACACAAACTATAAGGAGAAGGCTCATCAAATATATCCATTTATTTCTTCCATTTATCCATAAACCTCTCTTTTTTTGTCATTGTGCACAGACGCAAAAAAAAAAAAAAAAGGAAAACCACAGGAAACTTTGGCTCGACCCCCCCCCCCAATAAATGGTGACAAGAGCTCAAAAACCAAGGAAACCATAAAATAGATGTCCTCTGCTCCTCACGTCCAAGTCATAGCACTGTCGGAAGAGTGAAATACACTTGGTTAGACACGGCTTTGCACACTCCTGTTCTGAAAAGGTTACATTTAGACAGAATGTGTGAAATAGTCTACTGATTACCGGCCAATTAGTAACAAACGCTTATATTTTTGGTGTCAAACCGAACTGGTAAATGCTCTCCAGTTTCCCAGTACTTTGCTATATAGCAGTAGGGAAACCTAATGCCTCATCAACAAGCCCAGATGTCAATAGAATGTTCAGAGTGAAAGAGAACGTTCTACTAAAAGTATCGTACCTAGAATGCATCTTGGAACCGCTAGCTCAACGTGAAAAATATAATACTCCGTAATGAATGGCAAATTAATTTTAAAGGAATATCAAAGAACGTGATTAATAGGTAAACCTATTTATATAACAGAAGACTGAAATGTAACCAGAGTGCTTTCTATCACACAGCTGAATAGTGGCTCATTATGCCATCATTGGATTAACTATGTTAGGGCCATTAGACTGGGAAGCGTTTATTGATGGACCTCATTGTTCGCAGTTCATACATGGAATCATTTGCAGCCCTAATGACCGGCATACCCTTTTTAACCTTGATGGCTCTAAATTAGAGTAAGAGCTAATGATTTTGGTCTCTCTATTTCATAAGCTATTTAACAAAAGATCCTAAAAAAGGGAAAATGGAGTTTAACGCTGGATTTAACCCTTTTGAGGCATAAACGGTTGAAGGAACGAGTTGCTTCCTAGTAAATTATAGTATAATTGCCTCCTTTAATTGTTAATGGAACAATGAAGCCACATTTCCAAAAGTAACCTGAAATTAATTACATCTAATGATTGCTAGATGCAGGAATATCACTGATAAATTAGTAGTAAATGCTTTTTTTGTACCAAAAACATATTAATTTAGTAAATCAGATTTACTTTCTTCCTATTAAAAAAAATCTACTTTTTTTTACTATAGTTTATGGTACCCTTCATTGCTAAAGTTAATCATGTTTCCCTAATTTACTTATTAGCTTTTATAAAAAGTTCTGTATAATTATTCAAAAATATTTGCAGCGATAAATCAGGACAATTTAATTTATTCTTTGAGTTTTATATATAAAAAAAATATATATATATATATATCTTCGCCGTACATAGAATAAATTGTTTTTCATAAACCGAGATGTTATTTGCATTCATAGTTCTGGCTAAGGATATAAGCATTTTTGGTAGAAGGTAAAACAAAGCTTTTGATCTCCGTTGGGTTTATGCATAATTTATAACACATCAGAGATGTGTATTATTATTGAACAAAAATAAAACCGAACTTGTTGATCAAAGTGAAATTCATAAGTGATTAGGCCATTAGATCCTTACTAAGAGATTGTTTTAAAAGCAAATCATCCAAAGCGTAATCTAATTCAAAGTGGCTTATAGTTACTTTCTAATCAAATAGTTTAGGTGTACTGAAGGAAAGGTAAAGGAGTTTTAGAGGTTCCCCCAAGACACTTCAGAGAAAATCATTTTACGAGGCTGAAATGTAATAAATGCAGTGTCAGAATAGAACAAGTGTTGCTTTCCAGCTGTCGTACTACTGCACACTGCAACACCCTCAGCCAGAGCCTGGCTGAAAATGATTGGAGTTACAGTCCAATAAAAACAAATAAAATTGTTATATGGGAGAATCAGGTGTCAATAGTGACAATTAGCCCAGTCTGGGTTGGCAACAAATGCTTTTCAATGCTGACAAAGCCCCAATATCAACGCATGCTGAATGGTAGCCTGATCTGATGAACACAGATAGACCTTGTAGCGAGGGACTATATGGACTGGACTCATGGTATTCCTCCTTTTAATGGATTATTTGCATATCTAGGAGGCTGGGATTATGGATACATATAATGTAGTGCGTTCCATTGGACAGTCAGGAAGTTTGAGATTGAGTACATATGTTTGAACTTGGTCACTTCGCCTTAAATGTATTTTTTGCTTGCTATACTCTCTATGAAGGAAATGCCCACCACAAGCTGCAGGATACAATTAAATATAGCCAGCAGTGTTACTTAGGAACTCTTTGTGGTGGCTGTATGGTAATAGCTTTAGGGGATGATGAAGGCTGGACAATAAACACAAAGCATTGCATGTTAAGGATCTCTGTGGTTACAGATATTGCCCACATGGAATTATGGAGATAAAGACTTTGCCATGTTTATTCTGTGTCCTTTTCCAGTGGAAAACACACTGAAAGACGCCATGGTGAGTAAGTGTCTTTCCTACCAATCTTCTTGAGTTATCTTCCCAGAGATTTACATGAAAGATGGAGGATGGAGAGAAAGTTTATTTTGTTTTTGCTTTACTTATCTTTTGTAAGCCCAGCGTTGCATCATGCTTTCAGTGCGTTGTTCAAAGGGGACAGATGCTCCAAAAGGTAGAGCCACAGTAGATACCAGGTCCCCAATTTTCTACTGTTGCACTCACCACAGGGAATATACAGCCCCTTCCCTCCATGGCCAAAGCGAAGGGTCATCTTGTGTAGGGTCTCTCCTGACAGAGGGAGCCACTGATATCTCTAAGGGGAAATGGCAGCCAAAATGCACAGCCCACCAACCCCAGGGGAACTTTTTCTTTGTGTCATATCAGACCAAACCATGGTGGGCATTAAAAAATGCATATCCCTTCACCAATCATATATCAGGGCACATTTAATAAGAGAAAACTAAAAACATGCAAACATCAGGCTCCAAGGGCAGTTACCAACCTACGCAATGCTGCTAACAACCCCAGAAAAATCACAGAACATCGACTCACAAGACGTTCAGGCAAAACAAATTCATGCCTGAATCATGTGATCTTAGAGAAAAGTCTGAAGGACAGCTAGGAGGTCAACATCTTGAGTCACTTTACAGTTGGGGAGACCACAATACGTCCCCAAAAGGAGAAATGCATAGAAAGAGGTATGAGACTAGAGAGCATGTTTGCTGTAGGACAGTTATGTAAATATTGTGCTTTCTCAGCTGAACTAGTCCTGTATCTTTTTGTATGTATTTTGCACCTTTAGCAATCTCTTGGTCTCCCCAACTATAAATGTGAGCTCTGATGTGGACCACGTTGGTTAGAGGAGTGTGTTTTATTTTTAACTGGGGGTTTTTTTTTTTTTTTTTATTATTTTATTTTATTTTATTTTATTTTATTTTTTTTTTACTTTTTACATTTTTTATTTTATTTTAAAAGTGTTCTTTTGATTACATTCACACTGGAAATGCCCACAGTGGGTCTCCTCAGGAAGGGACCATGAAGATCCAGCTCTGCTGCAGGCCTTATGAGTGTACAGCCTGAGAAGTTGAAGGTTTAAAAGTCTCTTACAAGCAATTTGATTGCACCATTGACTTTCTTCACATCATTACTACGCACTGTATGCCAAAATGAATGTCTTTATTACCCTTACCCCAACTTGCTGAATAGAGTGCAGTCTTTTATGCTCCTCCTTTTAAAGTCAGCCCTTTAGAGTATCTTTCAATGATTGTTTTTCAGTGATCATATCGACATACATTTACTTTGCACACTCTTTATGTCCAATGCTTGCTGTTCTTTTGCCCACCACATACTTCCTGAATTTGTTACGTTTTTATCAAAGAAGAATAAACATGCAGTTTCATTTACTTACAACATAAATTATTCATGGAAATTATACACAAGGGTGTGTGGTACTTGAGATACTGAAGACAAAAAAAAGTTAAACATACTATTTTGTTGAGTTACAGAGAATAACTAAAAGTGGCAAACAGATCACCAGATCCGCAGTGCGTGTCAGACATCTGTGCTGTCTCAACTTGGTAGCAAAATTCTGAAAAGGTCAATTTGTGTCTGCATCCCCATAATTTATCCAAACCCGGTAATTATGTTTGGGTGATACTGACTATAGTCATGTGTAATGTACATCTGGAAATGTCATCAGCAGATTATTATTATTTGTTTTTCTTAAGGAGAACATGATCTTTAAATAAAATAGCGATGCACCAACGCAGATAGAGAACAGCACAAGAACATCTACTGTTGCCTGTCGTCATCCATGCTCATCACGTCGTCAGAGGGCACACGTGACGTTCCCCACTCACTCTGCTGACTAGCAGTAGGGAGTCCGAAACTACGGTAATTAAATGTTGGACAGGCTGGTGTGCCTCTCCATGCGCTGCCCAGCGCTCAATGCAGATGCGAGAGTGACTGACAAGCGATTTTCGCCTGCTACTTATAGGAACGTCACCATAACCAATGAACATGACAAGCAAGGTGATGCTATAAGGGTACTGGTGCGGCATCTGATTGATGTGTGTGTGTCAAGTTAACCTCCTGAATGCCAGGTGGCTTGGAAATGAAAACCCATCATTTGCCTGCAAATGGATAAGTAAATAAAGGTTAATAGAAATAAGCAAAGCTATCAATGTGATTTTAGAAGTTGGGACTAAAAAGTGACATATGTTTAGAGTAGCTGTCGTATTCCAACCTTTACTATTTCTTAACCCAAGTATGAGGAGCATTTTTCACCCTGGGGCAGCAGGGTTACAATTGGCCTCTCATGCATGAGACAGAACATTTCAAAGAAGCATTCCTCATGATTCATCAATCAAAATATTGTCAGCCTATCTTTAAAGTAGATGTGAGTCCTTAGCGTGATAGACCATTTAAATATGTGGCATATTTGCATGCATCTTTGGCTTTAGGGCCGCACTAGCGATGACAGGGCGGCCCTGGTACTTTAAGGCCAGCTGCTGCCTGATGACGTAAGGTCAGTTAATGGCGTGTTCTTTATGCTCATGTAGTGTTCCTCCCAGCATATCCAGACGTCCAGTACATCCAGCGCGTCCAGTGTGAGCCTGTTAGTCTTGGTCCATGCACTCGTCTTTTTGAAAGTACCTTACCATTTATGTTTCCATGGTCTACATATTTCTACCAAACACTGCTCTTTTTCCATCAACTCATCCCAATAAAGAAGCATGCAAGGCAATTGCTCCAAATATGTAATATTAACAACTATAGTGTTCGAATAGAATGTACTATTTTCTAAAATCAACTTGATTTTTAATAGCTTCTAGAACATTCATTTTGGTTTTGTTTAGAAGCTGCTCCCACTCACCAGGGACATACTCGAGAACCGTCGTATCGCTGCGAGTATTCCAACCCCCTACCATCAGTTTCAGGAGAACACACATCATTCAGTATAGACATGTATTTGATGTTAGGTTCAAGCAACATATTATGCAAGTGATAGATGTTTTGGATTGTTATGTTACTGAAACATTGAAGTAATCTATTTTGATCTATTATTCTTTCAGACAGGTAGAAAAGCCATCAAGTGGATTGCTGGATACATCAGACCTAAAGCACATCAAACATCACATTTCTACATGATACCATATGGCTCTTCAAATGTATTTTATCAAAATTTCTTGAGGTGTAACCGCTGGGGGAGGGAAAAATATTACTCGGGAGCTCACTAGACTTATTATTTAAGACTTTAATCAAGGACACACTTCAAAATTGCATCTTCCTTCAGAAATAGAACACAAACTTATAGAAGCGCCATCTCTAAATTGAACATTTATTCTCCTAGGGTGGATTCTATGAACTGAAGTGATGATTTGGAGTGGTTTATACTGAGATCTATAAAAGCCACTGCTGGCATTCATATAATACAATATATAATAATTTATAGCAGGGGTAGGAAGGCAGGGCTTCCTCCAGATGATGTTGGTTGATATTATCCATGGTCTTCGTTCAGCATTTCTATAAGGAGTGGTGGATAAGGATTATGAGCATTTCTATAAGGGGGTGGTGGATAAGGATTATGGATAAACAACAGATAATCAGCTTCCATTTGGCTACTCCCATGGGGGGGGGGTTTGTCTGGGTTCCCCTTGAGGGAACCCAGTATCGTATACTGGGCTTCTGCTGCCTCTTCGGAGCACAGAGCAGCACCAATGGAGCACGCACCTCGGGCTCCAAAAAAAAAAAAAAGTTGCAGATCAGATTTACCAATCCTGCTGAATCTGTAGTCATTATAATATAACCACTACAGTTGAATGATAATATAAATATGGCCCTGCTTGGTAGATCTTACAATGGAAAGAGTTGGTTTATATCCCTATAGAGTACCAGCATTCTTACCCTACTGAGCCTTGTCATCTTCGTAAAACACTGGTAAGAGATGCAGAGGCAATTAAATACACTTAATAAGACCATTGAATTTATTTCCATTATGCTACATCTCTGCATAGTTATATGTATAGCTTGCGTACAGTCCCGTCAATAACACATCTATATCTAGGTAACTTTCAACAAGCACTGGAGGACTAAGGACTGGCCACCTCTGATCTTAACCAGAAGGAAAGCGGCCAATATTTATTTTTTTTTTAGAGACAAATGCATTGTCCATATAATACTCAAGGGGTTATGGCCATTAACTCAGGTATGTCCCTGCTGAGTAAGTAATGAAGAGTTGATGAAAGAAAATAAAAAGTTGATAAAAAGCCAAACTAAGATGCAGTGACAGGGCAATATAGGAAGCCTCCTGTGTGTCTGTAGAGAGGTAGAGCCTGCCAGCCCCAGAGGGGGGCTCACAAATAGAGCTGTCGAGTAGATAAGGAATGGAGAGAAGGAAGACAATAGATCTGGATTACAGTGCAGAACGTTCAATGCACAGGTGAATGTGTTTGGCACAGTCTAATCAAATGGGTCTCTCGTGGCTGAACACAGCTGAAACCATATGAAGAAGCGAGATCTGTACTTAGAGGAGGTAACTGCTGCCTAGGAAATGTTATTTTGGAAAGAACGTTAGCAGAGAAATGTGTTAAAAGGCTTCACAATATGCAAATGGCACCTAGCTACAATACCACTTGAATTGCAAATTAAGCCAAGGTTCAGATTAAAAGCACACAAAAAAAAAAATCAGACTTTTTTTTCTTTTGTTTCTAGCAGTGTTTTAAAGAGTGTAAGTCATTTTTGCTAGCTAAATACACGCTTTGTAATCTGTTGAGGGACCATAAAGTGTCACACAGGGAGGCGCTAACATCTGTTCTGTCCACTTTGTATGATGCTGAATCCCTGATTCAGGAAACTTTGGAAAAATTGTAGGGATTTAATAAAAGAAAAAGTTATGTCTAAGACATAATGGCTTAAAGGGATAATAACACTGTACACATGTTTTTATATAAGATCCGGTTAGCTGAATTGCATGTAAATTACATTATTTCCATATATGATAATATAGTATTAAAGTGGGAATGATAAAAACAATTTCCCCTCTGTTTTGCATATAAGCAAATGTGTTTAAATGCAATATGTAAATGTCAGCTCTGTTTAGGCAGTAATACCTTAAATGTTTTTTTTTGGGGGGGGGGGGCTACTTGCAGATTGTTTCTTATTCTCTCACCTGTATCGTGTATCACCCTGCCTGGTAATACTGGATATACTGGAAGTGACCAAGTTGCTTCAAAAGGCCACAGTGGACTGTCAGGTCCCCAGTATCCCTTTTCTAGGGCCACCCCTTCCTCTATAAAGATATTCAACCTATTACCGCTACAGCCAGAGGGACAAAATAGTCTTGGTCCCCCTCTTTGGAACCACCAAAGTCTTAAAGAGGAGCTGTTGGAGAACAGGCCAGCCCACCGCTCCACCAAATCCAAAGTGATCAAGAACCCAGCTCTACTAGAACATTTTCAGTGTATGTAAAAAAATAATAATAATAATAAAAAATAATACAGTTTGAATAAATGAACTGAAAAACACGCCATACAGCCCTTGATCTCTGCTGCCATCATAAAAATGGATCCATCACCACAGGTTAGAAAGGTGAGGAAATAACATTGAACTAATCTGGGGACTGGAAAACACGCCTGTAGCGTCTACGCATTTTCCCCTCCCTTTTGAACCTAGTAAAAACAAATAAAAAAAAAATCCTTGTTTTGCAAAACAACCCCTCATTTTCTCTTCTATTCCCGTTGCTTAAACCAATCTCTTCTCTGTCATTAAAACATCCTTTTGAAGCCCGAGGTGCTGTGCTTCTTGGTGCGTGCGTTCTGTGTTTAAGAGCAGCAGAAGCCTGAAACTTTCTCAGTCTTCGTCTGACAAATCCTCATAAGGAAATGTCAAACACGAATTCCTCCCCTCCCCACCCATAAGACCTGCTGGAGGGTCGGATCTTCTGGTCCTCCTCCGAAGACGAGGAGGTGCAGTGCTCAAAACAAAGTGCAAAATCCGTGATTCGAAATCAAATCCTTGCCGTGTTCAAAAATTAATTGCCACACGTGCACGTGAAGTAAGCTGTTCAGCGATTGGCTGAAATCAAAAACATTGTCCTCTTTCAAGCCCATAAGGGCAAGTAAAGGGAAGTGCTTCCGTAGCTAAGCCTTCAGTGCTTCATCGTGCAATTCACATCCACGGGTGGAGAGTACAAACCATGGAGAGTGACGCCAGCACACTACAAGCTGGGGCTCAACTTCACACCACAGGCTACCTCAACCTTAAGGGCAGAGAATCAAGCTTTTCCCAATCTTCTCCTAGAAGTACAACGCTTGATCTTAGCCAAAAGACCAAGTCATTAAAACATCCTTATTTTTTTTTTTGGAGCCCGAGGTGCATGCTCCTTGGGTGCTGTTCTGTGCTCCGAAGAGGCAACAGAAGCCCAGTATTCCTCATCCCCCATGGGAGGGCCGGATCTTCGAGTCTCACCCCAAAGGGTGAGACCCCTTTTGCCTTCAGGGCACTCCCCCAAGGGAGTAGCCCCCTTTAGGCTTCACTGCCAAAAAAAAACAGTGATCCAAAAAGAAAATCAAAAGAGTGGTCGCGCCTATATTTGCAATACTGCACACAGCGACGGCAGCATTTCTGCCAGTGCAATTAAGCACCTCAGACTCCATGCTTTCCCAACCCTAAGGCCAGAGGATCAGTGTTTCTCCCCTCTTCCCATAGGAAGCCACAATCTGCACACATTATACCTACTCATTAAAGATGTTTTATCCAAGAAAGTCCAAGAAATGTGTTACAACCTCACAGTTGGGCTGACAGAGGGCCCAGCAATGTTCTCCAAGGGATCATGGGAAATGAATGAAAATTTGCATAAAACGCAAATATGAATAATTTTCAGGTCAAATAAGATAAACAATTAATTTATTGTTTTCAGTAAAGGTTTGACTTATGTCTTTATCTTGGATGTTATCTTTTCTGTAGCAAAGAGCTATTCTGCCTCAAGTAATGAATATCCTACCTGAGCATTTAGAACGAGGTCCTGCATATAAAAATTTAATAAAATAAAAAAAGGTAAGTCTAAATGGTTACTATAATGCAAATCCTTTTTTTTTTAGCCTTTCCTAAAACATGGCACCTCCAACAGATCAGCCCATGTCTCAATTCTTAGGCTTAAGTATATCAGGCTGCCATCTTCTGTCCGTCTCTTGACATGGAAGGTCATAGATCCTGATCTGTGCAGTGTCTTGTCTGACATGGCAAAAAGCAACCAACCAATTCCTAGACAACACTACTCGCAGAACCTGTCAGACTAACTGATAGAAGGAACGGAACTCTGATATTTGGAGAATATTTTGGAGGAATCTCAGCTCTTTTATTGAAGGCATTAGTAAGTCGGTTCTTGAGCCTTCTCCTGGCTTAGTGTTTGCAACTGCTATTTTACCAAATTCTGTCTTCCACTTGTGAAATACAATTGGAAATCAGGATGCGTGCTACAATTCTACCCTACCAAAGCAAATGGAAGCGATCATATTTATAGTGTTTTAAGTTGTGAAAAAATAAATAGGCTTTTCTCCCAGATCACATTTTAAGCATAATATTAGAGTATGTAAGTTTATTGAGATGATACTTAAGCCAGGAGCTTAGTCCCTATTTTCAACTATAGGCACTGCCAGGGAAGCAGAATATGACAAGACATCGTGGTGGGGAGCAACAGTCATTGAGGTGGACATTTCATCAAATGCTCCAGGAGCCTTGTCACAAGAGTGATAACTTTTTTTTTCACTCTTTATCAGGTTTTAATGTCCCCGAACATTATAAATTATAAACAAGTAATCCAAATCCTAACATGTGCATCGCTCCCGTTCTCGTAAATGTCATATTAACATATTTCCTGCAACCGTACATTTTATGAACTATTCCACAATTGGAATGGCATTCGGATTAATATTTATAAAGGCAAGTTTTGGTCATAAAACTGAATTTATCTGACAAGAAATTACCTTACTTTGTATATATCACAAATGACATTTCCTCTGATACCTTGAGTTACATACAAGCTTACCCATGCACAATATATTTGTTTAACCTTTGCATACGGTATATACACACATAAAAGCCTTGGTGTGTGTGTACCCAGGGTTGGTCCTAGACCAAAGAGCCCCCAGGCCAAGATGCCCCAATGTCAACCCAAACTCTATGTGTTCTTATATTTTTAGAATGCCACTGTTGGCATAGACCTCTTAAACATGACCCCCACACATTGTCTTTCTGTTCTGTTGCACCCCTGTCAGGTACCAGACTGACTTCTACACATTAAGGGCAGTTTTTGGGGATTGATGATGCCCCTCCTGGTCCAGACACCCCAGACAACTGCCCGACACTAAGACTGGCCTTGGGCCTACCATGGGAGCAACGGTCTCAACCTTCTGTTTTAATCACATCCATGATTACAACCGGATATTGGGTTGCTTCTCCTCTTCAAGTTATACTGATAAGAAAAACATTGCACGTTCTAGGCGGTTTTACAATTTTATATATAGTTGGTCAGCCTTTACATACTTAATGATCGCTACAGTTCTTTTTGGAGAAAACGCAATATTTCAGCTATAACTTTTGTCTAAGCAAAAAATAATTATTCTAATATCTATTTGCTAATTGTACAAAAGAAAACCATTCCAATTTTAGAAGGCTGGTGCCAAAATACCCAATTTCTCACTATTTGAAAAGCTACCAAAAAATTTCATATATTTTTTTTTCTTTTCTTTTTGTTAATTTTATGTAAGGATATAAATTTTTAATACTGGTATAGGTAAATTGCTTGAATTACTTGAATGCAAAATTCTCTCCTTATTTATGGGTCCTGTTCCTTAAAATGAGTCTCAAGCAAATTAATAGAGAATGTAGTATAACCCAGCCAATAACTCCCCAATGGTACTCTCTCCAAACTGCAATTTTGTAATAGTTTCTTAATTACTTGTTTTTCATACTGATCGATTAACTTAAGACTATTTATCATTCTACTTATTAAGTACTGAAAACTAATAAAGACATTAAACTACTCTTCCGCCCGGAAAGTAATTACATTCAGAGCTTTGAAGACGGTTCTTATTCAAAATGCTACAGCTCTCAATTTTTTAATAAAACTATGGATATGAACACTTTTATACTTCATTAACATTTATTGATATATTTTCCTGCAAGACTCTTTTTTTTGGCATCCAGAAAAATGGCAACACCTCTCAGAAAAAAATTAAAACGTGTAAAAAAGATGGGCTATGTATTATAAAATAAACCGATACCAAACTGGTAAATCATGGTCTTGGCTACTATAAATGGATATATATATATATATGTGTGTAAATAAATATATATATATATATATATATATATATATATATATATATATATAGTAGAAACATTATTAAACACTCATCTACAGACACCAGACAAGCCAGAAGGGTTGTTTTTCCCTCAGAAATCTCATGGTGCTGCCACAACCGCAAGGGATTCTGGGTAGGCGCATGCAAATAAGGTTAACAATTATCACCTTTGCCTCTATATCCACTTTATACATGGATGCCTTGAAAGTAATCGCCCGCTGTACAAGACAGCCTTTAGACAAAACCCGGTAAGAGGCGCAGTAGCCAGATCACCGCTCATGGACAGCTGTTTCGTCCTTAATGGGACTGGTCGTGTCTGTAGATGAGTGGAAGGGTTTTCCATCACATTTACCCACCATAACTTATGTAATGGCACACGCACACACATACACGCGCATGCTCAAGGGATTTTTTCCTTCTCTCATCTGCTTTCCAATATGGACTATGTTTATAAAAATAGTAATTCTAAAAATACATAATTTAGTATAATGTTTACAGGTATCCCAAACCTAAGCATACTTTGCCAGTTAGAATATATAGTCTGAATAAAGAATCTTATACTATCATGCAATTTCATAAGTCATATCCTTGACATGTAATTTGCAGGGCTCTAGAGGTTTTCATTTGATTTAATGACATAGAGGGTAGCTTTAATTAGCTAATTACCTGTTAATTATAGAAATCCCGAACCGCAGGCCCTGGAGGGATAAGCTGTCCACCCCTGCTATGGCATTAAACAGGCTTTTTTGGTTTATTTCTGATTTCTTCTTAAATTAGGAAGTAGCAATTATTATAATGTACCGAAAATATATCACTAATGTTCAAATACTTTTCTAGGTTTAAATTAATCCCTACATCACTTTTTAATGTTCATTTATTGCACGTTGCACTTTTGTTTTTGTGCATGCATGTTGGTTTGAATGTTTTTCCATTGGAAATGCCACAGTGGGAACTGGGTCCTGAAGACTCCGGTTTTGGTGTATTAGATATGCTGGCCTTTTGGTTGCTACCTCCCTTTGGAGATCTGGTCCTCCCTTTGGAGATCTTGTCCTCCCTTTGTAATGGAGAGAAGTAAAGAAGGATCACCATATCCCCATGAGAGGAGGGAAGTTCCAGAAGAAGAACTACGGCATTTGACAGTGGCACTTTTTTATTCACCGACGCCTCGAAGCTTCGAAGCATAAAAGTCTTCTTCTTACAAACGAAAAATAAAATTACCAAAAATTAATAAAATGGTAGTTTTGGTAAAGCCCCAATCGCTATTAATGCTTTTAAATAAAATATTCTGTTTTACCTTGTCTGATGCTCAGTACAACACATGGGCTATCACAGCAATCATTAATCATGACATGCTTTCTTCTTTAATTAACTCAATAGTGCTGAGAAATGTACAAACAGCGAGCGTCATCATATAGGTGGCAGATACGGAGCCAAAAATAGCGATTATGGTACAGAGTTTCAAAAGTTGTCTTATCGCTATAGCAAATAATACTGCTGTCCAATCACCAAGAAACCTAAATATAATAAATATTCAAAAAAAATACATATAATAAAAAAAAATATATACATAATAATAAAAAATATTAAAGTAACAGAATAACAGCACAATTACTTGATTTGATCAACTATAGGTGGTTGTTTTTTAATGTTAAAAGAAGTTACTAACGTATAAAAGTCTTTCTACTTGCACCATTTACCAAATTGTCCTCTCATTCCTGGCCCGTGTACTTTTTAAGGTGAGCGTTAAATGTGTTTTGTGTTTAAAAAAAACAAAAAAACAAAAAAACACACAAACAAAAGGACACACTGAGCATGCTGGGATTTTACATAGATTTGCATATATTAGAATGTACGTACAGGTGCCAACACAGAATGCGGCTGAAAGTACCGCGTGAAAAAAAGCTCTGGACGTGCATATGAATTAACATTTTAAAATGTTCCTGATGGTTAAATGTGTAATACAAAAGAATCACTCAGACTAGATATAATTTTAAATAATTGCTTTTGTCATATTTTCCAGCGCTGCTTTGTAAACGTCCATAAGATGAATGGATTGCATTTGATAGTATTTCACGTCGTGTCATCGTCCCTGTCCTACAGAAATCTTCTTACTCTGCAGTGTTTCTTTGCTATGGTTGATTATTGAATTCATGTTTTTAAATGAGTATACACCTGGAATATCTGTTGCATCTATTGTGCCACTTATCTAAGAGCATCTTGGTGGGTGGCATCTGATGATTTTGATTAAGACGTCTGCCTTATTTTGCGAGATTCTATTTGTCGGCGCCCCTTCGCACGCACAGTGTTCCGCACAACAGTATCCTTTTGTTTGCGAGGAATAAATGACTAGATTGTAGCAGTCATGGAGATAATAATTCCTCAGTTGAATCGCTACTGGTTTTTCTTCCAGAGATTTCAATAGACGCGCGTGTAGATTTTCCGAGGCTTTGTGCTAATACTCTGAAGACATTCTGTACAGAGGGTTCAAAGACATAATATGCAATAATACAGCAGAGCGTCTACAAAGTGAAAATATCACAACTTTTCATTGGTGAAGCTCATCAGCTAAAATTACGCACGCATGTTATTTAATATTGTGCATTCTTTAGTGACTTATCACATTATGTGCCAATGAAGCCAAAATGTTTCAGAGGCAAGAAAAGAGAATAAAATCAAGGAGGCAGGTGGGGGGTTTAGTAGGTAGCTTAAGAGAACAAGAAAGGGTTGATGACGTAGGTAGAGAAGGACACAATCATACTGATGCTAATGTACTGTTAGACCCCACACCTCAGTATCAAGGAATTATATTGGGAATCAAGGATTGTTATAGGAAGCCTAAGATCCAAGAGAATCACTAATCTAGGGAGTATTTGGTTGCCATCTTCCCCGGTGATGTATTTATCAGGGTCACTGCCCTATCTCTGCATTAGGTGGACCTAAAGAACTATGATGGAGGTACGCATATAAAGGGCCAGTGTTAGGGGAGATTCTTGATAACACCAACTGGCCCATTAAGTGTGCAGCACAATATGGCCAGTTGCCCAATCAGCTCGTAGCTAAGCGGTCCAGGAGCTGATATCCCCTCTTGATTCTTACCATAGTGAGGACATGTTGTAGAGACAAGTGGCCAATGATTGAGGAGTAACATAACATAACACAGCATGACATCATATAACGCCACACAGAATCAACATTGCCATCCTGCTAAAAAACTTATGTGATAAGTACTTTTTATAGACTAATATTCAGCTGTCTGAAAACATTATATTACGTGAAAACTATGATTGTTTTAAAGCACAACATGTTTCTAACCTAATACTAGTGATAAAAAATGTACCCCTTCAAAGAACATCAAAGAAAGCAAGCCTTTAACCTTAGCCTGCAATCAACACAGTTGAGTGTTGATGATGAAAGCATTGATGTCATAAGTATACTGTAGCGGTACAAAAAAAAATTGAAAGATATCTAACAATATTAGAACACAACAAAGGTTTTAGCTAATCTATAAAGTTAACTGGTATTGATTCCGTCAATAGTAAGAAAACGTTGGCTGCTAGGCTGGGAAAATAACTCACACGAGAGGTCTGACACTGTCTGTGTGTGTGAGAAATCACACTTTTTTTCTGGAAAGCAGTCATGCATATTGGCATCCATCTGGGATGTTGTGGCCTTACTAACAGCCAAGGAAAAACATGCTAAAGGCAACCTAAGGCCTGTCAACCAAGCAACACTAAAAGCCTTTCTCATTTACAACATCAGTAACCTCAGTGGGACAATCCAGCAAGCGCTGACATTGTGTTCAAACCTTTCATGCATTGAGTGTTGCCGTGCAACATTTTCAACACTTGTTGTTCTAATCGAATGGAACTCAGTGCTGAGGCGGCATAAAAAGGACATAAAGACCACTGTTTAAAAGGTCCACTTACCAAACAAAAATACTCAAAGCTATGGCATAAATTCAATGGGCATTTGTACGTTCCATGGCCACACCTGGGAACTTTGTAAACGAGCAGACTCTTTAAATGTTAATCCTTTAATGACCCATCCTGGAGATTCTATGGAGCAACCCATCAAATGTCAACCAAAAAGCAACCAAACGGCCCTAATGCCCATCCTCATAGATTCCTTGACTTGTGCAGCTGCTCCTCATGTCCATCATGTCCATCTATAGCTGCTCCCTTTGGACTTCATTAATTTGTATTCATTGAAAAGCGGCAACAACAGTTATGTTGCTGTGGAATGGATCTAGTTTGGAATACTGACAAACAGTACTTTTCAACCCATTTTATCGTTTAACACCATAATTTGGGGTAAATCTTTTGCAGCTCCTGGAGTCATTAGACTCTGGATATTTTAAAAGGCTTAATCGGGGCCATCAAAGATGTGTTGTGAGCCACTTCCAGGACATTTTCCTAAATATACTTTTGGATGGATTTTGTACGCCTTATTACTATAGATTTTTTTTTCTGCGTAATGTCTATCATCAGATATACTTTTAAAGTAGTATTAAATTCAGAAAAAAAATACAGCAGTGGCCAATCTGCAGTCAGAAGAGCAAAATATCTAGTAAAACCTCTGCTGGATACTTAATAACAACAATAATAATTTTAGGAATTAAAATAAAAAAGGGCACCGGGTACCCGCTGTCCATAATTAAGGCAATAATTGCATTTCAGTGTCTGGTAATGTTTCATTAAGTATATTAGTCGGACTTCAATCTTATCCATTTCTCAAGTCACAAGAAGTCTCATTGCAATTATAATCCCATTACAGACAGCGGGAGGTGCTCTATTCTATTAATACAAATGATGAATCTTGTAATCTTGTCCGGGTGATAGATTGACAGTAAAAAAAAAAGAGAGGGAGAGACCATTAGTGCAAATGAAATAATCTTGCAACGATTGACTTCACCTTTGATCAGAGCACTATCACGACAAGGAGGCGAGTGATGGTTAGCACACGTTCTACGCGCATTCAAATTCATGATGTATCATCAAACTGGGCTGTTACTGAAACTGTGATTCAAAGTAGCAACTCGCTGGTATATTAATTAACATAGGTACATAGAAAGTGATGGCAGAAGTCTTGTTCTTAATTGGTGATCGTGCTTAGGCTATTCTGGTGTCTCACCTGATGATTTACTGTCCGTGCCAAGCTTTGCTGTGTGTGACAGATGTCAATCGCTGATCACTTTATGAATAGAATGAACACTTGTTCTTCTACACACGGGGCTGTGTGTTTGCGCTGTATAATTTACGTATTCCCTAGAGCAGATATGAGTGAATGGCATTAAAATGATGGACACAATAGCCTGATAGCTGTCCGTCAGTATGACATTGCAGGAGGCAATGATTGTGTCAAGGGTGGAAGGTGGCAAGTACTGGCCTAAAACCATTTATTGGAATCCAAAATCAAAGCAGGAGCATCTGAGTAGAACCAGTTGGGCCATATCTTATAGGGAAATTCTTGTAAAACAGACAAGAAGTAACTCCATGGACCTGACCGTGGGGAACATGTGGGGAACGTGTGGGGAACGTGTGGGCCAATCTAGTTAATGGGTCTGAAGAAATGGTATTTACGTCTGCCAACTCTCATCCAGACACTTTCCGTCCCCTTTTCTTTTACAACTGCTTATTTTTCGGAAGTGGTGTTGGGGTATCTTTACTATTATGAAGAATCTTTTAAAAATGCTGTTCTACATACTATGGCACGCTTAGCATTGTGTATAATGATTCTAAGTACTACTTAATACCCAAAACCTTGCCAGAAATAGAATTTTCCAGGGAATTTTCCAGGGAATGCATAATTGTCATATGACATAAAACCAAGCACTGATTGGCCCACAGAAATGGAAATCCCTCATTTGCATGCGTATTCTTCCTATAGACAGACAAGTTTGATGGTGTTAGATCTCATCAGTGCAGGATGAGAAGAGCTCTAGCTCATGAAATATAAAAAATATTTTTATGGTAGGTCAGAAGTAACAAACTTGTGACTTTGCGTGTGTGTCTCAGTTACAGATATGTCCTTATTAACACGTTTCATTTTGCTTGTCTAAATCAGACAGCGCCTTTAATGTATATATTATGAACGCGGAACAGTTTTCCCCAAAAAAGAGAGCTTCAGTTTACTGCCTGCAAAATCTGGGATGGGAAATGAGTTTAAACGCTACTTAAACAGTATTTCAGGGAATACCAGTTCATTTGCTATTTTATCACAGTCAGAATTTCAACATTTTGACTACAAATGTCACACTACATTTATCAAATTCTCAGCATTTAAAATGCGGAAAATTTCAGCTGGTATTACTAATGCGTTAGACTTAAAAGGGCCGGTTATCTTTAAAATGCTTTGCGAATACCACGTAAAAAGCTGTTGATATGTTGTGTCAACATTTTTTAAAACCAGTCAACGAGTTACAACATATTTTTAAACATAACATGTGTTCCCGCATCACCAATCTATTGTGCCGAAGATACGCCATATAACCATACCTGGGAACTCTCCCGGTTTGACCCGGAGTCTCAGGGTGAAGCTCTGCTTCCCTGGCTCTCCGAGTCACGTTCCTGTTTCTCTGTGGCGCGGGAACAGTGTTTATCCATCCATTCCCAACTATTTTAATACTATCAGAGAAAGACCCTCCCAACAGGTAACCATGTACTAGCCCCCCTTCCTCACTAAGCCTCTCACCCAGAAGAAAGAGAGCTCCAAGTAGCCACACTCTTTTACGCTCACGTTAATTCTCCTCATTTACCCCTAAAGAAAGCCACGTATGTATCTGTTTGCTCTCATTTCAGAAGTTCATTAAATATAAACCACTTTGATTAGCATTCTCTGTGCACTAACATTTTAGGTGTCAAAGTTCTAATAATTACACAAGATCCAATTAGCGCTTAGCAGAATGATGATTTTTTAGGTTATTAATCTTGACAAGCGACACAGTCTAACCATTTAGGTTAACCACCGTGTCACTGTAACAAGGTAAGTAAATTACTTTTTTTTTGCCCTACCTAACCCGTATTTTTTTATTATTATTTCTCCTATCCAATTATTTATCTTGAAGACGCGTGATACAGTACATTTGAAGAACGGGCCAATAACACTTAGCAGGCCATTTCCATCCCAGGGAACTTGTGATACGGGTAATTTAATGGCCGTGTCAGTCGCTAGATATAGTCGGGGGAAAGATTAGTGTTGTTAGGCTGGGAGAGAAATCTCTCTTTGATTTCTAAAATATTGGGATGTCTCGCATTGTTACTCAGAGCATGTATCTCAAGATGGTCCAAGAATTCTAAATGAAAATCCCTTCCTAAAATCAGCCTCCGCCGTGGTTGTAAAATAAAGAGCTTTAATTTGTAATACTAATTATCTCTGTCAGTTAGGGGGGATAATATGTGTTAATTGTGTTAGCATTTATCGTGAGCAAGATTTATTTCACAAAGGCTATTTAACAGGACATGTTAAATTTATCTGTGACCTATAGAATTAAACCAACTCGCATTAATGAAAAATGTCCCACACCTCTAAACAATTAAAGTATCAGTATTTTTTTTACAGTACATGCTGAAGCTGGGGCACGTAAACGATGTGATCGGTTTTAACAAATATTTTAGTTATTAATTAGTAAAAATATTACTATTTTGGTAACATTGAGTGAGTGGTTCTTTTTAGACATAATTTTTACACACATGATGTGAAGGACACAACATAAGTTATGATGGGATAAATGTGATGGAAAACCACTCCACTTAAAATTAAGGGGGGTAGCAGAGGCATTTTGAGCACTAATCCACATCCTCACGTATTGCTCCAAGCCTCAAGCAGTAAGCCAGTGTCCAACTTCATACTGATGAGTCCCATTAAGGATGAAACAGCTGTCCATGAATGGTGATCTGGCTTCTGCACCGCTGTCCCGATCTCTGTTCAAAGACTATCTCCTGCCATCTGCTTTGATTTACACCACAAGACTTCTCAAGGACTGCCACCATCCTTTGGAATATCCTGCCCCAGATAATCCAACTCTCTACTCTCCAGTCCTTTGAAAAACCCTTTAAGATGCATTTCTTCAAAGTAGTCTATCATGAGACAGGTTAACTGCCTTTGTCTTATTTACCCCTGCCTCACTCCTCGCCAACTGCTGGATGTCTCCCACCATACACTATTATTCCTCATGTCCAGTAATATCATTTACTCAAACAATATTTACACTGGAATACAAATGCATGGCTGCTCTAACTCAAACCTTTGCGCCCACCTCTTGTGCACTCTACTCCCACTTTCTTCTTGTAAGCTTGTTTGAACAGGACCCTCCCCACCTCTTGGTTCTGTAAATCCCAATTATTATGTACTGTTTATCCATTGTACAGAACTGTGGAAAAATAATGCAGCTATATAAATCAGTAATAATAATTTCCCCCCCTCTCATTCATGGCTAACCACACTCTTTTTCAACTCAGATCTATCCCATCCAACTCCCAAATGAAGAAGGGGTCATTTACCTATCCGGCCTGGACCAGGCATATGGCACATTGGGCAAATGCTCGTTAAGCCGCTGGCCAACAGTGCCCCATACTCACCCGGTCTGCTGGGAGAGTCTTAATTTACAGGTCTTCCACAAAATGTGTTATTAATTACTCCTGCTTTGGTTAGGAGGTGAAATTGAATATATTTAATAAATCAACTGCTCTATGGTCTTTTTATCTAAAACTGGTTAACATCACTAAAACATAATATACTCTCATTAAGAATGAATGCTTTTTGTGCACAGAGAAGAATTATTCATACTAATAGTCCTTGCTTCTGGCCCTGGGCCCCAAAACAATGTATTTATTTAATGTTAATTGACTGGTACTATAAATCAGTTTCAATCCTGCATTGGAGGTGTCATTAATAAAACAATTCAGCATATCAGTCCAATTCATACTGAAGAAATTCAGGCAATATCTGTCAAGGGGGATGAAAGCAATACGCCCAAAACCAGAATGAAGTTAAGATCTTGTAGTGGGCAAAAAAGACAGATTTGTAAAAATGTATCAAAGGCAGAACATATACTTCCGAACTCTGGACTTTCATATTTTATGTTCTCCCTGTTCCTGAAGTCTTTGGATGTATTATTAATACACAATCTGTCTTATTTTCCTTTCCCGTGAAACAACACTGGGAAGAAAACCCAAGAAACTTGTGTAATGGAACATGTGCAGTCATCTCTCTTCTGGTTGGGATGCTGCATTGGTATTAATTGGGCGTCAGGCGTTCTATCCAGCCATCTTGCCCTCATAATTAAGACTAATTAGGGGCTTTATTTGCAAACGGTATGGTTGCCTCACAATTAAAGAGAAAATGAGGTTTAAGCTATATGCTATACACAGTCAAACGTGAGACAAACTCAATAGAGTCTCATCTCAGAAGCTCAACTCATGAACACCCAACGGACCAAGTTAGGCAACTTGGCAGAGCTTTCAGTGACATCTGCTATATCCCGGAGTGATAATTGTTATTAAAACACCATCCCTTGACATGAAATCATCAATAAATAGTTTCCTAAAAACTAACGTCAAGGTTCACATTCATGAAATGTCTTCCTCATATCCTCCGGACATCTGAATGAGTAGTAATAGTTCCATCACAGCCGGGATGCCAAATTTAAGCCATTCCTGATATATTTTCATTAATTTATTTATGGCTGGTATTGTGGACAGAAGAAATGCAGCAAAATACCTAGATATAGAAAGACACCGGCAGGAACACATTGAAGGACGGGCCGCGTAGCTGGATATGCCGCAGAATATAAATTGTCGGTCTGGCTACACCATCTGACAATTGTAATCCAGAGGAATATCCCTCCTCCTGATCTATGAGCCGGGATATTGTGCTTGTGATAAATTTGTGAGTCAAGACACCGTACCTGAGATTTCTCCTTTAAAATAGTTTAAAGTGCTTTCCAGAATATATGGTTTGGGCAACACATAATTATTATTACTGACCTGAAACATAATATCAAGCCGAGCGGGTGAAATAACTCAATTTGCCCCATGTTGGCGTTGAGCATAAACTTGGTTTGCTGGGTTAAAAGAAACTGTCTTTGCTGATCAAATCGCAAAAAATCTAATCAACGGCCGTTCAATCTGATCAAAAACAGGACTTTTCTAATGTTGTTAATTTTACGTTCTTCTCTATTGTAATAGCTCTGCAAAATCTGCTGGTGTTCTATTAACTGGAATGAAATATAGTGTTTGCCTTACTGAAAGGGTGGTAGATAAATGGAAAAGCTTCTCAGCAGATGTGATAGAGGCTATTACAGTGAGCGTACTTAAGTATGCACGGGATGGGCCTAAAGCAATCTGATTAAGGTCTGAGTCTTTTCATCAGGAATCAGACTAGATCATTCTTATCTGTCATCATTCCCATTGCTCTACAGCATGTCTCTGCGCTCAGCTGCTTGGTCCCACCACCTCTGGTTTGAAGACACATTAACCTGTTTAGCAGTCCGTTATTCTTGGCTGATGCCAGATACTAAGCCTAATGCATTCAGAGCCCCCTCAACAAACGCCTGCAGTGTCCATGATGAGGATCACTTGCACATGCGCAGTACATGCTGCAGCGATAGCTGTTAGCAGATGTGCAGCAGATATGGGGAAATGGTGTTTTGGGGTAAAATGCCACTTGTTTATATAAAAGATCTGCTACAGACGTCCCTTTTAACAGGTTCGGTATAATCAGATGACGAGACCATCACAAAGTACAAAGAACAGCAATCAGCACAGCACAACACGGCCCAGAGAAGCGTCTGATGATCGGAGTTCGAGGAAGCTCCCATGATCCCTATCGGACAGGGAAGCGAGCCATCCCTTGTGCTGCAAAGCTGACAGTCTAATATAAAAAAGAAACCCACAAAGGAACATCGTTATCCCCGCAGGGAAAAAGAAAAGAAAAAAACTTTCAAAAATGGTATTGATTGCAGGGCCGCATGCTGATAACTTGTTAGAGTAGCTGCTCGTTGCAAGCATTGGGTAATTTGTAGGATGCGTCATTATTGTAAGTGAACAAGCTGTAAGAACACACACCAGCACAATTAAAACTATTTATGTATCGACTTATTGAGCCTGTTCACCAGGAGACCAGCAAAAGAGAGTGAATAGCTTATTGGATCCTTGCATTGCATTTTAATTGCTGTTTTGGAGAGGAAAAAAAAAGGTACTAAGTAAAATGAAATGGAAGCGCATTCCGCGTACACATAGTCGGGGCTGGTCAAATTCCATCAAGTCGTGGCCCCTGAAATCTTACTGCTCGTGCCTTCCATATCGTATAAAACTAACTTTTATTGACCACTATGGATATTTTTGCTCTTACCGTCTACAAAAAAAACGTGTGAATCCTCGAATTGTCCAATCAAGTATTTTCATGACATACATACAGGAAAACTTGCACTATGGGGGGTAATTAAGTCTACTAAACCGTAAAGCTTGAGGTTTTTCCACCATTGTTGGGTTCAACATAAGTAACAGCATAACCCCCAACATTTCAGGTGTCCGAATCCGGGACGAGGGGCGAGGAGGGTCAGAGCTGGTCCATGAGCGTCGCGAGGAGTCTGTGCTGTGACAGAGCTCCATTGACTTTTCAGCTCCCCGGGGCAAGCTTCTGGCCCGTGATCCCAATGTCCGCAAAAGTGGGACTTTGGGACTGTAGGGAAGCAATCGCAAACCTGTTTGCCAAGTATTTATGGAACGTTATATGCCCGAGCAAAACCTTGGATTATTTGATGGAAACACAGTCTAAACTCCTTAATCCCACCAACCTCCTCTTAGTCTGTAAGCAGGGCCCTCTTCTTCTTCTTCCTTCTTCTTCCTTCTTCTTCTGTACTAGTAAGTCCTGTGCATGAAAAGCTATAATGTTATTTTTTTTATTCTTCTCTATTCTATTAGCTCTGGAAAATCTGCCCGTGCTCTATTAATTGCAATGGAATATAGCGTTTAGCCTACTGAGACGGGTAAATAAATGAAATAGCCTCCCAGCAGAAAAGATAGAGGCTAAAACCGAAAGGGAATTTAAATATGCATTGGATAGGCATGATCCTGAATCTTAGACAAGACCAAGGACTAGTTAAGGTCTGAGTCTCTACAGCAGGAAAAAATCTGAGTTTCTGTTAGACTTGTGCATTCGTCTTCGGGCGAACATGAAAACGAGCACGAAGAGGCCGTTTTTTTGTTCGTTCCGAAGGAACGTAGAACAGAATACAGTGCCGGCAAACCGTAGGCGAAGACGAAGACTCACAATCACGAAGATTCGAAGATTCTTCGTGATCGTCTTCGTTTTTGCCGCGCAACCGCCAAAATTTCAAACAGGAGTGAGCTGATCCTCGTCTGTCCAATCAGCTCACTCTTGTGACGTAACGCTAAGGGTCTCGTCCAATGCCTGTGCTGCTGTTTTTTTAATTCTGAAGGCGCCTTTATAAGACCAGAGCTTGCCTGAGAGATCCATTCATTTTTCGCTGTGACTGCTTTGGCAACACTGCTGTGCTGCATCCGAGCGTTACAGAGAGAGATTGTTCTGTTCTGTGTGAGACTGGTAAGCCTTAGCCTGCCATTTCTCACAGTGTACTTCATCCTCACTTCAGTGCTACTTAATTAATATATTTAATAATAATAATTTGATTAATTTAATTTTTTTAAAATTAATTTGTCATCAACTTTAGTGTAAGTGCTGTTGAGTTGACAGTGCACCCAGTGCCTCAGTGGCACTGGGGTGCCCTTGCCCTGGGCTGGCACTAGTGCCTATTGCCTGTCCTGCTTAAATAAATTAAATAGAATTTATAAATTACAATTTAATAGAATCTATAATTTAATAGTTCATTATAATATTATATATATATATATATATTTGTCAGTCATATATATATATATATACTATAGTATACTAGTGTAGAGTGTACTGTAGACATTCATCTACTAGTGTCTAATTTAAAATCAGTAATATTAATTAATATAATTAATAATTGAATTAATTATAAAATTATATATATATTTGTCAGTTATAGTTAGTAATAGTATACTAGTGTAGAGTGTACTGTAGACATTCAGAACATCTACTAGTGTCTAATCTAAAATCAGTAATATCAATAATTCTCTAATTCTTTCTTATCTTAATAGTTAATTAAATTAGCTATAAATAAAAGTAATAATATTAATTAATTACTACTAGCGTATAGTTCAGCTAATCTTATTAGTACTGGTGCTGCAGCTCTATAGTTTGTGCTTTGTTTTAGCAACAGTAAGAGACCAAGTCAATTTTTCTTAATTAATCTTTCATTTTATTTCATTTGTTTTGCTCACCTCAGTCCATCAGTGAAGTGAACTTGTTGGGCTAGTGAGTGCAGCCGCATAAGTGCTGTTTTTTTTTTTGATCAGCAAGCAGTGACGTTAACTGTTTTGCAAAGATTTTCTCATTTATTTTACATTTTATTTCAATTTTATTAAAAGTACCCTTAGTGTTTTGCTCACCTCAGTCCATCAGTGAAGTGAACTTGTTGGGCTAGTGAGTGCAGCAAGCAGTGAAGATAACTGTTTTGCTGTGACATTTTATTTTATTTCTAATTCTTTTCAAGAAAAATTGACTGTGACGAGCTGTACTAAGCAAAGCTTCAAGCTACTAGCTGTAGTACTAAAATAATTCTAATCTTCTTTAATCTTAATCTATAATATATTATAAATAATAATATTCTAATTCATAATCTATAATATAAGTAATTCTAATTCTAAATTCTAATTCATAATCTATATTCTTCTATCTATAATACATAATATATAAGTAAATTAGTTCTAATCTATTAATATTATATAACTTAATATTAATTAATAAATCATATACTGAATCTGATTTAACCTCACTTTAGCTTAGTGGGTTTGAGAGCGTCTGCCTAGAGGTAGACTTATAGTAAGGAAATATAGCTTTAGGCTAGCATAGTGGTAGGCTAAGCTCTTAGGCCCGTGTAAATTCAAATTAAAAATAAAATACTGCTAGTTATTAAATAGTTAATCTTGAGTTAATAATTTCAATAACTTTAGGATTTTGGCAGATTGCACACAGCACAGTGCAGTAGTGCATAGTTTTACTTTTTAAGCAGTAGCACTGAAGAGAACTTCCTCTAATTTTTTTGTCTTTAATTCGTTTTTCCTTTTTTTTATTTTTATTTTTTTATTTTTTTTTTTATAGTTTTTTAAACACTACACTACACTACACTACACTACACACACAACACAAAATTTGAAATGGATCCTCCTTTTGGGACTAAGGAGGGACAAGCTCCATCTACCACCACCACCACCACCACCAGCACCACCACCAGCACCACCACCAGCTCTAAGATGCAGCCTTTGAGTCAGTCTAGTCGGCCAAGTAGGCCAAGCTCTCGCTTATCATTTGGGGAAGCATTGCTTGAAGAATCATCAAGTAAAGGAAAGGCACCAAAAGCAGGCAGTAGTAGTGCGGCTAGGCCCACAAGCTCTATGGTTTTTTACGGAAAGCCTAAAGCACCAGAAGCACGTTCAAAGTTAAAGGGTAGCACAAGTAGTACCAGCCCAGTGACTAAAAAGAAGTGCCTTTTGCCCCAAGCAGCATCTTCCCCATCCACCAGCAGCATGCAAGGTACCAAGCAGAGCCAAATTAGCAGCAAGACTCAGAGGGGTCCCAAACCAAAGCGATCTCATTCCTTTGTAGGGAAAACCACCACCACCACCACCCCCGCCTCTACCACCACTAGTGCTGCGCCTACTGTTCCCACTGGTACCGCCACGCCATGTCCTCCTAGTACCTCTAGCAAGCCACCAAGTCCTTACAAAATTTTTGTAAAGACAGTTAGAGAGAGGGCTACACATAGTGGAACTCCACCTAGCGAGGTAGCAGAGGAGCCTGAGACTGAGAGGCCAAGTGCAGAGTCTATTCTTCCTGCTCGCACTACTACTAGTCACGAGTCTCACGACGATATCAGTCTTAGCTCCAGCCTAGCAGGAATTCCATTCGATCTGGCTAATGAAGAGCTAGACTATGAGCCAGAGGAAGTAGAGGAGATGAGTGGTCAGGAATCAGATTCCTCAGGGAGCAGTGTCCAAATGACTAGTGCACAATTTTCCCCTGAGCCTCCACCTTCTCCGCTACGATCATCACCATCACCACCACCAGCAGCAGCAGCAAAACCTAGCAAATCTAAAGCAATTAGCAGTCCCACTATGGCCAGTACTGTTACCACCAGTCCCACCACCACTAGTTCTGCCTCTGTTCATCCACCCCGAGCAGTAAGAGCAGCACCCAAGGCACACTCCAAGGCTATGCGCGCCCCAATTTGGGAGCACTTTGAAAATGTTGAAGAAGGGCGCTATGGAAAGTGCAAACATTGTGGGAAGCTAATAAGCAGAGGGAAAGTGTCTGGCCATTTTACCAGTGCTAGCATGAAGCATCACCTCAGCACTCAACACAACGCTGTGCTATTGGGGAAAGATGCAGAGGTAAAACTTAGTGCAGGCAGCATAGCTGGTGGCCGTGGAAAAACCCCAACAGCTTCTTCTTCTGAGCCAATAGCAGCAGCAGCAGCAGCAGCAACTAGTGCTGGCAGCCAGAGACCAAGGCAGGTTGGAGCACTGCATGCCCAGCCCACCCTGGAAGAATTTGGGGCATTCCACTCCAAGAGAACGATGCCCAAACAGCAGGCCAATAAAGTAACGCGACTTATTGGTCAGTTCATTGCTGTTGGAGGGGCATCCTTCTCCATGATTGAAGGGGAGCCTTTCAAACAATTGATGGCGGCTGTGGCTCCACAATACACAGTTCCGTCACGTTCCACTTTCAGCAGGAACATTGTCCCCTCGCTGTATCGGTCCTGTGTTGCAGCAGTGAAAGAGGAGCTTTCCAAGGCTGCTGGTCAGTGTGTTCATTTCACTACAGATTTGTGGAGTGCACCTAGCGCCCAGCATGCCTTTCTTTCTTTGACAGCACACTGGTGGCAGCCCGGTGTGTCTAAGGAAGTTGCTGCAGCAGGCTACCGATCATTCCTTCTCCATGCAGAAGTGATGGATGAAAAGCACACTTCCCAAAATATTCTGCATGCGATTAGGAAAATGTTTAGCCTTTGGGTGGGAGCAGAGGCGGGCACCAATGTTGAAGTTGGTTTTGTGGTAACTGACGGAGGTGCCAATATGGTGAAAGCGCTGCGAGATGGTCATATTGTTGGTGTGCGCTGTGCAGCCCACATCATCCATCTTGTAGTGAAGGCAGCAATGTCAGAAGGAACTAATGTGGCAGCAGTAGTTCTGTCCCGCTGCAGAAAGATCGCTGGGCACTTTCACCATAGTGTTAAGGCTAGCCAACTTTTGAGGGAAGAGCAAGAGAGGTCAGGTCTTCCCGTACACTGCCTACGTCAGGATGTCAGTACACGGTGGAACTCCACGTTAGACATGCTAGAGAGGATTTTGGAGCAGCAGAGGGCAATCCATAATCTTGCCTCAGAGCACAATATTGGGATTACCTCTCCATTGAATAGGGAGGATTGGACAGTGATCGCCCAGCTAGTGGCAGTCCTTAAACCATTCAGGGATGCCACAGAAAATTTAAGCTCAAACACTGCCAGTCTGGCCCAGGTAATCCCAGTGTTCTCCCATCTAGGCAGCAAGATGGATGTGTTCCTTGGAAACCGTGAGGCTGTTCAAGGTGGCACTCTACATCCTGACGTAGCAGCCATAGTCAGGAAGCTGAAGGATCTGCTAAAAGTACACCTTCGCAAGCGAATGGAAGAGAGTCCCGAAATGATGCTAGCGTGCCTTTGTGATCCAAGAATTAAGGGAAAGCTAGCTTTGAAATTCAATGTTCTCAGTAGCTACCGGGAGCAATTGGTCAACAAGGTGCGTGACTGGCAGCGTAAAATGGGAATGCTGTCCGAGGAGGGTGAGGTGCAGGAGGAGGAAGAGATGATGTGGTCTGCTACCCCTAGCAGCAGCATCAGCAGCAGTGCCACAAGCAGCACAACACAGCTGAGTGGAGCAGCTGCGTTTTGGGAAGAGGCACTTGGCAGTATAGTTGGACCATCTGACAGAGCTAGCAGCAGAAAGGAGAGTAGTGCTGCTGAAATGGTCAAACTTTACCTCTGTGAAGTTCCTTCTGCTCCTAATGTTGATCCTCTTAGCTACTGGGATGAAAAGAAGAGTGTGTGGCCTGCACTCTCATGGGTTGCGCAGCAGCTTCTATCATGTCCGCCAACCACTGTTCAAAGTGAGCGCGTGTTTTCTATGACTGGAAACATACTGAGTCCACAGCGCTCACGCATGGCACCTCATCTGATGGAGCAGATTGTCTTTCTTAAATTCAATCTGCCCAAATTGGGTTACCCAGCTCTTAGCTTGGAAAGTTAAATTTTTTCTCTCTAATGTTTAAGGTAGTTTCTCCCCCTGGTTGCACTTGCTGCGGTGTGGCAATGCCTGCTACCTCCGCTGGTGTAGCCAATTTACGCTAGGGCCTAGTGTCTGAGCTCTGTAAGTCCGCTCCCAAACGCCTAGGACTGACAGTCTTTGGATGCTTTGCCCTGGGGTGAAACAGGTGAGTGGGTCGTCAATTGCCCACTCATTCACCTTTTTCCGTTTCCAACGCTGCTGCTGGTGGTGGTGCCAGTATCTTTTGCCAGTTCGCTTCCTGGCTGAAATCATGCCTCAGATGTCCCTAATGGAAAGGGTAGTTTCTCCCCCCTGGTTGCACTTGCTGCGGTGTGGCAACGCCTGCTACCTCCGCCGGTGTAGCCAGCTTACGCTAGGGCCTTGTGTCTGAGTTCTGGAAGTCCGCTCCCAAACGCCAAGGACTGACAGTGCTTGGATGCTTTGCCCTGGGGTGAAACAGGTGAGCGGGTCGTCAATTGCCCACTCATTCGCCTTTCCCAATTCTGCTGCTGCTGGTGGTGGTGCCAGTGTCTCTCTTCAATGCCAGTTCGCTTCCTGGCTAGTGTCATGCCTCGAATGTCCCTGATGGTAAGGGTAGTTTCTCCCCCCTGGTTGCACTTGTTGCGGTGTGGCAACGCCTGCTACCTCCGCCGGTGTAGCCAGCTTACGCTAGGGCCTTGTGTCTGAGTTCTGGAAGTCCGCTCCCAAACGCCAAGGACTGACAGTTTTTGGATGCTTTGCCCTGGGGTGAAACAGGTGAGCGGGTCGTCAATTGCCCACTCATTCGCCTTTTCCAATGCTGCTGCTGCTGCTGCTGGTGGTGGTGCCAGTGTCTCTTCTCTGCCAGTTCGCTTCCTGGCTAGTGTCATGCCTCAAATGTCCCTTATGGTAAGGGCAGTTTCTCCCCCCTGGTTGCACTTGCTGCGGTGTGGCAACGCCTGCTACCTCCGCCAATGTAGCCAGCTTACGCTAGGGCCTTGTGTCTGAGCTCTGGAAGTCCGCTCCCAAACGCCAAGGACTGACAGTGTTTGGATGCTTTGCTCTGGGGTGAAACAGGTGAGTGGGTCGCCAATTGCCCACTCATTCGCCTTTCCCAATTCTGCTGCTGCTGCTGCTGGTGGTGGTGCCAGTGTCTCTTCGATGCCAGTTCGCTTCCTGGCTAGTGTCATGAATCAAATTTCCCTAATGGTAAGGGCAGTTTCTCCCCCCTGGCTGCCTCTGTCTGCGGTGTGGCAACGCCTGCTACCTCCGCCGGAGTGGCCAGCTTACGCTAGGGCCTTGTGTCTGAGCTCTGGAAGTCTGCTGCCAAACGTTTAAGACTGACAGTGTTTGGGTGCTTTGCCCTGGGGTGAAACAGGTGAGTGGGTCGCCAATTGCCCACTCATTCGCCTTTCCCATTTTTCAATGCTGCTGCTGGTGGTGGTGGTGGTGCCAGCATCTCTTCTCTGCCAGTTCGCTTCCTGGCTAGAGTCATGCCCAAAATGTCCCTAGTGGTAAGGGCAGTTTCTCCCCTCTGGCTGCGTCTGTTTGCGGTGTGGCAACGCCTGCTACCTCCGCCGGAGTGGCCAGCTTACGCTAGGGCCTTGTGTCTGAGCTCTGGAAGTCTGCTGCCAAACGTCTAAGACTGACAGTGTTTGGGTGCTTTGCCCTGGGGTGAAACAGGTGAGCGGGTCGCCAATTGCCCTCTCATTCGCCTTTCCAATTTTTCAATGCTGCTGGTGGTGGTGGTGGTGGTGGTGGTGGTGGTGCCAGCATCTCTTCTCTGCCAGTTCGCTTCCTGGCTAGAGTCATGCCCAAAATGTCCCTAATTGTAAGGGCAGTTTCTCCTCCCTGGCTGCCTCTGTCTGCGGTGTGGCAACGCCTGCTACCTCCGCCGGAGTGGCCAGCTTACGCTAGGGCCTTGTGTCTGAGCTCTGGAAGTCTGCTGCCAAACGTCTAAGACTGACAGTGTTTGGGTGCTTTGCCCTGGGGTGAAACAGGTGAGCGGGTCGCCAATTGCCCTCTCATTCGCCTTTCCAATTTTTCAATGCTGCTGGTGGTGGTGGTGGTGGTGGTGGTGGTGGTGGTGCCAGCATCTCTTCTCTGCCAGTTCGCTTCCTGGCTAGAGTCATGCCCAAAATGTCCCTAATTGTAAGGGCAGTTTCTCCCCCCTGGCTGCCTCTGTCTGCGGTGTGGCAACGCCTGCTACCTCCGCCGGAGTGGCCAGCTTACGCTAGGGCCTTGTGTCTGAGCTCTGGAAGTCTGCTGCCAAACGTCTAAGACTGACAGTGTTTGGGTGCTTTGCCCTGGGGTGAAACAGGTGAGTGGGTCGCCAATTGCCCACTCATTCGCCTTTTCAATGCTGCTGCTGGTGGTGGTGCCAGCATCTCTTCTCTGCCAGTTCGCTTCCTGGCTAGAGTCATGCCCAAAATGTCCCTAATGGTAAGGGCAGTTTCTCCCCCCTGGCTGCCTCTGTTTGCGGTGTGGCAACGCCTGCTACCTCCGCCGGAGTGGCCAGCTTACGCTAGGGCCTTGTGTCTGAGCTCTGGAAGTCTGCTGCCAAACGTCTAAGACTGACAGTGTTTGGGTGCTTTGCCCTGGGGTGAAACAGGTGAGCGGGTCGCCAATTGCCCACTCATTTGCCTTTCCCATTTCCTTTTCCATTTCATTATTTTCCTTCTGATACACAACCAACCAAACATAACACACACAATAACACATATAACACATATAACACACAGTGACATCACACATAACACACATACACACACACTTACAATGCACAAAACACAAGGACCTTTTCCTTGTTATTTGCCCTGGCCTTCACTCACTAATAGCATTACATTAACACTATAACTCACACTTCACCCTATAACATTTTTCCATCCACATACCTGCCAACAGACCCAACTTTTTCAGGGACAGTCCTGCTTTTTTCCAGTCCTGTCCCATCTAATTTAGCTAAACTAGGTATGCAAAATGCAAATACACATAGGTAGTTATAGCTCGGTAGGTAACGCTACTATAAACATTTAATAAATATAATCAAGTACTAAATAATAAATCTAACTTTAAAATACATTTAAATAAACCCCTATTTTTTTTTAAAAAAAAACATTAAAATTAAATTATTATTATTTAGACATAATCCATCTTTAACCAAACCAGTGCACTGCTACTAATCTTAAACATAACCGTACATTAACCCTAAGCTATTTTTTAGTTCTTGTCCAACATTTTTCCATCAGCATACCTGCCAACACACCCAAGATTTTGGTGGACAGTCCTGCTATTTTCCAGTCCTGTCCAATAAGTAAGTTGGGTTGTTGCAAAGTATGCCATTGTAAATAGGTAGCAAATGTTAGGCATGTAAAGTGGTCCAAAATCAATTTAAAAATGTAAAATATTCCCTATTCTTTTATTAAACATCTATGGACAGTACACCTCGGTATGTGTGTGCAACTCTATTGGTCGTTTCGGCAGGGGGCTCGCCTGCCATCAACGAATGAAGTGCATTCTGCAGTTCTGCAATTCACTCGTTGATGCCAGACCAGCCCCCTGCCGAAACGACCAATAGAGCTGCACACACGTACCTTCACGGCAGCTGCTGCTGCTGTGATGTGTTATTAACCCCGTATTAACCCCTGCTAGGCAACCAGGAGGAAAACGAAGATTAAACGAGCACGAAGAATGTCCGCGAATATTCGCCCGAAGAGAAGACAGGAACGGGCGAATATTCGCGGAATACGAAGATTTTTTTTTCCCCGAAGACGAGCACGAAGACGAACACGAAGAGCCCCCTGGTGCCCAAGTCTAGTTTCTGTTAATAAATAGGCTCTCCCTGTGGCTGTAAATAGAATTACAAGTAAAAATAAGTAAAAAAAACATAATTAAAGAAAATTGCCAGTTGCCCCAGCTACTAACTCATTCTCATAAAATAGCACAACAGACACTTAGATGGAGCACTTAGTAAATTGGCTAAAGTAAGTAATCGTGTAGGATACACATTTGTTTTCCTCGCTATGCTTAGAATGTCAGCCCTAGAACACAAAAGAGACAGCTCCTTTCCAGAGACCTCATCCCAAGACCGAAGCTGTCGGGGGGCTGAAAGATAAAAGGAGAATTACTTATCACAGGAGAGAATGCTGTCTTCTATAATAGATCACAGCAGCGAAATTTGTTTCATTTAGTGTAGGACGGGGCAGACAATTTCCCCTTTCTGCCAATTAGTTACCACTTAAGTAGTTACTTGCGAAGACGAATGAATAGGACTGGATTTACAGAGAAGGTAATGTCGGCCCTGCAGATAACAGACGTGTTTCTGATAATAAAAAATGGATTTGCGAGACGTGCACTCATACCGTTTTCTATACATTGAACTTAAATATCACACGTGTATTGATATATATATACTGTATGTGTGTATATATATATATATATATATATATATAAGTTATGGCGGGTAAAAGGTGATGGAAACCCTTCCACTTAAATTTAAGGGGTAGTAGAAGTATTATTAAACCCCATGGTGCTTCCACAACCACAAGGGATCCATTGTGGAAGCACCATGAGATTTCTGAGGGAAAAACAAGCCTTCTGGCTTGTCTGGTGTCTGTAGATGAGTGTTTAATAATACTTCTACTACCCCTTAACCCCTTCAATCCCAGGGGTTTTTGGTACCTCAAAGCCCAGAGCAATTTTGCCATTTTTGGGGTATGTCGGTTTAGCGATGATTCTCTTTTCCTGTGAATGGTGTACCCATGTAAACTATATATTGTTTTTTCAAGGAGAGATAGAGCTTTCGTTTGATACCATAGTTGGATGATTAGCTGAAAATTTAGAATGAGAAATTTAGTAAAAACTAGCGAAGATTAGAAAAATAAACTAATTTTTTTTTACATTTTCCCTCTGAATCCTCACAAAATTAGGTAAAGTGATGGAAAATCCCCTCCAAGTTTATCAATTCAGGTGTCCTGATTTCAGAAATACCTAATTTATATAGATTTTCCAGACTTTCCCAGCACCAGGGAGCATACTATTAGGTGTACAATTTTGTATAATTTTTATGCCTATGGCTTAATGGGTTTGGGGGTTGTGAACGGGGGCAGGAGGGTTATACTGGCTAGATGTTATGCTAGGGCAATGGGATGTAAGGTTTTTTTAAGAATTTTTTTTATTATCTTTTTTTATATATTTTTTTTTTATTTAAATTTTTTGTAAATTTTTTGTATTTTTTACATTTTTTTTTTACACAGTAATGGTTAGAGGTCCTCCTAGGGACCTCCTGAACATACCAGTGATGTCACAGTGACATCACAGCTCATATTATAATTTTTTTTAGTATTATTTATATTATTATTTTAATGATTTATTTAATATTATTTTTAAATGACTAACCGGTTTTTTTCCCCCAGCTTTTCTGTTACAGGCCGGGAGGGGGAGTGAGAGAGATGGTTTCTCACTCCCCTCCCCGCGATCCCCCTGCACCGATCACACTGTGATCTCTATGCAGGTCCTCACAGACCTGCATAGAGATTGCAGCGTCTCTGTGCCTCATCGGAGGGCAGGATATCCCCGCAGGGGATATCCTGTCCTCCGATGACCTTCCGGGTTACGTCAGCAGTGACGTAACCCGGAAGGGAATGCCCGATTGCGCGATCGGGCAGTTTACCGGTAACAGCTTACCGGCTTCTGCTGTCAGTGGGGAGTCCAGGCTGTCAAACGACAGCCTGGTCTCCCGTGCAGCGGCAGGGATGTGTCCCTGACGCTGCACGAAGGGCTGGACGTACCGGGACGTCCATAGGGGTTTCTTTGTGGGCGTTTTTTGGACGTCCCGGTACGTCTATAGGGGATTGAAGGGGTTAAATTTAAGTGGAAGGGTTTCTATCACCTTTTACCCACCATAACTTATGTAATGGTATTTCTTAGCTACCCCAAGCCTCAAGTATTAAGCCAGTATCACAACCTCATGCTGATGAGTCCTATTAAGGATGAAACAGCTGTCCATGAGCGGTGATCTGGCTGCTTCACCTCTTCCCGAGTTTTGTCTAAAGGCTGTCTTTTACAGCAGCCAATTACTTTCAAGGGATCCATGTATAAAGTGGATATAGAGGCAAAAGGTGATAATTGTTAACCTTATTTGCATGTGCCTACCCAGAATCCCTTGTGGTTGTGGAAGCACCATGAGATTTCTGAGGGGAAAACAAGCCTTCTGGCTTGTCTGGTGTCTGTAGATGACTGTTTAATAATACTTCTACTACCCCCTTATATATATATATATATATATATATATATATGGACTTTTATGGACTCTCTTTTCTAGGAGTATGAGTGTATCACCGTGTTTCGCACAGTTATATGTATAGGCACAAGGTTTCTAAATTACCGTATTTGCTTGATTATAAGACGAGGTTTTTTTCAGAAAAATACCCCTCGTCTTATAATCGAGGTCGTCTTCTAATCAGACCTTCGCTGGGGCCAGGCTGCTTACCGGTGCTTTGGTCGCGAGCAGCTTCTCTTCTACCAGCGGCAGGAGAACAGGAAGCTAGCAGAGTGTCACATAACTCTGCCTCAACCTCCTTCCTCTGGGGGCGGGGCCAGAGAAGTTGCTCGCACAGCCGGGCCCCTGCAGAAGTCTTAGAGTGAGAGATCTGCAGTTCAGGTAAGGGGGTGGGCGAGGGTTTTTGTGATTAATGTGTGAAGTATGTGTGATTAATGGAATGAATGAGTATTTAAATGTTTGTGAATGAGTGTGTGTGTGTGTGTGTGTGTGATAGCATGGATGTGTAAGGGGGATGGTGGTGGTAGCATGGCATAGGGAGGCTGTACTCACACTCCTATCATCCCCAGGTTCCAGCATGTACTGGCTGCCTTGGCTTGATAGGAGTGTGATTGCTGTTAGCAGATATATATATACCTCCAGAAATGCCTTTTAACCCCCTATATGCCACTATATCCCATGATCTGCCTTTTAACCCCCTATATGCCACTCTGGCATATAGGGGGTTAAAAGGCATATCATGGTGCAGAGTGGCATATAGGAGGGTATAAGACATTTCTGGAGGCAGAGTGGCATATAGAGGGTTAAAAGGCACATCATGGGGCAGACTGGCAAATAGGGGGTATAAGGCATTTCTGGGGGCAGAGTGGCAACCCTGGGGGAAGATGTGCATAACTGGGGGGGCAGGTTGGCAAATAAAAGGAAATAAAAAAATATATATTTTTCTCAATCATAGCTTTTATTAAATATGAAAAAATTGTTTACATGAATTAATATTTACTAGTAAAACTTTTTTTCCTATAGGGTAGTCTTATATTCAGGCTTTTTGTTTTTTTCCTAAATTAATATTTAGATTTTGGGGGGTCGTCTTATAATCGAGCAACTACGGTGAATTGTACAAATGCATTATTCTTGTTTAGAATTCCATACTCATAGTTACATAAGTCCCCTTTCCTAGGCCATAAAGTTAAATAAGGTTTTAGTTACACCCTATGCCCGAGCCATACCCCATAAAACAAACATGCCCCAAAAGTAGCCCATACTTGTGATCAGGGAACAATAATGGATCGAGAGATGCCCATCACTGGGGTGTACCATCACTCCTACTCTGCCTTCACTGTAAAATCCCTGTACAATGGCAATTAATTCTTTAATGTCTGTTACAAAGAACTTCCGGGGAATGAAATACAAATAAGGATCAGGTTACCCTGACTGTTTATCGTCCGCCAAAGGTATTTTAAGCAGGCTGATTTTTAGAATATATATATATCTTGGTTAGCCCTATATTTTTACAGGTATTTGGTTCTAGAGATCAGTTTAGATTTTCCAACTCTTACAGCAAAATGTAATCCGGGCTAGACTGGGGACTAAAATAAGCCCTGGCTTTCAGTGTGCGGCCGTCGGCTACACGCAGCGGGACTCAGCCTTAAAGTGCTAGAGCTTATAGTAATCCCCACTCTGGCCCTGCTTGCTATGTCTTTACTGGATGTAAGATTTGGTAAATCTAAATAACACAAATAATAGACAGATTTTATGATGGCTATCACAGTGTACAGCCATGTGTATCCAACCATCAGACATACATTAAAGGATCTGCCACACAAAGGTAAGTCATGGCCCACCGGGCACCGTAGTAAGGATAGATCTTGCAAAGGATTCTGAATTTCCTATAGTCTATAGACTGAAATCCTACAGTCAGCCCAAGATTAAAACTTGGGATACAGTAGCAACATAAAAAAATCCCACACAGAGCACAATGTGTTAATAATATTACTGAAGTCATAAAAAACATGGTTCATTTACATTGCGTAAGTGTAAGAATTAGGATTGGCGTCGTAAATATTAGCCTGCTTTACTCTATTCACAGTCATGAATGAGTTAATGTAAAAAAGAAACTATATGATAGACGTAAGGCTTTTAGGGGATTAAGAGTTTGTTCGTTATAATCCTCTGCCTTAGGCAAGCACATTAAGGCTATAGTGGAAAATTCTTTATTGCCAATCAAAAGACTATATTATTATTTTATTTTTTAGAGACTATCCGATTCGTTAAAAAAAAAGCCCTTTGGGATGCAAAATGGTAACTATTTTCTGAAATGTTATTTACACTCTCAAAATGTGATAATGCATTCGCAATCTATAGCATCATCTGCATGTGTGAAATGCTAATTATGTTTCAACACCAGAAACCTGAAGAAATATTCTCCAAAGACCACAGTTTGAAAAAAAATGTAAGTTAAGCGTCCTTTTGTGATAGAAGAAAATGAGTTACCGTACAGCGTACACAGTGCCCACCTTCTAAAGAGGGCACAAAATCACAATCTGTGTGTTAACTGCACTTGAGATCGATACAGTCCGACACACCCGATAAATATTACTTTTTATGTCCCAAAAAGATCAAATTGTAATATATATATAATGATAAAAACAATAATAAATATTTCTGGTGCAATTTGGGACATATCGGGCAATTGTTAGGAATATTCCATCGATGGTTTGCTTTATATTTAGCAATTTGTCCCAAAAGGACTGATCTTTATAAACAAGTACTATAATATAATATGAATTATCATATTGAAGCAATAAAAAAAAAAGAAAACAATTACATGATGGGTTGGATTATTCAGATTCCATTGATAAATAATGTCTATGCAGGCTGGACAGAGACTTTTTATGCTGGAAAGTATCAGAAATGGTCAGATTCTCCAAGAATGTCAGTTAGTCTCAGTACTTCCATGGGTTCAGCCAATTGACATTAAAGCCTTATTTTTTAGGATATGTCCACTGATGTCACATCAACAGTACACTTATGTTTCAAATATTTTAGGCTATATCCAAGCCATAGGCAAGAAATCAAGCCTGTGACACATCCAGCATCCTTCCTATGATCCTTAAAGTTCTTTGGCTAAATCCAGAAGGTGCTGACCTTCCAATCTGTTCTTCATTAGTTTGTTTCCGGTTGCTTGCCTAGAAGGTACATATGCAACCTCATCTCGGCGGGCTGGGCAGTGCCGTGGTAAAAGCTAAACTGTGTTTATGAGACCAGTTGAGCTATACATGAGCCGAGCTGTATACAGCCACAACATAGGAAACATTAAAAATGGGAGGTGTGGTTTTTACGGACTTTGGCTGTCACTCCTCCACTCATGGAGCTGAGCTCAGGTCCATCTCGAGCCATTGATGACATTCCAAGCAATTGTCCACATTCCATATTGTGAAAGATATCTCTCTCTATCTCTCTGCAGTACTCAGTATCTCCAAGATCTCCTCAATTTCCAGCGTGTGCAGTTTTTATAATGTTTTTTATTTAAAAAAAAAATAATAGTAATTTACATGGAATTCAGTTCTGATCCTGCAAGATACAGAAGTCTTGTAATGTACTGTATAACTCTCTGGGGAAAAACTAAGGCGGATGGAAGTGCTGATCGTGTTAAAACAATCTGTTCTTCATCGTGACTGTTCCATTTAATAAGAAAGTCAATATAACTGGGAGTTTCTCTGCAAAATTACATTATAGAGACTTGACAAATGTTCAATAAATACAAGGAGCGAAGAGGATAATGTGATCTCTGACCACATTTCACTCAACACAAATACTCTCCGAGAGGGATTTTCGGAGCTGCGCAATGGGTTAATGCACTTATTTAGCAATCTCTAAAAATGCAAACACTAAGAACTAGCAAAGGTCTTACTATATTGATCAGAAATGGTTTCATATTAAGGCTACACTTATGTGTGAATATTTAAAGCCAGTCTGTTCAGTGTTATTATTATTTATTTATGTAGCCCCATCCTATTCCATAGCACTGTACCACTGGAAGAAGTAGTCTTAGAGGCCAGTGAATTAACCCCTCTGTAATTATGTAATTAAGTAACTTCTTAAGCAATTATTTTTAATTTTCAAATTCAGAAGCTATTTCCCATAAAAAAAACATCGTAATTTAGGTTGTAAAAATACACAAGACCATTAAATTCAATCAAGAAGAAGACAATCCCCCAACATTGAAGTGATTCCCATATTGTGTTTAAAACAAGGGGAATTCCCCCAAAAATCCTGTCTTTAGAGGATTTTAATTCGGTAGAACAGATCTCCATAGGCAATTTATTTCAAATCCGTTACCATATTTAGAAATTATTTTACTGCAAATTTAACAATGTGTCCATGAATTGGAGGTTATGTAGACCTAGAACACAAATGGTTAACAAACAGTGACTGCTACTCGAAATGACCCCTGCTAAAATTACTACTTTACGGCCGAGTATTTAAGAGCCAATGAAATGCTTCAATCTGTCTTCTCTTGAAATCTCATTTGTGGCAGGTTGCTGTACGGGAGGACCCCGGTGTACACTTTGCTTGTAAAATCCAACCACTTATGATCATTATTGGTGACAGTGCAGCAGATCCGCTCATAAGTGGCCATTTAGGAAGGGAGAAGGAGATAAAAATACACGCCGCTCAACGGCAAGATAAACCCTCTGAGAAGGAAAGGGGGCAATGTATCAGACACAGGTCTCCATAGCTTCAGCGTTTATTCTGAAAATGGGAAGCCCTTCTGCACACTTTTCCTAACAGGATGCTGAAGAATGACTTACTGTCAGCGTAGATTCTTACAATGTGCTCCCTGTCATTCAGTACATGAGAACGTCCAGTCATCCCGTTTGTATATGTATGACGACACTTTATCTGAGCAGAGTACAAATGACGACTCCAACACTCAGTTTATAGATTGCAGGAGAGAGATGGGATGTGATAGAAACGTTGAAGTTCTTAAAGGGAATTAATAAATTACAAGGGGGAAGTTTATTTCAAAGGAGGAGAAATTCTTCGTTACTTAAAACTAGAGGCTTCCATGTAATGTAAGGACATTTTGTTTTTTACCGATAGAGTGGTAGAATGTGGAACAGCATCCCAGCAGACGTGGTAGAGCCTAATACAGAAAGGGAATATAAACATGCATGGGATGGGTATAAAGCAATGCGGAGGAAATTGAAACTTACTTTGTAGACTTGTGGAAATGGGCCAAAAATGATTCAGAAAAATGTTTCATTTTATTTTTGGCCCATTTGCTTTTGGACAACAAATTTAGCTCCCTGCCCTTCTGGTTCGGATAAAAATTGAATGTTTTTTTACATTTGGAAACAAAATTCACTCACTCATGCTCTTTCATACTCTTTCACACTCTCATTCATGTTCTCTCATTCGCTCTCTCGCTCTACCTTCTCTGCCAACTGCTTCCCTGTCCCTGTCTCCTTGCTACGTAGCTCTTGTTTTTCTGTCTTCTTTTTTCTTCATCCACTTTTTTCGTGGACAGCTGGACATGGCCTCCCCGTGAACTTCCGCAAAAGGGGGCAGGGCTTCCAGGCATGATTGGCAGAGGGGAGGAGAGGCTTTCTCTGTGGCCCCACCCCTTTTCCGGAAGTCCACAGAGAGGCCAGAATAATACAGATAGATTCACAGAAAAAGAGAGGCGGAAAAAAAACAACAAATTTGAAAAAAGCTCTTTGCTTCTCTTTTGTTTGTTTCGGAGAATAAATACGAATTGACAAAATTGTCAAATTTAGTTATAATTTAAATCTGTACGAATCTGAATGCACAAGTCTTATCTGCGTTAAATTCTATATAATTATAAATGGAGTCAAACAAGCATTATTTTCAATTGGGAATATTTAACGACCTGTTTTTCGACATGTAGATTCTGCATGTGTACTATATATAATGTATATATACAGTACATACATATATATGTCATAGTGGATGCAGCAGGCTTCTCCATTTCTCAGTTAGAAAGCTGTGTTATGTTCTATGGCACTTTTCACTTGCTTGTAACTTTAGACATTTCCCCCCTTCCTCCGTTCTCCGTCAGCTGGCTAAGCCATTCTGATTCATGAAAGTGCTTGTCACCCGTCAGGCTGAGCTCTTCACTCTCCCTCTTTCCCTGCTCGGATGTGAGAGCTTAGACAAGTTAATGGCATTCAGGGGAGAGCGCTGTGTGCGCACTATATTTTCACATGTTTAGTATTCCTTCAAAGAAACATTAAAAGCCACATCTCCGCTTCCTAGACTTGCAGGTAAACTGTATACTAAGGTGATGGATAGATACTACAGATCACTATATATTATTTCGAATCCATTTATGATGCCAGGTATAATGTTTAATTCAATGGTGAAGAAGACTTAGAATAAATCTCCTGGAATTAACTGTACGTTATACTGGTCCAGCTACGTTCTTCCAGGAGCAGAAGCTCACTAGGAATGGACCATTGCTGTTAACGCCACAACTCTCCTGCAAAACCTCGAGTCAACTGTCTCATAAGTGAATAGACCCCATTGAGCAGAGTCCAGTCCTGTAAGAAACACATTTACAGAATATACGCGAAACCCATAAAAGAAGCCTGCACAGGATCCAGTCTGGATGTAAATGCATTATGTTCTTACTAGTCTTGATGACCTTGTGGCTATAAATGGCTTTGCAAGTAAATCATACCAAAAACTTCAGGATTGACCCAGAATCTTTATTCCCATACTGCTCACCCCATGCCTAGCTCAGAATACATCACAAGTATCCTATAAGTAGTGTAGTACCATAATTTAAAGGGGAACTGCCCCATTCCAGATTACCATGACCTGTCACATCCCTTATTATCCCTGATTTGCCACGTTACCGGTTACCATTGATCTGTAATATTCCAGATTGCATTTGACCTGCCACATCCCATACTATTTCTGATCTGACACATTCCAGATTACCCCCTCACCTGCCCCAATCTAGATTACCATTGATCTATCGCATTCTAGATTACCCAAAATGTGCCTCATTCCGTATTATTGGTGACTTGACACATTCCAGATTATCCAGAATTGTACACATTCCGGATTATCCTTGATCATCCACTTTAGAGATTAGCCCTGATCTGCAACATTCCATATTATCTCTGATCTGACAATTTCCATATTACCCCTGCTGTGACACATTTCGGATTATCGCCGATTTGCCACATTCCAAATGATCCCTGTTTATTATTCTTAACTCTTGATATGAAATATTAATCATGTTTTTTTATTTATCTCCAGCACTAAATGGTCGGACATATCTCCTGTCTGGGCTGTCAGCAGGATTCCAAAGCAATCTTTACTGATGGACCATAGAAGATAGAATTAAGTTTGCATTAAATGTCCTGGCTGTGCCTTTGCTAGATGTCAGAACTGAAATACAAATTGAAATATCTTAAAATATCTTAAAATATCTTCTTTCAGTGTTGAATTAAATTCTAGATTTTTCTCAAATGGGCCAATTTAGACAATTGTGTTTCTTTTTACTTTGATGCATAGAGGGATTCCTCGGTTTCTCTACCCCGAGCTTCATTTCGTTGTAGTAGATACATGTAGCAGAACCCCTCTTTCTGTGAGGGATTGAGCTGGCTCCATTGGTCTTTGAACAACGTAGAAAATGCATACTAACCAAACGAATTTACTAACTAATTTAATATGCATTCATGGTTGGTGAGTCTGTTTGGGGCAGTTGCCTCTCTCTTTAGAGCTATCATCAATCCATAAGGAAACATTTTCCCTGGAACCAGTATAAGACAATATCTACTTCCTACTTTCTTTAGTACTTCCAGTTTTTTAATTCTACGCTGTTTCGGTATATATGAATAAATCTGCTGTTGGTACATCCTTAACTTTGTTTTAAATAACACAATGAGTCTTCAGGGAAAAGAGTTGTTGACAGTGTTAACATGTTAATGAGTAATAGATTGAATTAATAGCTAAACTCTTATCTATGTAAGTACTTTATATAACACTCAAAGATAAAATGGTACAAAGCACAGCTGGTTTCAGTATTAAGTAGTGTGTTATAGAAAAAAAAAATGACAACGTACCCCAGGGAACAGAAGGAAGGTGCTCAATGAGTTTTAATATTCTCAGCTAGATAAATATGCACATAACATATGTACTATTTGCGCAACATGTCAAAATTATATTGCTTTTCTGTAATGCCTGTATTGGTGTATAACAAAATCTATACAATATACATATTAATGGCTCATGCGTAGACATCTGAAGCAGGTAAGGGGTCATACATTCTGGGGAGATATTGCCAGCATGGTCTTCTGACTTAATTATGATTTTTATTTTGAGGACGCTATGGAACAGACACCATTTTCTCCGATATGTTTTAAGGCAGAGATGTCAACGTTCGATGTTCTTTTTGGAATTTTAGCCCCAAGTGATCAAAAAGGACACAAACCAAAAATACTAATCATATGGCACACGTGGTGTTCTGGTGGTCACCGGAAGACACATATCTTTCCTCAAAACTTCCCCAAGAATATGATCCCTTTCAATAATGTGGCAGGGTATCTGAGGAACAAGTTGAGGAGCAGATACAGGGGTCTACCAAGGGCTCACCACCAAGAGGGCAGAGCAACTGGGTTGTAACACTTGCTGGTGGCAACTAACACAGAAGTCCATGCCATGACCATTATGCGGGTCAGCATGGGAAATGCACTTACCCGAGTTTCAGGATCTGAGAAAGTTTCTATTTTATTGGAGGGAGCCGAGTGTGTTGCCGCCTGCTTGCTCTGTTAGAGACACATGGCTAACTATATCAGCACTTCTTCCATTTTCAAAAGCATGATATCTTTTAAGAAATTCAGACTTTCTATTGCCTTGTTTGCTTTTTGTTTTTTTACTTTCTGCTTGCCCTTGAATGCTGTAAATTTTGTGTTAACTTTTAATCAATAAATCCATTTTCATTTTTCAAAGCACTGAAATGTAGCATTTTATTATATGTTAAATGCATAGCAATGTGGAGTCATATTTAAAGAGAGTATATGGAATAATTATGACCCATTATGCTGTGTCTATTGGAAATGATGGCTGTAATGATCGAATATTATGTGAAGGAGCTGTGATCATTCATCCGTTTCTCTCATTCTGCAGATCATAAGATACTGATTATATTTACTCGTAGAAAGTAACTACAGTATGTTAAAGGAAGACTGCCGTACGTCTCATTGACACACAGATAATTGGGGAAATTGGACTAGTTATGGTTCTGTAACTTAAACCCTTGAAGTTTAGTCTTGCCATAGAGCGCACTCACATGCTTCAAACTAATGGGAATTCATTACTGGTTAAGACAGAATAAGGAGCCAAATCTAGAAAGCAGAGTTAATGTTTCCTTGCAAAGAGCCACTTGCAGCGTTAAACTCTAGCGGGTTGGGTGGTAGAGCACACTTAATATGAAGATGGAATTTTTCCGACACTGTCTGGGGTAGCTGCCCCACTGGAGAACATGACCTGGGAGTGGAGAACATGACCTGGCTACCTGTTCTGCTGCAGCTGCTGCCCAAACCAACACTGCAGCTTTCATGAAACTTCCTTGCGATGCAAGTGTAATGAAGGGGCTATTCGGAAAAGGCGGGTGGCTATGACTCCCACTAACCAGTGGCCAGTCTGCTTCTTCACACCTGAAATGTTATGGGTTATGTCTAGAGCAAACCGGTGATAAGAACATATAGACGGGTGCTGTAGAGTAACTGTAACACCTGCACATGCAGTCTTTGACCTTGCTTTGTCTCTATCCTGGACTGAAACGCCTGCCTCAGGCCAAAGTCTATGTCTGGTATATTAAAGAAGCTGTTAATGTGGGGTCATTTACTGAAGGTGTCTCATCACGTATAAAGATACCTTGTGTGGCTACTCTCTCTCAGCTCTCTCCCACCTGACCCTGAGTGTGGACAAGGTGTAAAAACACACGTTTTTAATTGCACAAGGTGCCACTAACCCGACCCTAAGTCTCTCTTCTACAGGTGAAACATTTTATAGCCTGTCTCTCCAAAGTGTTCTTTCAGTTAATCAAAGATGCTTATTAGTCGGCAGCAAGTAACACCAGTATTAACATAAATATACTGTGCAGCATCTGTATATTTATGCTAAAAAAAAAGTTTTCCTTATGCCTTGTCACTGTTCTTATTCAAAAACCGCTCAAGTGCCTTTGGGTTGATATCTGAGCATTTGTTCAGACATAATTTGCTAAGAACGCTCCAGCAGCTGATGTTATAAAAAAAACCCCAAAAAACATGAAGCTCACGAGAAGCCAAGAGCTTTCCTACAGCAAGGAGCCCCCCGTGACAGCTGTGTTCAGACCGCATTACAAGATGTCCACGCGCTGTGAAAGGTGCGGGCAGTGAGTGAAGTTCAGCAGGGAGACAACAATGTCAAAAGTTCTTTTTTTCTTCTATGAAAGAGAATACAGAACGACAACAGAAATACTAAAAATAATGTGATTTCAAAGCATCAGTCAAGCATGTTGTACACTGCGTTGTGAGCTAACCTTTTCTAATATACGTGGCTTTTTCATGAGAATCCTGTTTTATAGTCTGTTCTAGAGTAATGTGATCTACCAGGCAAGCTTTGTAGGAGAAGGAAAAAACTTAGATGGGGTTATGTGGAAGTAAGTAATAGTTTGGTTTTAACTTTGATCGGGGGATGACGTCACCACAAGTGCTGCCATTCTGGCAGAAGTTCCCACCAGGTTATGTCCGGGGAGACGCTGACAAAGAAAGAAGATAACAGATTGAAGATTGAAGAGAAAAGAGATGAGAGAAGAAAAGGGAAGGTCGAAGATAGAATATGGAAGATGCAGAAGAAGATGTAGAAGCGGAAGTGGTCGGTGGAGAAGGTAGGGAAACATTTAAAACGCATGAGAGAGTGAGTGTGTAAGAGTGAGTGTGAGTGAGAATGTGAGTGAATATGTAGCCACACATTTTAGACAGAATTTCATCATTTTCTGTTTTCGTCCAATTTTTTTTGGGGGGGTATGGCCTTGTTTTCGGGGGTTCATATGAATCGCCGGATTTACCAAAATGTACAAATCCAAATGCACAATTCTATTAAGAACTATCTACAGGGTAAAGAAGAACAAGCTGTCCCGGAAGTGATGGTACGGCCCCCCACAGAGCCCTGACCTCAACATCATCCAGTCTGTCTGGGATTACACAAATCCAAACTGTGTTTAGTTCTCCAAGATGTTTGGAACAATCTACCTAAATTGATTTACATTTTTCTTCTGTTCATTCACTCTGCATTTTGTCAAATGATAAAAATAAAATATTAACATGTCTATTGTTGAAAGAAATTATTGCTGCATAGCATTTGAAAGCATTCACACCTGCCTACAACATTTGCACAGTGATTATATATATATATATATATATATATATATATATATATAACACACACCATTAATTGTATATCCAATTGTATATTATTTGATGAGGATTTATTTAATCCTCTCGGTTGACATTTGGTTGCAATATATAGAGGCGTATTAAAGTTTCACTTACTGTGATAATTAAAGACTTTTCAAAACTTTTACCTGAAAATAGAGTTCCACATATTCATTAGGAAGTGCATAGAAAATAGATAGCCTGTCTAATGACCTGCTGTGCATGGCGTGTAAACTCACAGGAAAAGGCTTCCGACGCTACGCCACAAAAAAAACCAAAAAACACCTTCCTTATTTCAACGTGAATAACAAAATAAAGTGTTACAAGTCGAAAACAGTTGCAATCGCACTTTGCTCGATGCTAAGTGATAGAAGTTTTGCTTTTAGTAATCAGTTTGAATCATAGCAGCCATATGCCTAACCGGGTAGCCTAGCCTGGGAAGTGTGAAGGTATATATTTGTCATATAGATTGGTTTGAGGCCAAAGCCTTGGATTCTAGGGTATTAACTAGTACTGAGAACCAACACCTAATTCACGATCTCCTGTAGGCTCGAATTGGCCATCTGGCGCACCAGGCAAGGCCAATAGGAAAATGTCTTACTTTTTTGTGTAATTTTTTGCAGGGATGCTTAATTGTCACGTGACACAGAACCTTAAAAAAAAAAAGAAACAAAAAAACCCCACTAAAAATAGTTCATGCGTGACCTGTAACAATTGTTTATGGGAACTCTGGGAATTGATAACTCAAAAAATGATCAGCATTGATCAGCCCTTAACGCTTTAAACGCTGGAAGGCTAAGTGACGCATAAACGAGGTTAAAAGTTCACAAGAAGATCTTGAGCAAAGGGCTTCCTATCCGGCGAACGTTTCTCTAGTTCTCTGTAATCAAATATATTTTATCCAGAAGAAGCTTCCAGCAGCGCACCAACCTTTATTGAACTATAAAACATACTTTATAGGTAAATCAATAAGGTTGCTGTAGGATGTGCCGGAGGCTTCTGACAGCAAAGCATCAACATTTGTTGCTGCCAGGAGGAAAATGATTACCCCCAGACAATGCTAATACACCTCGCTCTTACGGCGTTTGCAATTTAGGAACGTAAAGATGATAATTAAGGACAGAAATACTTACATAGCAACAGACCAGAAAGAAATGTGGCGTGAGTACCCTTTTCTGTGCGATATTTACTAGTCCTAGCATCACTTTCTCTATACTTGGATGTTTATTCACTCGGTATGTGAACTGCATTCAGCTACGTGAGATTTTGGAATAAAGAAGGGATTTTTCCCCCTAAATGGGAACAGTGGAAAATAGCTTAATTGGGTTGTTTTTTTAATAAAAAAAAAAGGAAGGATAGGTAGAAAAGTTGAACTTGTTGGACTTTTTTCAATCTAAATTATTATGTTATAATGTAGGTTTGCGTTATAACAGGCGGGAACCCCCCGATATTTCAAGGGCTCAACACAGGACACCTTGTTACGGGGAATGGTCACATGGGCATGCAACACACGATCTGTTGAAGCACGACATGAAGGTATGACATCATACATACCGGGAGCCCATCATAAGAGATGTGGACAGGAAGTCCCGTTGCGGTCAGCTGGTGGTTTTTGGAGAGGAAATTAGTGAGGAGTAAAGCGTGCCGCAATGTCGCTCCCATGACCCCTTGTTTCCCTGCTGTGACCTGGAGACGCATCGCTTCACCCGGAGAGTCCCCAGGTGTGGATGTCATATGCTGATCACTTACATCAGCAGGCCAAGAGGAGGCCATGTGGAAGCTGTCATTGAGGTCTCTACTGCAAAAATATAGAACTAAGTTGTTTCTTAAGACCAATGGGTAGACCAGGGGAAATTCTATGGTCTCTGCAACCAGCCTATAATCCATAGATCAGGGACGCCGCAGGTTGGACGCCCCTGCCCTAGATTGTCAATGGGACAGCGCCCAAAAATCATGACTTTCCTAGGTACGGACATCAGTTTCCACCTGCTGATGTCACGTCACACACAACATTTCCAGAAACTGCCCACACTGCATTCATTTTGAAAGCCAACACTATAAAATATATTCCACCGTGGTCTGCGGATGCTGGAAGAAAATATAGGAACTTGTTTCATTCATCTAAATGTTTCTGATCCGACACCACTGTGTTTCCGGACAATGGACTATTTTATCTTCTTTTCCCGAGCAGCATTACTAACTTTAACTTGCTACTTTGACACATAAGAAAATGTAAAATTTGACTAATAAATTCACATCATATTGCACATTAAAAAAAAAGGGCTACGGGAGATCGTTGTCACATGATGTATACCAAACAAAGCATCAAAGCGCGGGAAGACTTCTCGGAGAAGTACATTTTAATGGAGTCTGAACATTCTAACAAACCTCTCAATCTTAGAAAATAATAAAATTCAGGACTCCCCAAGAAAGCGAGATAAAACAGGAACAGCAGCTAAAAGATCAAGACGACGTAAGGGCAAGAATAGGACAACCTTAATTCACCTGAGATACTGAAAGAAGACTCAATTTGAATGCAGAAAGTAACAGTAGTAGGTCTGTGAACTACTAACCATAAAAAAGCCTTTTGACTCCAGCTACTAAAACCTCAAAGATGGGAATATCTCAGCTGCGATGTGACAAGGATGAATAATTTATAGGGGTCGTCCGCATTTTTGCTGCATTACCTTTAAGTTAAAATAGGATATAGCAAGCCATCCTAGGTAAAGGTTTTTAGCTGATTTTTTTAGTAATTTGTCCCAATATTTTTTTAACCCTTGAGTATAGATTTGGTGCAGTATTTGTTGCCCTATATCACATACAATAGGGTAAAAAATATTTTAAGAAATGGAGTTGCACCATCAAGGCCTCAACCCAACGTTGCCGCGGACGCTGGAGATAACTTAATGGGGCAGGGGACATGTCTTTTTCATAACTAGTTTATTTAAGAAGAATTAAACATGGAGTGGGCTGGGATACTGACCAGGGAGCTAAGGAAAGGTATTCTGATTAAGGACGAGGAAGGGTTACTGTGAGAGTCATGAGGCCCGTCTCAATGAATTTGGAGTTGTGTTCTGGAACCGTCTGCAGGATATCGCTGAAGGCAGGTGTGGAAATTTGTTGATGGAGCCTGGCGCCCTGGGAATGCTACTTCAAATGTACACTCCAAAGGAATTCATGCTCCATGGAAGTTCACTGATCTAGAGAGTGGCTTTATTGCCCCATCTAATTGTTATTCTTTCAAACCAAATTGGACTGTTCACAACTGGGATTCTGCAGAAACAGGAGATGCTATATGACTTGTTCTGCCTCGATCGCTTTGGAAGCCAAGCGTTAAAGTTCCTGGGAGTACACAGAAAACAAATGAGGATATGATGATATTACAAAAACAAATAACTTCTACCTATGTAAATGTGATCATAAGAGAGAGGAGAAGGGGAGACGGAGAAACAAAGAGAAAGATGAGAGACAAAGAGAAAGAGAGAGGAGTAGGGGAGACAGGGAGATGTTATCCATGTATCTAGAAGTGTTTTGTTCACAGATATTCTTTCATTGTCAATTGGTTTCAATATATTAAGATAGATTTCAAATCCTGTACAATCACCTGATGTTATTCCAGATGTCTTGAGCTAAATTACAAATCATAAAATACAGACACCAGCATTAGACCCAGTGAGGTATTGTGGCCTAGCCCAACTAGGCTTAAGCCTGGGACAGCAGGTCCAGGGGGGAACATGCTCCCAGCAGCATCACTACTCAATAGGCCCAGTTAAAAGGGAGATCACTGATTTCCCCAACTGGCTCATTAACACTATGAAGTCGCACTTCCTTTAAAAGTGTAGCACGGGATATGATGTCCTTTCCTAACAGCCAGAAGTAAGGACAGCGGCGCAGAGAGGGGAGCAGGCAGTGCTGCCCTGAAGTAGTCCTAAGGCAGTGCCGAAAGTAAATACATGCCTGATTAGACCATATTACAAACCCTGTGCATATTAGCCTAAGTTTGTTATATGTAGTTAACTATGACCTCATATAATGTGCTAACATCAGACTGGAAAGTATATTTGGATGATTCAACAATAAGAAATAGAAAGCCAGAAAGAAATCTTTGAACCAGATGATGTGGTCTAATGATATACAGCACTGTGTGGTCTCGCAAGCAAACATACTTGGAGGGATGCCCCGATTCTGTATAATTTGAGGTCAAAATGGTTTGTAGCAATATCTTTAGGTTACCATGTCAACACAGGAGGACATATACTGATGTTTTACATCTTCGCCCATCCTCTTTAACCTTAAACCTCTGTATTGCACACTTTTTATACTGATTGCCTTTGCTGTCTGTTTTGACTCTTTAGAAGTGTTAAAAGCTTTGTTAAATTCCCTCGGTGACTTTGTTTATCTTCTGCCTGACTGTACACAGTATTTTATATCCTGTTCTAGATCCTTAGCATCCATGCAACTGAAAACAAGGAATATTTTTTTTTCCATTCTGCTTCCAGAGTCCTTTTGATACTGAGCAACAAATAAAGATCTCGATCAGCGCGTCGATAGCCAGAACAAGAACTGTAAAAGCAAAGCGGGAAACTTTAAGGATTAATTGTAACCCAGGGAGTAATATCAAAGAAGTCAAAGGTGATTGTACAATAAAACCACTGGAAACCATCCACTCTCTCTTTGTCCATGACAATCATGCCATATTTGCAAAGCTGACATCTGTCTTGAAATCTCACTTTAAAAGGATGAGGGCACACATGGAAGGTGAAGCTCAATTATATATATATATATATATATATATATATATATAGTCACACACTAAAATAAGACATTACACATAAATCAATGGCAAATTATATGTTGGAGACCATCTGCTTTCAGTTCTCCTTCCTGAATGACAATAGAGGGTCTCCAAGCCTGAGGGTTCTGGACCAACATTTTACATGGTTAATCCATCCTTTGATTTGGACTCTCTTCTCCATCCTTCCAATTCTTCCTAACCTCTTACACAGGTCCCATATGTCTCTTCATAACGGTACTGTTGCATCTCCCTAGGGGCGGACTGGCAGTGATGAGGTAGCCCTGTCACTTTAAGGCCAGCAGCCACCTGATGACGTAAGTGTGGCCGATGGCTGGATATGTGCACTCTTACTCCACCCTTTTCCAGTTTCCATTGGAAGAAGGAGAGACCTCCTTGCCAGTATACTTACGAATTCCAATCTTTTATATTTTTTTAGTAATAATATTATGGTACATAGGGGCAATGAAAGTCCTATCGTTACGTTTGCCTAGAGCGGTAAGATTTATTTACAAATTAACAGAGGGCAATGATGGTTTTTCTGAGTCCATTCAGCTCCAATATTAAAACAGAAAGTAGCAAACAAAGAGCTCTGCAAACCCTGCGAGAAAATATAATATTCAAGCGCTGCTTTAACCTCAAGCCTTATAAAGCTGTTATCAATTCTATCCAGATCCAAGAAGGATTAAGCTAATTCAAATTGAAAGGGTAGCATGTGGGTGGATTAAAAACAACAATTATTATGAAACCTATGAGCAGAAAATAATACCAGAGGTTTAACCCACTGGGTGACCAAGGTAAGTTGCATGCATGTACCTTTGCAGTAATCCCTCCAGTGCTCGAAACACGGGGTGCATATTCTTTTAAATTAGTTTATTATTTTTGATACAATGCTTTATTTAATATAGATTTAGTTACACTTCCAGCCGTTCCAGGGAACTCTCCAGATCACTGCTTCTAATTCAAGTCTTAACCCCAGATGGAGCCGTTGTGTCTAATATTGCCCACTCCCTGACTAGTTCTGCCACTTCTTCTCAGCACTTGGGGGTTACCGCCTTGCTATCTAATAGTGTTGACCCTAATAGCCGCTAAGGGGCAACTCATTCAAGTTTCTTCAGAATCCAAGTTAACGCACTTTATTTTGGACTCTCCGGGTTCTAAGGGAGAACGTGTACTCGAGACAATCTGACCATCGGTGAGTATTCCCAGAGGCCGACTTCTCTATGCATCATGAATGGTGGACATCAGAAAGTTTCCTTCACAAGAAGCATCAAGTTGTAACGTTGGATTCTGATGAATAATTACATCAGTGAGATGCTATCATAGAAATGTCACAGGTATGCAATATGCAGACCCCTCACCTAAAAACCTATGTTCAATGTAATGGAATAATGTAGTCAGCTAGAGAGTAAAAATGTCAAGAAGAATCGTGATTATATTAGTGACCAGTAACACCAGAGACTGGTCGGAGATAAAATAGATCTGTATGTATATAGATTCCATGCCAATGATAATTTAACCTGATCATTATGAGCACTGGATATAAGGAAATTATTGTGTATATTAAACGTACTATTACAAATATTACAATCCAATGCATTAAAGTCTACATTATTGTCCTCGTGGGTTAATGGGGCTGTCCCACCTACTCTGCAGAACTCTTAAAACCAATGTAACTCGATGTAGCTTTAGAAGCATCATTCCTAGTACTGTTGGATTCCCAAACCCTTCCCAGAAATAATTCTTCAATCATGTAAAATTGCGTCTCCATCATGTTTTTGCTGGGAATGCCAAAATGTCATGTGACACACCATCATGAACATGTTTTTCCTACAGAAACTGAAAGAGCTTCTCAAAGGTGTGTGTTCAGTGTGAAGAATAAAAGTGCTGATCTACTAAGGTTTATTTGCCTAAAAAAAAGCAATTATTGTTTTATAAGTGGAACAGCACCTTTAGAGATCCCGCTCCGTCTCAGAAGCAGCTCTCCCTGCTGCGTCTTGGCAGGTGACACTTCATCTATCTAGCTCTCCTCCTCCAGGTCTCCTGAATCATTCTCATCACCAGAGACAAGCTACACGGTCGATACGGAATTCAAAACAGGAAAGTTATGCCAGTCAAATAAATATTTTGTACCTGCATTAAAAAGCTCTTCATTTATATAGCGGAATATCAGAGTTATCTGTCGGCAAGACGGGGAATCACACTGAGCAAGAAATGTATTAGAAGACATCAGTCATATTGTCAGTAGCCAAGTATTTTGTGTACTCCATTCCCTGTATATTTAACTTCGTTGTAGTGCAGCGGGAAGCAGAAAGCAACATTTATTACTTCTCAAATAACATGGCAATATCTGTTTGATTACACAGTTCCCAGGGGTATTGTATGTATAAAAAGATGCATCCCTGTGCTATGGGAGTCCAGCTAGTGCGCTGCAAATGAGAATACAATTCTATTTATAAAGCCCTGCTATATAGGACAATGCAGAATAATAATAATAATAAATATAATAATAATACAAATATTAACAACAATAATAATTATAGCAACACTAATAATAATAATAATAATAATAATAGCAATGCTAATAATAATAATGCTAACAGTAATAATATTAATAATAAATAGTAACACTAAAAATAATAATTATAGCTACACTAATAATAATAATAATAATAATAGTATTGCTAATATTAGCAATGCTAATAATAATGCTAACACTAATATTAATAACAAATAGTAACACTAATAATAATAATTATAGCTATAATAATAATAGGAACACTAATACCGGTAATAATAATAGTAAAAATAGTAATAATAATACTAATGCTACTAATAAAAATAATAATTGAAGAGATGTATTATTCCAGTTTTATTGGACATCATCCATTTAGATACTTTTTCTAGCATAATTTTAACATGAGGCTCAATCAGAATTGCCAACTCTCCCGGATTTGCTAGGAAAGTCACAGCATCCAGGCAAATGTGGTCTTCTGGCAAATGTTCAGTTTGGCAATGAGGTGGAAAGGGAGTGGGGTAGGGAATTTTGCGACATTGACTGAAGTATCACAGAGCTCCATTGATGTTTCGCTTCTCTCCATGACACCCACCACCATACTTTTGGGATAAATTATTAAATTATATTTGTATATATACACACATATATAATCAGATCCTAGGAATCTCCTACACCGCTCAGGTAAAATGTCATAATCTAAAACTAGACGGTCAGAGGCTTAGATGTAATGTAACTTAATAGTCATTTTTACTGAACGGGTGGTAGATATGTGGGACAGCCTCCCTGCAGATATGGTAGAGGCTAATACAGAAAGGGAATATAAACATGCATGGGACAGAGATAAAGCTATCCTATACTTATTAAGGTCTACGTCTGTGTCAGGAATAACGGACAGACTATACGGGCCGAATGGTTCTTATCTGCCGTCAGGTTCTATGTTTCGGGGGGGGGGGCTGTGAGAAGGGGAACCAGATCTGCTGCAATCCATCAGTTAAGGTCATCAGAGCGCTCCTGCTCTGATATGTACGACAGTGAATTAATTAGCAGCGGTCAATACAGCCATGGCATTAACAGGACTATCTCACAGGAAGCCGGCTTTGCGATCTATAATGCGGAAAGATCTTCGACGACATGATGGAAACCATCAGACACCCACTTCCACCCCGACAACCTGCCGGATGACATCCAGAAACCTCCACACGGGGCAAAGTCAGAAGCTTGGGAGAGTGCAATGCTCCTTAATTCATTTCCAGGTTTTGGAGGACATTAACCTTTTCAGTGCCAGGCAGATGAACTGTGAACTGCCCACTAGCACTGGAAAAAAAAGGTTAAATAAAAAATGTCTAAATTCTTTACATAGAAACGAAACAACAACAAAAAATTGCTTTGCATAAATCGCAATTTCTCGCCTTTGTGTACGGAAGATCTAATGAAACTTTCATGAAATGAATGTTATTTTTGTAGGGCACTGTTTTGCATTTTCAACATTTCTCGCGATGGACTCGTTCGATGAATAACGAGGAATAATGAGGAACTTGGTGAATTTTGATTAGACAGCCTGTGAATCTGCATTGAGCATTTTCAGCTTAACCCTATAACGGGGTAAACTTGATCTGCCATAGTAGTTTACCTATAATTTCTAGGTTTTTCTAGTTTTATGAGTTTTATGCAATCTTGGTATTTAAAGGGTTAATAAAGCCCACAATGTTGGCAGCTATCGTAGAGATTCCGCACAGGGGAAAGCGAAGGAGCTGAGCCTATGTTATAATGATTAACGGTTCACGCCGTCTACCAACAAAGCCACCAAAGGAGGAGATAAGTGCTTGTTCCGTTCCCTCGATGTTCCTCCTGCCCGTGTGCGGTAATATCAGTACCAGAAGGGAACCCGGCCGAAACCAATTAAACACCGGTGCATTTACAATGGAATCCTGCATTCAAGGTTTAAATCTAAACCTCTGACCCTCTAGTTTTAGATTATAACCTCTTATTCTAACATCTCTCCTCTTTTGAAGGAAAAAATAATATTCCGAGTATTTTTACGATTATTATTCTCGGCTGCTCGGCTAGAAACCGGGTAGGTGTTTTAATTTATGCGGCTGTACATATAGCATAGGGTATCTCGGAGTTATTGAAACATACGCGAGACGTTTATTTGTGATGACAGCTCCTTTCAGGTAACGGTAATTACTGTATTAAAATGCAAAAGAGTTTTCAACGTAAATAGATATAAATACAGTAAAAAAAAACATATAAATGCAAAGTTTTCTAGCTCGAGTATTGTTGTTACTGTCAAAGACATTTCTTCTTCTTCATTGTCTCTCTCTCTGTGTAATTATTTACAATGTCTTGGTATTATATACCAACACACGGCCTAGTGCTTAAAGAATTAGAGCCGTCGTAAATTCCTTTTGGGGGGAAAAAACACATGTTTATAAAAGCACCTGTGTATCAAAACGAGTAAAGAATAATTAATTTACATGTTTCAAAAAGAGCAGGAGATCAAAGCTCTTACAGTAAAGGCATTAGCAGAAAATAAAATCCCCCCGCTAAGAGATTGTCCTTCTATATTACTTAAGGTAATGAATTCTAGATGGAACAAAGTCGACGGATTCGATAAAGGTTTATTTTTGGAGTTATTAATACATTTGACCTCGCGTCTCTACGGCGATGAGCGTCAGGAATAAGGGTTGTTTTTTTTTATGACTGAGGAATCGAGGTGAAGTGTTAATTTGGGGTTTTACAACTACTGTGGGCATGTTCGTAAATTTTGTCCTTGAAAAGTACACAGAAAGGGAAAAAAAATTTTGTTTTTAAATTTTTCATCCAGAGTAACAATAGGAAGGAAAAAATAGCTTTTTTTTTGTAAAAGGAGTTAAATTTCATAGGGTTTTTCAGGGCTGCATTAGAGCCGGTATAAAGTAATACAAAGGTAGGTATGATATATATATATATATATATATATATAATTCAGATTTTGCCCCAAACGCCACAGGAATTGTCTGCTTCTTCCTTATTATGCTTTATGAAGCTATCCTCAAGAAGGCCTGGGATGGCCCTGCATTGAGCACAATTCAATAGCTGAGGTGATGTGCAGGAGACCAGGACGGGTCTTACCAGGGTCAGTAGTGGACAGGCCTAGAGATGTGGCCACCTGCCCACGTTACCCAAACATTGTGGGGCTCAGCTTCGGAGTGTCGCGAGGTTGCCGAGTAGTAGCTGCCATTTATTTTACAACTCCCTGGGCCAGTGCTTGATTAACAACCAGCCCATGATCCCCAATGCCCACAAAACTGAGACAGTGGGGTATCTACCTGGGCAGCAGAACAGTACCCAAGAACCAACACTGTTCTGAGGACTTTGGGAGTCATGTAACTATGATATATATACTAGGCCAACAAGCTCTTACGACAAGGTCGTGGCATTGGCCCTTCATGATTCTTAGTCAAGCATTTCAGTTGAAACTGCGACACTCTTGGAACACTTACTAATCCCTGTGAATTGTGGATCCACCTATACTCCATAAATGCTCCCCTTGACATGTAAAGCGCATGTGTGTTTTCTGATATACACAACAAAAAGTTCTGTTTAATGAACATTAATACAAGGAGTTCTATTTGGCAAATATATTTTTTATAGAAAAGGTGAAGGGAAAAAACATAGCTTAAAGTTTTAGACATCTAAATGGAAAAAAAAATACTGGTCCCAATGGACAGTGTCGGGATGAAAAGATGAGATTCGGAAGTCCCCAGGTGAAAAACTGTGCATCATTTTCTGATAGAATAGCCTGCATAGCATCTGACTTCTCAACGCACCTGGCTGTGGGGGACATCTTTAATCAAATGTCATTCTTTACATTACAATCATGATCTTTACCATAGCCGTGTGAAGACCTTTCTTTGCCAACAGCCACTTTTGACACGCTGACATATCCAACCTCGGAGCACAGACAACACCGACCAGATGAAAGCTTTAAAGTGCGGAATATGGGAATAGTCTTAGAATTTTACTTTCTACGCATTAATTCAGTTTCCAGGACCTGAGATCACCCTGAAGTATAAAAACAGCCTAAACATAGCAAAGCGACAGCTATGAGATTGTAAGCTCATAGGAGCAGGGCCCTCCTCACTTTTTTCTGTGTGTCCACCTTGTTATGTGATGCGCTACTTGTTATTTACTTATTGGACAGCACTGTGGAATATGATGGAGAAATAAAGAATAAGCTGTAGTGAGTCATATTGGCCCTTCCCGCACAATTCTTTATGTATTGTGGCATTGGCCATTGCGTTGGTAAACAATACGCTTAGCATTTCACCTTTAATACTTTTGAAGTGGATACACAGAGTAATGAGGGCTCTGACTGCAAGTTTACAAACCGAAGGAATAATTTTATATATTTTCCTAGTATCTGCCAGGGCCAGGGCCGGCCTTAGGGGTGTGCGACCTGTGCGACCGCACAGGGCGCCATGGTTGCAGGGGCGCCTGACCGGGACTTAGATTAAAGCATCGGTTTGTTTTTTTGTGTTTTTTTTTTAAAACTTTATTTAACATCATTCATGTTAAATAAAGTTTAAAAAAAAAACGATGCTTAAATCTATGTCCCGGTCAGGGGCGCCGAGCGGTTGCTCGTGAAGTTCTCGGCAACCGCTCGGCGCCCCTTACTCTCCGTGACTCCGTCGCTGTGCCGGCATCTCATGTTGAGCGCCGGACTATTCCGGCTCTCAACATGAAATGCCGGCACCGCGGCAGAGCGAGAAGACGGATGCCTCCCGCTCTCACCGCAGGACTCCGGCAACAAGGTAAGTGGGGGGGGGGTGTAGTTTGAAGGGGCAGAGGGGGGGTGTAGTTTGAAGGGGCAGAGGGAGGGGGGTGTAGTTTGAAGGGGCAGAGGGAGGGGGGTGTAGTTTGAAGGGGCAGAGGGGGGGTGTAGTTTGAAGGGACAGGGGGGGTGTAGTTTGAAGGGACAGGGGGGGTGTAGTTTGAATGGGCAGAGAGGGGGGGTAGTGAGGGGGGGCGCCAGAGGAGTAGTCCGCACAGGGCGCCACAACGCCTAAGGCCGGCTCTGGCCAGGGCAAATGTTTTATGTTCACGATATCCATTATACACTGAAACACTGGGGCAGGATGCATTTCTAGGAGCCTGCTTTGTGAATCGTTGGCACTAGATGTCATTAGATGTTGGAGGCTCCATTGTATACCCATTTGTGTTCTCTGGGGGGTATTGTTTGATGAATATAAACTTTTTTGACGCCTTTATACATTTTCCAGACTATGCATTCTTTAATAATGGTGTCGCTTGCCGTTTGTAAAGAGGGAGAGGACAACTAAGAGCGATGTTTTGTACTCAAGTACATGCTGTGTCTCGGATCTGCCGCAGCCAAGAACTGCCTTATAGGCCTTGTTGAAGAGTCAACCTGGTGTTGAGTGTTGTGTTTTGGTCAAAGTCTTCTGCCACCTCAGCACTGCTGAGATAACATCTGGGGACATCTATGCCTGGTGTGTATGGAAAGGGGTACAAATCTATATCTGCATTGTTATTCATCACTCCGAAGGATAGTAGATACTAATGGGGCTATGATGTCATAGTCATATAATCTCTGTACGAGGAATAGTAAGGAGCAAGTGAAGAGGACTCGGTGTCACAAGACCGTAGACCTCTTAATGTTCTATCAAACACTCATGACACACACTTCCTTGATAGGGTTTTCTTTGATATTTCAATATTTTGATATTTGTTTGAAAGAAGCATAAAGAAACCCATCTTTTATCTTGCAAAACAGACGTGGAACAGAATTTAGGTATATATGCAAAAACTGGATTTAAGTTACACTTATATCATTAAACAAGCTTTCTTTCGATCAGCATCCAAGGTTTTTAATTAAACTTTACTTGCACAAATGGTTTAATCCCTGGAGAAAACCTGTAAAACACCAGAGGTTTTTTTTGGTTTTTTTTTCCAAAATCAAATTGTAAAAATCCCCAAAGTTTTAAGTTAAAGAGTTATCCACAGGAGAAAACCAATAAAGGATTTATCAAACACGCCTGCTGCGCCAATAAGCCTATGTAAAGAGAATTCAAATAGGAAATTATATAAAAAAAAAACATTTCTACAAAACAAATTATGGCGCATTGTCAAAAAATAAAATACAATGTCATTTTGATTTAAAAGCCATTGAATATTACAGTCTGAAACACAAATTTCGTTTACTCAGTCTTTAGCAATTACATTTAAAATTCCACCCACCATCAGAAGTAGCTCCCACAATAATGATCGATAGGAACATAAGTGTGTAAGTAGGTGGCAGAGGGTCTTGGGAGTTGTAGTTTCTTGTTGCTTGTTGTGGAGCCATAAAGAGACTGTGCAGCTTTGTAGAGGAGACCTCTGAGGTTTTCGGTTCTTTACGCCCATTGCATAGTGCGTTCGGAACATAACTCCTATTATCTTTGATCAAACACTAGGGGCTAATAGCCATATAGGTCTATAAACCGAAACAGCGCTCGCGGCCCATCCTTAACCTAAAACACGTAATTTGTGAATTTTACCTATCCTGGGGAGTTTAAAGACCTTGGATTTCTGCACTGGATGTCTAAATATTGAAATTCATTATTTTTACACATGATAAGCAAAGGCACATAATGTTTTAATCTATTTCTGCAGAAATAGCATCTTGATTTTTTCCAAAGCATATTTCAGAAAGTAATGAATATTTATTACTGGAGCCGCTCTGTATCTGACATTTAGTAAAAATGTAGAAGCAGAGATTCACAGGGTACTATTGATTTGCGGAGGAACTGGCCCGGTAGTCTCCTTAATGACAAATGCCCAGTGATTATGCTGTCTGATGGATAAGCACATTCTAGGAATAGCCTCGGGAGGGAACAGTCTGAAATCCTTAAATTCTGCATTACTCCAGCCATCGTGTTTTAACCCCTTCTGCCCCCATGGTTCTCTGAAGCCCACAAATAACTCCTTGTTACTCAACACACAACTCTTGGGCTCTTTAGAAACATTGAATTTGCTTCACGTTTAATTTGATTCAGGCTGATTTCTAGAAATCTATAATAAATATTTTCAATATTATTGTTTTTGTTAATTTGTGTCCTTTGAGAATCTCGGGGAATAATCATCATTGTAGTATACAGGTGCTAGATGATCGAACGCCTGGATTTAGGCTATAATCTTGTAATATTTTCCTATTTTATGGTGGACCTAAATTGAAGTTAATTGAGCCACAAAATGTTACATGTTTTGGTTCCTTTTTGGTTCTTTCACCGCTATCCATCCCTGTTAGGTAAAAAATTAGAACACGATGGCTTCCAGTTGTTGATCTGATTGTCAGTAGTTTCCCGCGCTGACCTTGGCAGGACACCATGAGGAGCACACTCATATTCAGACTTGATTTCTAGCAGATCATAATTAAATCTCTTGGGGTTTTCAGCGAAACAGAGATTCCCTTACTTAAGGCACCGTAGCTATAGATCACAGAGAAAACTCATCTGATCCAGTAGGAGGTAGAAACAGATGTTGTCAGTGATCATCTCTGTCAATTAGAAACAGAAATAGCCTGCAAGGTGAAAAGGGTAGGCTATTTTCCCAAAGCTCTAGGGGGATCCTTAAAGTGAGATAACAAAGGAAAAGATTAAGGATAAGGTGTCTATAAGTCTTAAAAATGTGATATATTATACCAGAAAAGTCATGAAAATGTAATTTTATATATTTTTTAAATGGGGATCTATTGCTTTTCACAATCCCCATAACTCTATTATTATTGATTTATTTAGGGTCATTTTCTTCCACAGATCTGTACGCTCCACAAAACTGTGTTAATAGATCGAAATAAACTATACATGCATTAAAAACCCACCTTGCACAGCATGAGCGTATCCATCTTAACTTCCTTTCAGTTTATTCCAAGGCAGAACATACATATCATATATAAGAAGCAGCGGTATTCATGGAAAAAAACACAGCGCTTCTCAGGATCTGAATGCCTGTTTCTCTTTATTGGGTTATCCTTGTGCTTTTATTTAGTAGCTCATTGTTGTTGATAGGCTTAGACAGCCTTTGTAAAGAGTAGAATGAGAAAAAGGGAGTGAAAACGTATGGTTCTGGTTCTGCCATAGAGAGCTTTAGAGAGCTCTCAACTTCCGAGAGATGGATATTTAATCTAAGTTTATGCTGATTTACAAATAAAATACACATGCTATAGGTATTCATTATTATTTACGGTTTAAAAAAAAAGCTATGATGGCAACGTTTCCAAACATCAGCGGGGTGCCACACTGGCATAGACCTCCAGCCAGGGGTGTAACATTCATGGTCGCAACTGCAACCAGACCCACCACTCTAAGGGACTCGGGCAACCTCTGTGACAACTTGTCCAAAGCTGCTAGGTACGTGTAATACCCACAACTAGCGACTCAATTAATTATATCTTTAACGAATGACAAGTCAAGGTTTCCATGATGACCGGTATTAGAACCATTTGGTCAATACATTTGGCAAGTAACTACTTGGTTTTCAATTCAGTGTGTCAGAATTCTAGCAGTTGCATAAACTACTCCATTGCTAACCATCAAGATACAGAAGTTTTGTTTTAACTTAAAAACCACTGTAAAGAATACCCAGGCAAATACTTTTTTTCAAGAAAAGGCAAAAAAGTATTATTATTCCCCCAATTTCAAGAAATACCCATAATACGAGATAATTATGGAACAAACATAGCTATGTGTGCTGTCATTTCTCCAAATGTCGACTTTTAAATGGAAAGTATGGAAACCTTAATTAAAAATCCATAGACATGGAGCCAAATGACAGTCAGACACATTAGCTACACTATTTCCCCTAAATATATGCAGGGAGAAAATTGGTAAAAGGAACAATCAATAATCTTCCCGCTGAATAAAGTTACTCTAATTGCTGGGGGAGACCTCGTTCATTTGTTATCACAAAACAAAACCTTATAGAGATAATGAATGGACTGTGTCTCTATGCCTTATTTCGGCAACGCTGTTAACGTTACAAATGACTCCCCAATTGTATTCACGATAATTCCACTTTAATGTGTAGGCAGAAGCATGCGGGTTGGTGGACAAGTTACTGACCAAGTTTCAGAAAGTTTGCTATTGAATAATCTTGTGGTTAATTAAATTGTGCCAGCCACAGGACTAGGGATTTTCATATGCCAGCATTGCTTGCGAAGTTGGCAAACACTAAATGTTTTTTTTGGGAAATAATAGACATGCCTCAATGTAAAATGCAATTGTGCAATTTGTGAAGCTGCAAAAGGTCCAGAGAATAGCTCCAAAATGATTAATAGGTATAGAAGAACGAGGTTATAATGGAAGGTCAGAGAGGCTGGGTTTGTTTGCATTAGAAAAGAGACATGAGAGGGTGGATCTGATAGATGAAAAGTAACTAAAGATCTTCCATCGGTAAGTGTATCTACAGAACAAGAGGAACAGTTAAGCTAAGGATTTGATTACCCACAAAGGTGGTGCTATCCAGAACAGAACTGGCACTGGAAAACCAGCCCTGGCATTTAAAGTCGATAGAGGTGAGCCAGAGACTCTGCATTTGCCCCGTGTGCCGAAGGGCAGCCTGGTGCTATCAAATACAATAGTCATTTTTTAGGAAAGGCCTTTTTTTTCTTTAAAGGATGAAAGTGGTTGATTTGAGAAGAAGTACGCTTGCCGTTTTACATTCAAGAATGATATGTTTTGCCATTTTTTGGCACCAAATTATTTTTCAGTGATTTTGAATGAGTGACGGGCTGAGTTTGTTGAATACATTTAGTATCTGTGAGTTGGGTCTTACCTTTGCTGGCGCTCTCAACATGCTCTAGCTCTTCAGGAAATTTCAATATTTCTGGAAAGCGTTCTTCGCAGATTTCAGCCAGGAAATGGAGTAATGTCGTTTTCTGATCTGATGATTTTGTATCTCGGATCTGTCAAGGAGATAAACAAAAACATTTTAGATTATATATATTTTTTTAGAAGCTATCCATAATATTTATATGACTATATTAAATTACGTTAAATATTATCTATTTTTAGAAAATATACTTGATGGCTAATCTTTTATCTTTGTCAGTCAACTACACGTTAAAGAAAAAAAAGTAAAAATTTTGTTAAAAAATGTTTTTTGCCTCTCTTATATCTACAGTTTTATTTTCTATAAAATACGACAATATTTTTCAGGAATAATCTTGTTTTTACATGAAAAATGTTGCCAAGTCTTGCTGACTAAAATGAATATTGTCGGAAAATTGAAATCATAACAATAATATAATTCTGGGAACTTAGCAAACATGTTACTTTTTAATAAAAATACATTTGGCAGGGTATAATCCTGCTCAGGGTCCTCCATATGGTCCAGCGGCTGGGTCAGCCTTCTGGAGAGTGGGTTATACTCACAGACAGCGAGAGCAGACGGAGAATTTCATACCCACGGCTGTCGATCAAACTTTTGTTTTTTCACTATATGGACGTTTGACTTGTCAAAGGTGAAGTAATTTAAAATGGAAATGAAAATCCCCTGCAAGCACAATGACTATGTGACATTTAATGTCTGTGATCACCTTTAGAATTGCTTTCCTGGAATTACAATGGGCAATTAAGGATATTTAAATGCACAAAACCCCTCTCTTGTTTACCGAGAATGAAATCTATCTAATAATAAAGTTGTCTGAATGTTTACTTTATCCTCAAACTTATCACTTGTCACATGAAATGGGAACGCTCTCCATAAATTTATATCAATTAGCTATTGCTGTTGTTGTAAGGAATATATACACATAACATTTGTTGCAAAAAGTCTCGTAAATAGTAAGTAATAGCTTCAGACAGAAGCTTTGGTTACTATTGCGCTTTGGTGTCTGAAGTCGGGCTAGGAAAGGTGACGCTCTACTGTAGGGAACGCTAGGAAAGCAGGAACTAAGGAACATCCATGCAAAACTTTATGTATGCTTCTTAGCTCCTTTGCATCAAGTAACAAAAATCTTCTTAACATACATTGCTAGATATCCTACAGTATAAAAATGCCAAGAAAAAACAGGTGCAAGCAATAGAAAGAAAAAGAAAGAAAGAGAGAGAGAGAGAGAGAGAGAGAGAGAAGGAAAAGGAAATATATAAAGATGAGAAAGAAGGAAGGAAGGAAGGAAGAAAGAAAGAAAGAAAGAAAGAAAGAAAGAAAGAGAGAAAAAATGGAAAAATAAGAAAAAAGAAATAAAGGAAAAAGGGATTAAGGAAAGGAAGAAAGAAAGAATAGAAGAAAATAAAAGAGAAAAATAAATAAAGGAAAAAGAAAAAAACAAGAAAACAGAAAAAGAAGAAAGAAATAGAAGGAAAGAAAAAGAAAGAGACAGAAAGAAATACAAATAAAATGAGAACTATAGAAAAAAGTAGAAAACAAAGAGAAAGCAAAATAAAGAAAGAACGAGCAGAAGAAAGGGCTTGTAATGTTTACTTTAATACTTGGGGACATCAAGAGCATAGTGTAACATCAGAGGTCCCACCATTACCGACGTCTCCCAGTCAAGCACTTATCTTAATGAAGCACAAACATAATGCCATTCTTTTGTATAGCTTTACAGCGCTGGATATACAGGGGCTATTGCAAATAATTTTATCACATTCAGCAGGCCGCCTGTGTATGATAAAATAAAATTGACACCTTGATAGCGCTATACCGATTTTTCAATAAATGCTTTTATATCGCACAGCATTTTCTTAATTCTATGTATAAAAACTGGGTGATAACCAATAATTTGTTTTATGCGGTGACTACAAAGCAAGATATTTTATTAAAACAGTTTTTTCCCCACTGGAATAATTCCAAAGTTACTCTTCTAGCATCACAACGGTAAACAAACGGACAATCAACATACTGCCGGAACAAAGAATTTATAGTAGCAACTGGAAACTAAAATTCAGTAATAAAAAAATGTATATGTGGAAAAGTATAGTGTAATGTAGCATTTATGCAGTAGCTGTACACAGTTTTAGTATAAAATTCATTTTAGTGGAAGCAAAGGTGTCAAATGGGACTGAATCTCCAATTTTTACAGGAAAAAGCTTGAGTCTGATATGTAAGGAACATGGTATTTACGGTATTTATTTATGGCAAAATACATGACAGTCAAATGACTTTATAATATGCAACGGTGTCTCATCTATCTCAGACACAGATAGATAGATAGATAGATAGATAGATAGATAGATAGATAGATAGATAGATAGATAGATAGATAGATAGATAGATAGGATAGATACTGTAGATCTACACTACTTTATCGCCATTACTACTCATTCTTTTTGAAAACAAAATTCCCTTTTTAAAATGTCAAGAATTTTATACACAGAAGCTTTATTCACATATGAAGCGATTTTCAGTGGCTTAGTAATAAAATATTTACTGTCTCTTTCTCTTAACTGTCTCTTTCTAAGCCTCAGGTATAAAATCAGACAGCCTAATGAAGCTAGAGTTTCACTGTATGAATAGTTCTACCCCAGAGAAAGGAGTCACAATCACTGCCAAGTGCACAATCCCAACAATTTCAAGGAGAAGAAATAGTGAAATAGAAATAGTTACACATACACATCCATGCTCTCACATACACATTCATTCTCACACCCATACACATTCATGCTCATAAACATTCCTTGCCTCCTGGTCCAAAGTACTTCACAAGGGGCTAGTCTGATCTGGGTCAGCCCAGGTCCGACAGGCCCTTTGTGGACAATATTGTCCCTTCCCCTGTGAGCTAGTGTGGCACTCCCCTGCTGAGTGTCACTTAAAAGTATTATGAATATGTAGAATACATAGAAGTTAATGCAGTGAAGGAATGTAAGCATACCCGGGATATGTGTAAGGATATTGTGAATCTAACACAAAAGTAATACGAGTCTGAAGCAGATTTATCTTGTCTGCCTTCACATTTCCATTCTAGAGCCATCTACTTTCCATTCTAGAGCACTAACTCAATTCTGCTAGAAGATGATTGTCCAGATTGAATACATAAACCATTCTTCATTTACCAAATATCGCGGCAAAGGGCCCTAAATATGCCGACATAACACTGTTCAGACACCTTTTCTATTAGAACCGTTAACTTGTAAAATTGGCTGTTCCAGCTATAACATCATTTGGACAGCTATTATTATGGTAATAAGAACACAGGGTTTATTCAGGAACAGTCACCTATATTCTTTTAGCGTTATTTATTCCTACACATATATTTAAAACTACAGGTAGGGTGATATTTTAGCAGAGGATGTGTGGAATTAAAATGCCGAGTTACTGCTATATGATATTTGGCATGCTCACACACTGGGAAACCGGATTTAATAGCTACAATTTGTATGCTTAGAAATTACCTTCCCCAGCCGGGTACTGAATGCTTTAGCATAGAACAAATGATTTGGGAAACATTGAAAACTCTGGCAATTAACCCCTTGAGAAAAAATGATAATAGCTAAAGCAAGTTTTACGTGTAACTACTACCACTGATGAACATCAAAAGCCCATCATTAAGAAAATATCACTTATATTAGGTAATAAAATAGAATTATATCCGGTTGACCTTAATTTATTTTAGTTTTCCTCTGAAACGGTATATGATGGGTATGACGGTGGCTGACATCATTTTATAACAGGGAACTGTTACATTTACAGCTTTGAATTGGATTCATTTATGAATTGTTTGTTATCATGCGTCACTCACATGAAGTTCGGGTTTGTGGCAAAAGGGGGCAAAACTGGCCTTATGCTACCAATTTCCCATCCTGATGCCCTCTCCGTTACATTTACCCGGCCCATAGAAAGGCTGTCTGGACAAATCAAACACAATCAGCAACTTAATGCTGAGAGATAATTTAATAGAAACAGGACATTAAGATGGCTGCTCCCATAGTATCTTATTTTAATTTGTAAAATCTTTTTATAATACAACATTTCCATATATTTACTGCATAGGAAATATGATGCGATCCTAAGAAAATGATAGCGTCTGCCTATTGAGTCTCATGAAAAACATGGGATTTGTCTGTTGATTATACGTACTGTTGGTATATGATCTGGTCTCTAGGATGTAGAATATTGAAATCAGATACACTAAGCGGGGACGTTAACAATACACATTGAGACCCCCGGCGTCCCTGCTTGGACTAGCAGGTTGTATACCCAGGTGTGACCTCGACCCCCGACAGTTTTTATGCCATGCGCCCCAGGAGGGTCGCCTCGAGTAAAGGTCCATCTTCTGCCATCATTATTTCTGCCCTGGATGCTGGCCGGATAACGTTTGTAAAGGAAACGCACAAACCTTGGAACCAGATCTATGGCTGATTCATACAGAGGCCGCACACAAGGTCACGATTCACCCAACTCCAACGCAGATGAAGCCCAAGCTTTTTATCTTTCCGCATACGTTCCTTTGAAATCCACCGTTATTTGAAGCGCCGCCATATTCAGAAACTGAAAACATTTGGTTTCCGAACAATAATTTAAAAAGATCGCCAACAAATTAAACATTTAAATTTAGATTGTACGTTTTCCTCTTTTAGAGAACAAAGGCTATATTTTGCTTTGAGGCCTCGCTTCGTATTTGGTAATGCGATCTGTGTCACAGTCTGGGAATTGCGATGCTGTATGTTTGACATACCGCATTATGATTCAGATGTGCCGTTATTGTTTCATCGAGTAAAAACATACTCCTACACTTCCAATCCCACATCCCTGTCCGTATCTATATATACGTATTCTTCACACTCACATGACATGACAATGACATCCAGCAAATAATGTATATCATTTCCCATGTTGCAGATTCTGATGGGTACAGGCTCAAGCCCCTTTATGAAAAAATATTCTATGTTCTATTAAGAAAAAGTACGCTGCCATGTAATTAACATCAAGGTATATGTGCTTTTAAAAGCGGTTTGTTATAGCTGCACATGCACAATGCATTTTATTTTGTGCAGGGGGGGGGTAAAATCATGATATTTTGGGTGACTCCCGGCTCACACGCCACACTGAGCTGATTCTTTATGGCAATGCTAATGAAGTCCGTTCCTCCATAGACTTTCATAGTTGGTGTCATACCAGGTGATTAAGACCGAGCCATTCTATTGTTCACCACGGACAGTATGAGAAGAAGTGATTGTGTTTGTCTGGGATCGGACTAAGATAACAAAGCGAGAACACAGACAAATGGCTAATATGCAGCTGCCTGAAAACATATATTATGCAAAAAAAAAAAAATCAAAATATCTTGGAAAACATAACTTTTTGATATGATGCTACTAATAAAAAGAAATGTTGGGTTGTTTTTCTTTAAGGAGACCACCACTGTCTGGTTCAGGTAAGCAGAAAGACCATTATAACTCGTTGAAGCTTGCAAGTTATCAAAGCACTTTGGCACGTCTGTGCTTTCACGGTATTATTTTATACCTGATAAGTGTTCATTCAAGATTATTACTCAGACATATTCATTTTTTTCACTGCATTTCATAACTTCATAAAGGACTCCATAGGTGGAGTGGGTTTGTAATGGGGGGAGAAAATAGCGAAGCCTGGCTTTGAAGAGAGTAATATAATTGTAATTCAGCTGAGATACATTGTACACTTTGTAATGATTTTAGACGCCACGTTCTCTGTATCTCTGTTGACGGACGCTGTGAAGGCATTTTCTGGAATGGTATGGCTCCCTTTCATCCCTGGTAACCATTTATTCAGCCGTCTTGCTGTAGCAAACAGTGGCAACTATGTTTTAATTATAATCTGCGTTTGCTTCAGGCTGGATTTTGTAAACCACAAGACAATAGCAGGGCCCTTTCCTCCGACAAAGCCTCTGCGTGAAGTTAGCAGGAAAGTGAGGGAGAAGAGAGAATTGGGTAGTTTTTTAAGTTGAACAAACACCGAAAAATAGTTACCTGCGCACTATCCCAAACACCTGTGCTTATTTTTTTAGTTTTTTAAGTTTATAGAATTTAAGAAACAAAGCGTAGCTTGGCTATGTTGTGCTACATCTATATAATGGCTCATATAATGATGAGATTGCGTAGTTAGCTATGATGTCATATCAGCTTCTAAGGGGCATTGCGTTAGGTACCTTCACCTCGCAGTACTCCGGCAGCTGCCTATGGAAGTTACGGCCTTAAGACAGGTGAGACGACCTTAGCCACCCATAGGGACCCAAGCCAACGGCTTGTGAATTACTAGGGTTTATGTACTAAGCCATGAGATGTAGGCAGCTGAGGTGAGAGGTAACATTTCTTTTGACCAAATTAATTATGCATTAGGAATAATGTTTCTAAAGCGGGATGAAAGGTCGCGGTTTATTTAATGAACCCCAAAAGTGTTTAAGACTTACGTGCCCAAAAGGACCCTTGGATTCCGCCTTCCGAAATAACAATGCTTTTAATTATATGTCCTAAGAGAATACACAGGGAGACCAACAAGCACGTTCTCTCCGGCCCTTTTTTTGGTTTCCTTTTACTTGGTTAACCAAAATACGAATTTTTTTTAACCACTCACAATATTTTCATACCAGAGACTGCCGAGGCCACTCGTTGGAGCTTTCCTGATACTGCTCCTCGTGGGAGTTGGGATGGAGTGGAGCCAAGTCAAGCATACAACGTTTGCCGCCAATAGACAGCAAACAGTTTAGAGAGTGGGTGGAGTCAAACATCATAGACCCAATCAAATATCAAAGTCCTAATAAGCCGCCCCTCCTGGCCAATCCCGGAGAGTTGAAAAGTATGAACATTTGTTTATTTCTACCAGATAACCGCTTGTGATGTCCTTCAAAGACGACTGCTTTCGATTGTTACAAAAATAACACATTTCCCCTTTTTTTTACCTCAATTGTAAAGTTTTATCATTTGTTCTGCACGGCAAACCAGAATTAGAAGCTTTAGCGAATAGGAAAATGATCCTCACTACAAAGCATTCTAATCGTCCGCTTTTACCCTCTGATCATCTTTGTAAATTCTCAGAACAGTTAATATTTAAGCAATCATGAATGCTCCAGTGCATATATCAAAACAGCTCCTGTTCCTTGCCAGTCCTGACACGGCACATGAATCCTAATGTAGCTCGGCTTTATTTAAACAAAATTAGGTTCTGTGCTCAATGCCAAGAGTTGTTTACAAATCATTGCTTTTCTTCAATAATGCACACACGTAGCAATACAACATCCAGAAAGATAATGCATTTTTAAGGATATGCAATTACCATAAAGACATTAGCTCCGTCGCTACTACTTGACAGGCTTAATACACGCTTTCTAGGCCAAGTTTCCGAGCCTGTCACACGCGGATGAGGAAAAAAAAAATAAACAACATTCAGGGCCTTTTGTCACCACATCTGACAATGGTTCAACGAGATGCAATCTATCACGGAAAGACGTCTTCATTGAAAGGCTGCGCCTTGTTGGGTTCTGCTCAAAATCTTCACCATTTACGGGTGAAGCTAGGATGTACGGCCATCGAACCCAATGCAAAACTCGGACTTAGCATTTAATGTTAGTCAGGCTTCACGCCGGCACATCGACGCGCAGGATTAGAACCAAGACCTTACATCGTAATGGTGGTTAAACAGGTGACCCTCATTCTTTTAGCGAAGGGCGGCCAATCAATATCTCATAATCTGCCGGTACATTGCCACCGTTTAAGGTGCTGCGTCGACTTGACATTCAATTTATATGCGCATATGTTTGTTGCGACGTTATCTCATTGATCATGTTCACAACAAGATGGAATCATAGGATATGCCGGATAGAAATCACAACGTGTAAAAGTGTTGATGGAGACCGTGTAAATGGGGAAAAAAGTTTAAAATTCATAAAAAAATGTGAATTTGATAAAAGTGACACTAATTTAAATTATATTTAAAAGGACGAAAAAGGCCCATATACTTATAGAACTCTTATAGAAAAATAACAAATATCAAATTTTTTTTAGTTTGTAAAAAAAAAAAAAATTATTAAAATTAAATTTCAAAGGGAATGAGAGAGAATATGCAAGGATACTGGAAACAGTATATGTAACCATATGATTCCATGTAATGTAAGGAAGAGGGTAGTAGATAAATGGCACAGCCTCCCGTCAGAAGGTTAATACAGCGAGGGAACTCAAACATGCCTGGGATAGGCATATGGCTCCTGAATCTAAGACAAGATCAAGGAGTGATTAAGGTCTGAGCAAAAATGGGCTGAATAGATGGTCCGAACGGGTATTATCTGCCGACAAATGCTATACAACATATCAAAGTAACACATGAATGCCTAAAACAATTGTTAAATTTAATTTCTGTCTAAAAAGTAGAACTATATCCAAACGTAAGATTAATCAAGATAACAAAAAATGCCTATATATATATATATATATATATATATTTATATATATATTATATATATTATATATTTATATATATATAATGTATATACATACATTTATATGTATTTATATATATATGTTAAAGGTTAAATTGTGTTCTCTTGAAGCGTTCTCTTGAACATACCCTAAGCATTATATCGCTCCCACTTCTGACATCATCGTTTAATTCAGAAATTAACCCAAAGTATGAATCAATAACCCTCGCTAATATTAAAAACATGTGGGGGTGTCAAAGTCAATATGAAAGGAAAGTTTTACTTAATGAGATGTTTTAAATAAATGATTTTTTGCAAACAAGATATGTTTATTATGTCTGTCAAAATTAATGTATCTTAACGAGCCGTTCCCTCACCACAGACAGAATTCTCAAGTGGATAATAAGTAGAGGCCTTTTTATTTTGGGTGAAGTTCTTTTATTTTTCTTTCTGGTTTTCCCCCACAATATATTACGCCAGCCGCAACATCCTAATTTATTCCCTGCGGCCCTGCGGCCCCAGAATAAGTAAAACGCCTGGCGAGGCCCACTGTTAATCCAACAGGCTAAGAAAACGCAAGAACCCATAGGAATTACCCAAGAAAAGGCAAGCGAACGAGCAGCAGAAGCGGAATAATGCATTATTGTTAGTGGAAACGCATGTGTGTGAGATGCATGTACAGTATATACTACAATATATGCTATTCCACTTTAAATTTAGGCTAACAATGATACATTCATGTCTACATTGATACATTCATTTGTGTTTGACCGCAAGTCTAAATTTTCTTTAGTAAATACCAAATATTTCTAGTCCATTCAACATAATATTTATAGAAAATCCACCAATATATATATATATATATATATATATATATATATATATATATATATATATATATATCATGTTTTTTTGCTAATGTTGCACCGTTTAGATTCTATGCCATGAAGGACCTTGGTAAGGTTTTTGCAAGGTTGAGTTCATAATGACAAATACTCTCATCACAAAGGTCATCAAAAACATTTCTGGTGTTTGTGGCCCTGAAGGCAACTTGTTACGCAAAATAACACAATAGAAGATGACACATCTGCTTAAAGCTGACAAAGGGTTCACCTATACATACATCAAACAAGGTCCTCCAAGTCAAACCTTGTTCGTGTTTCCTCCTTTCGCACAAATAACTCGATACTCCTCCTCATTCGTGATACATTTCCCTTTCTCAATTATTGAAACTGAAAGGATAATCCTTCAGCAAATGTGAACACAGGAAGGTATTCTTTATGCCAATTCTCCCATGCCCATGTTACAGTTAACGTCTTTCCTCCTCTCAATAGAAGCCATGTAGGAAGAAATAATGCTAAAGGTGGCCGCCAAACCCAACCATGACTGAAGACAAGGCAGGGCCCGGCTTGTGATGTTGTTTTAGGCCAAGGCTCTTGGTAAATACCAGACTCCTGCCTCTGCCAAAGCTACTCCTTTTTATATCGTGTTCTAGTTCTGTTCTAGTTCCAGTGTGGAAAAAAAGTAATTGTCCCATTAGTTACTAAATCAACCATTTAACCAAATTAGATAGGACTTGTCATTACCAATAAATGGAGAAGACTTGGAACAGCGATGAACCTTCCTAGCGGTGACCGGCCTACCAAAATGTCTCCAAGAGCTCATCGAGGACTCATCCAGGAAATCACAAAATAACCCAGAATACCAGTAAAGAACTGCAGGCCAAGGCTGGAACAACCAGTTATTAGGTTTAGGGGGGCAAATACTTCTTCACATGGGATGAACTTTTTTACCTTCGATAAGTGAAATGGTCATATAAAATCAGCATTTTGTGTTTACTCAGCATTGTCCTTGTCTTTTGTTAAATGTAGTAGGATGATCTGAAACATTTAAATGTGCCAAAAAAGCAAAAATAAACTAAATCATGGGGGGGGGGGGCAAAAAATTTTTCACGCCACTGTAATCTTCACCCGTAGGCTTTGTCATATACAGCAATAACAGTCCCCGTCTCTCTACAATTCTCAAAGCAAAATATAGATTTTTACAGCCCCGGCTAATGATGCCTTTCAATAATCTCTGCTATTTTTGGGATAGTGTTCAGACACACATTAGAAGCTGCCTTATGAACAAAGTTGCCGTTATAAAGAACGCATTTTATAAAGTCAGAAATATACGATATGATTATACGGCAAGATAGGAAAGAAAAATACGGATTTTTCTACCTCAATTTTCACTCAGTACAAGCTCTCTAAGGTACTTATTTTTGTACAATATCAAACCATAAATCAAAAAGTTCATAATTGCAAGCTGCCCTGAAAAAAAAAAAACATGTTCTCATAAAGAACACATTTTGTAAAACCTGATATATATTTTTTTAAACAAGATAGATGCAATTGTATTTTTTTTTTTGCAATCTTCCAAAAATCTTTGAAGTAATTCAATTCCTTGTTACTTAGATGTCATGCGAATAAAATCCATGTTCTTGAAATAAAAATTGCGCTAATGACATAATTTAACTAAAGGACTTCTTTTTTTCTTTTGTCGTTTTTGCTGTCAACTTGACCATTTATTTCCAAGCGCTGATGAAAAAATTAGCTTAATCACAAAATTACTGTTAAAAAAGAAAAAGTTAACTCCTTGCGTATTAGGTGATCCTATAAAAAAATATTTTTTTATTAAATAAAAAAAAAATAATGTGTTTAGCTTCTCTGCACTAAATACTAGAGGATTCTTCAAGGTTTCATAAATAGTAATCCCAGTATTAGTTACCCCGCCTGACATGGAGTCTTTAGTACAACTTGATACCCTTTTTTAAGCCAACACAGAAAAAGATTAGAGTTAGATCAGCTTTCTGGACCTCAGAGGTCTTTTTTTTGTTGGAAAGAGAAATCTGAGGTCCTGAAAGTTTAGGTCACAATAAAACACATCAACTTCAACGAAAACGCATATATCCCAATACTCACATTTGTGCGGTATTTAAAAAAGGTACACAACAATGTCCAAAATAACAAGAGGCTTTATAGAAAATATTCTTTCAACTTTAAATATCAGTCGTTTGCACATAATGCATGGATATGCTATATACCTGAGATAAAGGGTTAATTGATTTAACTTAAAGCACATTTTTTTTTATATTTAATATTTTCATATAAATATCTGTATCAAATATTAAATCTTTACTGTTAGCTTTCACAGTAATATACGCAACCATTCAAAAGTTTGGGGTCACTTAAAAATGCCCATGTTTTTGAAAGAAAAAGCTGATTTTGTCCATTAAAATAACATGAAATGGATCAGAAATCCAGTGCAGACGGGGTTAATGTTGTATGTGACTATTGTAGCTGGAAAGGGCTGTTTTTTTTATCTTCGTAGGCATAAAGAGGATCTTTATCACTCCCATCACTCCTGGGTTCCAGTGGCATGTTGTGTTTGCTAATCCGAATTTCAGTTTTGAAGGATAACTATAAGTATATTTGCTTCGCTGTCCCAGCCATTAGCTTTGCAAATGACAGGATTCAAGGAGCAGTAACGGAGCGTATATTAAATTATGTGACTGCACCTTTAAGACATTATATGACCTTTAAGTTACCAACACTCTGAAAAGAAGCATCACTCTGCTCTATATATGTGACTATAAACACTACCGTTCAAAAGTTTGGGGTCACTTAGCTGTTTATGTTATAATATCATTGCAAGAGGGCTTTCTAACGATCAAGAGTCATTGTCCCTTTAAGAGTCCCTCTAATCTTTGGATTTCTTTAGGTATCTCACAGAATATTCAGCCAGGCTAATCATGCGATATTCATCTCTTATATAATGAAGTTTGTTACTTTGCTGTCCCTGCTTTTGTCGGTGGAAGAAGCAGAGCCATCAGCTGCCTTTTCCCACTAATTCATTTTTATAAACATGCTTCGCTGGTAAACAAACAGCAGACAGTAATAAAATCACCGATAGGATAACAAAAAACTTGGATATCAATAAAAAAAATCTTAGCGTGTTCACTTAATCTTAGAACTTCAATAAAAATAATCTTTCTTGTTCACTGTGGTTGCAGAAAAGCACATGAATCATCCATTTTTTTGACCTCTTCTAATCTTGGAATTACATATCACCAGCTGTGATGTACCAGCTCCAGCCAGTCGCTGTTTTTTTCCAAACTATCAAATCTAATGATTCTTGCTTTCAGTTCAAAGGGAATCAGAACTGCTGCCTTTAATTAACCATTGTGTTGCCAGGTGGGTGTCATAACATTGTACCTCTGAGGTCTATTACATTAGAGCAGAAAGAAACATCTTTCTTACAGTATTTCTACCCCATAGATTACATTGTGACTGTAATGTTATGCCAAGATCACACAATTACTCTTTAGATCTATAGGTCCGGAATATATAGCAAGTTTTAATAACACTTAGCAAGACATCATTGCAACACACTGTTTGAACATCTTATAAAGGAGGCTAACCTCCAAAATGTTCTTCACATCATGCATAACTTACTCTGTGTTACAATTTCACCAATACCTTAGTCTATTGAAAAGGGTTTGAAATGTCTCAAGTTCACAGCTGACTCTAGTTGGTCGGGACAACAAGCAAGTTATCTTTTCACATCTCTACATCTTAAGGAGAACGTACTTGCAGTTGACTTGGACTCAATGCCAACGCAACTGGAGAAGCTGTCTAAGTCAATAGTACTTGTTATGAAAAGAAGAGGTGATGTTTTTAGTTTACTTGAGTAGTTTGGAGTTAAGTTAGTTGAGTTACTTGTATCACTAGTATCACTCGTACCACTTGTATTACTTGTTGAGTTACTTGTATTACAACTTGAACTATAATGAATTGGCCTATAAGTCTCCATCCGCCTTCTGGATTGCACCATTCCATTACTTATACAACGCAGAGGTACGTCACCAAATCAGAACTGAGTCAATTAAAATGGCAAACAGGCTGAAAAGGGAAGGGATCTCAATCGTCCTTTTAGTTATATCAGTAAGCCAAGTCTTCATTTTCCACCTTGACCCAATGGATGTTCTATGAATAATCATATAAGTACTGAAGACGGAAGGAGGTCATACAGATCTGCTCAGAAAAAAGCAGATATCCTACATTCAGATGGGGTTTCCAAGAATGTGGCCCTACACAGATAGATCACTAGAGTGGGACCATTGTTAAGAAAATGACATGGGTTTGATTTAAACGGGAATGGAAGATTTAGCCTTTTTTTGCAAAACAACTGATAATGGGTGCCAAGCTTCTACCCCCTTTGATAATCATAGAAATAATGATGTTTATCTTTAACTGCATCTCCTGAGGTGCCTGGCTGGGCTTTGTGGCTGAACATTCTTACTGATTTTAACGAAATATTACTGAAAACAATTCCAGTGCGTGCTTTCAGCTCTCTAGCCTTTACAGGATATAGCCAAATGACATCCGTGTAACACGGAATGAAAAATGTTGAAGGAAATGCCATTCCATTTGTGCTGCTGTTATACTGACAGTTAAACTATACATGGTTCTGGTTGTGTGAATTATTGTTTTAGGGCTCATTACAAGTTTAAAATTCTTAGAACACGGTTGGTATTTAGCCATATTTACATACGGCCCGGCAATTTTATTTTAAAGGCATCACGCTATTAAAATGTTCTCTTTAAATAGAGGTTTTCGAATGCGGCAAGTAGATAATATATACAAAGGTATTCTCTATAACAAGACAGACTTGGGTAACTAAGTGAGTAACGTAGTGTGACATCACATTGTTTTTGAACGGAAGAGCTCAGTAACGACTTTAATGGTTTTTTAAAGCTAAATTAAAGGCAAAATTCAACTTACCTTCAAAGTAAAATTCACTGTTTGATTGATAAGCAGTGGTAGGCCGTAGAGGCAATTTTATTGCCATTTTCCTCTTATGTCCTTGAGCCAATTTTATACCGCGATTAGCCCTTAAGGCTAAAAGATGCTTGGATGTATGTACATACCGGGCACTGTGGCAAATGTCAGGTAACCTAAATGATACAGAACCTGTGGCCGGTGACACTGTTGTTTCCAGTGGCATGGATACTGTGTCGATTTGGCCGCTCAGATAGTAAATTTTCCTTTAATTTGGTGATTTCAGTACGCTTAAGTTTTGCAATGAGCATAAACAAGAGTCACGGTCAGACTTTCAGTAAGGTTGGAATATGTTTCTCCCGACCCGTATTTAGTCCGGGATAATTGAATGTCAGTTTTTCTAGAGCTACAGCTGAAAAGGCAGTCAAGTTAAAAACTCTTCATACTATCACTCAGGGTCGCTCGGTACCCTCAAGTAAAACAGTTTATACCCCAAATGTTGTTTACAAAGAGATTTTTGATATGTTAGAATTATCGTCCCGTCCACTGTATTCCTCCACTTTCACGTCTTACACCATTTTAACCAAATGTTCCCTTGTTTAGCTTTTGCTTCATTCAAGACCAGCCCCGGAGCAAGAAATAGGTGTAGGGGCAACATGACCGGGGAAGGAACGAGGAGCACCCCATGACCTAACAAGGGGTTAAAATATTGGTTAGATACATACATCCTCTGTGACTGCTTGGCCCCTGTGTGAACTTTTGCCCCCACACTCTGAATGTTCAGGAACAGGAAGAAGGGGAGGGCACTGGATTTCATCAACTAAATAAATTTGGGAACCTGCTCACAGATGAGCTTGTAGGTTTTTTAAGTAGGCGAAATTCCCACCCTCCCTTCCCTCTTTTTCTTTTGTTATATCGTCTTGTGTAGCGGTTGGTGTTTACATTTTGGTCATTGTTAATATGTGGTTGGCTGGTTCGGTGCTTGAGACAACTATCTAAGGTATGGTTGTACTCGTGGTGCACATGTCTCAGGGCGGAAGTGCAGAACACTCCCTGGGCGCCTTGCTCAGGTGATACGTTGGGTGACGTGTGGTTGCTGGGCTTTGGACGCCGGCAGCCTCTACAGGTGACGTGGTTTGTTACGCCCTTACCAGCCCTATAGATATACGGTGTTATATGGTTGGCTTGTAGCCAAGAATTTGTGGTTTATAACGTTTAAGAAATATGATAATGAGTGTCACGGTTGGGGATAATACCGGGATTTTGACCGTGGCCAAATTTATCCAAAATCGAACAATAAAGCAATTTTAATTACATACATTGTCTATGTGTCTTATTTGGGGAATGGGGCCGAAGTTGACGATACTAAGGTCATGCTCTATTTCAATTCAGATGAATTTAATTCCCTGCTTATCAATGAATCCCCCCCCCCCTAAAATCTCCTATAACGATGTTGGGCATTACATATGATTCTTTCACAAACACATATAAGACTATGGGAAAACTATACTTGATTTAATTAAAAGATTGCACGCTATAGCCTCATCATATAGATTTATTTATTAAAACGGAAGCTTGCAGCCGATTTGGGGGATTTTGATGAAACGCAGACCCCAGTTATCTTCTCCCGCAAAATAGTAACAGAGCTCTAAATTTGTTTAAGGTATATTTGCTAATTCCTTTTAATTACTTAAGAGTTCTAGAACGGCAAGCATTGTTTCAAACCCCCTCTGGACACTATAATATTTAAAAAAATGCTTTTGCAGTTCTAGCATGCATACAGGCATATAAAAGCCATTTCACATCTTCTGTGCAATGATTTCCTCACCTCAAATCAATGAAAAAAATGATTGTGCTAGGACGTAATACCCTTTAATTCAGTGTTTGGTTAACCAACATGGAGAGAGGGAAGACTGCCTTTGATTGTTTCACGGGATTTGAAAAGAAAACAAAAATCTTATCTGATTCTCTCCAGTTTCAATGAGGCTAGAATAAGACATGATTGCGGCTTCGCAGATATAGAAGCCCTCCCTTGCCGTTTATTTAATTGATCTTTAGTACGTAGAAGAACTATATTGTATTTAAAGGTGCATTTTTTGTATGTACCAACTGACTTATGAAACATTAAAAAGGGGATTAGACTATGGAAATAATTTAAGGTTTATTTTCTATTTTAATAATCCCCCAGAATGATTAAAGGTGTAGTATATATTCAGAGTGAAGCATAGTGTTTAAAACCCCAATGGAATAATGAGTCAAAAACATGCCCATGGGCCCTGCCGGCTTCCAATATCACAGAAGTTTGAAGGACTGAAATGATCCAAGAGCTCTACATGGTAATCCCCTATTAATGCTAATAAATTCATAATAATCTCAAATTCCTCCAAATATTAGCTGTGTCTCCTGAAAGAAAAAAGTAGCTGACAAGCTGATTAGGGGCAAACATGACACAGACAAGCTGATTGAGGGCACTGACAAGCTGTTTGGGGAAAGATGGCACAGACAAGCTGTTTGGGGAAAATTATGACCCTGACACACAGTTTGGGGGCTAAAATGGCACTGACAAGCTGGTAGGGGCCCTAGGCAATCTTAACTAATGGGGTCTGGCTAAACATCACTCCTCCTTGTCTGGAGGATCCAGAGTCCCAGGGAAGCAGCACCTTACCTAGAGGATCTGGGTCAAACTTGAAGAGCTTCCAGGTATGTCCATAGAGTAGCTATATAGAGTTTTGACAATGATAGGACTACTGGATGTTCTGCATATGTAAAAATTTAACAGAAATATTGCTCAGAAATGCTCAGAATACTGCTCAATATTGCTCAGAATATTGACAGAATTCACTACCTAAGTAGTAGTTAATCTCTCCATTCTGGATTAAACTATATATTTACCTGAAAACTTTTGATGCATCTGATGTAGGAACTGACTGGACTGGGAATGGCAGTTATCTTAGTGAATGACTCAGTACGGGTATGAAAGGTCAGTAAACTGACAACCGTTTATTATATATATAAAGAAGACTGAAGAGAAGTGGACATAATGTATTTATGGGCAGAGATATACAGCATTAAAAGGTTGGTTACTAATTTCCACCGTCATATCCACTGAAACTGCTCACTTCAGAAAATGGAAAAACAAGTGTCATATCTGCTAAAAATACGTGGATTTAATTAACATATTAGCTTCATAACAAATATGTACAGAACATACTGATTCACAACAGATATTATTACGTTCTGTCAGTGTTTTCTTTTGATAAAATGGAGGACCTGAAGAACTATTTAACCCCTTAATGACAATTGCCGGTCCTGGCACGGCACGGAAAAGCATGTGCTTTACGACAATTGACGTGCCAGGACCGGCACGTCTTTAAACGGGTGCAGAAAGCGATCTACTATCGCTTTCTGCACCCAAAAAGCGTTGCTGAATGCCTCGACCTCGAGGCATTCAGCAACGCCGCGATCGGCACGAAGGGGCCATCTCTGGCCCCTCCACGGGGCGTCAACATCCGCCATACTTTGTATGGCGGCGGACGCCCGTTTTAAAAGCGTTTAGGAGGCGATCGACGATCGCCTCCTAAACTTAAATGGTGTCGCTGGAATGCCTCGATCAGGAGGCATCCAGCGACACCAAACACTAACCTTTTGATGGGCTGTGACCGCTCCGGAGACCGGTCACAGCCGCAGCTGCCGGCAATCTTCGCCATCAAGGAAGATGGCCGCCGTCCTGTAACAGGAACCACAAATTTTAAAAGTTCGCTAGATAGTCCAGACCATCTAGAGAACTTTGGCTCCACTTGCAGGTTGAATACAGGTACTGCATTCACCATGCAAGTCAATGGAGCCCAGCTTTCTAATCACAGTGTGATTAGTAAAAATAAATTAAAAAATAAAATAAAATTAATAATAATTAGAAAAAAATAGTAAAAAAACTGTAAAATGTAAAAATCATTTCCCACTGATGTCACTATCAGGGGAACCTCCAAGTTGAAAAAAAATGTTAAATTTTTTTAAAAAAAAATAAAAAAAAAAATATATATATATATAAAAAATATATTTTTGTGAGCAAGTCCTAAAATTAGCATATTAGCTTAAAACAATTCTCGCATGGAAAGAGTTAAAATGCTGGCATATTAAATGCCCGTGGGGTGTCTACTTTTAAAAAATGTATGATTTGATGGGGTAAATTGAATGGGCCAGGTTCAACAACGTCCCAATTAACACGGGGGGAAGGATGGCCACACATCTAATTTCCAATTAGAAAAATGCACACGTACCAAATGTGGCCTTTTAGTTCCCCCAAAAAATGACACACCCATGCATGTGGGGTATCACTGCACTCAGGAGATGTTGCTGAACACATTATGGGGTGTCGTGTGACAGCGGCATATACCAGGAGCTGTAAATTCATACATAAAGTAGGTGTGTGTGGGAAAAATACACACACAAAAATATTACTGCAAACTTTGAAAAAATGCTGGTGGTAAAATATGTGCATGCAAAGAGTTAAAATACCAGCATTTAAAATACCCTGTGGTGTCTAGTTTTGAAAAATATATGGGTTTATTGGGCACACTGAAATGGCCCGGCTCAAAGATGTACCAAATAGGGCATGGGCAGTGGATCCCCAAATGCCAAAGTTCAACATTGAAAAATGCGCATGCCCCAAATGTGGCCCTTTTGCCCCCAAACAGCCAGGCAAAATCATTCATGTGGGGTATCGCTGCGCTCAGGAGATGTTGCTGAACACATATTGGGGTGTTTTGTGATAGTGACATAAACTAGAACATTTTAATTCATACCTGAAGTAAAATGTGTGTGACAAAACAAATGCAAAAAAATGACTACCATAAAGTTTGACAAAGACTGGTGGTAGATATGGTGCATGGAAAGAGTTAAAATACTAGCATTTGGAATACCCTGGGCTGTCTAGTTTTCAAAAATATATGACTTGATGGGGTAAATTGCATTGGCCGGGTTCAAAGATACCCGAAATGGCACATGGGGGGAAGAATTACCAGATTTGGAAAAAATGGCTTTGAAATAGCAAAACGCTACCTGTACTTATTGCCCCATAATGGGTAGAAAAAAGCAAAAAAACATAAAAACATTGGGTATTTCTAAACTCAGGACAAATAGTAGAATCTATTTAGCAGGTTTTTTCATTACCTTTTATAGATGAGTAAAAGATTTTTCAACTAAAAGTTAGAAACAGTCATTTTTTTCTAAATTTTTCACCATATTTTATAATTTTTTTAATAGTAAATAATATGATACAATCAAAACAATGTCATCTAAAGAAAGCCCTTCTTGTCCTGAAAAAAACAATATCTAATGTGTGTGGATTCAGTAAACGGGAAAGAAGAAAATTACAGCTAAACACGAGCAGCGCAGAAATGTTAAAAAGGCCATTGTCACAAAGGGTACAAAAAGTAAAATCAGCCTTTGTCTCGAAGGGGTTAAACTCTGGATTAAAAACATTGCAAGTTCTTTATTCGCAAATCTATGCTTGTTTTATGTTCTTTTCTGCTAAAATAAAACATTCATTCAATGTGTTAGTATGAAAGTTTAGGAAGTCAGCAGTTTCTATGGCAATAACCAATCAGTATCAGCTTTTGTGTCATATGACCGTCCCTTTAAGCGGGTATGGAATGGTTGGAGCTAAGATTGGATTTGGATGGAACCGAGACACATGGACCTTAATAGGACATCTTTCTATCATAAACTTCTTCTCGTTAACACTCATTATAGTTTTCACAGCTAGGAATCCTCAAAATAGTTAATAAAGCCAGCAAAACATGATGAGGTGTATTGCCCACCTTTGGTGATCTGAGATATAAAATATTTAACAATTCATTATGCTTTTCTTCTCTCTTACACTCACAGGGTTAAACATAATGTTTACCTTGGTGTATTTCCCCAAAGTCTCAGCTTCCAATTAACATTACAATAGCACATAAGGAAATATTGTTTCCAGTACCCATAAACCTCGATATTGCCTGCTGCGTCTGTGTTTTCACATTAATCTTCTATTCAGAACTCCGGTGTCACAATCAGAACAGTTCAATAATAATGAACCCACAACTTTATGAAAAACGAATCCAATTGAGGAGGAATCACTGCTTTAAATGAGCTGCGCAGTACTGTGGATGTGATGAGTTTTTAGCTCCTCATCTCCCATGCAAATGTTTACTATTATTTCTTAATGGCAAATGCTTTGCCAGAAGAGAATGTATTTCCCAGAAGATTATCGTGTCTGTACAGTGAATACAGCATTTGATTTTATATAAAAAAAATCCTAATCTCTTTCCTCTAAAACAACTATTGCTACATGATGGTATTTCCCTTAAGGCTGCCTTTATTTCATCTGAAGTTTGGCAGAAGCTCTGCGTGTGTTCCTTTGAGCTTACCTCGAGTAAAAGAAGTCAGATCAGTGGGCTGAGCTCATACTTGGGTTTGACAAGTACATGACAGATACGGGTCTGGTGTATATCATAGACGAGTGAACGCAGATAACGTTTTCAGGAAAATTAACCTCTTCAGTAAGCCAAGGCGTATCTCATAATTATCACTCAAAGTCTGATGCCTTTTAGCTCAATGTATCCTGACGACATAAGAAATGCAAGAACAAAACAGTCCCATCAAGGAAAGCCGTGTATACAAAGTCCATTTTCTGTCTGAATCCTTAAGCAACTGGAAAAACTGATCCATTGACAAACAGGGCCTTAAACTGCCTGACCAGCTAACATCTGCAGAAAGGGCTTGCTTATGTGCCACTGGAAGAACCCCCAAGGAGATAAGCACGAGACAGCTCTGTACCCTCATAAATTAAAAAACTTAGAATAAGGAGTAGATGAATATAGGATTATCAACATTGTTGGTTAAAAAATGTCTTTGCCAGTTTAGAGGCATGAAAAACCCACACCATCAGTGCCTCTTGCAAACTTAAGATACTTTTGTATCCAGTGATGACCCAGGGCAGGTCCTTCTTTCTTTAAGATGAGTACATCATATACTGGCACTCCTTCTAAGCATGGAAAAACTCTACAGAGATCACCACAATACAAATGGGCCACTTTGAAGGTAGATTCTTAACTTCCCCAAAGGGCGTTAGCTGAGGTGTACCAGCGAAGCCACTCACCATATAAGACAATCTGCCACTAAGAAAGTTGCCTTCTTCAGATCAGCCGCCCTAAGCCTAAATCTAGTTGGCCTAGGTTAGAATATTCCATCGATCGTATCTATGGAGCATTCCACGGCACGGGAGCATTCCGTTCTTCCTAGCAGTCATTGCTACGTTGTAACATCATCGCCATCATTCCTTCAACAGAGGGGTGTCCTAATCAGCAGGGACATTCTGTTGGTTGCTATGGTATTTAAGGACTTTTAGAAGAATCTTGTTTAATACATAGAGTTCATTGTCTCTAAATAACTCCGGTGGCCATTAGCTCCCAGTACACTCCAGATAATACAGGCGGATACACTGGGAGGCAGAGACGCATGTTTCATTTTAAACAGAATGACCACTGATTGCAGTGTGTTTAATGTACCACAGAGCTAAACCAGGTCAATCCATGCTTGATTCATCTGGGGGTGAGAGCATATACAGGTTTATCTAATAGCCTGTATTTACTATTCACGGCTTAATCCCAGATCCTTTTTTAATTCCAAACAAGAAAAAAACATGCGCAAATTGACTCAGATTAACTGTATCTGACTGCCTTTCTTATATAAATAGCCGCAGTCTGCCGGTTTAATTATGTGAAAGCTTTCACTTTTCAATTTCACTTATGCCTTTAATTCTGCAGCGTCATTCATAATTACAGTTTAGAGACAGCGGCCCCTTTTTTCACGCCGAACCTTCGTCTTCTCGGTTGACACACACGAGATGCTTTTTTTTTGTTTTGAATCTTTTTTTGCGATTATTGGAACTTTTAATAATTGAGCTGACAAAAAGCATTTACTTGTAAGGAAGAACACTGAATAATGCTGTCAAAACCAAGGTGCTGTTTATAAAGTAAAAAATAAATAAATATATATATATATATATAAAAAAAGAACTAAATAATTTAGCTGTGAATAATTCACATCACCGACGAAAAAAGCACAAAGAGAATTTGTCTTATTTGTGTGCTGTTTTGCTAATATCTAAAGCTACCATTGTGACAATATTTAGTCATTTCTTTCCAACACGCAATCAGCCTTCTCAGTAACTATTTACCATGATTTTTTTTTGCTGTTAAAGAGTAAGTTCAACTTAAATGTCAACATTTTTTATTAAACATTGTTCACTTAATTGATGTCATGAAAAACAGTCTGGGCATCACCGATCCCAGGCTTTTAACAGATAACACAAAAGTAGATATTAAATTAAAATAATCAAAAAAGAAGCAGTAGTGAGAGGTAGCCCAAAAACAATTATAAATCTAATATACGCCATGGCATTCTCAGATATTACCAGTTTATAACCTGTTATTTTAGTATTATTGCAAAGGGGTAAGTGGAAGGGTATTTGCAAATTAGTACAATGTGATCAGCAGCAGGAGCATTATGCAGTCGGAGAAAGTCTGCTAGTAATGACTAGACTTAGGAACTTCCCAGGGTAGGGTACCAAGAGCTTTCCGTCTTATAGGGAGTGGCCTCATAAAGGGGCAGGGTTAGCTGCATGTGGAGGCGGGGCTAGCCACACATAGGGACTGGGGCAGCCCTAGACCACCATACAGGGGTGGGGAGTACGAGGCGGAGTGGGCGTGACTAAACGCCGCTCTCTCGTCCGAAGAAAGAGGAAACTGACGAGAAACCAGCGATTTACCCGGAGACTCTGGGTCAAACCCCAAGAGTTCCCAGGTATGATTATGGCTCAAAGCTTCATGTTCAATCTAGTAAGACTGAAACAATTATTATTCATATCATAATGCCATGAGTACAATTTTAGGTACTGTGCCTATAATAAAATATAAATCCCCCATAGAATGTTAATAAGGTCTACTGCAACCTGTACGTTAGATCCTTGGCAACTTTATATAAATGATGAATGTATGCAGTCACAGAAACATTAAGGGTTAAGTGTAAAGTTAAACAACACATACAGGAACTCCATCAACATGATGTGTTATGGCACAGAAGGGCCTACTAATACCACAACAGTTTAAGTTCTATCATTGTGTTTACAGTTCCGAAAAGGCCTTACCTTGCAGAGAAAGCTGATGTTAAATCCAAGCGACTGTGCATTTCTAGAGCCAGAATTCATGTAGTTTCCCACGAGCAGCACAAGTTCTACCATTTTCTTGAAGTTCTCACTCTTTTTCAGCTCTTCGCAGGCTAGCGTCACGCTTATGATATCTGGCTTGATGTTGCTGACGTGTTCATCAAACATCAACTTAAAGAGGATACCGTTAAGTCGCGGCCGGAGTACTTTAACTGAACTCATCTGCAAAGCCAAAAAGGAAATAACGTCAGGCTTGAGCCAAGCCAAAGATTTTCTCCTGGACGTAACGTAAAAAGCTGATTCCACTCCCTGCTGGGGCATATATGGTCAGTAAAAACCCAAGGAACAAGGAGGAGAAAAGTGCTAATTTTTGGAGATGTGGAAGTCTAGTTCTTCTTCCAACTATATTGAGATATGATACGTAGGGGCATCATTCATGGCCTTAAATAAATAGATCTTCCAGCCGTCAATACCTAATGCTTTGTAATTCAGTAAAGATGGACAAAATGACCTTTCTCATAATTCTCCATTACTGTAAATCATATATAATATAACAGGGTGGAGGGTATTTGGTACTCCTCCTAGGACTAGAACTCGTCACCTGCCTTCGCGCTAAACTCTCTCTACAAGAATAATGTAGTTTGAGGAGGAAGGGTTAAGTTAACATGAAAATGACTGTATATGCTTCCCACAGTACTATAATTACACAAAGAGTAAAAGATTTGGCATGTTACGTGTTGCTCCACATTACTATAACCCCCAGGAGCCACTCTTTGCAGGAAATCACAGAGCATTTAGAGTAATTATACACAGCGTTTTGATAAAAAATAATATGTGGTTACACGCTAAAGCATTCAGTTATAGCGATTGTGTGCCTGGTCGAGATAATATTAGAAAATATGGGGAAAAAATGTAAACAAATTGTTGAAGGGGCACCCAAAATGGAATGTAATGTATATTCATGACAATCGCCGCTGTTTGTCGACCTGTGTTCCTGTTTGTGTTCATTCAAATGTAAATAATAATTTACTAGATATCATAAAACACAAAAACAACTTATGAGGACGGACTATTATTTACCCCATGAAAGTTCAGAATGTTGTGTGGGTTGAATGGTGCTTATTCACTAAACGGAGAGTTGATTTTATTTGCTGTAGGAAGTGCTTATCTTTGTAAAAGTCTCTGGACTGTTTGAATATTAACCCTTTAAGAGTCCATTATAAAGAGTCTATTGTAGGGACTTGCTAATGGTAACAAATAATTGTCCATTAGATAAACATTACTTAATTACTTTATTATGTTCTAGAATCTCAATCCAGTTACCTATATTCAAGCGCAGATTTCAGGTGTGATGTACCTGTAAGGAACGTTTAGATATCATTCAATTGATGATATAATATGGGTTTTAGCCCAAGCATTACTAAGCTTAGCCGTCCGCATAGCAGAGCTGGAAGACTGCATTTACCCAAATAAGCCTCCAGCACCTGGAGTTGGAAATCCATCATTCCTTTAAATGGTTAAACAACAGTTGCTTCCTTACATCAGGCTCTCAAAAGTGTGGTCTACGTTCAATGATTTATTTTTCCTATAGCTTTACCAATGAAAACTCTCTCTCTGTTGCTCCACGGCAATCTATAATGTGCAAAAGTCCGAGTAGAAGTGATGGTATTTATTGCAGTGTGTTTTTGAAAGAGTTAAGTCAGAGGAATCATCCTCATAGATTACAGTGTAACATGTCCGACCGTTACTGTATTTTATTCCCCATAAAAGCAGGCTCTACAAATCTCAACAACAAGGCAGTATCTGTTTGAACATGGCGATGGCTATCGCAGCTTTATGAATGGAGCTATGGCCACCAGACTCTTATCTCTACTCTCAGCTTGCCAGGCCATCCCCAAACTTTAATCTGCTCAATGTCAGAGGGGCAAACGATAAATTGCTTGCCTCTGGCAGTGAATGTCTACAGCTACGGATAAAGCTTCATTGCCCTGTTTCACAATATACAAAGTATTTAAGTGGATACACATAATGTGTCTTTATTACAACATTTCATGGACATATAGAAGTATTTAACATTTCTGGGTGCTATAGGAGAATGTGTTGCGTAAACTATACTTATCAACAATTAACTCCCCATACTAGAGGTCTATGAAACAATCAACTTTAATGAACTTTTGAGTGTTTTGATGCCAATGAGTTGTGCTGGAAAGAAAGGAAAGTTAGGAAGTCATGATGTAACTAAACACCATTGTATCAAGTCCTAGAATTATAACTCTTGTTGCTTCCCAGCTGTGGTTTATTAATGACCCCTGGCTCATATGCCATTCTCTAATACAGTTTTGCCAATAGAGATGTCAAGATAGGCCAAAAGATCGAGGTAGAGGTTAGGAGGAATCGTGTGTCCAGATAGAACTACAACTGGTGCTTCAAAGGTCCATTGAAGGTGGCCATCATTTCAACGTTATCCTTGACTTTACTATGCATTATGGAGGTCCAACCTCAGGAAGCGTTTGGCTGACCCTGCATAATGTGTAATTAAATCAATGTGATTTCTTCAAGGTCTCCTCACATACTGAATTATGCATTATAAAAGGCATGTTCAGCCTCTCTCAGTGGAGAACCTACTAGTGTCGGCCCTTCCTAATGAATAGTGAAATGGGTGAGTTTAAATCACAACTCTCCTCCTTTAATTGAAAATCCTGATCAGTGGCTACATGAAACATTGCTTTCAAGAAGAAGTGTACACAAATACATAGATCTGGATAAGATCTGACACCGGAGCGTGATCAGTATTGTAAGAATTAGGCAAAAGAAATTAAAAGTAATTGAGCAAAGGAATGGTTAAACAAGAGAAATGCATAAAACAGGCTGCGTAAACAATGAATTGATCAAGTCAGCCTTTTAAACTTAAACTTGGATCAGTGAACACAAAGTGCCATTGGAACACAGGAGTGATGGGGGTGATAAAGGAGTGATGGGAGTGATAAAGGCCTACTGTACACCTATGAAGATATTCTATTAAAAATCAGCCTTTTTCAGCTACAATAGTTATTTACAACATTATCCCTGTGTGCGCTGGATTCCTGATCCATTTCATGTTATTTTAATGGACAAAACTTGCTTTGGTTTAAAAATAAAAAAAAAGGACGTTTCTGACCCCAAACCTTTGAATGGTAGCGTAGATGCATATATCACTCAGTGTTCTATTATCTTTCAGAAATAATATGCGAATGAGTGCCTTTTTGTAATTTACAAAATTCTTTTGTAAATTGGCACGTTCTGATTCTGGAATGACTAACTAATGTATCGCTAATCTGCATACATGTTCTTGCTGGAAGTGAGAAAATGTAAATTGACCACACTGAATTTCTCAATTACCCCCCCCCCCCCCCAAAAAAAACCAATATTAAATTACTTTGCATTAATTAAAAGTCAGAGTGAGTGTAAAATGTAAATTTAAAAAAAAAATGCAATATGATAATTTGCTTTTCTATGTGGTTCAAAACTTCATCCGAATGAAAATGTGAATCTCTGAATTCATTCACAAACATGATGAATAATATTAAGTTAATTATCTATTTGATGATAAGTAACCTGATTTCAAAGCAAGTTTCTTCTAAATGAATTTTTAACAACTATGTTTGACCTTTATTATGTGTGATGAATGCACGGATTATCACAAGCTCATATTATTACTTTACCCTTCTAACTAATTTGTACATGGAAATTATGATCTGTTTTAAGAATTTAAAATTTCAATGAGTTTTCATTACATGAACTTTAGCGATTTTATTATTTAAACTAAACAGAAAGAAGCATTGTTAAAAACCGTTGGAACGGTGCTACGCTGACAATCACCCAAGTGTTATACATACAATCACCCTTTTAATGTTTATTTCATAATAGGAGTATTAGTTTGTGTTAACATGAATCTAAAGACTGAATACAGATCAAATGCCAAGTAATAAGAATTACACAGTACGTGATATCTGCTTGTGGATAAATATTATGCAAAAAAACCCCAGAAAATTGTCTAGCTGTTTTGGTGCGAAAATAAGCAAATCCTACGCTGGATAGTGAAGCACCAACATACGTCCTAAAGATGTCATGGAAGCTACAGAACTTGGTTCACTTGGTTCTCGCTGGAGAAAATTGGCAGTGTTGGCTTCATGTATAGGGAAGAGAGAGAATTAAACCCATAACTCTTCTGCAAACTCCCCATTTACCGAATAGAGGCCAAAATGGTACAAGAGACAATAAAGGAGAAGGTGAAGTTAATCTGCCCAACATGCTAACCCTATAACCTTTCCAAGATATGTATCATGGGGTCACATAGGGTTTTCTTATAATCAATTAGCCTTTTAAACTTAAACTTGGATCAGGGAACACAACGTGCCATTGGGACACAGGGGTGATGGGAGTGATAAAGAGCCTCTGTACCCATATGAAGATTAAAAATCAGCCATTTCCAGCTATAATAGTCACTTACAACATTAACCCCGTCTGATTTCTGGATTTCTGATTCATTTCATGTTATTTTAATGGACGGTACATTTGAATGGTATATATTTATATATATATATATATATATATATATATATATATATATTACTGCTGCTCCTACTTTATATGTATTTATCAATTTTAATGCATATCATGTTCCCAATAAACTCTGAAAATAACCATATCAGTTCTGATTGACACAAAAACAACATATTCTAGGGCTACAACTTTATCTGTAATAGCCAAAAGGTACTTAAAAGTGCCACCAAGCCACAATAACAAATTCATTAAACGTGGACTCTAACAATTTCCTTGTCATACTTTTCTGTTCTTGACATCTCCTAATATAATGGAGCAATTACCTCTATACAAATTTGGCACTGGGTTAATCTGATATGACCTGTCAAAAATGTAATATTATGCACAATCTCCCGCCAACGTGCTTTATTTATATTTGTCACTTACAATAAAGCTGCATTACTTCCTGAATTATACAGAGAAAATGGTGTTTGATATATTTCCAGTCCATATTTATGTTTCTACATTTTTCTTTCATTATTATTTTTCTTACCCCGCTCTATACCACATATTAAACGGTTAAACGGGGAGATCTTTATTTTAGAGGGTGTGGTTGGGGTGTGGTTGGGCGTGGTCAGGGGCGGGGCCTCATCAAGACTTTTTAAAGAATTTTGCGACCAATTTTTTCGGGACTCTACGTCCATCTCGGTTTTATCATCTAGAGCTCCCTGTCTGATAAAGAATATCCATTGTTCAATCCTTTATGTGGAAACAGACTTAGTACTGCAACCAGGCTGGTCATAGAGATTATTATGTTTTATTTATAAAGGGTATCCAGGAGCTTTGCTCATTCTAATCCTATATAGGCATTATTATGCAGTCCTGATAGGATGCAAAGACCTAGCATCCTCAATGTGTTTGCGATAAAGAGACCTCAATCTAATTATTAGCAGCAGACATGATGGAGCTGATGTGCGTGTGTGCAGGCAATGTCAATTACCGTATTTTTCGCTCCATAAGACGCAGTTTTTTTCCTCCCAAAGTAGGATGAAAAATCAGCCGCGTCTTATGGAGCGAAGATGCAGGCAGGGAGGGGGGGGGGGCAACGATATACCGTATTTATCGGCGTATAACACGCACTTTTTTAACTAAAATCCGGAGCTTAAACCCTACCTGCGTGTTATACGCCGATAAATCCGGGGTCGCAACTGAGGCAGGCGGCGGCGGCCGCCAGCAGAGGAGTCCTGGATTTCTGCCAGTCAGGGGGGCCCAAGGGGTGCAACTCTCGGGCCCCCCTGCCTGACAGATATACAGGAATCCTTTGCTGGCGGCGGCCGCCGCCACTGCCGCCTGCCTCAGCGCTTCAACTCCTGTGTTGGAAGCGTTTGTCTCGGGTGCCGGCGCTTTACGCTGGGCGCCGGCATATGACGTCAGACGCCGGCGCTCAGCAGTGAAGCGCCGGCACCCGAGACAAACGCCTCACGCTTCCAACACAGGAGTTTAAGGTAAGTGACCGGGGCGGGGGGGGGGAGATCCTGAGAAGGGGGGGTTAGGGAGTTAGAGGGGAGATCCTGAGAAGGGGGGGTTAGGGAGTTAGAGGGGAGATACTGAGAAGGGGGGTTAGGGAGGGAGGTCTTACTGTGTGTGTCTTACTGTGTTTGTGTGTGTGTCTTACTGTGTGTGTGTGTGTGTCTTACTGTGTGTGTGTGTGTGTGTCTCACTGTGTCTGTGTGTGTCTTACTGTGTCTGTGTGTGTCTTACTGTGTGTGTCTTACTGTGTTCATAGCTTATTCAGTTATTGTAATAAATATTTTAGCCCATTTTTTAGCTCAAAATATTTTTTCCTTTTTTTTCTCCTCTAAAATCTAGGTGCGTCTTATCAGCAGGTGCGTCTTATAGAGCGAAAAATACGGTATATTCGAGCGATTAAAGAAAATAGTAACATCGTTACCATAACAGTCACTGACCTTTTTGTGATATACGAATGCCATTCAAGAAAATTTATTTTTTCCCTTTTTTTGTGTACGCTAACGTTCAAAAGTGTTGGGTCGCTTCAAAATGTCCTTGTTTTTTAAGGAGAAGCAAACTTGGTCCATAAAAATAACATGAAATGGATCAGAAATCCAGCGCAGACGGGGTTAATGTTGTAAATGACTATTGTAGTTGGAAAAGGCTGATTTTTAATAGAATATCTTCATAGGCGTAAAGAGGCCCTTTATCATTCCCCTCACTTCTGTGTTCCAATGCCACATTGTGTTCGCTGATCCAAGTTTAAGTTCCAAAGGCTAATTGGTCATTAGAAAACCCTTTTGCAATGATGTCACAGTGACCTAGTGGTTTATGCTATAATAAACATCTGAAAACAGTATAGTTTACAATATAATTTTAATAATAATATATCCGTATTAATCTCACTTATTGGGTAATTGTTCCCTAATTAATGTATAAGGATATACATTACCAAAAAACACAATGTACAACAAATGGATAAAAAACTAAGTTAATTCAGGCAGGTGTCTTAAGATATTGAAAAAACTAGGAATAAACATTGGAAAAATTAACATCAGTGCAAAATATGGACGACACAGAGAGAGTGATTAGTTATTAAAGGGCAGAGGTTTAAGATGGAATTGACAAAGTGATTTTAGCCAGGAGGAACAGAAAATGGATTGGCAAATTGTGTATAAAGAAATGATCTGTGCTAAGAAGGAGACCGAGTGGAACAGTTGATTTAAACCCGGCTTTGCTGCGAATGCTTGTTTTACAGCTTAGTATGTATAGTAAACTCCTGTAATAATGCCTACAAAATGCCATATTTCCTCCGATATAAAACTGAATACACTATGATATTCTGTAATATGAATATATTATCCTACAGGTCTTCTTCCAACTCCTCTGCTGAATTTCACAACAAATGCAGTATTAGAAACATTGTTCCTCTCCAATACCTTTCCAACAAATAACCTTTAATCACGTAAAATGTTGCCTCGTTTTTTTATTTTTGTCGGGGGGGAATTTTTGTGTGATAGGCACTGATAGGCTATTGCCATAGACACAAAAAATAAGTTTCTTAAAAGTTTTTCTGCTGCTTTTTGATGAATAAGCCTTCATTGGAAAGAATGAAGTGACAGATCTACTAAGGTATGTTTGTTTAGAGAAATGTAAGGAAGAGAACCTCTATTAAGCGAGAAGTTGGCTTGAAGTCATTGTCATCAGCTGACAACCGAAATAATATGTCTCTTTTTTTATGAAACTTAAGCTAGATCTTTGGATGCCTTCAGAAACAATAATATGAACTAAACAGAAAGAAAATCTGAATTGGATATCTCTTCATTCAGCATTTTTTGCTGTTGAGGTTTTGTTGCTTTCTCGGTAACAACTCCCAAGCTAGACAATTACCTCCTTCTCTTCAATAAAATCATCCATAAAAAGTTGTTTAGTTATAAGAGGCTTTAGTTTTCCAAGGAACTCTGGATAGGCTGGGGAATTTTGCAGAGCCAAGTGAGGTCATTGTTCTCTGCTTATTCCCGGTATTAAAAACTGCCTTTGTGGGCAAGTTCCCCTCGTTTAATATCAAAGTCGTATATCACAACAATATGGTATTAATTGCCACCTGAAATGAAGTTTTTAAATCTTCCTCCTTGCAAGGTGATTGCACCACAGCTCACCTTACATAATTAACTCTAACAGTACTAATAAAAATGAATGAATGAATGAATGAATGAATGAAAAATAATCAATTCTTGTAAAGACTAAACTATTAGTACTGAAAACTCTTTATGTCCATTGTTATAATAATCCTCCCCTGCCAATCATGTGCAGCATGATATGTGATACGTAAGACAACGATGTTATATAATGATTGTTTAATACATATGCACTTGTGTTAAACTGGGGCCAATCTCTTGGTTGCTATGGTGATTGCTCCACTTTTAAAGCTTTGCAGCACAAGTGCATACATCTTAAACAATACATACAAAGCACACAGTGTAAAAATGATTGACTGGAAGGTTGCAGACAAGAACATTCCCATGAAATAATGAGGCTTCTAGCACCAAAATACTAATTTCTATTATCTTTTGTTGCGTCCGTGATTTGAAATGAACCATCTGTTCAGGTTGGGATAGACCTGGTGAAAATGATTACCAGGGTTATACTAAGCCGCACTCGAGAGCCTCTTAACAGTTATGCGATGTGAATTGTCTCCGCTTCTATGACCTCCTATCAAGTAGCAAAATAGTTTGTCGTGAGGGATCTTCAATGGCACTGCAGCTTTAAAACAAGGACGTCCGCCATTGACCTATCTGTTTCAGTTCAGAGGCAGAAATCAGTAAAGAGAATTTGTAAATAGAATGGTTTGAACTGGTCCTAATTTCTGTGTTCTAAAGGGAGCAAGATAAAAAAAAGGCAGAAATATCGACAACATGATTTTTGCCAAAATTAGCCCATTTTGGTTCATTTTAGTCCCGTAAGTACTTTAAACTTTTATTATTTAATTACAATTCTCCCTTTTCTAAATATCACTGAGGAATAATTTATAAAATCACCAGATGAATTACTGGGGCTTTGTGTGATATTGAAAATATTACCATATTTCTAATTCAAGAGCATCTTCGCGGATTACCGCTCTATTAACCCAATATTGTGATGTTTTCTGCCATCTCCGTAAATCCCAGTGCTTTGCGTCTAAAAACCTGAGCTGAATAAATAGGGTCATTTTTTTATTTTTACCTTTCACACTGATCTCTACGCATTTTCTATATCTGCCCAGCCTCTGATAAATAATATTACCAAAAGGCATCGAGCCAGTTTTCACACGCGGCAATGTAAGTAGTTACTATAATGGAAAAATCAATACGCAATTGAAATGTCTTTCTTTTTATTCCGTCTGACAGATGACAAACCCCAGCTGAATTATTGGTCTGTTTTCGGTACATACCACAACTCCAAATTGTTCCGGCTCACACAAGTCTTCGTATTCGCTCTTCAGCTGCGCCAAAGCACTCAGTTCTTTCTGCTCCGGGAGATTTTTTATGAGATTCTACAAAAAAAAAAATAGGGAAACCAAAAATGTAAGGGTCAGAACATGAATTTTGGGACAGGATTCGAAGTATAATATCTACTTGAAAATTAGATTTAAATACCAGTGATGCAAATAAAAAAAAAAAGTACCGTATTTGCTCGATTATAAGACGAGGTTTTTTTCAGAGCAAATGCTCTGAAAAATACCCCTCGTCTTCTAATCGGGGTCGTCTTCTAATCAGACCTCAAATAGAGTCTGATTAGGAGACTAAGATCCAGATCCCCCGCACCGCTGCAGGGGACCTGGATCCTCCTGTCTCACCCCCCCCCCCCCCATCATACACACTTACCGGTGCTTCCTGCTGTATTGCCGGGGCAGCGGGTTGACGTCTACGCGATCCGCGTAGACAACGTCCGCTGCAGCCGGAAGGAGGTGTGGCTAGCAGCGGGGGTTGTCTGCGTCCGTCGCGTAGACCTTCCCCGACTGTCAGAGATCTCTGATCTCTGACAGCCGGGGAAAGTATACGCGACGGACGCATACAAACCCCCGCTGCCAACTCCACCTCCTTCCGGCTGCAGCAGAAGGCGACGTCAACCCGCTGCCCTGGCTGGAAGCACCGGTAAGAGAGGGCTGAGAGGGGAGAGAGGGGAGAGAGGAGAGAGGAGAGAGGAGAGGGGAGGGGAGGGGGGGGAGAGAGTGTGTGTGTGTGTGTTAGTTAAATGGGGGCATAGGGCATTTCTGGAGTGGCGTTAAGGGGGCATTTAATAGAGCACTCTGCCTCCTGAAATGCCTTATACCTCCCTATATGCCACTCTGCCCCATAATATGCCTTTTAACCCCCTAAATGCCAGAGTGGCATATAGGGGTATAAGGCATTTCTGGAGGCAGAGTGCTCTATACAATGCCTTTTAACTCCCTTAATGCCACTGTGCCTCCTGAAATGCCTTATACCTCCCTATATGCCACTCTGCCCCATAATATGCATTTTAACCCCCTAAATGCCAGAATGGGATATAGGGGTATAAGGCATTTCTGGAGGCAGAGTGGCATATAGGGGGTCAAAAGGCATACCATGGGGCACAGTGGCATATAGAGGGTTAAAAGGCATATCATGGGCCACAGTGCCATATTGGTGTGGCAAGCCTGGGGGCAGATGTGCGTAACTGGGGGACAGGCTGGAAAATACAAGAAATAAAAACAAAAAAAAATATTTTTCTCAATCATAGCTTTTATTAAAAAAAATAGTTTACATGAATTAACATTTACTGGTAAAACTTTTTTCCTTTAGGGTCGTCTTATATTCAGGCTTTTTCTTTTTTCCTAAGTTAATATTCAGATTTTGGGGGGTCGTCTTATAATCAGGGTCGTCTTATATTCGAGCAAATACGGTATATTCTCATGTTTCACATATAATAATTTATGAAACTGACGATAACATTGTTATAACATGTTAACAAGGACAGAAGGAAAGTTGGATGGATACACCAGGAGGTCGTTGCCTAATATGAGGAATTCTGAAGACAATTGACATCCAATTATATATCAATATTTGTAAATGTGTGTATATATATATATATATATATATATATATATATATATATATAGCTAGATAGATAGATAGATATAATGTACAGAGCACCCATACAAGAATATGACTTGTAAGGTCTAGTAGAAATAATTGATAACTTATATTTTATAAGCCATAGAGGCCCAAAACACCATAGACCAGCAGGTTGTGTTCTTACGATTGCTTTAATTAAATACATAAACTACGACATAAATAATGCAAGCTTTAATCCTAGTAAGGACCGAGGGGGTGTATGACGTATATGAATGGGTGACCTGGTCATTAATGACCCCCTTTCTAAGATGTGGCTTCATTCTGCTGCATTGTATTCTTCATCTAAGCATTAACCCAGTTGGGCAGCCCCTAAAAGACTTAATTGTACATTACAGGGACGAGTCGAACGTCCTATGCCGTCTTCCAAACGTATAAAAAATATCATCTACTATTTGAGTCCTCCGATAATTTAATAAAGCAGACGTCTCAAGCATTTCAGATGAAGTGCTTTTGTCCTCAGGCAATAAAGCCGGCTTGACTAATGTGTCCGGGTCAGAGGGGTGACGAACAGACACTGCTTGTGCATCAATTATACCTACTATGAAAAGCTTGGTTTTCCCATTGAGTTACGGTACAAAGACAAAGGAGAATGGATGTGCATCCTAAGGATTAACACATCAGACTTTGTGGATCTGTGTCTGTAACTAAACCAATATGCGATTGCATTTAAAGAGGAACTGTCACACTCCCCAAACCCAACCTTTTTTTCTGTGCTGTACAATAAATAAACCCATGAAATGTTTCCATATTAAAATAAGCCCGATATTGGTATTAAAAATCCACTTTATGTGTATAACATGGAAAAATGTGCTTTAATGTCCTTTTATTGGCATCTGCATGATCATTCATTCGCATTAAGTTATCTCTGCTCTATCATTAAGTTGCTGATTAGAGTTGATTGGTTGAGGTAACCTTTGAGAGGGCGGAGTAAGGAGAAGGGATATCTTCAGGATAGCAAATAGGCTAGATAATGCTGACCCTGCCACAGGCTGCCAATGATCTCACCGTTTACAAACAAAAAGCATATACCGTATGTAGTTTTAATTTATTAATTGCATTGAGCGAATATTAGGATGCTGTCCAATATTGCCCAAAATCTTCGTCTTTTTCCCCGTACATAACACTCAATAACTTGATGAGAACTTGAATTGTATCAGCCACTTTTAGGTAATGCACTGTTTCCATACATGGGTCTAAAAAACAACTTAACTCGGCCAATCAGCCATAATGTTTAACCTTAGCAGGGCTAAATATGTTATAAAGAGAACACTTTATATTATGCTGATAGTCAGCACTATGGTACATTAAAAAGCTGTTGGAGAAATACAAACCATTCGAAAATTTGGCAATTATTTTATAACATTCCTAAAAACTTTATTTTCTTTAAATGTTAATTGCGCTCTTAAAGGTTAGTTAAGTGAAGGCACTGATCCAGACTGCCCTTTCTTTTCTGCCAAGTAATAACCTTTCCTTTATGCTTCCAAACCCTCCGCGTTAACCTCTGCAGCGCTGGAAGGATCGCCAGCATTAGGACAAAAGTTAGCAAAGTGTTACCGGTTTGGATATATGTAACTATGTACAGCTCACATTCAGCCATTGTCTAATCGAGAATTTAATACAAATCCCCACAAATAGCCCTAATGTGTGCCCTCATAGGTAAATAGGGAAAAAAAGGCATGCAGGTGAAGCCAAAATGGAAACAGTTTTAAAGGGACACTCCTATCATCTTTAAAGCATATGAAAGCTGAGTGTCCTCATCATAATCCCCACATGAATTTACCCCCCATGTACTTGTTCAGATAGTGGGATACATTCCAGCCACTGGCTTCAGTACTCTTGTATCAAAATATAAATATATTGTTTCTATATTGTCTATAAATGTATCCATCATCTCCATTAGTGAATACAAATAAAAAAAAGCCCAGTGAAGTCTCTTCCGTGTAACAGAACAAGTTATTAGTTCTGTATTAGTATTAGCACCATGCCTGATTTGTCAAATTCCATTTGTTCATATAAAAAAAAAAATGTTGCCACCCAACCCTGGCAACCGCTTGTATAATACAAGATATTATCTCATGCAATCATACATTTTATTTACATTTCAGGAGATAAAATACAGCATATGTACAATATGAGTACAATATATGTGAGTATAATTGTATCTCATACGTGGCATATCATGATCTGACCATGTAAGCAATTTACTATGGCTTTACAGGTGGCGTGTAGTTTTGCACACGCTATTCAGCAACCATATAAGACGTGCCATCAACGCCCTACGGTAGGAGTATAAAAGGCTCATTCAGGGGCCTTGGTTGAGGCTACAACAGGGCTTCCCCACGCTCCCAACTATTCAGTTTACACTTCACTGCCTTGTGTTACAGCCCCGTATATATAAGAGTCCTAATATCAACAATAGTTGATATCCCTGCTTGAGTGCAGGTGACTCAATAGAGTGTATCCTTAAATAATGACAAGTCAAGGCTTAGAGCCATTTGGGTAACACATTTGGCGAGCCACTATGTAGAATCTTTACTTTGGGCTATTAAAGGGTTAATATTTCAAAAGTCTCAGGGTGCGCTCATTTAGAAAGCTCCCGGGAATTAATATGGTTAATTAACCAGTAGCATAGTTTTAATCTAAGGATTAAATTCTAAAATGTTGGTTTAAAACAAAAATGTGCCATTGCAATTTAGTTTTTAAGTTATAGATCCTTTATTACGGCCTTTTTAAAGATTGTCTGAAAATTATATTAAAAAGGTAAGACTTCCTTCAAGAGTTTAACATATGAAAAACATTTGACAGCCCATGGCTTTTAATGGTAGCAAATCTGTCAGAGGACTGTTCCATAATTCATCTGGCATTTGAAAAACAAAAAAGGACGCTGACAGAGTTAATGCAGTTTAATGAGAACACTTCCGGATCTTTTTAATGCACCTTTTCAAAGAAAATACCCCTCAGTGCATCGCATTTCTACACGCCATTTGTAAATGTAAAAAAAAAACACATTTTAAAAGTTATGCATCTATCTAAAAGAAAGTCAACAACGGCTGCTTTCAACAAGAAAAGGAGAACTTGATATAGTGTGTTTTCTCCTTAACTATGGCACCCAGTATTCCACTGTCTGGCCAAGTGTCATGGGATTTGTACTTGATGGCTGCTGGTCACCTATCCCTGAGATGACGGAATAATGTCATAAAGAAAAAAAATAAAAAAAAAAATATATATACCGGTGTATATAAATATATACTTTTTTTTCAAAGGAGCAGAGACAGGAGTTCTCTATTAACGGTGAAATCAGAAAAGCAATTAAGGCCAACCTTTTTATCACAGATACTTGGAAGAGCAGCCATTTTTTATTAGTGTACTAACACCGTACATCAGCTCCCATAGGGGTCCCTTGATTAGAAAGGAGAGTTTACGTGCTCTTGGCTGGACTGGGGATGACGAGGCGGCACTGCCACTTTAAGGCTAGTAGCCACCAAATGATACAAGTTTGACTGACGGCTAGATATGAGAGGCCAAAAGTTTGTTTTATGGTCGTGGAACGCTGCACAATCTGCTCCTGGAGAAGTAGTTTGAATAAGTACGGGGCACCTCCGGCCAGCATTTGGTTTGAACTCTGATAATCTGTTCTTTTTTGTTTCTCAATGAGGTTAACTTTCATGACATTGATGTCCAGTAAAAGAAAAAAGAAAAAATGTTGGTGCGCTAAGCTAGTCTCAGGCTCAAATAATACAAATGTATAATATAAGGCCTACCAAACAGCGTGAGCATGCTGCAAATACAGTGTGTTGGCTGTACAATGTATACAAAAAACAAAATACTGTCTGCGCTTCTCACCCTAATAAAGTTGGCAACAAATATATAAACATAATATAAATGAGAGGTTTTGGTTATATGAATTGGACATTAAACTAGGCGCCAACATTGTGTCCCCCCTCCCGTTGTATCTAAGCCCCCACACAGGGCATGTGAGGTTCAGGGACATCTGTAGCTCCTGCCTGGGATGGGGTTTATGAATCTAGGCCTGGGTTTTCTATATAAGAGTAGGGCAATAAGGTCACACATAGACACCAGTTAACCTAAAGCATCAGTGAAACCAATAGATAGAGCTCAGGAATTAACATATAGCACAAGATGAAGCCAAGACTGGCATATTTACAGGAACAGCTTCAGCAGCCCAAGTGGACTACAAATCTTACAATCCTTTAAATAATTATAGTCCAGAGTAGCAGCAACATGCTATCTTTTCCCAATCCCTGAAATTTACTTGTTTGTACCCAAGGAGGTAGGGGAATGGTTGAACCCCCCCCCAAAAAAAAAACGAAGACTGATTCTCTGCATTAGTAGACAACACACAATGCGCGTTTTCACCGGGGAGTCTTTCATGCAGCCTCGTCTGTGAGCTCAAATGCTGCATCAAATTGATAAGACGTCAAAAATAAAAAGATATTCTGCGTGTTTTGTACCTAGTCCCAAGGTGCTACTACAAAAAGGAACTCAATGTACAGCAAAAGCAGTGTCTAATTGTGAATTGGTTATCAGAAAAGAGGAGGCTTACTCTATCTGATGTTCCCACCACCTGTGCCGACACCAATGTGTGATTTACAATACGCTCACCCGACCTTGTACCCTATTGTACATGGGCACACTTCATAATACTCAGACAGATGCAGAAAATAACCTCTCGCACCTTTAGCTGGTGTGGTTGTCACAATGTGTGACATTTGTACAAGCTGCTGTAGGACGTAATGCAAAGGATAGAACAAAGCATGCGCTCGTGAGTAGGATGAGTTCACGTGTTAATTAATAGACAATAACGATGTTTTTAGACCCTTTGAATAATATGCTCCGTACAGATAAAGGATTTCATTTTAGACAAAAATAACTGATTGATAATTAACCCCATGGTAGATAACAGCCTGGTCTACCCAGTTTTACAAACGTTGTGATACTCAATACAGGGCAGAAGAAGGCTAGGTGATGGAGAGTGCTATAGTCCAACAAAAAGATGGGTTTATAGGTCGTCCACCCGTATGTAACCTAAGCTAAAATAGAGTTTTTTGACAGCTGTAGGTATGTCATTTTTCATAAAATTATGCACTTTTTCTGTCTTTTATTCTCTCTCTCGTGCACTACTTTTTTGCTTTCTTCTATCTTACGTCATTCTTTAATCTCTATCTCTGTTTTTCTTTTTAAACAATTCTCCATGTTTCTTTCTTCTCTCCCCAGTCTCTTTGCTCTCTCTCTCTCTCTCTCTCTCTTCTCATTCTTCTTTTTTTCCTCTCTTGCTTTCTTTTCTCTTTCTTTTTTCCTCAATCCTCCCTCCCCTACAACACTGTCAGACTTTGGTGGATGTTAGCTCTGGAAAAGGTCAATTTAAAATCGAAACACTAAGTAAAATATTAACAAACATGATAGATGATTTTCAGTGCTGGATTCAATTATAATTCTGCTTCGACTATCACAGGTCCACTTATCTAAAATCTAAAACTCTGTCACAATGTGGAGCCCTCTCATGTCTGAAAAAAGCTTTATTACACATGGTTTAATCCATTTTTATTTTTTCATGTAACATATAAATAACTGGCGATTAAAAAGTCATAAAAGACCATTAACCACCAGCCAAGGATTAATTGTGTGGCCGGGATAGAAAGATATATACTATCATTTAGGGACATCTACTGCAGAGGTGTATGAAAGATTGATGACTGAGAGGCGATTGCCCCCTGGGCCAGTCCAAAATTCTTCAAAAAGCGCAGGTCCGATGTGAACTATCCAACCAGAGGAGGCAGGAACAAGGCGAGGTCACATAACATGGTAAAGGCTGCATCTAGAAAGATGCCTCCAATGGGTAAGGGGCATTAAGTATGCAGTGTGCATGTATGTAGATGTATTAGGGTGAGTGTGTTGGCATGAGTGTATATGTGAAAGTGTGTGTTAGAGGGACTGTGTGTTTAAGCGTAAGTATGTGTAAGTGTGTGTTATCATGTTTAGGTGTGTTTGAGAATCTATGTGTTAGTGTGAGTGTATAAATACGTGTGCTAGTGCTTCTGTTAGTTACTTGGGCAAGAGGGGTCGATAGGATCATTTCCCTTTACCTGTCCCAGGGGTCAAAAGATGCCAGTCCTCTGAGTAAAATCAGCATTTTTCTTTACTATACTCTATTCTGATTTCAATATTCTACAAACCGGAAATTTCTCGATTTACGGAAAGCAAGTAGAATTCCAGTCATCAAAGCTTTGTTTTGTTTTAACAGACACAATACTCCCTTTAGCAAGAGAAGCAATTCTATCTAAATATGCTTATTAGTAGAGCTCTCGGGGGTATTTTTATGTTAAAAACCAGAGAGATAGCTCAGCTGTTTTGACATTTTCCCACAAACATTTAAATTCCCTGCAAGGTTAACACAGCCTTTTAACCTCCAGACACATTATATACTAATAATGACAGGGTTTGCTGGAACTTGTCTGGGAGGGGTGTTTAAAACTTCTAACAAGAAGAGCAATGTCATAGAAACTTTGACCTTAATTTAAAAATCTATTGTAGAGACATAATATTCCAACGGACAAAACCAACCCGCTTTAACTAAAACGGTAAAAGCCAATTTAATCACCTGTAGCTTCCCAATTCGCGCATGGGTAATCAAAACCTGAAAGACTAATCCAAGACAATACATATACATTTATGTATATATATATATATATATATATATATATACATACACATATATACACTACTGCTCAAAAGTTTGGGGTCACTGGGCTGTTTTCATGGGAAACAAGAACGTTTCTAGCTGTAACATAATTACAAAAGGGTTTTCTAACCATTAATTAGCCTTTTAAATTTAAATTTGGATTAGGGATCACAACGTGTCATTGGAACACAGAAGTGATGGGGGTTATGAAGGCCCGCTGTATCTATGAAGATATTCTACTAAAAAATAACCCGTTTCCAGCTACAATAGTCCTTTATATTGTATCAAGGTGAAGTTTTGCTTGTCTCGTTTGATGCGGTGGATCTTTTTTCTTTATTTATTTAATAAATAACCATTTTCTTCCGCAAACTGCCTGTGCTTTAATCTATTCATATCACAAGGCTTTCTGTAATGGTAAGCCACCGTGTTAAATAATAACAGCAGACAAAGCAAACCCAACCACCTGGAGATTTCAAAGATGACAATCTACCACTTACTAGGTCTAGGACTCACCGAGGCCCCATTGACATTAAAACAAGCCGGTCCTGTACAAGTATAGATGCCGCAATAAACAAGTGATGTTAACTGAGATCATCTTACGGCTGGCCTTAAATTTTAAGTTTAATGGGGAGGAATATTGCATTGAAAAATGCCTGTATTGCAGGCTGTTCGCAAACAAGAGAAATAAAGGGACGGTATACATTTTAAGACATTTGTAAGACCAATATATAGGTCTCCTGTTGCTTGGCCCTATGTCGGATCTCATACCTCCAAAATTTCAGGTGTCCAAATTAGGACACCTGCGTTGGGTGGTTTGGCAAGAGACAGAGATGGATATAGCCCCAGAATTGGACATGGCCATCCACTCACATTACCCGGGAAGCTTCCACGCAGTGCTCAACTTCAGAACATCATAAGGGAGGCCATGATGGAGTTGCGAGGAAGGTCTGGGCTCCATTGATTTTACAGCTCGTAGGAGACATGAGAGGATCTCCCCAACTGGCCCAGGATCTCCACTGTTCGAAAAGGTGGGGCAGTGTCCTACAAATTGGGACTATCCCATGAAAACTGAGACTGTTGAGAGCTATGACATACAGTAATTAACCCTTATCACAACTTTTCCCCAAAGTAATCTCTGCTATACTACATTAGCATTTTGTTTTCTCCCTAAGCAGTTGTTACATTGGAAACAATAGCTCGGAAGTAGGATGTTGTGACAGTATGATAGTTTGCCGCTTTCCTCTCGTATCAGTAGAGTATTATAGCGTTACATTGTCACAACACTGATTTGCCTTGCCTGTTACTTGCATTTAGGTGAATCTTCTATTCAGACAATCTGTCGTGCTTCTAACTATGCAGATATTCTAACAATCCCCCCCTCCCTCCCCAAAAAAACAAAGATCCATCTTAGAAAACAGGCCCCCTCGGACAGGAGTGTTTTATTGTCTGATATTTCACACGTCAGAAGAATCTGTTAATTGCTGTTTGTATGATTATTGATGTGGAAAATCTCAAATTGCATAGCAAACACGGAACTAAGTAAAAGGAGTGAAATGTTGGCGCTTCATATCTCACGAGATGATAAATACACCGTTCTTCTCAAGACAATTGTCTTCTTTTCTGTAGGTATTCTTTTTGTCTTACTTACATAAAGCAAGCAAAATGAAAAACAGCAGATCAGAACCCTTTGGCTCATCTGGTCGACCCATTTTTCCTGCTGTATGAATCCGTTGTTGGTCTTGTTTTAGATACAGGAGCCAAATGCCTATCCCATGCAGGTTTTCCCTCACTGTATTAATCCTTACCACCTCTGCTGGGAGGCTGTTCCACATATCTACGAGGCTCTCAGTAAAGTCATTTTCACAGAGATACAATATGGACACGTCTAAGAGTAAGAAGCACACATAAAGTATGTTGCTTTTTGATTAAGTGGTACTCTTATTTCCATACATTTGCTGTTACTCAAAAAATACAGTGCAAAGTACTGCAATCACCTTGGTAACCGACAGAATGTTTCTTCTGATTCCCCTATTTCTGCTTGTTCTCCAGAATGCTGAATCCAGAATATTTGGCTTTTTTAAAAATATTTTGGCCTCTTGATAACCCCCCCATATCGTAAGTTAGTATTTCTTGGTTGTGGATTCACAAAATCTAGATGTTCCTCTTAAATAATTGCTCATTAAAAGGCTCATTACTTTCAGATATGTTAACACCTGAGAAGTCATTAATCTTTTCGATATTGGAGATAAAAGAACCCAAATCTTCTTCAGTTTATCACTAAAAAAGTCAAATACGCTTAAAAAGGCTTATTTACAAGTTTAATTTTTTGGATCATACCAGTCTTTGAATAAGGGGTGATCCTCAAATCATAAACTTTAGGGTATGAACAACTAAAAAAGTCATAGCTGAAGCTATATTTATTAAAAACAAACAAAAAAAACCTCCTTTAATAAAGCTAAATATTGTCCATGGAAACCAGGTTTATAAAAGTTATTTCTCCATCCTACCTCACCGGGGAAATAATTCTAAATTATTCCAATTCAAATAAAATAAACAGTATACTTCCTTTGAAAAATAATAACTATGAAAGAACTCATATGAAAGTGTAGAAAACCTTGAAACAAATTTAAAAAAACCCAGACACAATGAAGGGTTATATATTTCTATACAGCAGATACAGTATAGAATGTTCTGCGTATTTTACGATACACCTGTTCCAAGAATGACCCAGATAGTTATAATGAAAGATCTGTCTCGTGTCTCCTAGATACAACAACCATTGTAATTTAGTGTTTTGATCAATATAACAACAGCTAGCGTTACATACCATCCTGTATTATAGGTTGTGAAAAGGCAGGTGGGGGGTGGGGTATATGATCTGGTAACTGTTCAACCCCACTACCCTTTCCCGAGTTAACATTCCAGTACTAGAACAATGTTCTTTCAATAGTAAGCCTATTATAGACCTACACTGCTAATCCTCCGCTTTATCCCTTCACCTTAATTATGTGTCTCCTTTGGAAACACAAGTACATTGTATAATTTCCGGAAAGCATTTTAGGACTTATTAAAACCTGCTCCTGATCTGTTAGGAGTACGTATTCTACAGGGAGATAAATACTAAGACCAAGTCTTCATTCATATTGACACTCGTAACCTGGCCTGGACTGGCCATCTAGCCCTCGGGCAGCGGCTGGAAGTGTCAAGCGACACACTGTGTGAGTTTAAAAAACATAATGCTTGGCCGTAAATGTCATCAGACGGCCACAGGCCTTAAAGTGCCAGGGCTGCCTCATCATAGCCAGTCCATGCCTGCTTGTGACCAATGGCGTATTCTCTCAGATGTGGGAGTCTGTCAGGTCCTTTGGCCTTCCTAGTATACTCCAGCACTCAATAAGAGGGTTAGGGAGATCAAAGGTCTTCATATCACTAAGATTTAAGAAGAAGACATCTAGAGGATGGGAAGGGGCCCTGGGGTGGGCTGCCTTGGGTCAGGCCCAAGGGAAAAAAACGTGTAAGTATGTCACTGCTGGTGCTGCCCAGATCTCATACGAAACTATCAATACCTCCCAGCCTTACCATGAGCTTACCTGAGAGTTCTTAAGGTTTCCCCTGGAGGCCTTAGGCAACAGAATTTACTATCAAGCCTCTGACCCCTTCCCCCACCCATAAGTATAGGAGAAAGAGCCCCAGAGCCTCAGAAACCTTAAACAAATCCAGGTATCAGCTGTTATACTCTATACACCCATATTATTAACTATTTCATATAGTAATCAGACGTAAAAATCCCAGTGACTGTAAGTAACGCTTTGCTAACTAATATAGAAGATGATTGGCCTGGCAATGACTGGCAACCTTGGCTCTTTAAGGCCTGTGGCCGCCTGGTGCCACATGTGCCGCCGACGGTTTCATGTAGTGTGCAGCTGGTGCTGTGTGTGTGTCGGGGCCTGATACAAACACATATTTGAAGGCACCTTTAAAGCTCTCCCCTTCCTCTGGTGGGTGGAAATACCCTCTAGCATTAATATGATTTAATATTATTTAATACTAATGTGAGAAAACCTAAAGAAAATGTCACAGACCATTCCACCGGGCAGCACACCCTCAAATTCCCCAAATCTCTGCTGTACTTGTGTCAACAATATTTTTTTTATGACACAATTACTGTAGTTTGACAAATAATTGTACTTTGAGCTGCAATAAGGGATCATTACCTCTCAGTAACACATGCTTCTACCTGCCATATTTTGCTCTGTTTGTGGCAGACCTCTGAGCTCGCCATCTGCCTGACTCCAGGTAAATACACTCAGAAAATGGTTTTTTTTATAAATTCTGTACTAAATTGTAAACAAGAAAAGAAAATGATATGTTAACGGAAGATGGTGGGGATGGAGAAACCAAGTTCTCCAAAAAGAGGTGTATCACTGCTTTAATCATTTGGTTTATTTTCTATTAGTGAGAAGAAAATATTGTTGATTGACAGGTATGTTACTCACAGAAAATGAGCATTATAACCCATATTATGAGTTACGAGGGGCAAGCGAGGCTTCAGCCTATGATGACCACATCGGCCTTGGGAGGGTCAGATGCAACACTGCACCGGTTTCCATGGCGATTGCTCCACATTAAAAATGACCCATTAAAAACATGGACTGAAGAAGGATTTTACATTTATAAAGTGAAGATCAATACATACATGGGACCGCCGTTATATTATTAAAAAAATTATAAGAACCTATTAAATCATTTTAACTAATACCCCCCACAAGATTCAATTTTCTTGTATATATTTTTCATTAATTTTTTAGCGTCTGGAGATTTTATATAATTAAATCCCCCCAATTAATTTCTATATTAAAATAGGCTTTTTAGCATGTGCTGCTCCCTCCATACCATGTCATTTACAAACCCGGTAATTATATTGCTCTAAGTATTCAGAGCTGCATCACTGACATTTAATCAGAAATTTCACCATTATTCCGCAAACAGAATAGAAATTGATTTTATTGATCTCTAGACAAAACCACAACAATACAGTGTTAATCTTTAAATACCAAACAATTTACTGACTCTCTGTATCATTCCAGATATAAATTATTATTTTACCCTTACTGGAGAAAGCCGCTTTCTTTAGAACCAATAAAAAAAAATTCTCAGTATATCAATGTTAAGACTGCATTTTATTAATAGAATGACTAATCGGAATATTTTTAGTATGTGACTCAGATTTAGAAAAGAGACGGACAAAAGTGACTCCCTCTGGTTAAGCAACTGAACAACAGCCATCACTATCAGGAGAGCTATCACTTATCCTTTCGTCCTAATTACCCACATCTTTCCTTTCAGACTGTAAATGCATTAGCGGGGGTCTTTGTAAGCCCACCATTCTTGGCAGGAAGATTGCAAGCTCACGGGCAGGGTCCTCAACTCCTGTTGTGTACCTGTTACCGACCCCTTATTTACAATGTACAGCGCTGCTGTTTATGATAGCACTGATAAATAACATATAATAATAATACACGGGAAGGATTATATACATATCTGGGAACGCTCACGGTTTGACCCGGAGTCTCAGGGTTTTTGCCCCAATCTCAGGGTCTCAGGGTGAAGGGGCAGATTCTCAGTAACACACTCTGGAGCTGACTCCTTCCTATTCTCCATGGCTGTGATCATATATAAGACTCCCAACTGGCGCTTTTGCTACCAGCATGATATCCCTGCTTGAATGCAGGTGAGTCAATAACATGATGTCAAGTAAAGGTTTCCATGTGGACGGGGATTAGAGACATTTGGTTAATAAATTTGGCGTGTCGCTACTTTGAGTATTCACAATGGGCTATTGAAGGGTTAATGCATTTCTCGAGTCTCAGGGCTGCTCATTAAAGAAAGTTTCCAGGTATGATTGTTTACCAGGTAGAAAAAAACTTTTAACATATCAAAGCTTTGTTTTATGTCTAAATGTCACATCTGATGAAGATGATCAGTAAGAACACCCATAATATCATGCCGTGGGCTGTATCCGATTAAGCGGGTAACCCTTTGAGAACCAAAGCTGATGTCGACAAGAGATTTGCATTATACATAATAAAATATTTTTTTAAAAGGTGCAAATGACATATTGGTTGGAATTTCTAGTTATTATTACCATAAAACATCACCATAAAACACAAAATCTACATTCCATATTTGTGTTTAACCCATTCTTACACACTTTAAACGTTTATCTATTATCTAAAGCCTGTATTTATGCCCCCTCCGCCCAGCAATCCTTAACACTGAGTGATGTCATGCCCTGCTGCTTCGCTGTGATGGGTAGAAGTAAGCAAAAACAGCCGTGCTGCCCCCCTGGACCTGCTGCCCTAGGTCTCTATATACCGCTGTTCAATTGTAAGAAATATAATTCCAAATGACAAATAAACTAGTCGTTATTTTACAAGAAAATCACTTGCAGCGTTGTTTAAATTCTCTCATTGCTTTAGCCACTGCCACTTCTGCCGGGAGGCTGTTCCACTTATCTACCACCCTCTCAATAAAGTTGAAAGTTCCTTACATTACAAGGAACGGCATTATCATTTTATCTTATTATTGGTCTTTGTCTCATAGTATGCCCAGGGGGGGGCGTGCTTTATAACACTTGTTTACAGAATAAATACAAAAAAAAAAAAAAATTTCAAGCTGTCAAAATAGAAACATTGTAAATGTATAAAAGAAAATGCCTCCACTGTGTTAAAAAGTGCTTTGATTGATACATAGCACTTGTGTTTGCCAAATGGTAAGCCATATTCAAGTTGGCAGGCCATTGTGATAAAATGTCAACATTCCTTTTGGCTTATATTCCCCAATTAAATTGATACATCCAATAAACATCTGTACGCCGAGAGAGAATCGGAGCGCCGTGTCAAAAACCTGCCTGGAAATTGTTTTTTGCTGCAGACAGGGAACATCGCACAAATCAATGCTAATATGGAAGGTGAACGCGGACTAATTTAGCACCGCAGCCCCCTTTTGTGATGTGTTGTGTTTATTGCCTTTTCTAATTAGAGGGAAGAAAATACACCTTTTGTGCCGGGATTACAAAAAAATGATTGTAGATGGCAAGTGAAGTGTATAATGACCTTTGTCAGGTAAAAGAAAAGTTTCATTTTAGGTGAACGTCTTATTTCTCTACCGCCATGCTGAATAGCTGTTGTGTCAGCTGTGTCTGCATCCCGGAGGTTCAGTTTTGAAGAAGCTGGAGGATTTAATAGAAATCTATTCTCTGAAACATCAACTGGTGGAAGGTCCCGTGTCGGATTATTGATGGGGTCCCTTGGTCCTTCAGTTCCTGCAGTGAGATATTAGCCTTGGGTGACATGTATCTCTATTCACCTGCCCCTTGATGTGGCCACGTGTTACAGACGTTATATCGAAGTGCCCATGAACATGCAGGAGATCTGTGCCACCCAAGGCATAGATCACAACAAGATGGAGCACAAGGGCCACCAGTGTACTTTTGGATCCTGGGATCCAGTATATGTAGGGAAGGGCCAGCCTGATTAGGCCGGGCTCAGCTAAAGATGGGGAGCTTTGCCGGCCAGGGCGAGAACCAAGATCAGTTCAAACGTTCCTCCAGGAGAGCATTAGGGATGGAGGTGTCCAAGGACCTGTGTCTCCAGCGAGCAATTAGGTGAGGTTCATACCGCTGAATGGACAACCTACAAACGTGTTACCCCTATTGTCAAAATACACAGATACAAAAGACACCTAGAACCTTAAGATATAATCACACTAACCTCTAACAATACAGAGCAAGAAATGTCCATAACATACGATGTCTCTTAGGCAATAAATATCACTTACCCCATTCTATGACTATGTCCCTATACTATAAATAAGACAGAAGACACTCCAATGCCGCACCATATCGAACACTTTTTATTATGATTCCCCATCTAATAACAGGTATCTTTTATTTGCCTGTAAGTGTATAATAGCACATGGCAATATCAATAACTGTATTTATTTCCTGAAGGACAACCTCTTGTTGCTCTAATATGAACGGTATGAACTCTTCAAAGTCATTCTTCTCTTTTGTTTTTTTCTTTACTTTTTTATTTCGGCATTTGTTCTTAAAAGTTTGATTCAATGTCAAGACTTTAAGCATTTAATCACACTGTTTGGATGAAGGATATAACGCAGTGTGATAAAAACCTATTATAGTCACTGATGTCAGATACGTCAGCCGAAACAGAAGTTGTTACAGAGTACAGACAGTTGCATTTATTAAAGGGTATTAAGGATGTTGTATAGTTGATTGTGATCTGTAGAATGGACTAACAAATCGAGCACTTTCCTGCTGCTGATTGGCTGATTCGAGCAGCCAATCAGTGGCAATAACCATTGGACAATGGAGCAGGAGGGCAGCTACAAGCTACATGGCTTTAACTCTTTTGTCTCGACAAAGACTTTAATATGCATTCTTTTTTAGTGGCCCTGCCAGGGATAGTCAGCTGCCCCTTTAAAAGTAATTTATCAATTATGGTTACCCTAGACCAAGCAAAACAACATTTTAGACCTTTGTTCTAAATTTAAAACTTTACCTAGGTTTACTTTTATTCTCAGGGTCCTCTTAACACTCATACACAATGTATTAAGTTCACATGTATATATGTTAGTTGGCTGTTTCACTTGCACCTTCTCGACCTCTGACCCCATTTGATTTATTATGTATTAAATATATAGCTCCATTTGATTTATTATGTATTAAATATATAGCTCCATTGATATAACTATAACATATTTTCCTTTCATCTCGTCTACTTTGAAACATACAATCTTGATTTTTTCTCTATAGCAAAGTAAATGTTTTTTGTTTTTTTTTGAAAACCCCAAAACTCAAACGTCCATCTCTATTGTAACGTGCACTTTTTAAAAGCAAGCAATTATGTGACATGAAACGGGGCAGATAGAAATAAGCCGCATGATCTATTCATGCCAAGACACATTAAGCGCTTCCTGAAATCTTCAATTCGACAAACAGCAGAAAAAAGTCATTTAGGCGTATTTTTGGGGCTGGATAAAACAAGTTATCAGTAAAATATAGTCTACCCCTGCCAGTTTGACAATATAATTACTTTCATCTATCTGCTTCTTTATTTTCATTTTGAATTGGAGGAAATATAAAGCTTGACAATAAAAGTAAGCTGGTCTCGGAAAATGCAACATATGCATTTAGCTGAAGAAGTCATTCCGACTCTTTAACATCTCGGGGGACAGATTTCTGGCGGATGTTCCCCTAGGCACACTGTTAGAGTGAATGGAGTAACTGTATGTGATCTGAATGCACTTTTCCCGTTGGATCAGGGCGAAGAAAAAGGACCAGATTTCTGGATTTCCAAGTTATGCATTAAGGACCATGCTATGCGGTTATAAACACCCCAAGAGGTATATTGAACGGGCCAAATACATGGTTAAATCAAACTTTAGATTGCTATGTAATTCACTGCTTGTCCTGTTTGAACATTGTACAACACTGCGGAATATGGCAGTGCTATATAAATCAATATATAATAATGTTAATAGACATCATTAGTTTTGATAAAACTAAGGTTGGTATTAAGAGTAAAGCTGGGTGGGAAATGACTTAGGTACACGAGCCCATTCAGCTCATAGTAGATATTTTGATATTTTGATAGTTGACAAAAGGCCCACTTTAAGCATAATGGGACTTGTTGTTCGGAGGCACTATTGTTTGTATTTGAACCTACTTTGATTACGTTGGTGATCTCCATTTGGTCTGTTGCCACATGAAAGAGGCTATTGTATCGTTATAATATGGTCAGGATTCACTTATTGCATACAATGTCAGTAGGCAACAACTGGGAAACAAATTACGGTAACACCCGTGGCACCAGTTCACGTTAAAACGGATTAAAAAGCATTAATTCACTGGCTTTCACTGCATCTCTCCCAGTAATACCCGGGGAAGCCTGAAATATAGAATAAAGTGACCAGCAAGAGGTGGGGGGTAATAGAGCGCTGTCTCTCGCAAGGAACCGCAATCCTTTTCTACAATGGGTGTGGGGGGGGGCTGCAATGTGTTCCTAAAAAATAAAATGTGTTGAATCTCAATAAAATCTAATACATACACATTACTGTTCAAAAGTTTGGGGTTTTCACAAGCAATTAGCCTTTTAAACTTATATTTGGATCGGTGAACACAACGTGCCATTGGAACACAGGAGTGATGGGAGTGATAAAGGAGTGATGGGAGTAATAAAATCAGACATGACTATAGATAGGATCAATGAAACCAAAGCCTGTTAGGCCATACCTGGATTAAAGATTCCGACAGCTTCTCTTCATCTACTTCTAAAATAATGTTCTTTATTTCTTCGTATGACATTCGATAAGATCCAAGGAAGATTGCTGAGGCAAAAGAAATAAAATTCATTATAAGATCATAGAACGGAGGACCTGAACAAATTGTGCTACTGCCGCCCGTATGATACTAATGTGCAATAAATGTATATGCTATGACTGGATATCGCAGGGGTCGATAAAACAGTGGCGTTCAAATTACGTCCTCGAGGGCAACAAACAGGATTGAGCAGCGGCATCTCAATTAAAATTTCATAAAATGTATAGGTCCTTGTTTAACACCATTTTGTTAAAGTCCGTTGGAAATAAAGTACCTTTCCCCCACCCGGGCATAAAACTCAGCTCTATAACAGAAACGTTGTTTGGCGTTGTCAAGAACCTGGTTTTATCTCACTTTGTTCCAATAAACTCCTTATATCCCGAGACCTGGCGGCCGCCATTGTTATCAGTCATGTGATATTTCAGGTGATTTTCCTTCTCAAACACCACACTGAGTTTATTCTTTATGGCAGTGCTAATGAAGTCCATCCTTCCATAGACTTTCAGCAGTCAGTGTCAGGCTGGGTGATTGAGACCTAGTCATGCTATTGTTTATCACAGGCAGTATGATAAGTCAGGGTATTTGTCTTGTAGATTGGACCCAGATAACAGTGCTAGAACACATAAAAATGGCTAATATTCAGCTGGCTGAAAACATATATATTATGCCAAACCGAGAACTGTTAAAAAAACTTATTCTTAATCTGATATTACTAAAAAAACTGTGGGAGTAGCTCTTCAAATGGGCGCAGTCATTAGTAACCTTTTTTACTATCGTTAATAACATGATTTTTAGGAATTGTTTAGAAATAAAATATCTTTAAACCCCACCCTGTCAATGGAAGTTAATAGTCAAAGAGTTTGGGTTATAGAGTTTGGGTTACAGGACCCATAATAAGCCCATCTATAAATGCATCTGGGGCAAAACGTTGATTGAAGAACTGCCCCGTTAGTTATACTTACATAGATTTTGGGCTGTTTTACTATCCAGAACTCTCAGCTCTTTTACTTTCTTCTTTGTAACTACTGGTTTATTCTCTTGTTCCTCCTCCATTGCTTTCTTGGCTGTAAAACAAGAAAAATACACTAAGAACAATGGGAGAGATCTGGCTTTTTTTTAAATGCATTCCTAATTTATGTTAAATAAAATTGACAAGTGACAAATGCTAATTCTTTGTTAGCAAAGTATAAACCTGTGCCAAAATTCTGTAACGTATATATATATATATATATATATATATATATATATATATATATATATAAACAGAACATTTGAGATGATGATTAAATTACGGTAATTTTGCGTTATGAGTAAAAGCTAGATAAGTACACTCTAACAAGGACTAGCAATGATTCAAAATGTGAATGATTAACAGAGTTGAAAGGGTTAAATGCTATCAATATTGTATTTTTGATCCTATCATTATTAAAATACTCATGTAAGAGCTCCTTTTTTGCTATCAGTTTTTCATTGTTACGAAATATGCAACCAATGTAAAGAATGAACCAGGAATGGCCAGGAATGATGCAGGTCCGAGTTACAAAGTTATATCATAGTAAAAATCATAGTTATTCCTTTGAAGGAACCCCAAACTTCTTAGATCTGGCCAGATGGTCAAACAAGATGAAACTGTGCCTTTCGGGGGTTCCTTAAGATACAGAACAAGCCTCAGACTATAGAGCCTTTCTAATTTAAATGATTGTAGAAACATATATTAACGGCTTTTCTTAAGGCGAAACACAAATTCGGGGAATCGCACATCGGCGTTAGCTGCGGAGCGCGGCGGCAGCTGACAAACCTCTTTTGTGAGACGCCACCTCTTTTGTGAGACGCCCCGTGTTGTAGGAGATGATAAACTAGGTAGCGAGCCGTTAAAAATGGATGTGCTTGGAAAGGGCCTTCTGAAATCAAACATTTCACCTACAGCAAGTGAATTACCAAAGAAAAATTCAATGATGCTATCTGCGCCTCTCTGTTGTCATTATTGTGATCGTTAATCTAAAAAAACCCAGACAAATGCCTTTTGTAGAGGAATGATTCACGACAAAAGCACAATAATTCAGCCCTCTGTTCCAAGGAAAAGTTTCCTTTTTTTGCAGGGATAATTTGGAAATTGTTAGCCTGGAAGGGTCAATAAAATTGGGGGGAAAAAACCATTTTCATGGACACAGCAATGTTTCCCATTTCTGACAGCTGGTTTCACATTTTTTTCTACATAAAATTGGTAAAAAGGAAGACTTCTGTTTTAGATAATAAACAATATTTATTAGTATTTTCTTGTCCGTCATACTTCCTTCATATATTTCAGATTGCTTTATTTATATAGAAACACAGAATTTGACGGCAGATAAGACCCATTTAGACCATCTAGTCTGCACATTTCTCCTGATGCAGAAAATAAAACCTTCATAAATCAGTTGATGTTGTCTTAGATTCAGGATAGCTTTATGTCTATGCCATGCATATTTAAATTCCTTTGCTATATCAGCCTCAAACGCTTCTGATGGGAGGCTGTTCTATTTATCTACCACTCTCTCGGTAAAATAAAATATCACATCTAAACATCTGACCCTTCCGGTTTTAGACTATAACCTCTTGGTCTAACATTTCTCCTTTGAAATAATTCCAAGGCAGGCAACAGAGCAATAAGTATATTCTATTTGTTTTATAATCTGCATACTTTGGGAGTTTCCCCTGGGTAGATTACCCAGAGGTCTCCCCTCTTTTGAGGGAGAAGGTTTTTGAAGGCAGGTGGTCTAGCTGCACTGGGGGTTGAGGCTAATCCCTAGAGAGCCTCTAATGGGAAGGTTGGAGAGTAGGTGGAACGTGGGCAGGCAGTGTCGCTCCCCTGCCGGAAAAACAAGACCCGAGGAAGCAGGTCTTCACCCAGAGACTCCAGGTCAAACCCAGAGAGGTTCCAGGCATGATAACCTGCCAACCATAGGCATCCTGAGCATTTATTTCACATCTATTTCTAAACAGCTGTTTATGTACATCAGGGGAGCCAAGAAGAACAGAGAGGTTTGGGTTCTTAAGAAGGACTGTCCCTCCCAAATCAATGATGAAATCTAATATGAGTTTTTCTTTTTCGAGCCGTCTCGTCCGGCACAAAATGGTTTGAGGGCCAAATGGCCTTCAGCATTACTTTAGATAAACATATTTTGTTTTATTAGTTTAACAGAAAAAACAATACCATTAATGTCCCCGTAGATGACTTGATTAACAACGCTTTAGAGCTCCCAGCCTGTTCCTTTTCTCTTCAGGCCGTTGACATCATGAACCTTTGGCTTTTAATTTGTGAGCGCTGACATCCGATCAATGGGAAATCGCCCTTAGGTCTTCAACTCTATGACCCAAGTTTATTAATGATAACTATGATTTTACTTTCCTGAGATGAGTCATGTGACCCAAATCTTACCAGAAGCCCGTCGTTTTCCCATAGGTTCCTTGGTGTGGTTATTGTTGCTGGAAATAAATGAAATCATCTTAATAGGCCACAAAAATGATTTACAAAGCTGTGGCAATTTATTGGGTTGTCAGACGATAAGGTTTTTGTTGCAAATAACAAGAGAGGCAGCACCTCTAAATGCTGCTCCTTGCATCACCGGCTGCCAACCCAGGACTATCCGTAATTGTCCTATTGATTAAACATTTTCAGGAAACAGCTTGAATTTATATTGTCTCCAGAAAAGTTCAGGAAGTGAAAACAATAGATCAGACTTCTAAAATCTGACATTTTCTAAATAAAAGTGTATTAATAATGTATTTAAGCTGTCAAAAATATCAGGAGTTTACAGTTAATTTTCACGCCACAGTCCGTTTCCATGAATTCGATACATAAGTAGCCAGGGGGGCTGTCGACTTTCAGGCTGGGATCTGGTCTGCTGGCCAAGTGATTGTTAGAACCTTTGCTTGCCCCCCCACCAGCAATTTTCCGCTAGTGCTGGCTCGGCGAATGCTGTGGGTGGGGGTCTATTCAGACCCCTGTATATATGCACAGAGAGCATTCCTATTGATTTCAATGGGGGGACATTTTCCTGCCACTGATTGGCTGCTTTTTGCAACCAATCAATGGCAAGAATTGTCAGGCCATGGAAGAGGAAGACAGTTGCAGCTCTGTCGCTGTATCTTCTAGCTCAGGTAAGTGCTTTGTGTTTATTTATCTTTTGTCGTTTTTGGAGAATGCATATTAAAGCACATGAGCGAGTATAGATCCGAGTGCAAAAACTACTACATTTCTTAGAATGTTTATTAAAGTTTGCGATGAGAGCCCCAATAGCCCTTTTTCTGGATTTGTTAATTGCGATTTACTGGCTTGAAAGGGAGACCTAAAAAGTTTTCAAGCCCTGTGAATCCGGGGCGGCTTTTTTAATGGAGCAGAAACGAGCTTTGTGAATCTCGGTATCACTTCATCATCCTTTGTCTTCTGACCAAGTGCGACAGAGGAGCCTGCTGCAGACATATAAAGAAGAATGACTAGCCGCTCGATTCCCTTCTGTGCAACAAGCAAAAGGAACAACAAGAAAACACAGCTGTGGCGCTTTTAACCCCTTCTACAAGCTGTTCTTGGCATGAAAACTATACGTGACTTAACTCCTTAAAGCAGTATGCGTACAAATGCTACTAAAGGCAAGCAAAAAACAGCCCATTTAACCTAGAAAGGCAGGATTTGACGTCAGATCTAGTCTGTCCATTTTCCTGATTCAAAGACTCAAACCTGAACCGGTCCTTGGTCCCGTGTTAGATTCAGCTTTATGCGTATCACATGCATGTTCTCAACCTTGTATTAGCCTCTACCACTTCTGTTAGGAGACCGTTCCACCTATCTACCACCCTCTCAGTAAAGTCAAAGTTCCTTATGTTACATTTAAACCTCATTTGAAACAAACTTAAAGCCTTTATGGTAATTACAATAATTTTTTTTGTTGTTTTTCAGTTGGTTTGTTTTGTTTGCATCTGGTTTAATGGTGAGGTGATAAGTTTACGTTAGGGAAATGGTGTGAAGGAAAAAAAAGGTGTCAAAAGTGGCATAGGAATAAATTCCCCGTTCTGACGCGTTTTCCCTTCCCCTCGTCGCACCTTAACGAACGTTCCCAGAAACAATCGGCTTCGAACACATTAATGTGACGGAGGAATAGTCATGCGGATCTTGGAAACAGGAAGTTAAAAAGGCTGCTCCCTTGGTATTCGTGTCTCTCTAAACACATATATACTGCTTACTGTGAAAAAACACATACTCAGGATCAGACTATGAGCTGACTGCTTCCAATGTAATTTAACATTTGCAATCTTTGTGTCCACTTAATCTTCATATCCTATCTCTGGCCAATCTTATTCAGTAAAGCCTTTAGATCCCATTAGACACCAAACGATGTGTCAGCACCCTAACGGAACCATATGACAGCATCAAGAATCAGGAATATGACGTCAGAATCTCTATGTCAGAATTAAACTTGGTTTGTGTTAAAAATAAGAGATTTGGTCAAACAGAATGTATTTATTTCAGCCCTCACGCCAAAAGGTTTTAACCCATTCAGTGCAAAGCTGGGGGGAGATACACTCGGCCTGGTCTGGCTATCTGGCTAATGGGGCAAATGCCCAGTGGGAGTCAAATGGCGCAGACCACTTAACTTTGTTGGCTCCAGGATTTTAATGTGCCGTTGCAGGCCCAACACCTAAGTGTTAAAGTTGCCTTAAAGTGCCAGGGATGCTTTTCTTGCCCCAGTCCAGCCCAGAGTATACAATAAGGATATCCACAAATCAATTTGTTCTGATGGTTGTGCTACTAAATGGAGAGTTAACCCCTTAGTTTGTTCAGCGATAATGGTGTGGATAAAGCACGGTCATGCGCTGACAGGTGGAACAATCTCTCACTTTTATTTAACACACCCACCCAGTGTGCGTACTCCATGTAGACATGATCCGGACATACATTCCAGTACAAGGGTAAAACTAATAATGTCGTAAAACATTTACCCAAGGCATGAAAGGCACTGCTTTTAATAACTATTTATAGAGATATAAAATTATGGTCTATTTGCTGGTCCATCACATTACTGGCATGATGCAGTAAAATGCCCCGGAGAAATATGGAGGAGATTAAACAACAGGGAAAAGAATAAACAGAAATGCTGTGAATTGTAGATGCCATGCATACATACGGAAACATTTCAAATACCCCAAAGACATTCTAAATCTTCCATTTTCTTATTTGTGAAAGAAATATCTACAAATCTGTAACAAACGTGCAATATGGACAGTTAACGTTAAGTAATAAATCTTGTATGTATAACTTTTTTTTTTTAATGTAGCATAAAAAAATAGGACATATTTAAAACTATGAATGGGTTAATGACCTGGTGAAAAGTGGCTACTTTAAATTACCACATTAATATTAAATATTGTTAATATTAAATACATAAATGCAGTAATAGTTTATCCTGCCAAGGTAGAACTAGGGAAAATGCAGAATATGAACTTTGTCAGTTCTGAAGGAAGTAAGGAGGGTCTAAACATCTATTTTGTTAAAAAAATACAATAAAGAAATTATAAGAACTGGAACCTTGAATTCCAATATAGTTTGGGGAAATAGGCTCTGCCAATCTATTTATGGATTATATTTTCCCCCAGGGCCAGACTGGGATTAAGGTCGGCGCTGTCACTTTAAAGTCAGCAGCCGATTAAATGAAGTATAAGTGGCTGCCTGCTGTCTTAACTCTTATGCTTTTGCAAGTGCGGCCACAGGTAGCCACACAAGAGAACAAGATCTGCCGCACTAACGTCAATAAAGGTAAGTGGAGGGAGCCGTTGGTCAGCAGCCCACCAGGCATTGTCCGGTTTGCCCTGATGGCCCGTCATGGCCTGTATTCCATGACTCATTGCCACTAAAAAGCACAACACTGGGTTATTTTAATGTATAAAAGAGAAACCTATGAAGTCTAGATAAGAAGCTGGTTAGATGATCTTGAGGCTTTAACCCTACACCTTGCCACGGGCTATGGAATAGAGTCCACTAGAGTTTTTTTCCATAAATAATCAACGGACACTGACAGGTAGCCTACAAGTGGCATACATAAAAGTAATAGAATTATAATTATTTCACGTTTTCTAAGTACCAAAGCTTGTCGGACATGCTACAATTTGTGGTGCTGGTCTTTCATAATTTCTAGATACCCGTGAACTAAACTTCTCTTTCTTTTCCTTTTTGTTTTTAATTCATTTATTTATTATTACTTTTAATAGACATAAAAATGGATAATACAAAATGTGAACTATCCCCCACTCAATGTGGTAATTAAAACAGAAATATGATAATTAATGTACAATTTAATGAGGTTGAAAAGATAGATTGGATTATGCAGTAAAGTGAGAGATTGTGAAAAGTAAAAAACCACTTCAGCATAAGGAGAGAATTTAATTATTCCGGAAACAAGGATTATACAAGCAGAACCAAGACGGGAGTGCAGAATACACTGGAATAACAAAATTGTCCATCTTTTCACTGCTGTTAGACCTATTGGCCTATATCTGGATTCCTTTTCTATGTCCCATCCTTAGACCATAATGATCCTATTTTTCTACGTCAACATTAGTTGCTCATCAAGCTTGTTTTAACCCCTTAATGACAAAGCCCACACATGTACGGGCTCAAAATGCATTGTTTTCAATGGGTTTAGGGACCGCCCATTGTCCTTAAGGGGTTAAATAATTTTCAACTTTCTTAGAAACAAAGTTTCGAATTAAAGAAATTCTTTCCATTAAACAACAGATTCATCTCGCCCCATCCAATAAAACATCTTTTGGTTGTTTTTGTCCTACTACTCACATAAATGATCATTTAGCGTATTATCAAAGCATATGTTTCTTTCTAGAGGTACTTATTGACCTCCTCGGATATCTAAAGTTTCTTAGGATAATTGGGGAAAAAATATTTTTGTTTTGGTGGTAGGAGCGGGTTGATTGGAAAACAAGTTTGTTCTTCGGTCCTGGAAACACGAAGCGATGATGTCACCGTGAACCAGGACTCCAGGGCTCACAGTGTGTTGAAATGTTTTTAATATTTTTTTTTTTTTTAGTCTGTATGTTTATTATATCACTTCTTTTGTTTACCGAGATCTAACTGAAAAGCTGATGCAACCTGATGTAAGAGAGTGTTTTTCTGGCGGCTGGATGGAAGGTGCAGCTGGAAGTTGGAGCATTTAGCACCGTGCACACCTGTTTATTAACTGCTGAATCGCAAAGGCTTCATCTCTCTTTGACACCTATCTGCAGTCTGATGAGGCAGCAAGCTCATTAACCTCCTTTGGTGTCAAAAAACTCTCAAAATAGTATACCTGAGGTCCCTCTGGCTTGAATGAAATTCACAAGCAATTAACGTAAAGAAAGAAATTTGGAAAATTATTTTTTCAGGTTATGCAAAGAATTTCAACTTTTTGTTTTTAGCTTACACTAGACAAACACAGTATAAACATCTGAACGTTGAGGGAGTTTCTACTACTGTGAATTAAATTGAATTACTTTTTTTTACATTTGTATTTTACAATTTTGCCCAGTGCCCAACTTCACTCTCAAACTCTCAATCACTCTCTCATACCTCATTCTCGTTCACTCTCTCTCATTCTCTCACCGGACTCGGTCGGTGCATCCAGTGACATCCTCTCTCTCGATCGGATGATCGGGGAGAGGACGCCACCGCAAGCGCTTTCATTTTGGCGGATGTTTGGTGTTATTTCCGTGGAGATAGGGATGAAAATAAGAGATAACAGATTGAAAATACAAGAGATAAGCGATAAGCGGAAGTGGTCAGCAGAAGCAGAAGTGGACAGGACAGAAGGTAGGGAAACAGCGTGAGCGAGTGAACAAGAGTGTGAGAGAGTGAATGTGGGCCTGATAATTTGCAGTGGCGTCTCCAGCTTTCATATTTAGGGGGGGCACATGGGGGGCCAGGAACCAAAGTATGGGGGCCAATTATAAAACGGTACATATACACTATATATATATATATATATATATATATATATATATACACACATATACACACACACGTTAGGCAGTTATTTCTCATTCTTTAATATTAGCCCCTGCTGATGACAATATATAGAAATATTACACCCTGCTTCTGATATATATTAATATTAACCCCTGCTGCTGATATATATTGATATTAGCCCCTGCTGCGGATATATACTTATATTATACCCTGCTGCCGATATACATAAAAATTATACCCTGCTGCCGATATATATTAATATTTGACCCTGCTACCAGTATATATTAATATTAGCCCCTACTGCCAATATATATTATTAGTCCCTGCAGCCAATATATATATAAACTTAGCCCCTGCAGCCAATATATCTTAATATTAGCCCCTGCTGCCGATATATATATAAATACTAGACCCTGCTGTCAATATGAATATAAATACTAGACCCTGCTGCCAATTAATATTAATATTAGCCCCTGCTGCCAATATATGTTAATATCTCCCTCTCCCTCCTAAACTATCCTAACTACCCCCTCTCCCTCCCAATCTATCCTAACTACCCCCTCTCCCTCCCAATCTATCCTAACTACCCCCTCTCCCTCCCAATCTATCCTAACTACCCCCTCTCCCTCCCAATCTATCCTATCTACCCCCTCTCTCCCTCCCAATGTATCCCTATCTACCTCTTCTCACTTCCTATCTACCTCTTTTCACTCTCTAACCCCCTCCTAACTTTCTACCCTCCTCCCCCCCCTTTGAAGTTCACTTACCTTGGGCTTGTAGAAGTCCAGCGGCGGGATCGCGAGGTCTCTGTCTTCCTGGTTCTGCCGCAGTGTGCGCGGCGTCATTGCTGAGCGCCGGATATGACATCATATACCGGCGCTCGGCTTGAAATGCCGGCACTGCGACCAAGGCAGAGGCCTCGCGGTCGCGGAAAAGAGTGAGAGGCGCCGAACGGTCGCTGAGAACTTATTCCTCAGCGACCGCTCGGCGCCTCTCTCTCTCTCCTCCGGATCTATTTAAAAAAAAAAAAAAAAAAGACGGCGTTTCAATTGGGGGGGCACACCGGGGGGCACAGCATGATTTAGGGGGGGCCATGGCCCCCTCTGGCCCCCCCCTGCCGACGCCACTGATAATTTGGGATGAAAATTCTGAGCTTCTTGCTTTGTTTTTGTCAGAATTAAACAAAGAATTTGACAGCAGAAAAAGATGCATTTGGCCCATCTAGACTGCCCATTTCTCCTTATGTAAAGACTCAGACCTTAATCAGTTTGTGGATTAAAGAGCCAAATGCCTATCCCATCCATGTTTAAAATACCTTGCTGTGTTAACCTCTACCACTTATGCTGGGAGGCTGTTTCATCTACCTACCACCCTCCCGGTAAAGTAAAACCTCTGACCCTCTAGTTTTAGATTAAGGCCTCTTATTGTAGAATTTCTCCTCCTTTGAAATAAACTTCCGTCCTGTGCTCTGTTAAATCTCTTTATGTATTTTAACGCTTCTACCACATAACATAGATAAAACCGGGGACACAGAGCCTAGAGAACGTCAGATGTTTGTCTGCGTGGATTTCATTGAAAATCCACAAGTGTGCAAATGACAGCTGCGTAAAAAAATATACATTCCTTACACCTGATAATTAACAGTTTGCTTAATATGCAGGCAACTGGTTCATTAAGAACATGTCTACCCAGCAAACAACTCATTCTGCGGAGCAGATGTGATTCCTGAATGTGAATTTGGGATCTAGAAGCCTTAGAAGAGACATATCACAGTGCTCTGCAATTCATATTCCGCTCTGTACCTGTTCATAATGCTTTCTGTCACTCAACAAAGGGAACAGCTTGATATTTACATAAAGAATGGTACAAAAATAAGTAACAGATTAATTCACTTGAGGGATTATGCTGACACAAGATTGTTAAAAGTTTATTTGAAGCTACATTTGAAGAACAGATTTTTATTAGAATCGCCGCTGTATTTAAAATTGTTGGCTCGTGCCTGTAAAATAAACTGCGGAATTAAACGCAATATACATGCAATAATGTATTTCGCTGCTGAAATGCAACTTTATTGCTGGCCTTTATTAAGGTAAGTGACAGGTAATGATTTCCTATAGTGTGTTCCAGGTAATGTATGGAATATATATGCACATAATGATGATGCCGTTCCTGCCCCATGTGTGTTAAATCTGTGTAGGAATATAATAATCACGTAATGTTATCTAATTTCCATTTTAGGGTGGCCAGGATTACTTTAACTGTTTCAATGGAAAACTATATTAAAATTAAATAAAAAATAAATCTTTTTGCACAGTCCCTAATACACAAAATCACATTTTCTATTAAAAAAAAGTTATTTTTCAGCATTTATAAGAGCGCATGTTGATGGCATCTTGTGTCGAGGTTAGTAACATGAAAGATGTATGCCCTTGAAAGAGAGATGACCTTCATTATAGTCAAGTGGTCGTGGAATGTATGCACCGGCAGCGTCTGACAATGGATCAAGGCACCTGTGTTCCAAACATTGTTGTCAATGGAATGATGCAACATGTGAAGGGGATGACTGCATTAGAACTATTTACGAATAGTAAATAAAGTCATGTATTTAGAAATGTGACTGTATTCATTTCCAAATCCCCCTCTTCTTAGTTTCATGGCAGAGAATATACATTGAATATTGTATTCATATAAGTACATGAAAAATATAGAGTACATTGGCAATAAAAAAGCTTTCATATCACATAATGTAAAATGTAAAAAAAAATGTATGCTCTTTTTATTAAATGGCATACCGCCCACCAGTCCTAGTTTTCGTGGGACTGATTCTAGGGCACTGTTCCTGTGTCACGGATAGCAGTGGGATCATGGGCCAGTTGGTGAGGTCCTCTGATGTAAAATCAATGGAGAGGAAGTTCTCTTGTACCCCCCCCAACAAAACCAGTGTTGCAAAGTGGCTTCATGTAACGAGGATGGATGACCGTGCCTCTAAAGCTCCTCCCCCTCGCACGGACCTTTCACCCCTCACGCTGCCTTCATCACTATGCGGCCATCAGATTGTTGGAAATCGAATCTAAACGGCCGCTGGGTGCTGATGCTGCCGGCCGGCGCTACTTTAATACTTTATTTATTTATTCTTAATATGGCAAGCTGATCCGGCATATTAAATAAATAAAAAAAAGGATTAAAGTAGCTCCGGTCGGTGGCATCAGCACCCAGCGGCCGTTTAGCTAAGTTTTCCAGCAGTCTGACGGCCGCATAGTGATGGGAGCAGCGTGAGGGGTGAAAGGTGAGTGCGAGGGGGCGGAGCCACTTCACTTGACTTGCCCCCCAGGCCTTAGGCTGCCATCCCTCCCCTGTTTGCGGGTGTGCCGAGACCTAAGTCTTTGAAAGCGAAACTTGTAGAAGCCAAGAGTTGCTTAACAAATGGTGGATCAGCCGATCAGTCCCGCTGTCAGCTCCCATCAGGTTTCGCGAGATAACCTTGACTTACTTGAGTCTTAGTGAAACATGTCCAAAGGCATTTCTAGAACTCTTTTATCCAATGGAAGATATGGGCTGTAGCTTTATTACGCATTCATACCCCTACTTGATACATACAGGTTATGGTGGGTGCGACCTTCAGTGGAGCAGACCCTGTTTTGAGACCCAAATGTCCTTCAGCTATTTCAAATCATCAATAACGTAAGCATGTGCAGGGTCAGTTTGAATGTTGGTTAACAGAGGCAATAGATGAAGGTCAATTAAAAGAATTTAACATAGATATGGAGTTGGTATGGATTTAAAATGCTCTAAAACTATCCATCACCTTAAAAAATGCAGAGGCGGTAGCAGCTATTGATTGGCTTCTGCATGGATTTTACAAAGGAAATTAGTGTTTTTTTCTGTCGACAAAAGTGATGCTAAAAGAACGTTCTACAAATAAGAACAGGCAATTGTACTGAGGACGGTTAACTATCACAATAGCTTTAACTTGTTAAGCAAAAACTAATTATCATCTTACAAACACGGGGTTAAACTATATAGAATTGTAATCAAGTAGCCATTCTAAATCAAGAACGGAAGAGAATGGGTGACCCGAAACCTCATTTTTGTTCCCATAAAAATGGCATCAGGGAATTATAAAGTTACTGTGTACCTCCCAAGTGTCCTGGGTTTTGCAGTAGCGATTTTTGGGCGCTGTCCTGCTCTTTCGAGTAGTCGCCCCACTGTCCTGCTTTTGTGGGCAGTGGGCATCATGGGCCAGTTGGGGAGATTCTCTGATCTACCCTGATTGGCTGAGGAAGCTAAATAATGAATGGAGGTCTGTGCTGTTGCACAGATCATAAAAGATCATTACATTGCAAATGTTGGAAGATCAAAACTAAAGTTTTGCAGATTAAATATTTTTGGCCTTGTTTGAACTCGAAACCCTCTGATTTCCTGTCCTGTGGTAAAAAAGACGCACACGAGGGGTAAAGAAAATGACTCCGGCCTAAACCTCGCAGCCTCCCTGGAGACAGGCAAATGGTGTACGTAGCAACAATAACTTAACTCATTATGTGTCTGCTTTGTTTAGCAAATCCTGCGCATTTATTTAGGTATTGTTTATCCATAATGAATTAAAATGGGGGGAAAAGAATGGGAAATCTCTCTCGTGCTTACAAATGTATTTCAAGCCATTGCTGGCATGTGACTGCAATCTCTTTTCATTTTACAAAGTGAAATTACCATTTAACCTGATACAGGAATAGGTTTGTTAAAACAATCATTTCCCTTAGAGGCCAAACAAATCAGAAGTGCAGGACGCACTCCCGTAAATAGGAATCATATTTGTCTGCAGAAAGCGCATTTATTTACATGTCAAGACGGTAGGATTCAAAGTGCTTTGCGTATTAACCCTTCTGAGCCAGGGAAGTGGGGCCACATATTGTTTTGATACATCAAAGCACAAGAATAATGTCTTGGCGTAGAGCGTTATTCAAGATGCCGGACGGGAACCACCAGTTCTAAGATCCTAAATATTGTGATGTAGGCACCCATCATGGTCGTCAGTAGGCATGTCTTGGCCCAGCCATTGGCTTGTCAAATAAATCCATAGGTGCCACCCTAAGGCCTGGGGCAGCAGGGAAACGTGGCATGGAGGTCCACTGGCCTATTGGGGAAAAGTCAGTTTTATCCCCCTTTTGCACCAAAGCAGCCATGATCTGGTCAACTTCTGCTTCCCCATTCAAAGAGTTAGTTGGGTAAGGTAGATATAGCTTGCAGTCATGGGCGTAGGAACCGGGGGGGACGGGGGGGATAGATCCCCCCCAGTAACTCATGCGGGGGGGACCGATAATTAAGAAATCCCCCCCAGGGCCAGGGCAACTGATCTTACGCGGTCCGCACCTCGAGCCCTGCTACTTACCTGTGGGAGGGTCTTCTGTACTACACAGAGGAACCGGAACCCAGCAGAGTTCACGTGACATTACATCACATCCTCTGTGCAGTACCAGAGAACGCAGAGGGAGGGCGCGCCCTCTGCTGAAGACTGTGAGCGGCATCGAGGAGCTGCAGTGCAGGTAAGGGGGTGGGGAGGGTGTTTCAATGAGTATGCGTGATTGAGGGAATGAATCTGTGAATGAATGAGTGTGTGTGTGATAGAATGGATGTGTAAGTGCTGGAACCTAGGCACGATTGGACTGTGATTGATGTTAGCAATCACACTCCTATCATGCCAAGTCAGCCAGTACATGCTGAAACATAGCTAGCTGCCCCCCTTGTGTATTGATGCTGCCAGCAGTATGGGGTCTGCACATCACTTACAGCCACCGTGTACCAGCATGTACTGGCTGACTTGGCATGATAGGAGTGTGATTGCTAACAGCAATCACAGTCCCATCATGCCTAGGTTACAGCATTTACTGGTTGGATGTGTAAGTGCTGGAACCTAGGCATGATGGGACTGTGATTGCTGTTAGCAATCACACTCCTATCATGCCAAGTCAGCCAGTACATGCTGAAACCTAGCTAGCTGCCCCCCTTGTGTATTGATGCTGCCAGCAGTATGGGGTCTGCACATCACTTACAGCCACCCTTTACCAGCATGTACTGGCTGACTTGGCATGATAGGAGTGTGATTGCTAACAGCAATCACAGTCCCATCATGCCTCGGTTACAGCATTTACTGGTTGGATGTGAAGGTGCTGGAACCTAGGCAAGATGGGACTGTGATTGCTGTTAGCAATCACACTCCTATCATGCCAAGTCAGCCAGTACATGCTGAAACCTAGCTAGGAGCCCCCCTTGTGTATTGATGCTGCCAGCAGTATGGGGTCTGCACATCACTTACAGCCACCCTGTACCAGCATGTACTGGCTGACTTGGCATGATAGGAGTGTGATTGCTAACAGCAATCACAGTCCCATCATGCCTAGGTTACAGCATTTACTGGTTGGATGTGTAAGTGCTGGAACCTAGGCATGATGGGACTGTGATTGCTGTTAGCAATCACACTCCTATCATGCCAAGTCAGCCAGTACATGCTGAAACATAGCTAGCTGCCCCCCTTGTGTATTGATGCTGCCAGCAGTATGGGGTCTGCACATCACTTACAACCACCCTGTACCAGAATGTACTGGCTGCCTGGGTATGATAGGAGTGTGATTGCTGTTAGCAATCACACTCCTATCATGCCAAGTCATATTGCTAATTTTTTTTGGCCAGTTGTGGTGTGTTACCTACTTTTATTAAAAATGTGAGTTTTTATTATTATTTTTAAAGGTGGGGGGTCATTTTCGGTTTTGGCTAAGTGAACCGTGAATGTTTTGGTCCAGAATTTTCATTTTGGTGCATCCCTAGAATAAATAGAACTATTTCATTTTTAATTATCCTGAGTCCTGAATTTGTAGTCACAAAACTTTCTAGGCCCAGAAATCAGTGAGAGGAAAAGTAAAGGTTTTGTGTTATTTACTTTATTTTAATCTGCATATTTTATTAAAGGCCATATTTTCTCACAGTGAAAAATGAGTGTGGCCCGCGCACGTATACAATTCTGATGAAGTGGCCCACTGCAGAAAAACCTTGGACACCCCTGGGGTAGACAGTGAGAAGGGGGGGTAGGGAGAGGGTAGCTAGTGAGAAGGGGGGGTAGGGAGAGGGTAGCTAGTGAGAAGGGGGGGTAGGGAGGGGTGTAGATAGTAAGAAAGTGTGAGAGGGGGTAGATAGTGTGAGAAAGTGGGGATCTGATGGGGGAAAATGCTGTCCCCCCCAGATTTTTAGGGGTTCCTACGCCCATGCTTGCAGTACCGTGTTAATACGAGTCTAATATCTGCTGCTCAGGAAACAAAATCAAATGGAGGGGGTTCCAGAAACTCTTGGTGAAAGCCGGTCATCTCCATCCACAATAAATCTCTATTATAGAATCAACTCCTGAACCACAAAGTTAACTAAACAGTTAAAGTAGAGCGTTAGTCTTTCTCAAGCGTAAGAGACTGGATGATCAGTTTGAGAGTAAGTAAGTGAAGCCAACGACTAAAGTGTTCTTCTATGTCTATAAGGTGTTTTTTTGTGATGTTTTCCTTTAAAGAGGGTTGCCACATGTTTTTTTCATGGTACACTCAATAAAACAATAGAACCACATGTGATAATGTTAGTGTCTTTCAAACAACAGATACATGTCATCAACTACATTCCATTTAAGAGAATTCATTTATTTTTCTATCAGAGATTTTCTTTACCTGCATCTAATTCCAACTTTTTTTTTTATTTTTTACCTTTGATGTTTCTGAAAAGGCTTCAATCGGATTTGTACGCATTTTTTATTGACTTGTTCTGCCAGATCAATTCAGTTTTGACAGTCCCACAAAGATAGCAGAAGTGAAACAATTACCACCAGTAAAATGAAGAAACTATTGCTTTTCAAAGTGTTTTTTACAATTCCAATCAAAGCTGAAGCAGGACTAACATGGTTTATATTGAAAAGATAAATTGCTGGCAGATATTTGGAAAGTGTGGATGTTTAAGATAAATCAGTTTCAGCAGATTTTTCACGCGGTTGGGTATCGATGCAGAAGGAACTGCCAACAAATTCTTATGGTTTTAGATGCAAGGCCCAAGGGCGTGTTGGGTTGTTAAGACTCAGGGTATGATATCCTATCAGATATGCATTGACCCAACTATTGCAAATTACAGACTATATAATCAAAATAATTTAAATATTATCTATATATCTATCTATATCTCTATATCTAGATAGATCTGGATAGGCTTCATTCACACAACATCAACTTAAAGTGACATTGTCCTATCTTAAGCTGTTTTCAGCCCATTAAAATACTGTAATTTACAACCGTAACATCATCCCATTATAAATAATGCTGAAGCTATGTCTATGTGTAGGCTGACAGCTATAAATGAAGACACATCATTTTGTAAAACAAGAGGGTATAGGCCTATATGTCCCTAGTAAATTGGGCTGACGCTACGCATGAATTAAAATTGATCATACGTACGTGGCAGACATTCCTCTGATGTGTAAATCTACCTGATATGCTACTGATCATGCAGATAATTTGCACGTCTCTGATTTAGAATAATTAATCTCCATTCTGCACGCACTGGGGTGAAGGAATGAAACATTACTGGCAACAGGCTTTCAACTGTTCTCATTCTTTAATATCAGTAATATATATATATATATATATATATATATATATATATATATATATATATATATATATATAGATTCTGACCATCACCCTATCTGTTTAATATTCGCAGGTGTTATGACATACTGAAGACAATTGCCACTGCACAGTATTATTATTAAGTTCATTTTTGTTAAAGGGCATTTCAACTATTCAACTATTCAACTATCCGCTATCTGAGGTTCTGATGAGGGTATTAACACATTAGTTGTTTGCTATAGAATGACTTGATGTCATATTTGGAGATGTTCTGTAAAAGATTTTTGCGGATGATACATCTGCATAAAAAGTAACCATGTATTCTCCCCCTATTAGACTACACACTTCTCCAATCCAAAAAATTACTGGGGACAAAGGGATAAATACATATTGGATAGATTATGTAGAATCCTCCCCATGTATTTGCAAGGGGGACACCGCGGAAATACATAGGGACCACACAGCTATCATGTTCACTAAAGTGCATATGATGGCTGGAGTGTCCCTTTAAGAATACACCGTTTAGTGAATTTAATTAACCAATATTGAAGAAGACATCATGATATCCAGAAAGTTCTGCAACAAAGAGTTTGTTATGCTTAGTTTAAAAAGTTTTTACTAGGAGGATTGCCTCTTTACATTCCACTTTATTTTAAAAATCAATGTATGATACCGGCTCATGTAGAATGACAGTTCTCATTTAAGATCGCGGGGCTATTCGTTCTATACACTTACTTTTGATGACCTACTTCTAAACCGAGGTCTCAGACTGAGATGCTTTTGTTTCATTAGAGTCTAACACGGGGCATATCTAGGCTAGGAAGTTTGTTCACCTGTACACTTCAAAGTGAGCTGTCATTTATTCTTCCTAATTAACTATAGATATGTGACAGCTGTTGGCATTAATTACACAGGTAAAGAAGGACAGATGCGTTGAGAGCTGTTTACATCTATGGCAACGTACCCATAAAAGCCGAGTATGACACTTCTGGGAGGATAGGGAAGAAACATGGATCATACGAGGCAGGATGCTTAATGGTTTCACGCTTTATTATCAGGGAGATGTGAGCACTGGCTGTATTAAAGTTGCTCTATTTTACCGAGAGAGACAGATGTATTCAAGAACATGTTATTCACATCTGTCAAATCAAGCAAGTCAAGAATTCCCAAAAGGGAAACGAGGAGATACTGCTAAAGATTCAATTATTTCATTACCTACCGTGTGCTTCGGACAGTGAGCTACTATTAGTATTCAGGAAGCACAATAGAACGCGGAATTTTATTAATCTGAATATGAAGCGGATGTGTGAATGCCAAATAAAGGCAACTGGAGGTAAAGCGATTATCCCTGTAGTCTTTATTAACGCTTAGGGCGTTCAGGAGTGCAGAACAGTTAAATACTCATATAGATGCACAATAAATAGAATAGGATTTTACCAGAGGTATCCATTCATAGTCCTCATATAAATCACATTTCTCCACTCATTGTCTACCAATGATTTAAGGCATGAATGCACAAACTCGTGAATTTAACTGTTTGCGTTCCTGGTTTTTAGACATAATATTGTATAATATTAAACATTTTTGTCCCGATGAACCATAAAAATCATCGTTTTTTTCCAGGCCAGCTGAAGGCCATTATTATAGTGTTGAAGGCTTTGTCGGTCCCATAGATGGACAACTGGACAACGGTTGTTCTATTCAGTCTACTTACACATTAAAACTATTACAGTTGATGTCAATTGGCCTGCCATTTTTGCAGCATTGAACTGAGTCCAAAAAAACATAAACCTTTGGGTTTATTCACTATACCCTGGCTTTGGATACTAGGTCACCTGCATTCATCCTTCAACTCCGTAGGTTTGCATGCAGAGATGGTGGCTCTGAGGAACACCATTTACCCCTATAGTAGATTTATGTACATCAATATTATAAGAGGACTAGCCTTTCGGTAAAACTGGTAAAGGGTTAATACAGTTCTGTCGTTAACAATACACCCAATGTTTTTGTCTATATTAGCATATCCGCTTAAAGATAAATTAACTTATATTGACATTGAAATGGGTGATAATGCCACCGAATAGGTGAAACTGAAACATAAAAAGAAACAATTAAAACTACTTTACAACATCAACTATTAATTTATGAGAAGTATCAAATAACCAAAAAAAGAAAAGAAACCATAAAGAATATGTGAACAAAAACTTTTAAACCTGTCCACGCTGGGGGTATTTGCTCTGGAGTGCTAATCAGTTTCTCTGCTTTATTTTCCCATGTGTTAGTTCACTTTAATACATTAATTTTAAGTATAAAAAACAGAGTAATAAAAAGTAATAATTAAGTAATAATACAGGTAGACCGCATGTCTAATAGTTTGCTATTTAGGAAAGGCGTAGAGGAACAATGGCAGTAAAGCTTGCATAAAAACAAATTAACTCCTTTGGCACCATAAAGTGTTCATGTAGCATTATAACATAATAATGTTTGCGCAGATTGATATGGCGACCTCATAAAAAAAGTTTAGGAGTGCTAGAAATTGTGTATTACAGTAATGAAGTCTTTAATCAGAATTGGTGGTATCAGGCAATCAATCTGTAGTGATAAGTTATTAATACAAATATTTATTGCAACATTTATTGTTATATTTGACACATTTAATGGGCACTGTGATGTTACAGACTATAGACATTTTGTTGCTATCGAGTTACTTCTGAGCCAACAGGCAGCCATTCTGCTGTTGTTTCACTGGCCTCCAGATATGGACACTTCGTGCTCCGGGACGCAGTCAAACTGTTATACAAAAGGCCCTTTTCTATTCCAGCATGACTGTTCCCCAGCGCACAAAGCAAGGTCCACAAAGACATGGTTGGATGAGTTTGGTGTGTAAGAAGTGGCCCGGCCTCAAAGAGCCCTGACCTCAACCCCATCGAACACCTGGAACGGAGATTGAGAGCCAGCCCTTCTCATCCAACATCAGTGTCTGACCTCACAAACGCTCTACTGGATGAATGGGCACAAATTCCCACAGAAACACCCCCAAAATCTTGTGGAAAGCTGTTATAGCTGGAAAGGAGGGATCAACTACATATTAATGTATATGTATTTAGAATGCTATGTCATCAAATACCCTGTTTTTGGAATGGTCAGGTGTCTCAATACTTTTGTCCACGTAGCGTCGGTAGTGTAATATATGTGCACAATAACGCAGTACTTGTCTCGGTTTAATATATCGGCCGTTACTTTATAGTGTTGATATATACCGGAGAGGAACTGAAGAGCACAGCTAATAATTTGCCTGGTATATTATCAGCGACAGACGACCATTTTTTTCTGTGTTAGTTTACTATGTGCAAGTGGCAGCTTTCTTTGTTCAAATGCTTTGGGGTTTTCTTCCTACTAAACAGATTATAAATCTGTAGAGTAAACTGCTGCTTGTGTCGCATGCGAACCTTCGTTAATTATATCATCGCTGCACAGTTTAATCACACACTTCTTAGGCAAGACTCCCAATCATTTTCTGAACAGAGGAGCCACATCTGGTTTCCCAGGTATGGAAGATGAAATTTTATTAATCACACATCTCGTTTAGCATAACTAGGCTCAGGTGTGGTGTAAATAAGCCATTGTAAGGAGGCAAATGCAACACTTATGTTATCTGTTAAAGAAACAGCAATGGGAAAAGGTAAACATGGCTTCGGTGATAGCACAGATGTTCAGCTTAACACACCTTTTCTGTTGACTGTAAAGTACTTAAGAGTTATCCTAATCACACCTTACACTGCAGGTATTGAGAGAGACGCTCTGGAAGGTCATCACAGCCTTGTGAAATGTGCAAACTAGCTGGTTGACACAACTCTTCACAACGGCTATAATCCTCTGTCACCATACATTTTCACACTTTGCACAGGTGTCTACTGCTTCTGAATGACCTTCTTCATAAACCAGTTCCTTCAAAGGATGACCTGGCTGGGGCTGCATTTGTAAACCCCATAAAAAATACCAAGAACAAAAGTTATGGTGGGTAAAGGTTATGGAAAACCCTTCCACTTAAAATTAAGAGGTAGTAGAAGTATTATTAAACACTCATCTACAGACACCAGACAAGCCAGAAGGCTTGTTTTTTCTCTCAGAAATCTTGTGGTGCTGCCACAACCACAAGTTCTTCATGCTACCCCTACCGCCCCCCCTTCCCCATTTCCCATGTGCTAACCATATGTGCCATATCTGGAATTGTGATCGAACATTGCTTTTACTGTATTGTTCAGCTTTCTGTTCACTGAAGTGGTACTGTACGTGTATTGCCCTATGTCGCAGTACTGCTTATTGTCTTTCTGTTTCTGCGAATGTTTGTAATGATATGTAGTTTATTGAACAATAAATATTCAATAAAAAGAAACAAAAAGCTGTCCATGAGTGGTGATCTGGCCACTGAACCACTGGTTTCCTGAGTTTTGTCTAAAGGCTGTGGTACAGTGGACATTTACACTCAAGGGATCCATCTATATAGTGAATATAGAGGCGAAAGATGATCATTGTTGACCTTATTTGCATGCGCCTACCCAGAATCCCTTGTGGCTGTGGCAGCACCACAAGATTTCTGGCTTGTCTGGTGAATGTAGATTAGCGCTCAATAATGCTTCTGCTAAAACTCATATAGATATGTATTTAGACTGAGTTGACCCCAACCGGTGATCCGGTGACCTTTTCTTTAAAAAAAAAAAAAAAAAGCCTGCTCCTCATCCTGTGTGATGGGGTATGGGGTCCATGTTACCAATAACACCGATACTTGCTTTTGTCAATTCTCTCCAATCCAATCAACCTCATTGACGGAGGACTGTCTCATACCCAATCAGTTATCCATTTAGAGAAATGCATAGATAAAATAATATAATATATATGTGTTTACACAAGAAACTGGTGTCATCTGGTGGTGGTTGTGACTTTAACATGTTTCAGAAGCTGGTTCTGTACCACAGGTGTGTTAAGAATGATTTTGCTATTGTTAATATATAAGTGTGTCATGGTTTGTGTACACGGTGTAACAAAAACTTAATCAATTTTGTATTAGCTCCAGGAGGAATCTAAGCCCAGTACAGTTGCATTAATCAGTCAGCTGTCAAAATAATATTTCACCTAGAAGTCTCTATCTGTGACCTTCAGTGTCACTTCTTCTTAATGGTGGTATTTGCCCTTTTTTTATGTGGGGTTGTGGGGGCTCGAGAAGATCATCGGTTGGGGTTAAGGACCCCAGAACTGAACAGTAGTTGGGTGATAAGTCTCTGATAATCATCTTTTACACCCAGCAATTCCTTCCTCCATCATTAGTGGTTTTGATTGCTGTAGATACAGCAGTTTGAGGAGTGTTGATGGTTATCCAGGTTGTGAACAAGAGAAAATGTCTAAGACTCACATTGACTATTAATAAAGCCTCTTATAATATAGTATGGGAAAGGACTTAAACCTTTGATGCAATGTAGTCATGAGTATTCGAAGGTAAAAAGCAGTACTTACCCCATCTATTGCCCCCCACAATTCCAACAGCCTGGTGAGTTGAGTTTACTCCTTAAAATAATTTTTAGGTTTATCATTACGATTTCAAAGAACTTGAAAGCTTGAAGTTGCCAAATCACATCATGCTTTGTATGGGTACTGAGCTGTTGCTTCCAATGTAGCTCCCATATGATCAATAGCCAGCCCAAGATAATGATGAAATGCTGACCCCTCCACCAAACCATGTCTACATCCATTATGTTATATCACCATTAATAAATTCACTCTTTCACACTCACTCAGGGCCAATATTAGGGTGAGCACAACTACTTCAGTAGTATGGGTTCGGGCTATACTGGGGGGGTGCACATAGGGAGGCAAAGTTTTCCTCTGTTTATGTTTTTTTTTTCTTCTTTAAAATAGAAAAGCTTAGCAGTCATATCAATGGACCAACAATTAGAGAGGGCTGGAGAAGAAGCCCTCTATAGCAAAGACCTCACAACACCTCAATGACATCCAGGACTAGGTATAATCCTGCAGCTGTGAAGAAGGAGATCTACATCTGCACTCACTCATCCTTACACTTGGGGGGACATGAGAGAGTCTCCCCTAAAAAGAGAAAAACCATACAAAGCGCTACAAGGCCGGCTCAACCGATAATGGACAATCGTTCAATAACCTGCTTTATGGTGCGTCCCACCGTACGCGCATTGCAGCGTAATAAATCTCCATTTATTATTCAAATCCCATTCACAAAGGCAGCCCGAAAGTGAGTAACACATTTTCTCCACAAGTAAAACAATTAGTCCATACGTAAATCATCTTGCGCACGTGTATGCCTACTGGGGCAGGTATAATGTGTGTTGGTTAGTGATGATCTGTACTAATCTAGCAGCTCCCATACAATCAATGGCGTGCATGAAGCCATTGAGTGGTTGGGTGGCAAATATTCTTCTCTGATAAAGCATGTAAACTACATTTTGGGACTTTACCATATACTTTTGTATGTTTTCAGTTAAGAAAGTGTTCTACCCTTTTTTCTACCGTTTTTGTACATTTACACAAGTAGCTTATCTACTTCTAAATCGTGCTGGTTGTTAAGAGTTGTAACACGAATATACTTCTTATTTGTCATATAACATATATTTCATATAACTTTCAGTCTATCAGCTAAGTTATACTGTTCTCTTAACAGTTTGTCAAAACAGGTAGTTCTCTATGGGCCACATCATTCAGCTTAGTGGAAGCACTCTAATTTGTTTACCCACACTCTTTTAACGCAACAAAAACTAAGACATGCAGAGAGAGTCCGTTCAATTCAATTCATTTTCAATTTCAACCAACAACTTTGTAGAAAACATACATTATCATAAAACATACATTAGCATCTAGAAAAACCTAGATTGCTTGAATTACATAATAAACTCACAAACTCACAAGGTTCTAAGTCTTAAAATGTCACCCAAACCATCAGTCTTGTATTCTGATCTTAAAAAATGTGCTTCAGAGTTGTGGCTGAACAAAAAAACCAACTTTCTTTTGAAGTTTTTTGTTGTATTCAGCTGTTGAATTTGCTTTCATCACATTGATGCAAAAAATCCTTTCCAATAACAAGTATACCCCGGATGAGACCACTAAATGTATTCCTATATCATGCTAATTAGTCTCTTTACACGTCATCTCTTTCCGCGATGTGTCCGGTACGTGTGTCTCTGTCCATGATAGCTCATTAATTCTTTCAAGGGTTCATATGAGAAAGGATTTTTTTTATTTTAATAAAAATCACATTTTTTTGCCTATTCTCCTCTTGAGGACCAGAGACGCAGGGGTGCTGGAATTTTAGCTCACGAGTAAGGTAGTAAATATGTATATGGCATTCGGCACCAAGGTTATTGCAAAGGCGGGATGGTGTCCTTGTTGCTTTGATAAACTATGTGGGTGATATGCCCTACATCTGACAAGCAATGAGAAGTAGAGAGCCTAATTCCTTTTAATGGGGGCCTCTGAGACCATTCACATCTAGGAATATATTGTGCGTGATGCTACAAAGAACTATTCTGTATCTAGGCTGCAGCCGGGAATCTTTCTACTCATCATTCTTACTCTTAAATTAAATAAGAAGTTATGTGCCCTCTTAGCTCTTATGTTCTTAGTTCATATCTTCATAAGAAGAATGCAGTGATCAATATCAGAGATCGCAAGGCCCAAGGACAGAAATAATTGAGAGTATGTGGAAGAACGTTACACTGGTAAAGAAGGATACATTTAACTCTACATGCATTGGTTTAAGAAGTAAGTAATAAATCAGTAACAGCAGCCACGGCACTCAAAGAGTTAAGCCGCCCAGTGCTTGTAGAAAATAATCACATATGATGTCTTATTGATCACTCATTATCAATATAATTCCCTATCTTTATATATTGGATCTAAAAACAGCTGTAAGTGTAGGGTTTCTGGAGGACAGTTTGGGTCTGAGTTTAGAATTTGATGTATGGAGCTGTTTCTAGTTAGTCCCAGGGCTAGGTGTTGTCCAGGGCTGACAAGCCAATATTGATTAGATCTTTTCTTTTTCCAAACCTAAGGCTACCTGAATGCATCTGTTAGACTTTTCTCCTTTGTATCAGATAAGAGAGCTTTGCTTGTGAAACTTTAAATAAAAAAAGAGATAAAAAGGATATGCTCTCCTCCGAACGAGGTCAATAACCCCTTCTATGTGACAGTAAACTGAAAAGGTAGTCAAACTAACGTAACATATATATTTTTATCTATATTTTAGATATGTTTATACAATGCAGCTAGCAACAGGAACGTGTTAAATAAGGCATAATTATAGAGCTTTGACTGATGAGGAAATATTAAACATCGGTCACCGGAGACCAAACTCCAGATGATACTCAATGCACTAAGAGATGAGAGCATTGCTACCTCTAGCGGCAGAGACTTGACAGATATGGCTGAGCTGATATCAATGATTCCAGCCACTGTGTCCAGCTTATAAGTCCTTTATTCTTACATTTAAGGAGATGACAAAGATAATGAAACATACCCAATGTCAGACTTAAACGAAGGTCCCTTAGCTGTAGGTTATCATCACTGAGTGCAGTGTAGACATAAGGTTCTGTTCTCCATCTTTAATGTCTCATGTATGACCATCTATGCATCTACAGCTGGGCAGCTGGAAAAGATGCTCATGAATTTCATATAAAACCCTTGCCAGGTGTCTCCTAACAGGAACAGAGCTGTCAACCGGGTTTGCCCATGCTGAAAATCAACCCTGATCGCTGCTCTAGGGACACTTGTATATTTCTCGTTTTAGCATATATGCCTATTTACTTATTTTTTATTAATCATTCACTTGCTATTAAATAGAACATAAAGTCAGTTTGCCGGCTGAAAGGTGCCGGAGTAGAACTAGGCCAATAAAGTTCCAAAAATAATCTTGGTAAAACCGCCATCGCTTAGCCTCACTTCCAAACAAAAGTGCCCCTTTCTGGCATGAAATGTTATAGGTATATATATTATTGATCCCCTATCTAATATCTCATACTGTATGTGTTTTGTAATTTATTTCCATTAATTCTAATTGATTTGTATTCCATGCCAGTAATTGAGTCTAGTATTTTTCTTTTATACTGTCAATACTGGAGGTTACTGGGCCTTTGGGGAGAAAAGGCTACCGGAATCTGAAAATCAGTTAACGACAAAAAAATAGACTCTGAAATTTCATTTTTATTATGCTAAATAATGTAATGCTCCAATTTCATGGCCTTTGCTTTATTCCAGACTCTCTGACGACTATCCCAATTGTCTCACTAAGGATGCTTCATTATTTTGATATCAGAACGGCCACTGAAACAAACAAACCCAGAGCATCATATTAATTCTAGCTTCAGCGCCACAAATTGAAAAGAAGGCTCATTTTCCTGAAGCCTTAAGCAACTGCTTAATATTCCTGACCATAGAGCTATTCATTATGCATTACAAAGTGTTTCCTACCAGGGCACGGCAGGAACACACCGAAGGCCACATACGACCAGCAGGGTACACAGGACGGAACAATCCGTGACCATTATGTAGGCTGACCCACGGGCGGAAGGGCGCAAACTCCCAAAATTAATCATATTACAGCCGCTCCTAAAGAATTTAACAATTACTTTGGGCTTTGTTTAGAAAGCTATCCACATACAGACACATAATCAGGAAATGTATTGGCCAAATCACGTTTATTTTTAATAGCAGGTGCAGCGCAAAAAAAAACTGTTAAAAACTGTTAAAGGATAAAACCACAACAGCTACACTGCATAGCAACCATAGGTGTTTACAATGGTTTCAAAGTTGTTTTCTCTTAACTGGAACAATTGTTACTACGCTGATATGTGCGTGTTTGTGAATGTTTTATCCCCGTCCTTGTAAAGAAGCCATGAACGTGCAGAGCCACCAGAACCGGAGATAAGTTATCTGCAGATGTTTGTGAAATTTGGGGCAGAAAGAACAGCGAGTGATGCTGGACAGAATCAAGAAGAGAAGAGATCACAACGGGACATATGGAAGGAATGCTCTGTTCTATCAGACATAGAAATTAATCCTTTATTACATTGCAATTTGCCTTCTGGAAAGAGTAGGGAATGAGCCATCTACCCCTATTTTAGACCTCTGTCTCTATTACCCTCAACCACTCATCACCATTTGTACCGATATTTTTTTCTGCCGTACCTGGCAACCTAATTTCACTAGAGTAGCCAGTCAATATGTTCAATCTCCAGAAAGAGAGTGCAGTGTTTGATCATGGCCCAGGTCCTACCCAATACCACCTACTATTCATCCACTTCTATATCAGCCACACTCCCAGTTGAGAGACACTCCATGAACCCCACCATGGGAACTTCCCAGGTATATCCTCCTTCTAACCACGATATAGAACTTCATGACGCTTTATAAATAAGAATAATCATAAAGTTTGCAATATACTATGAGGCCTGAGAAAATTGCTCTTTTTAAAAGAAAAAAAAAATTGATCTCACCTTGGGACCAAAAGTTTAAGAATAACAAGCAAACATTGCTATGGGGGCCTACAAATCCAACTGATTGGATCATCTAATTATCACAATATTCAAATTCTACAATGCAGAGAGGTCACCTCGCAAATATATATTTACATTTAAAGTGTTTAATCCTTGAAATTAAGTTTTAAAAGGAGTTAATAAATAACTAAACGCCGTATTTGTGAAACATAAAACCATATTGCAAACAGAACATACTTTCTGCAGAATTTGACTGCGTCTCGCTGCTCAATGTTCACAATTCTAAAATTGCCGCACATTAACATAGTAATGGTGCCAGGGAGAGAAACCGAACATAATATACATTAATAATGTAGTCAATTCTCATTAGTGAAGGATTGAGGCTGCACAAGTCTACTGTATGATCAGCATTACCGAGGCGCTCTTCTTTAATCCTACTCAAATTTTCTGCTTCTATTAACTAGAATTGGAACAAATGTGCAAAGTATGAGTTGGTTTTTGTTTTTCTTCTTGGATACAAAAAACTCAGTATTCAAGGTGTCTTACAGCGGTTTCACCTGTAGAAGTTGCCCAGGCTGCGAAAGGGGGCAGGTGGTAGTAGCCTGGGTGGTGTCAATTTTTATTTTTAATTATTCTTATTATTATTGAGAAAGTTCTCCATGTCACCATCTCCTGTCTGTTAAATAGTTTGTCAGTGGTGGTAACGTGATTTTGGCGTTATTTGTATATATTCTGCACTTACTTTAACCCCCTCTACAAACACCCCCTGGCGTATCAACACTTGTTGGCTTTGCAGATATATATATAAGCAAACAGCCAACCCTGAAAGGGAACTGTTACTATCGCAGTTTTTAGCATAGCCTAATTCATGTATTACAGCTGGTTTGTCACTCTGGGTAATTGTGTTAATTAAAATGTTTATCTCAGGTAAGCTGAGATCTGTGGCAGAATGTGACATATTCATCATTATTTAATCAATTTCCGCTCTCTTCCCCTCATCCACCATTATGAAGGCTGCCTGAATCAATGCAATCAACAACAATAAACAAATTTACAAAAGAGGACAGATAACTTGATAGAAAAGATAATTATACAGATCACAGCTCAGAAAAATGCCTGGTCCTGCAGTACATACATGTGCTGCAGGACCAGGCATTTATATACCATTACATAAGTTATGGTGGGTAAAGGCGATGGGAAAACCTTTACACAAACATTAAGGGGGTAGTAGAAGAATTATTAAACACTCATCTACAGACACCAGACAAGTCAGAATGCTTGTTTTTCCCTCAGAAATCTCATGGTGCTGCCACAACCACAAGGGATTCTGGGTAGGCGCATGCAAAACAGCAGTCCATGAGTGGTGATCTCGCTATTGCACCTCTTCCCGAGTTTTGTGTAAAGGCTGTCTTGTACAGCGGGAAATTACTTTCAAGGGATCCATGTATAAAGTGGATATAGAGGAAAAAGGTGATAATTAACCTTATTTGCATGTGCCTACCCAGAATCCCTTGTGGTTGTGGCAGCACCATGAGATTTTTAAGGGGAAAAACAAGCCTTCTGGCTTGTCTTGTGTCTGTAGATGAGTGTTTAATAATGCTTCTATATTTTACTATACTGAACTGCAAAATGTAGAATTTGGGAAAAAATTACAGATCCCTATCAATTTGAAATCAATATCCAAAAAGTATAGAAAGAAGTGACAGATCACAGATTATCAGCAATTGCAAATAATTACTTAAAATTAATTTTTTCTTAAATTACTCTCCAAGGCTTAAAAAAATGATCATCTTTAGTCATTTTTATGTTTATTTCCATAGATGTAATTTTGTGAAAGGCTGCTAACTTTTGCTCTGCTTGAAAGGGATTAAGCAGAGACTGGAAGTGTGTTTGGAAGAATAATGAGTATGTGTTCTGAGTGTTATTTGAGGAGCTTATATGAAGGGATGGGCATAGTTTTCTACAAAATACACATTATATCGGCAACAGGCACATGGAGTTTTTATAACACCAAGGGACAACTTCAGCATTTTTTTATGGGGAAGTGTGCTTACTTTCAGCAATGTATCAAAATTTCAATTTTGACATTGGAAACACTTGTGGGATGGTGATCTGTAGCATTCCTTGCCCTGGAGGGTGGTGGGGCACAGCTTAGGTGGGGATGTGTGACCAGTCATGGGGCAGAAGGTAGCTTGCTATATCCCTGAAAGGGGCTGTAATTGTCCTAAACTGGGTGGTTGGTACAGGCTACCACTGATTGCCACCATGATATCAAATACTGTCCTGGAGGCCAAGTGATCAGCTATGCAGGTACATGACTTGAACGTTTCAAAACTGAATTAGTTTGATTTAAATTAGCCTGTGTTTATTTAAGGCTCTTATAATTAAATTAGCCGTGAGACTAGTGGAAAATTCAATTTATATTTCAGAAACCTCTTATCTGAGTTTTGTCTAAAGGCTGTCTTGTACAGCAGGCAATTACTTTCAAGGGATCCATGTATAAAGTGGATATAGAGGCAAAGGTGATAACTGTTAACCTTATTTACATGTGCCTACCCAGAATCCCTTGTGGGTGCGGCAGCACCATGAGATTTCTGAGTGAATAAACAAGCCTTCTGGCTTTTCTGGTGTCTGTAGATGTTTAATAATGATTCTACTACCCCCATAATTTTAGTGGAAGGTTTTCTTCACCTTTACCCACCATAACTTATGTAATGGTGTTTCTTGGCTACCCCAAGCCTCAACGATTAAGCTAGTATCACAACCTCATGCTGATGAGTTTTATAAATTAATTGTCCACGAATGTCCATCGCTTCTCAGCCTTTTGACGAAGACCAAGTGTAGTACTCTATGGGAAGGGGGGGGAAACACTTGATTCTCTGGCTTTGGGGCCGGGAAAGCATGGAGCCTGAGGTGTTAAATTGCCCTGGCAGTAGTGCACACCGCTGCGCATGTTTTCCACTAGCAGCCTTCCTGTACTTTTCTTCTCCTTGTACCTTCTGGTCTTGGAGTTAAGAACTTTATTTTTGAACTTGGCTAAGCCAGAAATTGCCTGCCCTTATTTATTTTAATTTATACATTCACTACGTTTTTACACGTGTGCCTATTAATTTGTTTTTGGACTTCACCGTTTCTTTGACTCACGGCGAGGCCACGTTCACGTTTTTGATTTACGATTTTGTACCACGTTTTTTGGATCACTGTTTTCTTTTGAGGCAGTGAAGCCTAAAGGGGGTTACTCCCTTGCGGGGGTGCTCTGAAGGCTAAAGGGGTCTGACCCTTCGGGGTGAGACTCGAAGTTCTGGCCCCCCATGGGGGGAGGAAGGAATTTGTCTGGGTTCCCCTTGTGGGAATTGTATTCTGGGCTTCCGATGCCTCACGGCACGGAACAGCACCAAAGGAGCACGCACCTCGGGCTCAAAAAAATAAAAAAAAGCTGTCCATGATCTGGCTACTGCACCTCTTATCCGAGTTTTGTCTTTTTCTAAAGGAAAAGGTGGTAATTGTTGACCTTATTTGCATGTGCCCACCCAGAATCCCTTGTGGTTGTGGTAGCACCACACCATTTCTGACTTCTAGCTTGTCTGGTGTCTGTAGATGAGTGTTTAATCATACTTCTACTGCATCTGTCTTGCAAACAGTGCCATATTTATGGGTGTTGCTGGCCCAGGGCTGACACAGGTCAGGACCCACAGACCTACAGAGAGCCGGAGGACGTCTGTGATGCTGTTTTTCTGTGCAGTGTGTTGGGATATGACATCATACTCCAGCACTCTGCATTAGTTCAGGTGGAAACAATACTATAGGGGTCTGCACAGACTTCTGTAGTAAACTTCCCCAAATGAGAGCTGTGGTGTACCAGGGTCCCATCTGGATCTGCTGCCATTATAGTCCAGAATACAGCATTCCCTATAAACATTTAACATTTTTGCAAATACTCTTAGGACATACTGCATAACTTCGGTAAATACATTTCTGCTCAACAAACCTCAAAATTTGCCTTTTTAGCATTTTTTATGTGTTTGTTCATTTATTCATTTTCATTCTCTCCATCCTGTTGTCAAACATCACACTAACCTTAACCATCAGAAACTCACAAGACAAGCCAGGTTATCCGTTGCCTATTAAAGTTAATGAGACATGTATAATGAATAACAATAGTAAGAGGCAGAGGGAGAAACCCCTAACACTAAGAACTAAGGGTACACTTTTGCTGGCATACACAAAAACATCTCTAATAATATATTACTATAGCATTGAAAACATAATATAGGGTGGTAGGTTGACTTGAAGGGGACTTAGAATGTTTGATAGAACTTAAATAATGAAATAAATGAATATCTTCAATAGTAGAAAACTATTTTTGTCACATCTAGCAATCTACAGTAAGAGAAGTTGAAAAGTGACAGGGTTAAACTTTGTGATATAATCTCCTTCCATCGGTTGTCTTTGTAGCTCAGTTATTCCCATTCCGACGGCTTTGTACACTCTGAATTGTAGCACGGCTGTTGTTTACAAGAGACCCTGCCAGCTAGCAGTCACGGCTTGTTCAGGTGTCTGTCCCTTGTTCCCCTTTATAATGCCGCCTTTGTAAAGGGATGAATTGGCTTCTCGTTGTGTCTTAAGAAACGGTGCTCACAGCCTTCGACAGAAGCAGGTGCTACCGGACGGTTACTGCGTGCACAGTGGTTTCTACGAACCGTTTCCACAATGGCCAACGCACAATAATTCCAAAGAGACCTATGCGGCGACAAAGCTCCATACATCAATCCTACGATCCTGGCGGCTCAGCAGCTTAAAGCGTGGGCCATTTTTCACATAAAGTGAACAGAAGAATATCATTTGTCACGACTCTGTATTACATGCTAGATATTTGTTATTGTATGATACTGTTGACGATCTGTAAGGTGACAAAAAGTGCCTGTACCATCTCGCAAAGCTGCCCATAGGCTTAAGCCATGTTTTTTTTATGGCCATCTGCAGCTTTTATGCACAAATAAGCACTGCTGATACAGGTGGCGGAGGTACCCATAAGGTGGAAGGAGCATGACCCAACATGGCCACATATCCGTGACATCAAACTTGCTGGAGTGTCCCTGTATAGAAAGTTGGTAGATATGACTTTTGACAACCATGTATAAGTATTTCTCATTATTGTTTTAGCTGCAACCTGTGAATGTGTATTCTTTATAGGTTGTGCCTTTCCCTTTCTGTATATATTTTTGGAACATATTTGAATGTTTTGACCAAATCTTTGGGTTGAGCAGCCGCAAGGGTCATACAGGTGCCTCATTAATGGTATCCAGAGACGGCGTTAAATTGTATGAGAGTCTCATTGGGTTAAAATGCAGTGCAGTCCAACTGATTTAGCTTCTTGAGATAAATATATATATATATATATATATATATATAGCCATGAAAAATTAGATCCAACTCGCCAAACTTGAGGTACTCTGACATAGTGCTTTGGTAGGCAATATATGACCATTTAGTGTGATGGAATCCCTGATATTTATGCTTCTGAAAGGTGCTTTTGAATGGTATTTGCTGGGTATAAGTTGATTTCTTGCTCTATTTTGTGTACATAACTATTGTATTTAACCTCCTAGCTCTACCTGATTGGGTCAAATAGATTTTTGACTTTATGAAATTTGAAGAAACAGCTTGTTCCTGACAGCAATAAAGAAAAGAATTAAATGCTGAATTACCGCATATTATTGTTATAAAGAGCACTGTTAGCAGGTGTCTGGGTGTTTGATTAAGTAGCATGTCTGAACAAAAAATAGGTTCATTATTCATACATAGCTTTTGTTACTATATGTACAAAAATAAGTATTTATAGAGAACCACTAATAAGGCTATTTGTCCGTGGCTGTAACTACGGTCATTATTAAAAGCTCTCTGATGAAGGCGTTGGAAATTTGGAAAAAATATAAAAAATATTACTTGAAAAATTCAGCAAGTAGCTCTATAATAAAACCATCTTGGAGCAAAATCCGGAATATTTACAATTACCAGGTGAGTGGGTCATCCCCACTAATCCAAGCCTGTAATACAATTAGAAGGACCAGCATCAATGACTTTCTCTTGAAAGAAGGGGTGAGCTGGCATAGCAGAACTATCTAATATGCGTCTCTCATCTTCATGACAAACAGGCATGCTGGGAGTGACCCAGAGCGAGCGAGACGTCAGGGTAACATAAATCAAGATGGTTTAGATGCTAGCAAACAATGCATGCAAAAACCCAAGCATGGCGCTACAAATTCATTTGTGAAGTATAGCCTCCAGGAGGAGAAGATGATTGGGGACCTAGCATTCATCTGTGACCTTACAATGGCACTGGTACCATCATCAAATTCACTGACATGGTTAAAGCACAAGACCTCTGGATTTTTACTTAAATCATTGATTCTAGTGTGTATTCTTGTACACAAACATAGGACAATTTTAGAAATATATTATTTAGGTCATTATTTTGGGATAACGGTAGGTTTCTAACGCTGTCTTTGTTGGGGTTTATTGGAAATAAAGACAAATTTGCATGAACTTACTTGGCTATGCCTTTAAAAACAGTGCGTTAGATTAAAAAACCAACACGTGTTTGATGACTGTCAATGCTGGATTCTATTTTATTCATTTTTTACTTGAATTAGTTTATTCGCAGTAGAGCCGAGTCTCTAAAGATTTGGCTTTTTGGTGCATTCCCTTGAAGACTTGTTGATTTGCCTTTTAGGAGAAAGACCAAGAAGGTCTTCCCAATGGATACATATGCCTATGGGACATGTATTTATAATAAGCATTAACAACTTCTGCTCTCAATGTATTTTTTTTGGTTAGGCTCAGAGGCTGATGAGATAGAGTCTGGTTCTCCAAGCCATATTGTGACGTTCACTGCAAGTATGAGAGATTGTGTTGTCTCTTAACACGCGTGGAAAGTCCTAAATTAGTAGCAGGCACAGTTTCTGTTGACATTAATTTTGCTGGTGTTGACAGCTGGGGGCCAAGAAGGCGAACTCTAAATGGTCATGGTGATTAGATGTTTCTCGAGGCTTTAGAAGAGGTGCACAGAAAACAGCTAGGAGGCATATTAGAAGAGGAATAATGTGGGCAGGTGATTTAATTCACCAAACTTCAAGTGACTTGAGGTAGACTAATTATACAAGATTCGTCGAAACATAAATTATTATCTGAAGTGTTTTACCTGGAGGATATATTGTATAATTATGACTAATTGGATCAAATACAAATGTACAGTCTACAAGTTTAATAGTTCAAATGTAAGAGTCATTGAAGAAGTGCCACCTGTTTGTATAATATGCTCTCTTTAACAACATGTTGTTGGTATAGAATTCTATAGCCATAAACAATTGTTGGGCAATAAATAAAAAACAAATGGCAAAAATTCAGGTGCGTGCTTGCGTGCGTGCTGAATAAGATGACCTATAGCTCCTCTAGCTTATGTTGGGTGACATTAGCATAGAAATTGTCACTGGAAATAATACACCGTTAAATTTACACTTTATTGTGCAATTGTGTATTTTTTCTGAGGATTATACTGTAAGTATATTACAATAATATATGATAATTTATTTTTGTCTCCAAATTTACTTTCGACACTCGTGCTAATGGGAATATACTTTGGAAATTAGAGACGTATGCAGCCTATGCAATGAAATTCTCCCATCACCGAATTAGTTTTAAAGATCTTGGACCTTATATAGTGAATTACTGAGACCAGGAACAATACCAGCCAGTTTAAACGTATGTCTCTTATGTCTCTTATATCTCTTATTCTCATCCTCAAGAATCTCTGTATTTTTTAGGATTGCCTGATTGCAAATACATCTCTGAACTCTCTGTCTGTAAAAGAGTAAGGACACAGCACTGTACCCACCAACAGCACAACAGATCATCCTTATCTTGTCTCAGATAAAATCAGCATTTGCCATTAGTGGTATTATTATTTTTTTTTTCCTTTCCCTTTCATCTTTCGTTCTGTAATCACATGTGAAATGTGAGAGCTTATTATTTGATGGATTTTTGGAAGAGACAGTAGAACTGTTGATTAAGAAATCATCTATTCTTAATAAAGGCCATGGGACACGGATTACAGCTTTGGAAGACTTCATTAATGCTGTAGAGTCCATCATCTGTTTTATCGTTCGTCATTTACAGTCTACAGTGAAAGTAACACGAGATTTTTTTTATATAAAACATTTGATTCAAGATTTATAAGCTGACAAGGTTATCATCAGTTCAAATGGAGTGGCATTACTGCAGCGCGCATGAAACTGGAAAAGTATTATGTATTACGATTATGATGATCGGTAACTTGGCCACATTGGGTATTGATTAAGAAGGTCATCTGTGCATGCACCATTAGGAACATCATCACGTACTTCCAACCTAAGGCAACTCCTGCCAATCCTGAGATCTCTAATTTACTTCTGAACATTGGATCTTCAAAGTTGTGAATGTATGCATGAGTACAAAAACTAGTCTAAGAACATTGCTGGTCCACTAAAAAGGTATAACAAAGTGTGTTATACTTTCCATCATGAAGGTTCATTGCAGTTGAGTTATCATAGTATATATAATTATTAATGGAATGGGATGGGATGGGATGGGATGTTCTTATGTACTGCACATGTGGTGCAAAGGTCTCCTACAAAAATGACTGCTCTCCAAAAGTTGTGCTTGTGGGTGATGCTCTTATCTGTGTCAACTCAGCAGTGTTAAGGAGAATCCAAAGGCAATATAAGCAAAAGGTAGAGACATGTAAAAATTTTAACGAAAAGAAAAAGTTTTATTTCGCAATTTAAAAGCACACATTTTGTGTGCAAAAACAGCAACTCTCTTGACTCTTACCACTGCATCAGTACATAAAGTAAGCAACCAAACTGTCTGGCATATTCTATCCTTTAATCTGCGACTTCTGGCTTGATATACATGGCTGCATGCGTCATAAGTGTTAGAGAGTAGTGTGTGGCAACACGTGTCTAGCAGATAGCCTTTAATACATAAATGTACCAGCTGTTGGCCTGATTTTAATCCCAAAACCTGCAGGGGATCATTCAAACTGGTTTGGCATATGGAAAGGTTGGCCTTTATTGGCATCCGGAAAACCTGGGATGAGGTTGCTCTGATTCCTATAAATCCAAGCATTTAGATTGCTCAGAATTTAGAGACAAAAAGGTGAATTATTTGGCTTTTTTCCTCTTGTTGATTTAGAACTATACATCAATATTTCCTTTTAACATAAGGTTTATTTGTTATGAGTCTTTACCGTTCCTTCAGCCAAAGTTACATTTATTTTTTTTGCTTTGATTCCTAACAATAAAAGCATGGATAAAGAAACCTTTTTTAGAGTTTCATTCAAAAAATGAAATATTAATAAAAGAAGCAACCATACTGTATTGAAGGGGGTTCCTGCTGAAGTGAATATTAAAGAAATACTTAAAAAGATGTTATAATGAAAAATATAGAAACGTCCACTTTATTTACTCTTCTAGGCATATCCATTATCCTGTAGATATTCTTTAGGAAGTAGAGCAGGCAGTCGATAAATAGACCAGTTGCCCATATAAAGATTTTGCTGTCCTTAGGCGATATTATTCAAGATACAGTGGCTGACATATGTTATCTTTGAAATGAAATTGTTTGACTAAAAGTGTTTCTTCCATAAAATAATACCACTGCTGATGAGAATATGGTGCCTAAAGTATCAGATTGTAGAGATACAAAGAACACTAAAATAAAGCATGAGGACTTGAATAAATCTGTCAGAAAGGTAAATTATTCTGACTGTTATTTCTAACAGCTCTTTTATGTGAAATGACTTCCTTGTCGTTACATATTACAGTGAAAAGCTGTAATATTTGTAAGCTGTTATCACAGCCCTGCAACAAAGCTCTGGTACTGCGTGGGCAGTGCTCTGTTAATTCGGGGGAGGAGCTCTGGTACTGCAAGGGTGGTCCTCTACTACCGCAGGAGCTGGTGCTTTTTTTTACTAATTTAACAGCGGGCAATTACTTTCAAGGGATCCATGTATAAAGTGGATATAGAGGCAAAAGGTGATTATTGTTGACCTTATTTGCATGTGCCTACCCAGAATCCCTTGTGGTTGTGGCAGCACCATGAGATTTCTGTGGGAAAAAACAAGCCTTCTGGCTTGTCTGGTGTCTGTAGATGAGTGTTTAATAATGCTTCTGCTGCATACATACACACATATATATATATATATATATATATATATATATATATATATATATATAACATTTAGGGTCACCATCTGCAATAATTATTATATATCATCTCAATTAATGGTAATTAATGCAAAAAAGGAGAATTCCACAGATTCGAAGTGAAACAGATCTATCTGCTTGTCACCCCAAGTAGGGCACTATTGTGATCAAGGCTAACTCAAGAGCCTTAGAAACCTTGGGTTATAATTTTTTTTTTATAAAAGCAAGCCTGAATATATGTTTAGAAGCATCTAGTAGCCATCAAGGTGCAAATCCACGTACCTACAATACTACTCCGGATGTTTTGTGATTGACAAGTTTAATTCAATGGGAGGTAAAAGAATATTGAATACTAAATCATCTGTATTTCAGGAGGCAAGCGAGCTAATATAAAAGGGAGTAAATGCATTAATTCCTGTTATCCCTACTGCATTTCTGCAGATAATTCAATGAAAAGCTACCTTCACCACAGCATGAATTTCTATTCATGAAAGCAGTGCTTGCATCGTGTCATTAGGACATGCTGAGAAAGAGCGCTTAGAGGCAGCAAATGTGCTGGGTTCTGATATTATAGAAACAGAACTGAAAAGAATGACGGGGGATAAGGAGAGTCATCTACCTGGAACACAAAGCATTGTTGAGATTTACAGCAAGATGCCGGCTTCACCACCGACTGTACGATATACGAGGGTTTTTTTGTCACGTCATTGTCATTTAGATTCATTAAGTTGCAGTTCTGCACTTCAGTCTTTCGTTGCCTTGCTTACAACGCGATGAAAATAAAGAGAATCGGGATGAATCGAGAATCCTTACTGCCGCCGTCGTCAGATGTAACGATGGGCTGTTTAGATTGTAAGCTGCTCTGTCGAGTAGGTCAAATTATGTTAAAACTCGTTAAGCTAAAACTGCTCAGATACATGTATTATATGAAATGGATTACAGAAATAAGCATAAATATCCTAATTATTTGATAATGTAGGTTACTTACAGCTAGAAAAATGCCACTTTATTTTTCACAGATATAAATATACGCAGAGGCACTTTATTTTTGGGCTTGTTAGGCTTCATTAAAAAGCAGAAATCAGTATTCTGGAGCAGGAACTTCTCCAACAGCAATTGGCTTTTAAGTGTTAAAAACAAGCAGAAACAACACTTACACCAAAACATGCAAATTCATGCATAGATATTTAAATACATATGGCGTTTCGCTTTGTGATCCATTACCCATATGGGTCCCATTGTTGACACACACATAGCACGGGTACATAGCATGGGTGCTCTGTGCCACATTTAAATAATCCAAATCTTAAATCTTCCAGTCAAACATAGACATATAGATGTGATGGCAGATAACCATTTGGCCCATCTATTGCGTCCATTTTTTCTGATGTAAAGAGTCAGACCCCACGCAGTGTTGAAGCCCACGGGGCTCAGAATGGGCCTTAGTGGGCCGTTGACTGGGTGCTGAGCAGGGATAGGCCTTGGCCTTTGAATTTGGGGGAGGGGTTAATGGTGGGTTATTTAGGGGTTTGGCGCCATTGGAGCAGTCTCCATTTTGTGTCACCTACCACTCACTGTTTGTCGTACCCTCCCTCTCTCCCTCCCTCCCTTCCTTTTCCTTTTGTGTGTTGTGTTTTCTGGATGTGTGTTTTTGTCACGGTCGTGCGTAAGCTTACCAAGTATCTAGGGGGTTAATGCTGATGGGAGAGCATTGGTGTTGGGAGGTTTCCTGGTAGGTGGAGATGGGAACCTCAGGTCTGGGTTTGGGCATCTCGGTATGTCATTCCCTGTGTGGTTCCTGGATAACCTGGTAAGCTTGGGATGGTTTACATTAAATGGTTAATGTTTAATTATGTTAATTTATGTTATTTATTGTTTTCTGTGTGTTGGTCATTGTCCTGTTAACGCACCTATTTTTGGTTTTAGGTCTGCGTGGCAATGTCCTGCATTTAAATAATTTTTTTTAGACCCAACACTATGGTTGTTGTGTCTTTATTGGTGGGATGTGTGTTCCAGCAGGGCCTAGCTCGGGAGTCGAGGCTGCTACAGTCATTTGTCTCGTCTTAGATTCAGGATAGCTTTATGCCTACTCAATACATGTTTAAAAATCCCCCACTGTATCAACTTCTACGACTTCTGATGGGAGACTATTCCTTTTATCTAACACTCTCTCGGTAAAGTAGAAGGTTTAGACTTACAGGTCCCTATGACAGTGTGGGCTTAGAGTGCCCATACCTACTCCTTTTCCTTGCCCAAGATTTAGATCTTCATGATCTTCTCTGAGAAGAACCACAAAAAAGACCTCTCGGATCCTCTTGGGCTTTTCTCATGTTTTTACTTCAGAGCTCTCTCTAAAGAGTACTATACTATATCCCAATCATTAAACCCATGGATCTATCATACCAGAGTGGTGGTGGTGAGTTTACTGCGCATGTTCAGAGTCAGGCTGGAGAAGTGCTCCACCAAACACATTTTCTGCAAGCCAAGGAGAACATGTGCATAGGGGGATGCCGATGAATTGCATTTGCAATGGGCAACATGGTATTTAATTTAAAGGGGCACTCAGCTATCATATGCATTAAAGTGAATATGACAACTAGAGTGTTCCTTTAATACAGAAACCAAGAACTGGTAAAAACATATATCTGTACTGGATTATTACTATTTTACATAGGTTCCTTTAATGACATCATAAACTTACAGGTGAGATAATGTACAGACGCTGAAGAACAAGCTACTATCATCTTAACAGAGGCTGAACTCCTCCTCAACGCAGGTACGTGCTGACTGGTGTGTACTAACTTGATTTGCATAAAAAACAGATAATATATGGTTACTGAAGATATCTTGTTCCGTTTTTGCATTAACATATTTTTATTCTGAAAATTCTAATTTCTTCACAACAAAAAGATAATTATCTTACAACCTAAGGTTCATTTAATGTTTATTATCCCATGCTGTGCTGTAATAGCAAGTCATTTTTCTATATAATTTCTATAATTTACATAATAATTATAAAGTAATTACCTATTTGATCCCAGGTGTCACTCACACAAAATATTTTGGTGGTGTTTTTAACAATCTTCCCGTAAAAACAAACTCCAGCTTCTGAATTAACACATGAGAGGCTGGTGTTCCAATGTTTCCATCATCGATGTTGCCAAAAAAATTATATTTTGTATTTTATATAGACATAGCTTCGGGGACACCTGGGAGCTTCCCAAGGTAGGCTACACAGAGAGCTCCACTTTCTGGGCGGAGTAGGCCTGTGAAAGGGCAGGGCTAGCTATGTGTTTGGCGGATACTATTTCTGGATTGGGTCAGACCTATCGCCAGGCAGCCCTTATTGGCAGAGAAGGTCGGCAGGAGTGGGTGTGGTCAAATACCATTCAGCTACCGGGACAATGAAGAAACTGACCCAGAGACTTCTGGTCAACCACAGAGAATTCCTACATATGTATAAATGTACAGAAAGTTTATTGAGGTCTTTTATGTCTAATTGTATCTGCCAGCCATGTTTTTAATTAGTCTTAGATAATAATGTGTACTGAGTATACCCACAGCTGTCCACTACTTCAGGACCAGACTGGGGCTGACATGCTCTTTTTTTATTGAAGTCCAAAACATAAAAAAAAACCATTGGGACAACTTATTTAAATAAGCTTGGAGCAGCCATATTTTCCCACAAGGGAAACCCAGACAAATTCCTGCCCCCCCATGGGGGGGTAGGACTCCTTTAACCTTCAGGGCACTCTCGCAAGGGAGTGACCCCCTTTAGGCTTCACTGCCTCTAAAAGAAAACAGTGATCAAAAAACATAGGTACAAAATCGTGAGACACAAGACGTGAATGTGGCTTCGCAGCGGATAAAAAAAAAACCTGTGAAATCCAAGAAAATTAATAGGCACACGTGTAAAACCTAGTGATTATATAATTCAAAATATAAATAAGGGCAGGCCATTTCTGGCCTAGCCAGGTTTAAAAACGGTAAATTCTAGCACCTGCACCAAAAGGTACTAAGAGAGGAAAAAAACACAAGAAGATCACCAGTGGAACATGCGCTCACCATGTGCAGCAGTATAAGATTCAGCACCTCAGACTCCACGCTTTCCCAGCTCAAAGGCCAGAGGATCAGCATTTCTCCCTCTAGTCAACAGGAGTTACTTGTCCTTAAGTGGTTAAATCTGCTTAGTCCTCCATAGGACTGATCTGTATTGGCAGTTGGTTATTGCTTAAGGCTTGGAAAATACACATTACATAAGTTACGGTGGGATAAAGGTGATGGAAAACCCTTCCACTTAAATTTAAGGGGGTAGTAGAAGCATTATTAAACACTCAGCTACAGACACCAGACAAGCCAGAAGGATGTTTTTTCCCTCAGAAATCTTTCAATGCTGCCACAGACGCAAGGGATTCTGGGTATGCATATGCAAATAAGGTTACATTGGTATTTGCTCTCCCCCTGGAGAAGGACAGTGGGTAGTAAACTAAAATAAAAACCCATCCCATTCTGCATAAGACAGAATAGCCGGGTGTTTAAAGTCATTCCTACGAAGAGTATCTTTGCAAAACCACATTCATTAAAAAAGCAGCCTGCCGACAGTCAGACTGTAAATTACACATTTTCAACCCGTTTCTATACTTTTCACTGTAGAGATTTTTTTTAAAAAGCGATGATGAGGATCTCTAGTGATGGTGATCTTGGTAACGGCAAAGGGCTCTGGAATTAAAGAATGTCCTGGCTGTAATATTTAATTATAGTGGTAACCGAAGACTCTTGTCCCAATCAATCACCTATTTTGGGAGAGGGTCGTAGTTGAAAATAGAGAATAGACCTGTTTTAATAATAAATAATTTACTTATTATCATTAATTTCCTAGAAATTCATTTTCGATAAGATACACTATAGGACAATAGCCGGCACCTAACAGCGGCGTGAAATAACACAAGTAAACATATCTATGAGAACGTCACATTATTGAGGAACAAGTGTCTTATTTGCCAAGCATAACATTATTTTGACATTAATATCCATAGCGAGAACGCTCACTAATACACGGTACTTAAGGAAAGCAGAGACGAGGTAATTCATTATGTGAATTATGGTTATGTGGTAAGATGTCATTTATGATAGCGTTGTATGAAATATCGTGGTGAACGCAATACCACAAACATGTCAAGCCCTGAAATTTGCCATTTTTAAATCTATTTAAATTCTTCATTGGAGTCAATCTGTTAACATAATGCGCTCTGACATAAACATACAAATAGTCGGGATGAATTAAGTATATTATGCTCAGAGATGGTTATTAAATGTTTAAATGAAAATTCTTTCATATACAGATGATGGAAGAACATGCAAGATTCCACAACATAACGGATACAATTTATATGGCAACAGTCACAAAGTTATTATATATGGCTACTTATTTACATATATGCTCAGGTTCCAGTTGATGCAGAACACCTGCCAGAATCAGATAGTCCCTTCTACATCCTAAATAGTAAACACTCTCACTATCACGTCAGACCCCATTATCTCTGCTCCTATTGCCACATTTTCAGTCAGTTGTAACTCTCCTCCAGCCAATGACATCTCCATCTTCCCAATGCCTGGGCATTCTCTAGGTTTAACCCGGAGTCTCCGGGTGAAGCGCTGCTTCCAAGGGTCACTCCCTGGGGCAAAGGAGCATAGTTTAACCCTGCCCACTCACCCCCCAATGCCTTTAATGTGATCAGTGGATAGCTCCACCTCTCTCATGGCTTGTCACACCCTTTGTATGGCTGGCACTACCCCCTCACAAAGCCACTCCAGCAGAATAAGGAGATCTCCAAGTAGCCTACTCTGGGAAGTTCCCTGCCATGCTCATAACACGCCCTGTGCTATTCTCAGCTCTTGATACCAAGATGACTAAAAGGACAAGGAACTGCAGATGTCCTTATTAACTTTGTCGTAAGGAACATAACAGAGGCTGCTCCAGCCAAGGAGCCCAAGCTTCACATGGAACTCCATTATTAAATTATCGGTGCCATTCACAGTAAAGTTCTCATGAATCGTCTCTTTGCGAATCCCACTGGGATTGTACATCGTCCCTCAGGATTAGACTGCTGGGTGCTCCTGCGAGAGCGCCACCAAAACCAGTTTAGGGGAAAAAAAGGCATTTTCCCAAATATCTTTCCCTGATAAAACACGGCACAGTGTAATACCGCTGCATATATAGCAACATTCCTGTCAACGACCTTCTTCCACTCCCCACATCTCCAGGACTTCTGGTCTGATGCACCTACCCTATGGAATTCTTTATCTTATTCTGGCCCAAAAAGCCCCAAACCCCTAAATTCTCTATTTTTTTAAACTCTTGAAAATGAACCTACTTAGGGATAATTATCACTTAAAAAGAAAAAATGTCGGTGCGCTAAGCTAGTCACAGGCTCAAATAATACAAATGTATAATATAAGGCCTACCAAACAGTGTGAGCATGCTGCAAATCCAGTGTTGGCTGTACAATGTATACAAAAAACAAAATACTGTCTGCGCTTCTCACCCTAATAAAGTTGGCAACAAATATGTAAACATAATATAAATGAGAGGTTTTGGTTATATGAATTGGCCAAAGCACAATTAAGCTCACCCGCCACGTCAAGGCGCACTCTCAATAGGGTGAGATCCTACTCTCACCTCCTACATAGTGGGCACACAAAGCAGTTTATACTGCTACCAAAACCAGATTAATGTGTTGGGGGAGGTGCAATTAAACCTCCTCCCATTTAACCCCTGGACAGCAAGCTGCAACCAGACTGATGAGGAGCCAACAACCTCAAATATGTGCAAACAGTAGGAGAGTAGGATCTCACCCTATTGAGAGTGTGCCTTGACGTGGCGGGTGAGCTTAATTGTGCTTTGGCCAATTCATATAACCAAAACCTCTCATTTATATTATGTTTACATATTTGTTGCCAACTTTATTAGGGTGAGAAGCGCAGACAGTATTTTGTTTTTTGTATACATTGTACAGCCAACACTGGATTTGCAGCATGCTCACACTGTTTGGTAGGCCTTATATTATACATTTGTATTATTTGAGCCTGAGACTAGCTTAGCGCACCGACATTTTTTCTTTTCCCTGTTTGCACATATTTGAGGTTGTTGGCTCCTCATCAGTCTGGTTGCAGCTTGCTGTCCAGGGGTTAAATGGGAGGAGGTTTAATTGCACCTCCCCCAACACATTAATCTGGTTTTGGTAGCAGTATAAACTGCTTTGTGTGCCCACTATGTAGGAGGTGAGAGTAGGATCTCACCCTATTGAGAGTGCGCCTTGACGTGGCGGGTGAGCTTAATTGTGCTTTGGCCAATTCATATAACCAAAACCTCTCATTTATATTATGTTTACATATTTGTTGCCAACTTTATTAGGGTGAGAAGCGCAGACAGTATTTTGTTTTTTGTATAATTATCACTTAACCCCATAAAGAAATAGCAACTCCCATTGCTGCAGGAGGACAACTACTCGTTGAAGGACCATTTACTTTGTTTCATGTATCTATCCGGAGTTACCCATTTCCATCAGTACGTGAAACATGCTTACTGGTAATGATCATAGAATATATATATATATTTTTTTTAAGGGAAAATTGTAGTTTGAGGACATTTTAGCGAGTCATATTTCCTTAAATATAATATATTTATTATTTAAATATATATTAAGTAAACTTCACAAGAGAAAGAACTCCAGGGAGGGGATTTTTGTTTCAAATAAAATTGCAAATTACTTTTCATTATAATAATCATAGTAGTTATAGCAATTGCCGTAGTAAGTTCCGGAGTCTATTAGCTTTATACGGCTCTGTGAGTTGATACAAAGAGTGAAAATATGTTATATTAGCCATCAAATAAGCATCTGTCTCAAAAATTGAACACGGGTGATAACGGTATTTAGAAAAATTATAATCCATTCAATGCCTCTGAATAATCCCTGCAGTTAAAAACTTTTATTCATTAATTGCAACCTGTATCATTCTACAGAATCCTAACCATTTCCAACTGTGCCTGTATCCTGAATGGCATGAAAAGACGGCGTAAGATAAAAGGCTGGATCGCTCGGCGTTACATAGCAATTTGGAGTAGAGGCTTATAACTACGTCTCGACAGCTTTTTTAAATGGAAGTAGGGTGCGTTCTTGGAAATACCCGCCTAGAATTTTGTTATTCTACTAACCCATACTTAAAATTTCTTCGTCTAGAAAAGCAAAGGCATGACTTAATGTTCGCCGGGTTCTAGGACACGTCATATACCTTTCTGTGTGTCCCAGCCTTCCAGCAGAGGTGGTAGAGGCTAGTGAGTTAATTTAAACATACATGGGGATAGGCATGGGTAGCCAAGGACTCATTATGGTCTTTACATCAGACTAGATGGGCCAAATAGAACTATGCGTAAGTATTTCTATATTGTTGTCTTAAACATGAAATAAATTAAAACAGAACATAAAGTCTTTAGATCGTCAGATTGTATGAGCAGAGCCCTTATTAGGTTTTTAAGTCCTAGTTGCTATTTTAGCCACTAATTCTTACAGTTTGTCCTGTTTATCCTTTGTACAGTGCTGCAGAATATGTTGGCGCGATATAAATCAATTAATAATAATAAAAATAATAATAATAAAAAAAAGAAAATTTACCCTCATTTGGTTAATATATATATATATATATATTACATAATTATATTAAATATTAATAAAAAAACAAATCATGATCTTTGGATGAAATATCAAAGTTTTCATACTGTGTGTGACACAATAATGCAATTTTGCAGCTAGTGTTGTGTGCGCTACTCTATGTTCTACAGTATTACATTTCATATGAATTTACAATACAAAAATGCAACGCAATAGAAACAATTTAATAGCATCAACATATCCATTTTGCCAACAGTCTTGTAAATAGCCTATTACAAATATGCACTGAGAGAATAGTAGATACGTGGAACAGACTCCCAGCAGAGGTGGTAGAAGCTAACACAGTGAGGGAATTTAAACGTGTATGGGATAGACATAAAGCCATCTTGAATCAAAGACCGAGGACTGATTAAGGTCTGAGTCTTTACTTTTAGGAGAAACGGGCAGACTAGACGGGGCCGAATGGTTCTTAATTCCACCGTCAGATTCTATGTAGGAGCAGCAGTAGTTTTTTTTGGCCTTATCATGCAACAACGCCTTCAAAATACTGACATTTATTGTCAGTTGCAATTCAAGCACCTAGCTAATTTCTGTCAACATTTTACTGACAAAAATGCCCTAATAGAATTCTTGACCTTCAGTACAGCGTTTAAATACAGCGAGCAGAAATCATTAAGTATTAGACCATCCTTCCTGAAAATAAACACTATAACATCTGACATTTCACAAGGTCACTTTCTGAGAGCAGAAAGGAGTAATGCTTGTTACAGTCTCGTAAGGTCACCGATACTGCTTTTGATTGCCTTGCGTTCAGTGAAAACTCCGGGTCACGCGGTGACATAACTTTCCCTTTTGTTATCTTTCCTATGCAGAGTAAGATCATCTATAAATAAGTGACTCGGGAGATGGAAAAACATGAGTTGTATGCAGTTGTTGCGGTGCTTCAGAATCTTTGTGTTTCTTTCTGATGAAGAGGACAAAGGACCATATGTGACTAACGTAGAGATACAACTGCGCAGTACCTTCTTTTATAGAACGTCATGAGTCCCGATTGGTGAAAGAACGCCCCCTCCCCGAAAAATAAAAGCTCTTCCATGTTACACTATGACGCTCTGTTACCCCAATACTCGTTAACCCCTATGTACAAACTGTCTCCTGACCGCTCGCTTCACTCTACTAACAACTTGTGTCTCCCCTCAACCATTATAACTTCTTTGAAGTCTCTGAAGTCCCCTTGCTTGTCCCGTCATGCTCTCTGCTACTTATTTTATCTATAAATGCTCACTTAAGAAGCTTACAATCTATCCTCTTCCACATTGCCCTTGCCGTAATCAAATCATCGCCTCCCAAGCTGTCCTTCACCTTCTGTCATCATTCTCCTTCAACATCCTAATAGATTGTAAGCTTGCAAGAGCAGAGTCCTCTTCTCTCTCTCTGTGTCAGTATGTCTTAGTGTGCGCTCGTGTTATTGTTCTTTTATTATTCTCTTCAGAACCTACTGTTGCTTTATAAATAAAATGTAGCAATAGTAATACTACTAGAGTATTTGTTTGTTGTGTAGGGAACGAGGATGGACAAGGCCGACGTTGAAACTGAGTTGGAGCATAGCACACTACCCAGAAACCCCTGACTAGATACATAAACTGAAGGTAACACCTGGAGGTATCCCTTGTGCCTTGGGGAACCCAGAATGATTATCTGGCCCTTACTACCATTTTTATTTTATGAGTTAGAGCAATTGCCATACCTGGAAACATTCTAGAGCATGCTACCCAGAGCTCTCCTTCTTCTGAGAGACAGGCTTTGTAAGGTGGGGGGGTAGCTCCAAGTAGGGGTAGAGCTAACATGGAGTGGGGTTATCCCCAGACTAAGTGGTCCAGGAGAAGGAGTGGAAGTGGACGGGCTGTGGGTGTTCTGCTCCCCTGTATGGAAAAAGAGCAAAGTATTCTGGGGACCCGGGGAATCAGCCTTTCACTTGGAGACTCCTGGTCACGGCTGGAGAGTCCCCCCTATAGGAGCTGTAAAGCCCTGGTGCCAGGAGTCTGGTAGAAAATGTCTTCTTTTTTTATTAAATGTAACACATATCTAAATGTTGTATTGTTTTTAGGTTAATTCAAATAGTTACTAAAGTGCCTGAAACAACATTTTTCACACAAATGTAACAATGAATAGGCCTGAGTCTTTGTCTAACCGTCAAATATTTATACTACAGTAGACTTACTCTACGATCATTTCGCTAATGTACAACTTATTGTGTAATTGTTGAAAATGACAGAAGGTGATGAGGAATTGCACAACTAATGGACTACATGGATACACAGCGAAAAGAAAACTAGGATCCAAAACAATACGTCTTCTAATAATAACTGTACCGGTGCATTAAATAAATTGAACACACGATACAAGTATGGAACGTACCTCAGAAGTAAACCATAATGCGTTCTAGGGAGTATTTGTGAACTCTATCAAAAAAGAAACCTTCATAGCATAACTAAATGTATTTATTAACTCTACCTTACCTTGAATTTTTTAACCTCTGCAAGCATCAAAATTGTGGCAAAAAGAAAAATATCAATTTGCTATCCCATTATTCTCTTATCCTATCGCACCCACCGTTCAAAATGTAGCCGGAATCAACTTCTGCTAAAGTCGGGGCCGTCTTTATTGTTAGTCAGGCCCTGGGTATGCAGCTACTTGATACCCTCATGTTCCATAAGCACCCATTGCTTCCAACTTCTCCTTTCTTCTGCCCTCTGGGTTCATATCATCTCCCCTCCTGCTTCTCCCTCATCTCAGATTGACAGGGAGTATAAATGTTGGATATTGACATTTCATGAGCCCATCAAGCAGGGTCAGCTCTACACCATAGGCAAATCAAGTGGCTTCCTAGAGCATCGCGCTGCCAGTGCACCGCCACAAGGGGGTGCTGGAGATATGGTTCACCAAGGGCATTAGAGCTCCTAGGGCTAACTCTGCTTGTCAAGAATACATCCCTTGGTGCATCTGCCCCTTTCTACCCTGCCTTACAGACAGCTCTGAACAAAGACGGAGCAATTTAACAATCTTTCATACAAATCCTGAGAACAGAAAAGTTGTATGACTGCTCCCATGGCATAGAAATAAGGGTTACTAATACATACATAAATTTTGTATTTATTATTTATTTTTTTTTATCAAACCAGCTTCTTATGGCACCTTCACAGTAACATTGTGTTACACAACCTTGCTAAGGCTGTGTTTTATTTTAAAGTTTTTACATTTTACGTGTAATAATTATCTTCACAATTTTATCCTCACATAACACGGCCTGGAAATCATAACGGCTGTTTTGTTTAACAAAGAAACGCACTTAACAAGGTGTTGTTTTGTTAAATATGCGTCCCAATTAACAGCCCATACTTATACATCATCAAGCCAACGTGTTCTACTTTAGATCTCATTATTGTAGATATCGAACTTTTCACGGCTGGTATTGCCGGTTGGACAACTTAGGTCTCTGTCCACTAAATGAGGCTACTAGGTAAGATGACTTAAGGAAAATGACTCAGGATATGTTTTTTTATAACTGGGTTTGACCCGTCTAGTCTGCCCATTTTTCCCGATGTAAAGACTTGGACATTAGTCAGTTGTTGGTCTTGTCTTTAGAATTAGGATCGCTTTATGTCTTTCCCATGCATGTTAAAATTCCTTTACTGTATTCGCCTCTACCACTTCTTCTGGGAGGCCGTTACATTGTAACCCTTCAATTTAACTATGAAAACTATGCATTAGACTGGGACAAACTGATACGAGATTGGGGGGAAAAAAACTACATTACAAATTCCGTAGACAGACGATGAGACTAAACTAAAATACAACAAAAATACTTCCGAGGCTAAAACTACTTCTTGAAAACCATTGTCTGTCTTTTAAGCCAAAATATTTATCAGACGACTGTAAGATATAAACTTTAGTAAATTGGACCCCGGTGGTTGGATACCATATTTAGAACCTTTTTGCATAATGTTTATAAAGTCTTTTTAATATTTAATACTAATTGTTATTGACATGGCTTTTCCCGTAACACTAATTCACCCAATTCAACGATGTAATAGAACAAGAATACGAGATCTTTCTTATTGGTGAGATTCCGGTTTGAAGAAATGATTGAAGTGTCTACAGAACGTGACAGGTTACGGAATGGGGAATTTAACCCACTAAATGCTGGGGTGACTAGGTCCTTCTAGCTGCAGTATGATAGGACCATTTATCAATCTGACTTCATGCTTGTACCGTTGCAAGTTATAATGGAATCCTTTATTTCAAGTAACTTTCCCAATAGAAAGGATTGTGTTGGAAATGACAAGATAGATGAATGTAAGAACAATGCTGCGTTCAAACCAAGCTGAACGTTAATACAGTTTCGATTCTATGGAGTTTGCTACTGTTGGTATATACAAGCTCTACACAAATATGTGGAAAGGAGATCGTGGACCAGTTGAGGAGGTCATCTGATCTCCACTGACCAGCCCAGTGGGCTATAAAACCAATGAAGGTCTGTGTTGTTGGACTATAGTCCTCCATTGCAACTTCAATGTGACCAACTCGATACGATGATGATGATGATGAGCATCACAAGATGGCTTTTCCGGTTTGGTAGGTGATCATGTCTGCTATAAAGTCATGAGGAGTTAGGTCATCGTTGGGGGCCTTCAGGAATTTAGAACATGGCCTGCCTTGGTACCAGGTTACCCGGTATCATCCACATTCAGCAACTTAATGGAAGTATTATATTCTGCAAAGTATTTCAGTACTTTTATTTATTTATAAATCAATAGGAGTTGAAAAATGTTACCTTAGCCGACCATCCTTGGAATCGATGACATCAGTAAGTTTAATCCATTTAAATGTCTTTTCATATGGAGAAAAATATAGCTCGAGGGTCTAAGTGTAATGCGGATGGTATAATGGTTTGTCTGTCATCTGTAGTTGATGTTTACAGGTTGTGAAAAAGTAATAGAAAGTTCTAAAAAATGCACATCCAGTTAAAACAGAACAACCGAGTTTTAAATATTCAAAACATAGCAATTAGAATGAGTATAACTATAGCAGATGTCAACCGGGTGATTTGAAGAAGAAAAAAAAATCAGAAGAAGCTTGCTGAAATGTCGATGTTCTTTTACAAAGATATGACGGATTATCATGGTTTTTTTTGCCTCTTGCATAAACCAAAGTCTCAACCACACAGTGAGCATTGATTTACGACTAGGAAAGTTCTACTACTGAACCGCAGTCTGTACTTACAGACCGAAAGGGAAAAATAAAATAGTAACGGGGGGGGGGCAAAAAAATGGAATTTAAAGGGAGATCTAAACTGTCACAGGGGTTAAAAATAAGCTAAATAATTATATCTGTGATACGGCAGACAGGACTGAGGTTGTAGTCAAAGGGATTCATTCACTAAATCTTAATGCAAAAGTCTAAAATATATATAATATATACAGTATATATGGAATAAATTAATTTAGTTATTTATCAACAAATTTAATTTGTTCAAACAAAAGTTGATGGTTATAATTAACACTTAAATTTAACATGTTTTGTAATCCTCCCAAAACACTTTTAATTATATATTTTCAGAACCAGAATACCAAATAATATTGGAAAACGTCTGATTAAGAGTAATGGATTTTCAAGAACATGATTAATGAAAATGGACCAACCATGTAAAGCTTTAAGCATCAGCAAGCGAATACATTCAAACTGATCGCAACTTATCTTTTTAATTGGCTTAATTGTTTTAGGATATATTTAAGCCACATGTGACATCATATGGTCCCCGAAAACCCAAAACCTTAATAACTAAAATATAAGTTTAAGAACGGTCGCCTTTGCTGTCTCTGATATGTCGTTATGACAGTAACCACGCCAAATAATATATAAATTCATAGTTAATTTTTTTCCCAACTTTAGAACTTAAGTGAATAGCAAATGTAATGCACAAATAAAAATTCTAGTTGGGTCATCTGAAAGTTATAGAGCATTTTTTCCCCTAGCCCCGAAAACCGTTGAAACGGACAAAAATACCTCGTGGGGCTGGGGGATCCATTAAACCGCCTTGAAAAAAAACAAATTACTCTGGATTTAAAATGAATGGACTCATTGATTCTTTAATGAAAAAAAATGTCTGTCCTGGAAAGCTGTATATTAAAATCTCAATAACATATCAAATCAATTTTAATTACCCAAGAGATTCCAATACGCCCCAAAACACCTTTGCACAACATCTAAATAAATAATACAAATAAATATTAAAACAGTAATAGTATCATGCTTAAATAAGTGAAGAAATCAATGATTTATGGGTCTATATTTTATGGGCCAAGACTAACGTAGTGTTCTCCCTACTCCCTTATTGATATCACATGGAATTTGATGACTTTTAACCTATTTTATTAAAAAAGCTGAGCAACTCAATAGGTTAATGGAATTTGTAAAAAAAAAATCCCAAAATGACTAGGAGAAATTTACCGATGACTCGAGAAGACAAATTTGAAATACATTTAGCAGAAGTTGAATTTTAGAGCTAATTCATTGGCGATTAGAATTGTAAGACTGGAAAAAAACTTTCATGAAGTGCACCCATGCTTGAATGAGATATTAAATGGATAATAACATATAGTCCCGCATTTTTTTTGACGTGATTCGCGGTGACAGCTCAAAGCTTCTGCCCGTCTGATGCAACCGTAATGGAAATAAAGCTCGGTGGGAGCCGTCTTGTCGTCGGACTATAACCCTCATCTAAACGGAGTAAGAGAAGAAGACGCACGTGGTGTATAGAACCAAAGTGAAGAGAAGAAGTATGAACATGTTTTACATTTCCAATGGCCGGACAGGTTCATGTGCGAGTGATGCTATTGCCAAGGTCATTCAGTCCCATTGGGACGTACAGACATACACTGAAGAAGAGTCTTCTTGAAATGACCTACTAATGATATATAGAATCAAAATAATGGGTTTATCAATAAACTTGTATGAAACTTTTTTTTTAAAGTGGAATATTGTTTATTTCATCAAATATGGTTTATGCAATGCCTATGTATCAGAGTCATGTAGGTGTAAAAAAGCCACAGGTAATATGAAAGAACTGCTCTAAATTTAAGAGACAGATAAATCTATTTTTATGTTTTAATTCCTATATGTGTATTGAAGACATTGTAATAGAGAGACAGATAGATTGATAGATAGATAGATTGATAGATAGATATAGATAAATCGATAGATTTACTCAGTGACTGGATCCTTTCCGTGTTCACCCTGAGCTACCTGCCCTCTATCCATAAAAAATGCCATAATAATATTTATTTGTGGGTCTATGCATAGCACTCATGCTGCCTTTATGTGATTCAATGTAAGTTAAGACAATAATAGATAATTATTTAAGCTGAACGAAGTGTATCTATGATACAATACACTCGGTTAAACCAATAGAAACAAATTGATACATCGGGTAACGTGTAACGGCTGACAAAGCAACAAACACCCTCAAAAAGGATCAGTAAAACAAAAGTACTTTGTGTGACACATCACACCTCTAAAAAGACAAAACAATGAAGTGTGCCTAAAATAATTTAGGATGACATCATAGACGATGATATTCCTAATTTAACTCAAAAAGGTGTCAGTATGCCTTATTTGTGGTTCATGTCCAAAAATTTGCAAATGGTGCTACACGGCCCCCCGTGATCTCCTTTAACTACACCCAAAACCATACATTCAAAAACATGTATCCGATTCCTGATTAACGTTTTTAAAGAAGAAAATATATCTAAAAGACTTAACGAAGACGACATCCGTGCTGTAAATTACTATAAAAGAGAGGAGAAAAAAAAAAAGCTAAATACAAAAGCAAACTTTATTCTCCAACAATAACTTTTTTCTCTAAAAGGAATGAAAGTTACGAGGGATGTCAATGCACAAAGACCGATTGTTTCGCGCCGCACAACAAAGCAGGCTGTCTGTTCCCAGCGAAATTTGCATTGGGCGTATAAGTAAATCATTCGTGATTTACATTATGTGGCACTCAGCGCCGCAGAAAACATAAATCGTGGAGGAGTTTTAAAGCCTGGGATATTGACATTTTTCACATACGACAAACCCTGAAGATGTGACGGAGCTGGGAATACTAAATTAGTGTCATCTCTGCTCCGGGGACTCCAAAACATAAAGATCTGCCACCAAACATGACTTTTTGGTGATTGCTATGACAGGGCTTCAGCGCGAAGAACTCACAAGTAAAATAAAATTCTCGTAGGATGAATAACAATGAGTCTGTTTTCAATCTGACCCAAGTAACGCCGGTTAGACCTCTATTATTCCTGCCCTTGCATTTACTGATCTTCTGCTTCCAGGCATCAAACGATGATGGGACGCAAAGTCCCACGAGACATTTATATTCTTGTTTTGTTTTTTTCTCATTGGAAACCAGCTTATTTGTTTGGATTCCAGGATATATATCTATATTTATCTATATATAATGGGGAAGTGATATTAGTGGCCATTACTAGCCAAAGGACATCTCCAAAGAAAGATACACCATTGGTCCTAGACACAACCTAAACCATGATGGACAAATGCTTGGTCAGTAAATCCAGGAGGTTCATGTAGATTTCTTGATCAATGACTGATTTTTAACAGTAATAGTTAATCAAAAAAGTTAGTTCCAGACATTGTGTTCCTAATCTCCCCATCTTCCCCGAGACTGGGTAAAAAAACCCAAAACATGACAAATGTCAGGAAAGCTTTGCCTTCATAAATCCGTATCAAACGGCGTTTTATGAATATGATTTTTTATGTGAATCTGATATTTTATTTTATGCAAAAAAAATCTATAGTCACCTTGTTTCATAAATCAAACGGAACATAACATAAGGCATGGCAGTTCTAATTCTCTCCAATTACTATTGTTTTAAAAATATACACATATGCCAACCTGATGACCAAGGAAAGAAAGTCAATGAGGGTAATCATTATGTTAAATAGGACTTTTTGCTTATGATTAAGTTATCATTACAGAGTTTAGCTTTGGAATGAATACTGTGCGATGCCAATACTTTGTTCTATTTATTTATTTTTTGCTAAACAAAAGGTCTAACTTGGATTCCCGATCCCTACAAAAACCATCCATCCTCGGATGTGTCCACGGCTAAGATGAACCATCATTATTTCCTCTTCGCTCCTCGAGGAAATGTCCTATTACTGGGACACCAGAAAGATGGATGAGATCTATCTAAAGTCTTTTTATCATCTAAGCGAGGGTGACGTACAATTCAGCACTTTTGTAGGAGAGCGTTGGATGGTTCTTCTCAAAATAAAGTGTTGGAAAATCTATATTTGAACATTTCCCGCAAAATAAAAGATATTGATGTTATGTACTTATACATGTTACGGTGGTCAAAGGTTTGGTGCTGCTTAGAAGAACTTCAATTGAGCTTCTTTATTTAGCTCTATTATATTTGCTTTGTGTTCGCAAACAAGCAGTTTTCTTGGGGAAAAAAGACGGCATGAAATAACATGCATGGGGTAGACATATGTCTCTCTTGAATATAAGACAAGACCAAGGACCATGTAACATGGATATAGTATGCTATGACTATATTTTTATATAAAATGCCTATGAAATTTGGATGGGGCTATATCTTGACATCATATGTTATGTTAGCCTCACAAATGGAAGCAGCAATCTAGTAAGTATGCACATAAAAAAACTTCTTTTAAGTTGATAATGCATAGTTTATGCTTGTCTTGTTTTATTACATAATTTTTATCACATAAAAAAGCTTTTTCAGTGGATATATGCCAACAACCAGTGCCTGCTTTTCTGTCACATGACAATTAAGTGTTCCCGGAAAAACTAAAGTAAATGTTTACATGATTACAAAAATATTACTAGGGAGGGTCTGGAAGGGTCAAAGCGTTAAATTCAGTAAGTGAAACTCTAAGGAACTGCTACATTCTATAAGAATTCCATCCCATCTCCCTACATTGTAGAGTAAAAGTAATATGTCTTATATGTGCATAAGACTAGAATGGCACAGATGAAGGTCAAGTAATAGGCACATTTAGGAGGAAAAACTGTTCCTCGTTAATGTGCTTCATTTATATTGTTCCAAGCATAATCTTCTTTAATGTGTATATACATCTTTTTTCTTAGCTTACTAATTGGCAGAAAATATGGCATTGGATGCTCATTTCTTTACACCATTATGATTAGTGATTTTCATGGTGTGATATAACAGCAAACATTATTTTCTTTACCATGGGATGGCGTTAAATGTAATAAGTAATAATAAGTAAAAAAATAAACAAAAAGTAAAAAAAGAAATAAAAAATAAAAAAGATATATGACAATCAGGGCAGTTCTGGATAGTACGAACCTTATGTATTTTTTGCACCTTATTATGTAATCACTATTACTGTATTTATATAAACTCATTCGTTGGCTTATACTCATTCTAACCTAATTCATTGTTAATGCTTAATCAAAATAGATTTTTTTTTATTTGGCTGTTAATTTTGATTATTAATACTATTTGAGTGCTGTTGAATATAAACGATAACAGCAGACCGAGGAGAGAAGAAGAATAAATCATTGGAATGTTCTTTACTATCCACATTTTAAATGTAAAATACATTCAATGACTTCAGCCAAACAGTGAAATAATAATAATAATAATAATAAATCATTAATTATAATAATAAATCATTAATAATAATAACAACAACCAGCCATGGTAATACTAATGGTCAGGGAGTGGATACTGTCCAGAGAAGAGGGAAGTAGCCCAGAGACCCGGGGAAGCAAGGCTTCACCCAGAGACTCCTAGTCAAAACCGAAGAGTTCCCAGGTATTATCATTAATGATTGAAATCATTTTTCATTAATGATCTTTAAATATCCATAAACACTTTGTTAATGAATGCAAAACAATGAATGAAAAAACATCAAATAGCCACAGACTGCTGGAACAAGTTACATGACATCACAATTCAGGGATATGTTCAAATCTGTTCAAATACACTGCCATCAAGACCAACGTTTTACCCGTATTGAGCAAACAAAAACATTTTAATAAAAATATTTTCTCCAAGCATTTATTTATAAAATAATTTTATGGGCCGGCTTGTAAAATGGATGTTTTCAATAATCCGTGCCTGTTGTTTCGGCTGCCATGTTTCATTGAAAGGCAGTTTTAGCGTCTCGCAGACTAATTGCCAGGGACAAAGAATGGATCTCTTGGTGAGGCTCAATCATTTTTGTAAACACAAATCTTGGAAGTTCCCATATTAAACTTGTCTTTTAAGTAATTACAGAATCATGTCCTGAGTGCACTTACTCTCGCAGAACCCCAGAACTGCTGACAACGAGCAGTCTTAAATAGTGATTGATTGTTAATTATTATTCCTCATCATCCATCATCATAAGCTTTTAAAGCCCCTGTCAAATTAAGTGAGGTCAGTAAACCGTATTTAAATGAAGATTACAAAAACTTGAAGATGCAGCTATTTGATAAACAATGCTTCAGGAAATGATCTTATCAATTAGAAAAAAACCCTGTTCTGACCATTTTTATTAAATTAAATTAATCGGGGCGCAGAGAAAGAATACTGTACTTACACACAAACACAAAATAGATCTGAACCCTATCAATGCTCTACATCAAACCTTATCTTCTCCAGAAAATGTAATAAATAATGAACTTGTAGAGTTTCTTGCAAAAGTTTTCTTTCAGAGCTGGTTAATATCTACATTGGTTGTCATCTCTCAGCTGACCTGCGATAATGAATATATATATATACATTTTTAAATATCTATAACTATAAGCTGAAATATCTCGTGCAGCTTCACATGGAACATCTGGAACTCTGTCAATATGTAAATATGCCAAATCCATGGCAAATCACGAGAAATATGACTAAGCAAAGGGAATTTTGACATCCAAGAAGAATAAACAAAAGAAAGAATGTAATAATCCACCCTAAGTGTATGACCCACATGGAAGCAGTCAATGAATGTGTAGGGAGTGGAAGAAAATCCATGTAGAATGCAGGAGACGGAGGGAATGTTTTAGATCACACAAGGATGCATTAATAGAGATCAATATAAAGCAGGATAATATGTTTAGGAGCCATGGCTATAAGGATCGTCAACTTCGGACTCTTTGCCTTTGGTTAGAGGGCCTGTGAGACATTATGTTACTGGACTAGTAGAGTGTGTTGGAGTCAACTTCTGGGCAAAGGGTGTACATGTATTGTTGCCGAAACCAGTATTATATATAAAACTATTATGTATGGTTGAATTGTTACCTTTTTTATGGTAAAGGTAATAGATGTTTTGCTAATTGTAATAATCTCTAGAAGGAATGCACCTATTGCCCTTTGTATCAGTCTGTATATACTGTATATTGTAGTGTGTAATATTTTCAGGCCTGTCTGCTCTTCCTACAGCTGTTTGTATCCCAAATAAACGTTCATACATTCAAAGAAGTCTGGTGGTCATCACATCTTTGGGTTTCTACAACGGAGGGTTGTCCTCATTTGGTAACTATAAGCCAGTGACTCAAGGATCAGACTCCATCACATCATCTCTGCACAAATAACCCTGCATGTGAATCTTTTAGAATAATATATATGTGGATATGTGGACAAAACTGTAACTGGGGCCATAAATGTTACTTCCAAAGATCTTAAGCAAGGTCCTCTAGGGCAATAAGGCTTATCATGGCCAGATCCAGCTCTGGACCCCCCAAAACACACTGGTCCAAGCAGATAATGCCACACTTGGCTTAGGGATCTTCTCACCTTGCCCAAGGAGCACAGGAGAACTATTCCTTCAACAACCTCTGTGATTAAGAGACTTCAGGGAGTTTAAATCTAGGACATGTTGTAGGCTTCATGAAATTCCAGACCGGACCTCCTATTTTGTTGTAGAACACCCTGCTCTGAATTCTACAGCCCAGGGACTCATACACAAGATTTGCACATCATCTGAGGACAAAATCCACGTGAAATACCTCCCTGGGGTCCTTCAACATCACAATTACAAGATTACAAAAATATCACCGCATACTGCAAAGCCTAAATACATTAAATATCATAAACCAAGTGTGCACCTTCCTATATTAAAAATATATAATTTATTACTATTTATTAAAACAGGATTTTGGTATATTCCCATTTCTTTATGTATACTTAACGGTGCCACACTCTAAAATCTGTGACGGAGCCTGTAGAAAGCCTGGCTATGCTTGATAAATCCTGTAATATCTGTAATGTTCTGAGCTTATAACATAATATGTTGAAAATTAAATCCAATATAGTGTATTCTAAATGGTCAGACGCCTACAGCCGCAAACTGCTTTTTTCCAATCCTTTTTATGAGAAAACTACCATATACTACAAAATATGGACAGAAGAAGTATTAAAATTCTACTGACTTCAATTCAACTCCAGCTATGTAACAGTCAGTTCTGGAATGCTGTGTGATCACTTAAAACCTAAATCTTATATGACCTTCGGATAGAAAGAATACAGCTGATTTAATAATGTTTGGTAAAGATAACAATTTATATATATATATATATATATATATATATATATATATATATATATATATATATAATACAAAGATGTTCCCCCCTCTTCTCTCTCTCTCTCTCATTTATATATATATATATATATATATATATATATATATATATATATATATATATATATATATATATATATATTGGTACCTTTAGTTCTCCAACATTGTTAAATTACCTATATTCTTTATATTCAAATATGGCTTAGGTTATATATATATATATATTATTATATACTGTATGTGTATATATATATATATATATATATATATATAATTTTATTATATACTGTATGTATATATATATATATATAATTTTATTATATATTAAATAATTAAAAGAGGCTGGAATAATCACATGTATTACTCATAACCCAAACTTCCATGTTGTTATAAGACTAGCTTTGATCTATATTAAACAGATACGAAGTTGTGTGTAAATCACTTTGCTACCACTAGTTACTATTGTATATCTATCTATCTATCTATCTATCTATCTATATATGTATATATATATATATATATATATATATATATATATATAGATAAATATATAATGTAAAAGGGTGAAGCCGTATTTGTCCAGTAGACACAATGTCAAAAAATAGAGTACTTGTTTTAAGTTGTAACCTCTATCATGTTGATTAGTATTGCTTCGGACCTGATGAAGGGAGGATAACTCTTGAAAGCTTGTCTTTTAAATATTATGTTAGTCCAATAAAAAAGGTATCACCGCATACTCTGCAATACTCTATTTTTTGACATTGTATATATATATATTATTTTTTTTTCTTTTACTACGTATGAAATTATCAATCTGGGTTTTATCTGATCATGTTCCTCACTAAATATCTCTATGTAACTTTGTGAAGAACGAAAGGGTTTAGGGTTTATCGTTGATGTATAGTTGGGAAATAGCAGCACAGCTGGAAAGCACGGGAATCGTCACTCGTGAAAGTTGTTCATGTCAAGAAACTACAACGTATGAGACATCTGAAGCTTCAGCACCAAGGACAGGGATTGTAACGTGTCTAGAGAGAAATCCTTGCTCTGTATCATAGTGCTTTAGGAGGACCCCTTTTTTGAAGACGAAGCAGGTGCAGATATGCCACATGGTGCAAATGGTTTGACAGATAACAGATGCTTACAGAAAGCCGAAGAGGATGACATAAGCTTGGGTAAGCCTGACTTGCTTTCCTTTAAAACCCATAGTCCACAAAAAAGACATTGCCCCAAGAACTGTGTAAAAGAATACCTGTTCTTATGATCTTACATCCTATTTATTGAAAACAGGCCACCGGTATCAACTTTGCTTTAAGATTTTGATATTGTTCTTTAATCTTCATATATAAAGAAGAATATGACATCAAAAAATATTAACAACGATGTTGATGAATCTATACTTAAATCCCAAATAATCCATACCTATTTTTAAGTTATAATGGCATCTTATCAGACAATATAACTTCACAGAATCTCAATATTCAGGACAATTAAGGCAATGAGACAAATTCATAGTTCAGGCAAAGATCATCGGATTCTTGCGTTCACCACAAATACATTCACATTTATTTACAAGAAACGTTGTAAATCATTTTCTCACCTTTCATGTGCGTCGCAAACGTCTGTGATAATCTTACAAAGAGATCAGGGTGTTCAAATCTGTCTTCCTTGGCCTTGACCCAAATACAGTTCTCTGATAGTTCTTGTGGTTCAACCTAAATTAGAAGAAAAAGTTCACATAAACAGAAATCAATCATATGATAAAATCAGCGGTCTAAAGGAAACCCAACCTGTGTTCAAGGAAATACATTTTTTTTGCTGATAATTCACTTTACAAAGTATTGTTAAAGTATTTTTGAAAGGATATGTATTAATTAATTGTGTACGACCATACCTGGGAACTCTCCGGGTTTGACCCAGAGAACTCCAGGTCAACATCCGAATCCTCCGGGTCGAGGAAGTGGGGTCTTGACACGCCCCACTCTCGGTTCATTTCCCCTTTAAATGGGGGTCTTTCCTGCGATGTCAACGGGAACTCCCCCTGACATCACCGGGAACGCTACCAACTTCAGTGGGAATGCCCCCTACATCAACAGGACCGCCCACCGACGCCAGGGCAGGCTTCGAGCAGCCGGAGCCCACAGGTTCCCAGGTATGAGTATGACAATCGGAACCACTGTTGAGGTTATTACACCTACATGTCCATTTGTTGCTCTGTATTCAGACTGGGCAGCAAAGTTTTGTTGGTATTGATAACATTTTACTAATAATCACAATCCTACTGAAAAATGAGCCCGTCATAGAAAGAAACCTAAATGCAACAGCAAAGAGTTTTGTGGAGTTGTGGCAGATGATGGGCCCCACTTTATCTGGATCACAATTTTGAGTGTTGGTACTATTTGCCAGAACTTCTCAGAATCCAGGAGACATGTGACTGAACTGTCTAAAACTTCAATATACAGGTTTCATGACTCCAGCCTTCCAATAAAATAATGGCATCTCTAGTTTCCAACTGCTGTGTTCCTGGTGACTGTTTTTATTTGTATTAATGTATAATGCAAGCTAACTCTCCAAAGACACACTCATTTTATTAAAAAAATTATAAAAATCTATGAGATTTCTCCTGAGGAGACATCGGAGACACTGAATTGACCAATTTCCTTCCTACTGAAACCATGCATTTGGAAAGTCATTTGGGGGTCTATTGACTTAAAGAAGAGTTTGCCTTTAGCCCTTATACCTTATGAAGGGTCCTGTATAATGTGTAGTTGAATCGGTGAGACTTCCCTAAAATCTCCTCGCTCATAAATAATGCATCATGCTGGGTTAGCTCAGCCATCCTAGATGGAGAAACCTGCTGCTGTTGGCCCTTCACAATGAATGGTGAGAGAGTTAAAACCACAACTCTCCTTCCAACTCTCCCTTAAGTGAATAACCCCCTTTGTACTGGTTTCTTTTTTAACAAATGATGTGTGATTGAGGATTGGGAAATCCAGGTGTCCTCGGTACATTAAGGGTCCTTGGGTTTTATCCATCCTCAAAATAAGAACACAAAAAAACTATAGATTGTATTGAGAAGTGTTAAAAATTTGGTTCCACGTTATTTTGTGTATTGTGATGTTATTGCGCGTGTGCTCGTTTGGTTTTAACAAAAGCAACTGTTCTGTCTTCTGTTCTAGTGGATGTTATAACTTTTAAAGATTTGCTGTAATAGAATCAGATGTATCTCCAAGCCTCACAGCGGCTTAGCCATATTTTTACTTTCTCGCATGCAAACGGAGCTCCTGGTTTTGCAGAAAATTAAAACTGAGTTGATTTAATTTCTACGGAGAACATTTTTGGATGTTCCAATCGTCATGGCCAGCTGCAGATCACAAATCAGCAGATACTTTTTGCTATTTAATCTCTTCTCCCTCCGCTCTAGGCCCCGAAGACCTGGATCACATTCACTAGCCTTGCACAGCTGACTGTTCAGGATAGCTCTGTTTCTTTCATTACCTAAATTTTGTTTTAACATTTGGTCTTATGATAGAAAATGTTTATTTTGGTGAGATAAGAATATATGAACCCAAAGATAAAAACGTCATTTCTACTTCAACCGTTCCTTTATGGCATTTGTCATTTCTTGGCATTTATACTAGAACTCTTTTACCATGGAAGGAAGGTATATAAATTGCTCACTAATAACCTGTGCTGCTTTTTTAGGAAGGGTTAGTATTGGAAAATCTTTGGGGAAGATTTACTTATCTAGGACTGGATTTACAAAGACAGGGATTGTTGACTATTCGTCTAAGAAGGTAGCGATCGGTGTTCACATTGACCTCCGACCAGGTAATTAGTTTTGGACAAGGACCATACAAGGTTACATCCCCAGACAGTGTGAAGGCTGGTAATACCTATGCCTTGTTATTTTACAGTGGCATCTATTTATTATTTTATTTTACTTGTAGATCAACCATTCTCTGCAGTTTCCATCTAACCTTTTACTTGAGTTCCGAGATTAAACCAATTGGTTAGTGAAGATTGGGCAGACTTGATGGGCTGAATGGTTGTTATCCGCCATCAAAATCTAATTTCTATGAGACATGAGATGGCCGTGTATTGCTGACACTTAACAGACATGGAGGAAGGATATGGGGCCAATTTCTAGGCTCTGCAGTTCTTGAAGTTTGCAACATCTGTGTATAAGAGATGTTCATTCACATCAGTCTGTATATGACATGCTTTTATGTTTATGGCCGACGCTGTTTTTGTGCCATCTGTGCTTCGAAACAGCTGGAAGGGACTGAAATTTTGCTTATGGCTGTATCTGTAATCTTCAAACTTCCACTTTCACCTTTATTGCTATACTCATTGCATATGTCTCCTGGTAGATATTGTCTATAAATACATCGCAGTGCGTTATACCACCAAATTAACAAATAAGTCATCAAATGACCCAACTCGTTGCCAAAGTTCTTTCCAGTCTTTTCTTTTAGAACAAATCTCTGGATTACTAGACCAGTAACATTCCCAAATATCCAGTTATTAACTGGAAAAATGGCTTGCAAACCCATGCCACCAAAGGGTTCCTCTGTCCATATTATATGACCCATATCCCTCTGTCCCTCTTTCCTCCCCTGATGTCCCTCTTTTCCAGGAGCTCAGAATGTTCCCTGGGTATGAGACTATCGCAGTGTTCTACAGTCATAAACGTCGAAATATATACGTTAAATGTTAACCAAAGACAACAGAGGCCCTTGACCCGGGAGGGCAAATTAACAATGTTGCCCCTTTAGCCTTCTAGGAGGTTAGGAGATACAAGGAGGTAGTAAGTACGGAATTTAAACATCCCGTCTTCTGTTTTCTGCAGAAAAGGATTTGGAAAATAAACATGATTTTGTTTTTTCATTTATACATAACACTGCAGAGAAATTTGCTAATGGAAATCTAAAGACTGAATAATATTTTTGTTTTCTGCCGGTGTCAGTATTAGACGGGTTCTCTGCAGAGGCTGTCAGCGTGTAAAAAAAAAAAGAAATTTTAATTTAATATCATTTCACTTTGCATGACTCTTAGATATACACTTAGTCAATAACAGCGGTAGAGAAATTTCACATTTGCACATCCCGATTTTTTTTTCTATAACCAAAGCAAAGTTAATGAATTATGCTATGAAAATCATATCAGCGTGTAGTTTCCAGGGCTAGGGTGGGAGTACAAATTCTATTGAGCGTTATTTTTTTTTCTCTGCAGTACTAAGAGAACGCACCCTTGCACTTAATATCAGCCTCATAATAGTAGCTTTTAGGCTCTTGCTGCCAATAATGTCTTTTAGGAGGTGAAAACTATTTCGAATAATGGTGGACGGGACAATGAATTGCACTTAAACGTGATCTGAAGTGTAATTTTTAGGGAGTTTTTTTTATCACAGAGCCTTGCAATAACGTAGAATGGGTTTTAAACAACAGTGGTTGTTTAGAACAAATACATGAGAGTGTATGGATGAATGGCTGACCCATTCTTACTGTCTAGCACATCAAACAACAGATAATAATTGGGTGAGCTAAAGCTGCTCCTTACAGTTGTAGGATATCTAAGTACAAAAGGAGCAAGTAAAAAAAGAAAATAGTACAAAAATATGTTTAATACCGACATCTTTACAATCCAAAACTGGATAAGTATTAAATCCTTAATTGCTATCTTACTTTCTTCCTCTCTTCTTTCCTTGGTTCCACCCTCTCTTCTTTCCTTCCTTGCTTCGTCCTTCCCTTCTTTCCTGTCTTCCTCACTCTCTTCTTTTCTTGCTTCCTCCCTCCCTTCCTTGCTTCCTCTCTTTCTTTTCTTCCTTGCTTCCTCCTTTTCTTCTTTCCTTCCTTGCTTCCTTTCTCTCTTTTCCTCTTTCCCTTCCTCTCTTCTTTCCTTGCTTCCTTTCTTCTTTCCTTCCTTGCTTCCTCCCGCCCTTCTTTCCCTGCTTCCTCACTGTCTTCCTTTCTTGATTAATATTATTATTATTTATTGTTTTATATAGCGCCATCAAATTCCGTAGTGCTTCCTTCCTTCCTTGCCTCCTCTTTCTCTTCCTTGCTTCCATGCATCAATTTCTTCCTCTATTGCTTCCCAACATTTGCCATTAAGTCAGCTGCATTATTCCTTATTTGTCCTTAATCCCGAAAACATAAGTAGGGAAATAACAAACAGTGCCTTGTCCCCAAACATCCAAAAGTAACACCCTAAATGTTTTGCATGTTAAAGAAAATATCAAGGAAAGAAAGTAATATTTAAGAGACACTCCACTGAATGGCTGCTTAAAGCTACCAACTAGTGGCAGGAAAGTGTTCCCATTGAAATGAATAGGAGCGCTTTCCAAGCAGGAGTACTGGTGTCTTGTTATACACCACCAACACCCCCAAGCATTTACTGAGCCAACACTGGACCTGACTTGCGGTAAGTATATCACATAGCAGTAGATGTATTAAGCCAAAGACACCTCCTGCATGGCAAATTACTGGGAGGGGGCAAGGGTGAAAAAAGGGGCAAATATATATGGGGGGGATCTGCAGACCCCCCCCCCCAAAAAAATGCATTTGCAACACAGACCACATACAAATTGAAAGGGTCATTGCAGATATCATATGCATTAAAGTGCATATGATGGCTGGAGTGCCCCTTTAAGACACCAAACAGTTGCCCTTCAGAATGTGTAACCTGTGCTTACCTTGTATCCAAAAGTAGGGACAGCATATTATCTGTTAAATATTAAATTATCATCCCAGGACAAGTTACTTTGTATAATGATACTGAATATGAATTATGAGATAAGCATTTGAAATCCATTTGTTTCTTTTGTTAATGGATGGTCGCCAGTATCTGCTTACGTACTGGATTCAAGGAAGCCTCGGGCCATCTCTGAAATGCCATAATATTTTCACCGTCTTCATTAGTATATAAGATTACAAACCGCAAATATTTACATAAATAGTAAAATGCCCTGTAACTAATATATGACAGTTATTCTCATATAAAATGACTAAAAGGATCATTTGTAATTTTCCGCTGTAGCATTAAACTCATTTTTTTATTTTTCAACCAAATTAGAAATATAGGACAAACGAATCTCATGAAACACATTATTATATCGTGTCCCACTGACAGTATGTCTCAAAATCACATATTTTATTGAGTTTTAATGCAAAATCCCAGCAGTGGGTGGCAAGTTATTTGTTAACATTTTAGACAAACACAAGTATATGAGCTTTATGTTGCAATGCATCAAATCTTTTATACGTATATTAGAGTAAATATAATAAATTCACTCCGGTATAATTCTGTTTCATCTTTGTCTTTTCTGTAATGTTTCTCTGACGCATTAATGGGAAAATGTTGGATACATCTCCATCATCCCTAAAGAATGCAAATCATTTCTCATCCTAAATGTTCTACTTTTCTAAGTTTTGGGATGCTGTAGAGAGTTTGATTGCAGTAGGGGGATGCTGGAAACTTAAAAACCAATCCATTGGTGCAATACTAAGGTCACCATGCCCCAAAATAATTAAATACACATAATTAAAGATGAATTCCCACTAAATGATATGACTTGTATAACATTCAAAATTAGTTATCAAAATTATTTTGCTGATTGCTAGTTTTTACATTATTTGATGATTTAGACATCAGTATGTATGCGTCTGGGTCTACTTAACAAAGACCCAGACTCCCTATGATACTGCCTGTGGTAAACAGCCTACGGTGCTCAGTCTTAATCTTCTAGATATTGGCACTGACTAATGAAGGCCTATAGATGAGTGGACTTCATTAGATATGCAGGACTTCATTAGCATTGCCATAAAGAATAGGAAAATAAATAATGTTTTTTTTAATGGAACTTCTTCTTTAAGGAAAAGATTGATGTACCGTCTGGTCTTAACCGTGCATGTATCAGTTCTATGCAGACATACGTGGACTCTTGGAGTGGGGATCATGCCAACTGAAAATCAGTACTGACGTCGAAAAACTTTATGGAAAAGAAGATGCAGTTTGCTTGATAGAGCTTTCAATTGCCAGGACCAAGAAAAGAATGCCTATGCTTCTTTGAGAAATGGTTTATCCGTTTCAGTGATATATATAAATGAAGAATGTTGTTGGGTGTACAGTAAAAGAGCTGGCAGACAGCACAATAAAGAGTTTCAGAAATCAAACACCTTCAACTTGATCTATCACTTTTTTTAACTGCAGGATTTTCCATGAAGAACGAGACTAAACAAGATTTTACAGGTTCTATCGTAAGGCGGCAGTAAATAACCTCGTTCTCCGCTTTAAGGTCTGCACCAAAAAGGTCAAAGACCAGCTTTCTTTACTTCATCACAGGCATGATTGCAGTGACAACTTGTAACATTCTCCCCATATGTCACTCTCATCTTTTGTAGATCAAGTTATCTGGATCTTCAGGACATATTACAAGACAAGTCCATATGTAATATATGATTTGTGTTCTCAATCCCGGCACGTTTATGCTCTTATGCCAGTTGCTCAAAACACTGCATCAGGTCAAACCATAGTTGGTTCTGTGACTAAGGAGTAATGATACAAAGATGAAAACCAGAGATACCTTTGGAGGCCACCTTCTCTCGATTTAAAGCCTCGGAGTATGACTTAGTCCAACAGTGTATACTTCTCAGTTTCTGGCCTATTGGAGTCCCCAGAAATATTTGGGAACGGGCCATACAAAGGACCACATACAAAAATAGGGGTACTACTTATAACTCCTAATGGAATGTATGGCGTTCCACTGGGTTCATTAATGAATGCAATCACAAGTGGAATCACCCTTCAGGCCACACTTCTCTCTGATTTCTTTCTAGCCTTTCTTTACAGTTCTTTTCATTTCATCTCAAGCGTTTATGGTTACTTTTAGTATAAATAACCAACCTCTGGCACAGCGGGTAAACATATGCATTTCCAGCGATAGGCTTCAGTTCAAAATTAATCGTGATACCTGCTTCCCTGATGATTATTCACGTGGTCTTTGGCCTCTACTACAGACTGCAAGTGACAAGTTGTTGGCTTTCACAGACCTAGCGAATATTAAGTACTCTTAAAATAAAGTGAAAAGATAATTTTGACCTATATATTAAGTTTGTGAAGTATATTCTCAACATAAAGATACTACACATAGATAGTTGACTTTTAACGTTAATTTTGTTTTTTGTTTATAAAATCACTTTGAAATTGTATTGTCATCAAATCTTAACATGTGAGACTACTTCAGCGCTTTTGAAAAGCTGGTAATGCACCTTGGGAACGCTTGTTAACGATATATTAATAATTGCTTTGGCAGGTGACTCCATGAATTCCCAAGCAAGACGTGGATATGACAGAATTAATTTTGAGACACGCAATATTCTGCAGAACTAAATGATTTAATGGTCTAACTAATAAAACAATAAAATAATTAACTGTTTCCAATTGCTGAATAATAACAGGAGCAAAAAAAGCAACAAAGGGCACCAGACAGACATCGGCATCTCATGGCTGTACAAACATTCTTTTCAAGGACTCACACACTCTAGAATGTTTTTAGTTATTCAAGAGAGAACCTGTTCCTTGTCAGTGCAATGTGATCTGTGATCTGATAGATAATGTCAGACTTCAGCAAAGCCGGGCTGGATGAAGTTAAAGTACAATTATTACTTAAAATAATTTTTATAATGCCACCATAATTTGTGCTTTGGAAGTTCCAACCTGCCTTCTCTGGGCAACCAGTACTTCCAGCTGACAGAAAGCGATGGGAATGTGATTTTGATCAAGACTGATGGAATGGGGATCTTAACTAGACACCGTTTACCAATCTGGGGTCAAATAAAGCATTCCTCACTGCGAGAACAAATGAGAAGAAAGCTTGGTCGGAATCCGACCTCATCTGTTTGGCTGAAACATTGGAATGTATCAGCTTTCAAACTTCATCTTTACAAACACACTTTCCTAAACATTCCAAGAGAACAATAAAAATAAATTGTGTCGGGAACTGTCTGCATTTCTCCGAGTGAAGCCCTTCATCTTCAGGTCTTTCGTCGGTTTCTTCTTTCTCTGAGCAGGGGAGTAGCATGTGGCCACCCCATTCCATGTCCGTACTCCCTCCTACTAAAGGCCATCTTGAAAACATGTGGTTAGCTCTTCCCCTACACAAAACTGCTCCCCAGAAGAAGGACAGCCAAAGGTTGCTTCTACTCGAATAACTGAAGTTGTTTTCAAGGTTTAATGCGAGTTTAAGGTTCAAATAATCCTAACCTCCCATATCTCAGATTCTGCACTGACCACAAATCATATTGTTTTTAGGGAACATGTTTTCATATTGATGAAAAAAAAGAGACATAATTTTGAAAACTAGCCTCCTCTTCTTCAAACTGAAAGCTTCCCTTTCACACATGCAACAAAATAAGAGGTGCAGAAACATATGATATTTTACCTTTGACCAGTTTATCCTTTTCATGTTGGATTCTAGCTTGTATGCTTTCTTGGGCTTCATTCCAAAAGGTAAGACTACTGGAGGAGGCACTGGGGCTGAAGGCGGTCGGATACCTCCAAAAGGTGGAGGTGGTGGAGCAGGACCCCCAAATGGGGGTGGAGGTGGAGCACGTGGGGGCCCCATTCCTGGAGGTGGAGGTGGTGGAGGAGGGATCCCACCAGGTGGTGGAGGTGGTCGTGGAGGAGGAGGCACTGCTCCACCAGGCAGTGGTGGCGGAGGAGGTGGTACAGGACCTCCAGTCGGTAGGGGTCCACTTGGAAGTTTAGCACCCTGAAAGATCAAAACACATAATCAGACATGTATAGACAGTGGAAATGGGACGTTTAAACCTTTGACTGCTATACTCCATCACCAAAAACTTCATATTCCCTCTTCTAAACATCCACAATATGAGAATAAATATTAGCTTTAAAATCAATGTAATTGCTGAAGAAAATAAAAATCCAAACAACGCAGAAAACTATATGTGAGCGTTGTAATTTTTTTATTTTTTTTTACATTTGGATGTTCCTGGCAGTAACAGATAGAGATTCTAATTGCGTGAGCCTAAATTATAATCACAAATCTGTCATGTTCACATTATCAGCACTGCAGAAAATCCATCTGCTAAAATGAATTTAGCAGCCGCGCGGCCCAAATGCCAAAGAAAGATCACAACTGGTCTTGCTTATCTTTTTTTTTATATTTTTTTAACTTCGTAACTAACCAATTGGCATGAGCAAAATTCATAAAATCCTGATAATTTAACCAATTCTGTGCTTATTAAACCCTTTTTCAGAAGTCCAGTTGGCTTTAAAGCAATGGAAATAGCTCTGGCATGCAACGTGTTAAACTACTCGGCCGCACGCATCGAACGAGTGTATAAATCAGCACTTAATTCACGGAAAGAACCGTCGAACTTTGAAAAAAGCTCTAGCTAAAACATGCAAGTTGCTGACAAACTGATATCCTTGCATCGCTTCCAATTCTAAATTTACTTTACCGAGTGAAATCCTACTTGCAAAATTTGTTAACGTTAACTTTTGAGATGTTCCCCTTCCTAGGGGCGGCCATCTTGTGAATTTAGTTATAGGATTTTGCAGCAAGATATGTAGTAATGTATGTCTTAAGAAGGTTCCTGACCTATATATATCCATGGAAATGCATTTCAGAGCTAAAGGATTCCAAACATAGCATTGCATTATAGATCACACACAGAACAGCGTATCCTTGTTCTCTGTACTCTTTTGTAAATTGAATTAATGTGCCGTTTGTCCTTTAAGAATGTACAATGTGATAATCTGTAATGGGTTGAGGGAAGAGATGGAGAACCATTTTAGAAGTGCAATTTTATATTATGTTTTCAATGGAGAGATGGTTGTATACAGTGGAAGGGCTGTATGACATCATGCAACGGTCATCGAATACACAGAGACAGTTATTACAGTTCTATGGGATAGAGGTGCTTGAGCTCATGCGTTTAGATCACGGCGCATGATTCCACGTTAATAAGGGGATGCTTTGTTGGCATGGCATATCATTAACATACACAGTGCCCAGGGTTACTGTCAGAGTGTATGGGGCAGAAGAAATCAGATTTAGAAATGGGTGAGGCTTGTGAACAGGAATCATATGTCCATGTCTGCTATCAATCATATCAATCACTAAAACCAAGTTATTCTTTTTAAAATCTAATGCTATTCAATGCCTTGTCTATGGGATAGCTTTTCTCTTTCAGTATATATATATATATATATATATATATATATATATATATATATATATATATATATATATATATATATATAATGTTATAATTTATAGTAAATGAGGTGGCTTCCTAAATGGGGTCCCTGACATAAAGGGAACTATATGTATCCTTAGCTTTCCTGGTTTAGAGTTTAAAAAGTCACTAACAGGGAGACTCATGGTCATCATATTAATGTAGAGCATGAAGCATTTATATTGCTGGACTGTTTGGATTTAGGTGTCCAGAACCACTGGGCCCATCTAGTCCGCTGTTCCAGTTGGGAATAGAAAAGTAGTTTTCTAAACTGAAATGACGCAAACTCAACTTGACCATTGAGTGAGTAGACTCATAAGACTCTTCGTCAAGAAGAGTTACCATAAACTGAGTTCTGTGATTTCTGTCCCGTTCACTTGGGTCAAAAATGGAATCGTGTTCAGATATTCATAATAACAAAAATTCAGCAAACTCACCATATATATGATTCTCTATTCTTTTTATATGGATTCTGGAAGTAACAGATGCACCAAAACATAAAGTGCTATTTAATAAATAATATGTATGTATTATTTAAATATTATGATAATGTTCCTTTGCGAGCCTTTTACTGGCAATGCAGTCTTCAGGAATACGAGGGATCAATAGAAATTTTCTGTTGATTAGTTCTTTACGTACATGCTCAATTTAAGCGTCTTTATTGTCTGCATTAAAAAGAGGCCGAGACGCTAATGACAGCAATAAAAACACTATTTAATTCCTTAGCAATTTTAGCAAACTTCATTTACGTCAATGTGGTCAGCCAGGGTTTGTGATGAGAGTTACAAATCAAGAGTGGACATTGATTGTAAGCAACAGGGGTCGGAAGGGGTCCTGGCTCGTTTCGGAAGACAGCTTTCCCCTAATGGTCTTTGTCGTCAAAACATTATGTACGCCGTTTGCTTAGTAAGAATGGAATATGTCCTTAAGACAAAGGTAACCTTTTTCCCAGAGTGATGCAAAAGTTACAATAGAAGCTCATCTGGAACTTTTACAATATTAGTAATTAATGTAAATAACGTCGAATTAGAAACATAGAAACATAGAAAGTGACGGCAGATAAGAACCAGTAGGCCCATCCAGTCTGCCCAACCTCTGAGTACTTTCCTTAGTACCTGTCCTTATCCTATATGTAGCTTGGCCTTATGCCCATCCCATGCTTGCTTAAATGACTTTACTGTATTAACATCTACCACTTCTGCAGGAAGGCTATTTCATGCGTCCACTACCCTTACTGTACTGTAATATTGCCTCATGTTACCATTAAACCTTTGCCCCTCTAGTTTATGACTATGTCCTCTTGTTGTGGTAGTATTTCTCCTTTTAAATAAACTCTCTTCCTTTACCTTGTTGATTCCCTTTAAGTATTTAAATGTTTCTATCATATCCCCCCTGTCCCGTCTTTCTTCCAGGCTATATAGGTGAAGATCCTTTAACCTGTCCTGGTAAGGTTTATTCTGTGATCCATAAACCATTTTAGTAGCCCTTCTCTGCACCATTTCTATATCGTTCTGTAGATCCGGTCTCCAGTACTGTACACAATACTCCAAGTGAGGTCTCACAACGGCATACAACGGTACAACGGCATGAGCACTTCCCTCTTTCTACTGCTAATACCTCTCGCTATACAACCAAGCATTCTGCTAGCATTACCTGCTGCTCTACTGCATTGCCTGCCTACCTTTAAATCCTCAGAAATAATTACCCCTAAATCCCTTTCCTCACACGTTGAGGTTAGGACAGTACCAAATATTCTATACTCTGCCCTTGGGTTTGTATGCCCCAGGTGCATTACTTTGCATTTATCCACATTAAATGCCAATTGCCACAGCTCTGACCATTTTTCCAGTTGGAAATAAAAAGGTTATGCCATTTTCCAATGTCAAAAACATAATTTTTTAATATCATATTTAGAGGAATGCAGAAATACGATATACTTTTGACATTTAAGTCTTAAAGGGGGCAGTCCAACGGTATTGGGCAGAGAATGAAGTACCGGTAATTATTATGAAAGCGTAATGAGCAGATTTGGTAAATTTGATTTTTCTTGAACTGCTTTAACCATTTGGGTTTTTGAAAGCTTAACAGCGTAGTTGGTTTGTAACGTCTTCTGTTAACCACCATCTTGGCGCTGAACTGGTTAAACAGAGCCCACAATCTACTCAGCTCGATGAGGGCAATCTACACTGCGAGACGCTGAAAATGGATAGTGCCACGGTACTGATTTTTTAAACTAGTTTTGTCCCATGAGAATGAACCACATTATAAATTTGTTGATATAATAATTTCATGATTTCTGATAAGAAGAAGGCTGTGTAGAAGACAACCAAGCCCCCAAAAAGCTACTTTATTAAGATGTTAATTAACTTGCACTTTATTTACTGTGCTTTCGTTTTAATTATTGCATCTGGTAAGAATGTCAGGATCACATAATCCACTTCTGTTTAGAATCACTTGTGTGTAATTAAAAAGCCTTCACTGAAGTGTCACTAAATAAGTCAACGAAATGTCTACAAAATAAAGCTGGGAAACCGGGGCTTGAGAAACAAGAAATAAATGTCTAAAAATTGCCGCGCGCGTCCCGAAAAATAAATCTCTTACAAGAAAGTTACTAACGGGTGAAAAGAGTTGTATTTATCGATCTAGGCAAATGGCCTGGTGGGCCGCTGGCCGACAGCGCCCGGTAGTCACAGTGAAGCGGTTGATCAGGTGCAGGCCGCCTGCTGGATATGCCCAGCTGCACACTACGCTATCGGCCACACTTACATCATCAGGCAGCCGCTGGCCTTAAAGCGACAGGCGCATCTAGTCATCCCCAGTCTGGCCTGTATCCATCTACCACCTGTCTTTGCCTCTTCCTACCATGTACTCTGATTGTCGGTAGATGAGTAAATTCTACCTGGTCTAAAAATCTCATTTACTAACAAATACAACGCTGATACGCCTCTTACAGGCCATTCATAAACTATTTTATTCTTAGAATATGTTTAACTCCAAAGAGGCTTGCAGCTTGTATTCCAAACTCTGGAATACGTCTTATTCTTGCCTTGAGTCGTTTATTCAGAGGTCTGTTCTTACATAGCAAGTTGTAGATGAAGTTAAGAGGTAGTTCATTGAGTCAGGGGTGTAACATAGTCCCCGTGGCCCAAAGTCCTGGCGGCCGTCAAAGCCTTCTCGGAGCACAAATAGAACGTTTGACGCTGCCTCTAATGATGACGGCTATGAATGAATTCAGTAATTATTTATTAACAGGCCATCCTTTTACTTTAACAAGAGGTGGTAAATAGATGGAACAGCTTCCCATTAGAAGCGGTAGAGGCTAATACAGTAAGGGAATTTAAACATGCATGGGTTAGCCATAGATGTCTTATTAAAATCTGAGCAAACCACTGGCCTAACGATTATGCATCTGATTACAGCTTTAAACTGTTTTGAGTCATAAAAGTATACATCCATGTTAACTCCTTCACAGTTCAGGTTACATGATTCCATATTACCCTGCCGTAATGATTCCCCGAATAACTAAACAGACGTTACTGAAATAGAACAACGCCTGACACTTTCCATATTCCTAGCTCAATACGTCTTTAAATGGACATTATCTTATTGTATACACGAATGAAAAAAAAATGAAAAAGTAAATTGATATTTTTAAAGTGAATCCAGGGATCCAGTTTATCTGTAAATATGAAAGGGGATGAATGTCATCCGTAGACTCATTTGCTGGACGGCGGTGATCATATTACAGGTCTCGAGCAGCCTTTGGACATATTTCTTGGTTCATGGCTCCACGAAGTCCAGAGCTGCCTTCATTAAACACTAATGCATTCAGCTGCATTGTAATGTGATTTAAGAAGCAAGTTTCTGATTGTTCACAAGTTCTTTAGGGTTTATATTACAATTTACAAACTAGATTACAGGATCTTTTCAATAATATGCCAGCCAAACTCTTTTGTCAACCATGTGCTTTGACCGAAAATCAGCGAACTTGGGGGATAAAAGGCATTCTGTGGTATTGGGTTGCCTTCAAGGCTGCTTTTATGATGAAATATAATTGAGAAGTTAAAAAGTGTTCCACTAGACCTCCTATACGAACGGGACTGGTGATCCTTGTACAAAAGCTACCAAAAGTTTAAAAAGATCTGACGGAAAAGGGTAATTTTATCAGTGAACAAAAGTGTGGTTATCTTAGCTGAAAGGTCATGTGCTTGGAGAAAAACTTTTTTCTAGGAATACGTAGATTATATATGGAAACATTATTTGTAGTTTGTGCGTCATACTAACTTGTTTGATGGATCATTCTCAACTGGCCCACTGAGCCGGGGCCATCTGAGCAGCCTGATCACTTAATACGGCAATTTGACCCCAACCTTTCACTATAAGGCCAGAGCTAATTAATATAGACCAGGACACAGCAAAGGTTCACGTTCTTTGGCATCATTCTATTAGATATCACATCATAAATTAAATAGGATTAGCCTTCTCGCTTGGTTACTGGTGTCCTATGCACCCAAGTCTGATGCCTGCTGAGAAGGTAGCTGGAGTTCAAGAAAAGACACTAATGCCCTTCAACTGAAAGCTTTGCCAGGGTGTTCCTCAAAGTAACCAAATTTTCAACCTGGCACTACCCTGCTGACCAAGATCAGCTTTGGGTGAGTATGTACCCTTCATCTACGAACCAATGTCACGTCATTAAGGGCAGCAAGCAGATTGATATTGAGATGTGAATGTGAGTATCTTCCGATATGACTGGTTAATTTATTTCATCCAACCAGAGATAAATTACAAAAGGAAATCTGCTTTTCTTATACCGTTTATGGTAACTTAATCTGTGTTTTTTTTTTCTTCCTTGTAGAATTTTCGTGACATAAAGTCTATATTTTGCTTTATTACCTGCGTCCGTAGCTGCTGGATTTCCGTCTCCAGTTCTTTGATTTTCTCCTCTCGTTTCTGAAGCTCAGCCTGTGCCTCCTGTCGTGCCGTGAACTCTTCATCAAACTGCAAGGATCAGAGCGTAAAGTCAGCGTTTCCAATAGACTGTACTAAACGCTTCAAGGGAAGCTTCAACTGCGCCTTTCTTTGAAAACATCTTGAGAACCGTAATGCAACAAAATCCCAAACAGTCCAAAATATTAATCACTCTTTTTTTTTTTCCTTTTTCAAAGCAAACAAAACGGTGTGCTGTATACATACATTTCATATGCCTCTTCTAACAAAAAGAGTTGGGGGGTTCCTAAGAGGTGAAAAGTTGGACAGCGAAGGCAGCCTTGATTGTTAAGCAGATGAGTGCGATGAACAGAATTTTATTAGCCATTATTATTATTATTTACTGTTTTATATAGGGCCATCAAATTCAATAGTGCTGTACAATGGGTACTTTTCACCTCTTAGTAAATATGGCCTTCAGTAGTACAGGTGAATACAATTTTTGGAATGTTGTTTAGTTAGAGGAAAACATTCAAGAGTTGACTAATTGACCTAAACCGTGTTCTTATTTACCATTTTGGTAAACTTATTTTGTTAATGTTTTATGCAATTGCAACGCTCCTCTTCTTAGGCAATGAAGGGTTACCGAAAAGATTTCTCATATTGCAACATCAGAACACAAGAATTACAGACGGAAAAAGAAAATATAGAAAACATCAAGGGCAGCTCTCCCTAGTGTTAATCCCAATTCGCAAAGGTACCTTGGCTAAGTGCAATTCTACATCTCCAGCGAACAAAGCAATGTGCATTCCATGGGAAGAGCAATGCCCTGGACTTCAGAATAAATGCATCCTCGCTTTCAGTGGACAGGGAATGGACCCAGATCTGGCACCTTCATTCACTGACACCGAGCACTAAGTGAATGAGCGAGAGAAGATAAATCTCATGCTCCCTCATACTAGACTTAAATAAAATGGGGCACCAGATGGGACACATGGGTTTAGCTCCTTTTGAGTTTGAGGCTACTTCCGGCCACATCCCTTGGTGTTCTGCCAACGGAACCCTCACCACTAGATGCTGAACATAGTAATACTCGTAATATTCAATGGAGCCACGTCTTATGGGTTGCTGGAAACTATTTATTGTTACTGTCGGCTTCCTTTTTCCTTTTTTGTACAGGGAAGGACGTAGTTGTTATACCGATGATGGTTATCTAAATATCACTCTAACCTATGTTCTGATAAACTAGTATCTCACCTCCTCAAACTAGCCTTCTTATGATTTAACCCTTCAGCATGCACTATTTAACTATATGTTTTGTTTTTCAGAATTCACACTATAAAGCGTTTATTTATTATAGATCCCAAAATGATGAGAAAAGTATTCCCTCTGGTCTTAGGTGTCTTAGGCTGATGTTCATTGCCGTCATATACAGTATGACATATCCGCTACAAGCATCCGAGCACAGAGCTATGGCATGTAGCTGTTGGGAACAGGATTTTGATGTGAGTGTTAAAGGAAGGTCATGTTGTTTTTCGAGGGGCTCGTAAAAAGCTCCACTGGAAGCCACTGCAAATACTCACAAAGTTGTGTTGTTCATTGTTTCCCAGCTGTGCGCAGCCAATGTGTATAGCCATACCATGAACACTGCCTACTATACATCTAAGGATCCTTTCAAATACTTGAAAAGCTTTCACTCTCAAAATAGGCTTTGCAAATGCCACTTACTGTGCTGGCTGTGAGCGATGGACTCATTAAATACTGTATCAGTACCGGTCATGGATCATCTCTAGAAATACATGGATACTACTCTTTTTCCTCCCTGATGGAGAAGGATGAATCACAGAAAAAAAAACAGCCCCCTCTCCCACCATTAGCCCTAGGAGTACCAACTGATATGTGTTGCTTAGCTTTGGTATTTCCGGAGTTAATCAATAACATAACAAAAAGTCTTACATTATATAGAAATAGAATAGAAACCTAGAATATGACAGATAAGAAGCAGTCTGCCTATATGAATGAGCTTTGTGAAAGGATATGCCTATACTACAACATATAGACACACTATTTGGAATTCAAATGATAGCAAGCATTAATTATTTAGTTTTCTTTGTGTTTTGGGTTTTTGGGGGGAGGGGGGTAATTAACACATGGGACACTTCAGGTATGCCCTGTTTGAAAAATGGTAGAATATGTCAACAAAATAATAATAATAATAATAATAATATTAGAAAAGTGTTCATTTGAATTATTGTTGCAATCAGAATCAAAATGAACAGACAGAAGCATAATGTACCCAAAATTAAGCTGCATATTTTGTTGAAATAATCTAACATTACATCCCCAACTTCACAGCCCTTGACTTGATATATCAATATTGACCTTTGTGATACTGACAAAGATCATGTAAAAATGCTGCCCTACATTGATCAGAACAGCAAATCAATAGCTGTCTCCCAGCCAAGGAGATGGAAGAGAAAAAAAACCTGCTTTTCTAAAAGTGCCCTAATCACACAAAACCAATTGTCTATAATTTAAATGAGCATGATACATGACTTTACCTTTTTAGAAAATTCCGACGCTTTCTGCTCACTTTCTTCAACTTTTGCCTTGTCTACGCAAGCATCTGGCAACATAAAAAATGGAGGTTACTTTGTATCCAGAGGAATGCTGAGTTACAAAAAATAATAGAATTAACAAGGGAAAAATACATACCGCATATATAAAGATAAATAGATAGAGAAAAAACAAATACATGGATGAATGGATAGAAAGATGGATGGATAGATAGATAAATGGATAGATAAATAGATAGATAGATAGATAGATAGATAGATAGATAGATAGATAGATAGATAGATAGATAGATAGATAATATATGTATACCTATAAGATGAGCAAAATCAACGTCTAGCCTCCCTCTGTATCTGAAGTCTGGATCCATCCCTCCACATTGTAAAACAATTTGTCCAACGCATTCATCTATTACCTTGAAGTACTGTGGCCTAGTGGTAAAAAAACAATGATATTGATTAATATTCAAGACACCCCTACTGTAGAAGAATACCTAGTAAAGTACTCAGAGTACTTTAATCCATTCGAGACCAATGACATACCAGGTACATCATGAAAAGACATCCCTAGAGGACCAATTACATACCTGGTGAACAGCAGTGATCGCTCTGTTACCAGGGTGGTCAGTCTTAAATATCATCTGTAGAACCTTGGCTGACAAATGTATCAACATATATTAAAGGTTCTGTTCTTCCTACTCTGCTAATATTACCACATTTATACAGGGCTTTTATATCTAAGTTAGTAGCCAATTTTGAGAGCCCCAACCCTTTCCAGAAATAAATTTTTACTTGTGGAAAGTTTATCCTCATTTATTATGTAGCATTGCATCAGGGCTACTACAAGCTACTAGACATTAATCCTTCGGAAACCTGAAGGCCTCCATATAGACGCAGAACAGCTGAGTTTATTTAGGGGGGGACACCTTATTGTAGTGTGAATTGTACATTCTATTGATTTTTTTTCACAAAAGAAAGAAAAATTACCCGAATTTGGCAATTATGTAAAATTAAATTACAGTCCTTTACCTATTCTTCCTGTCAGAATGATCTATTCATGATAAGACAATGCAAAGCCATATGTTCTTCAAGACATGATTTGCCTCGCAGAAAAGGGGTAAGTGGTTCGTAATGATCAGTGTGCTACACGGTTCCCATCAGCTGGCTTTTGGGTGGCAAATAATAAAAAATGAAACTACAATAGTCAGGAGAAACAGACACTTAAAGCTGGAAAACTCATCTTCGGGGGGGAAAAATGTTAATCATTGCGAACAAAGCTGTATCTACAGATTACTGTATTTGAATATTCAAAATTCGCATCTGTCCCTTTTGTCATTTTCTAAATGTCTTCGAGAAATGAATGTTACTTTAGAGCAAACATTAGAAGACTTTGTGATCTGGAGCTAAAACTTTTGGCTTCTTCTCAGCTTGAAGACAGGTAAAGACAGCACAGGGTAACGTAACCATCGTCTTTTATCAATTTATCGCCCTAATATTTATTTCCAATTGGTTTTAAAAGCATCATTATGGTTTTATCAATACAGTTTGGCTAAGAAAAATCAGTATTAGCATACATGCTACGTTGGAATACAGATGTTTTGCAAATACATTTATGTTGTATCAATTGAAGGTGCTGTTCCACTTTGCTCAGCAAATAATCTTTAGGAGATCTGTCATTTTATTCTTTGCACTGAAAGCTGTAATCGCCTAAAAACAACACAGAAACTTTTAAAATGACATTTCAGTTTTTATCGCTAACAGTTCTGGCTTTTGTGTCATCCAACAAGTATTCCTGGCCGAAAAATCTGAATGGAGAAAAATTGTACCTTATAAAAAATTTTTACTGAGAAAGGTTTAGGGCTATATTTAATAACAAAATGATTAAAGTCAGTATACTAGGTAGAACAGGATGTTTGAGGATACTTTAATAATGTGGTCCCGGAAATATGCTCCAGGTATCACCACTAGTGCCTTCTCAAGGTCCTTCAAGGTGATCTTGAGGCTTACACAGTATTCATGATTAGGCGAATGTGTGTGTGAATGAAGGATTTGAAGTAGTTTTTGAAATATATTTTCTTGAGGCTTTTAATGTACTCACTGCCCCTGCATAGTCCACCCCATATACTGCCTATTACACCGCCACTGTTCTTTTCTGGTGGATAAAACAATGTCTTTGATAAGATACTTGGGTTTCATTCTCAGTCAATGCATACTAGTGGAATGAGATTATAGTGGCCTGCATAAACTAAAGTAGTCCAACAGGTCCTATTGCTGGTCATTGACCATTCATTAGCAGAATAATTAATCCTAACCATAATGTGTGTTTAAACCATGGCTTGTTGGTGGCCCTTGATGCTTAGGATGTCCCAACACAGCTCTAAAGCTGATGAGTATCCATCTTATTCCAAAAACAACTGCAACAACCAAGCATGTAAAAGATGTATCAAACTCACCTGTACATTAAAGGCTCCTCTAGCTAGCATTGCATTTTTTGCCTTTATTACATGCGAAACACGCTTATTAATATTAATGTCATATAAGATTGAAGGTTGACATTAATTGCATGGTTATAACAGTGCTGTCAATAGTATGTTCCAATATCATTATGGAAGCAAGGCGAATATTATTATTATAACTTTATTTATTGTTAACAAGATTGGTTTATGGGAAACAAATATTGGATCCTATTGATTTTTTTTTTAAATGACAGATTTTGACCTTCAAAAGAGAACACATCAAAAGGAAAATTTATTGCAAATTTAATTAGCATTTGGTAAAAAATAGTTCCAAATGACTTAACATAATATTAAAGCCAGAGGACGTCTTGTAAGCACGTAAATGCTGAAGTGTTTCCCCTATATGCGGCACTTTCTCATAAGACAGAAGTGGTTTAGTATTCTGCTTTTAGCTTTCAGCAGACCTTGCATCATAACGATTTCCATTCATTAACGACGTGTTGATTATTCTTCTGCTTGGGTTTAGGAAGCAATCGGCTCAGCGAGCAAAAACCTGTTCTAACAATGGTGGAAATCAACCATTTAAACTTGTTTTGGGGAAGACCAGTTATCCCAACTGTGTGCCATAGGAAGTAAATATGGTTGCTGAGTGCCTTGTTACATCATCGGGCAAGAAAGCCACACCGGACAAAACTTTCACTTTTTTCCCCCAGCCTCAACATATATTACATAACGTTTATTTTAATACATAAATGTTAAATTCCAATTGCATTGTAGAAATTGGCCATAATATTTTTTCCTGGCGAACAGCGTGCAATTTATTTAGGTGTAAAAGATGCCATGTGATAAGTCTAAGGGAATGAAAGCGGTTTCTACTTTCTTCCATCCATAGAAACATAGACGGCAGATAAGAACCATTTAGACCATCTAGTCTGCCAATTTTTCCTGATGTTCCTTGTCTTAGATTCAGGAGCCATATGTCTAGCCCATGCATGTTTCAATTCCCTTACTGTGTCAGCCTCTACTACTTCCGCTGGTAGGCAGTTCCATATATAAATTGCATACAACGCCTTTGCAGGTGCAACTAGAGGTTTTATTTCCCAAATTTGTCCCAAACCAGCAACCTCTCTACCTGGAGAAATATTACTTATTTACTTATTTATTTTGTGTTTTTTTCTTTACATACAGGTTCAGAGGAGAAGAGCTCAAGTAATAACCTGTGTATTGTAAATTTGCAAACAAACATTTATATAAAAATTTAATGTTAAAGCACAAGCTATGTTGAACGGATGGCCCTGTATGCAAATGATATCGATAATACTAGCGAATTTGCACATAAGGCCAGAAAGTCATAAAGTATGAACAATATATCTGTATAGCTTCATCCTCTCAATCCATTGTAATTGTATGATGTGGCAAAAATATACAAATATTTTCATGTTCTAGATACAATGCTTTATAGATTGCTGGTGAGAACTCATTTCGAAGGCTGTGTCCAGCTCTGGAGACCATGGCTTAAGTAAGACATAAATAATTAAACACATTAATACCTTCAAATTGATTCAAAAAGTGCCGACTAGATAGGCCAACAGATTCTTTTCTGCCATCAGTATCTATGTATTTAATCCACTACTGTAAGGAATTGCATTGTCTATGAATTCTATTTATTCAATATATATATATACACTGTAACCTGCTTATTCCAGGCCAAACAATCTCTACAAATAAATAAAGAGATAACAAAGTTAAACTCCTTCCATATCTTGAAAACAATAATAAAACTACTAAACGCAAAAGCCGTTTACTTACATATAGGGATCAATACAGGCACGGACATCAATATACTCTGATTTGTCTATTGAAGAATTACATACACAGCTTCATTTTTTAGTAATCTGCTCGTACGAAACGAGAATTTTCCATTACGTTTTGGACAGCACGGTGTATTTTTTGTCTATCCAAATGGTTAGGAGCTCTTCTATGTATACAGATATGAGAAGCAGAGTAAGATTACATTGACATATCCACCAGCTTTCCTTTCCTTTGGATCATTCAAGATTATAGGATAGTGAAAAGAAGTGCACACCTTATTCTTTCGCCTTCACAAAGAGGGATGTGTGCTTATTCATTTACTTATGATATCCCTGGAAAATCCCATAGACTGGTCCCCTAGAACTCTCCCTCTCATGTTCCTCGTAGGCAGAAGAATGGAGATAGGGAGTGAATGTGGCCAAACAGACCTCCCTTGGCCATAGATTATAGCTATGATTTCCAGAGCCTTTAGGGGAAATCCAGAGAGTTCCCAGTTATACAGATGGCATTAATTGTTTAGGGTCACCTTTCATGTGTCGATGTCCGCAAGTCTACAGAATAGTCAGAATAGAGAATATTTTGGTAAAGTAATACATATGAGTAAGTTATTCCCAATGTTTCTTAAGCAATATCCCTCCTCTCCCTATGTTCTTCTTTCTCTCTTCAGTGTGGAATATAAGGCATTTATATAAGGCATGAACTGAGGTGTTTATTATTTTGTCACACTCAGCGTACCAGAGGAGATGATAGCGCAGGGTAGGACACCGAAAGAGTTCTTCACCCTCCAATAGGAGGAAACCCTATCAGTAATATGGTCACTCTGTAACGCACACATGCTCAAGGCCACTTTTAGTGAACAAGACCAGAGTCAAGTGCCATTGCTTGAGGGAGCCAGGGCTGGGGCAGAAGAGCTGATGAACCTGCGAGGTGTCAGTGGATTGACAGCATGAGGTCAGCCCTGAAGGCAGGTTGGATGGTGAGTGACATATTTATTGTTTTATTCGTTTACTTTATTATTATTATTATTTTTTTTATTCTTTTCAACCTACATACAATTATTGTGATTGTATGTTGTACTTTTGTAATGATAGTAACATTACACGTGTTTGTTCGATGTAAAGGCACATGGTAAAAAACATACTACATTAAGTTTCATTTTCTTTTATATAATAAGCAAATTCACAGTAAAAAAATTCTTACCTGATATAGTAATCATTGCGGATCAGCAGGCAGTGTTGCAAAATGGATAGCATGAATGGTTCAGAAGGGGTGTCTTTAAGCAAATTGTAGAGAAGGTGGTAAACTTCATTCATATCTGTACACAGGGAGTCAAGGAACATCCATATATACCTCCGAACATCTCTCACATCTAACATACATTACCATCACACCTTTATAGGGGAAGGTGTGATGGAGAAAAGGAGGTTCCTTTCCTGGGCCACCTTCATTACATGTGAAACAGTCTTCATGGAAAGTGTCATGGGAATAATCATACAGTTGAAATAAGCTTTACATATTTCTCAGTACATTCCGGGACACAACTTTTCTGGTACCAGTGGAGTGGATACAAAGTTATCCAATGGATTGCGAAATGAGTAGACTTATCAAATCCCATCTACTTTAGATACAATTTTAATAATAGACTAGCTGGTTTAAATGACCTTGGGACAATAATGATGTGAGTCTCCACGTTTCCCATAAGGGAGCCCTACTTAACAACGTTATGCATTAGTCCCTGGGTCTAACGGTATCTACCGCTTCTAGGTTCAAAGGCCCTTTAATTTACCCATTAAGTTAAAATTTGTTTTGTACAATTTTTTATGTACAAAAATTGGTTTCAAAACTGGGTGGTATTTTACATAATTTATCCAATGTGTTCCCAGAGGGAAAAAAGAGTTAACAAAAAACATAAGCAAAAAACTTTACAGGTACATACTGTACCCATCTTGATTCCTCAAACTACATTTTTACAAATAGAGTTGTTTTTTTCCGAGAGCAACCAGGCACAATGTCAATGTAGTTTGGCAAACAGGGTGCTTGAACCTAAAATGTGTGTAGCTCCCAAAATGGAATCACATAGAAAATAATTGAATTTATTGCCTCTCCATTTTCTCTTTTTTTATTTTACTACTCTGCTCCCCTTAATATACGATGTACAGATGTGGATATGTTTTCATACAAGCCTTGAGCCATTCTGATCAGGTCTTCTTGTTGACAAAGTCAGGATATCATCTAAATTGATTTCTCTCCATTGTGTATCTGCTCGTGATTGCTTTTCTCTTATTATTTGCTATGATGCCATAGGGTGTAGGAAGTTATTGTTTTTTTTTTGTTTCTCCCATCAATGACAATGGCTACAAGTCCAAATATATTAAAATATGAAACACTGCCCTTATGTACTTGCAGCAATCTATTACAAGAAATAACAAAAGGAGCAGGTGGACTTAATAAACTTTTACTTAAAAAAAGGCTTCAGCTATGTTTGCAAGGCAGCGTAAACATAAAATGATGAAATCCCAGCAGCAGCATTAAAAAATATGATGGATAACCAACTAGTGACATCATTTTCTGTTTTTGTCCCATTAAAAAAGACACGTTGAAGGTTGAAGTGCTGTTATTCCATGTAGTAAAGATAAAACCCCATGCTGTAAAAAACCTTTGGGCCAAGATTGCTTTTAAATACCAATATTGAACTGTATATGAAGGCATCTGCCCATTACTGCCAGAAAACGCACAACATTCTATTAAATATTACCATTAATGCTAAACCGGAGCTACTCTGCTCCTGTATTAACTCTACTTGTCGTGGTCCAATTAGCTAATTTTCTTTATGATGTAAAATGGGATTAGAGGCCATTACTCCACTTTCTGCGGAAATCTTTCAAGCTGAGCTAATTCACTACTAAATACAGTTAGGGGAGACCTCATCACAAACCCTTCAAACTGTGGAACTGGAATGCATTCTACATCCATTCAAAGGCTCCCAATACATTACATGTATTTAGACTACATGCTTCTAACATGTTGGCGACCAGATTACCTTCCCCCTTTAACCAATGACCCAATTAAAGCTCACATTTTGAAATTGTTAAAACGAACCACTTTACTTAAACAGGAAGTGACATCATATTAGTCCTTCCTGTATACAGTATGAAAGAATATATTTCATGTGCAGTAAGAATACCTTCTTCAAGTCATATGCAGAGCATTCACCTTGAACAGAGTATGGGCGCTCCTCATTGACCATTAGTGACAAAAGAAAAATATGTTAACAATTTAATGTAACCAAGACAACCGATTCAATGATTTCAAGGATATTCCATTTCTGCTCGGATGTCCCGGAGCCGATGTGATAGCTCAAGAAGGTCATCTTCTTTATTTTCATCAAATACTTTTAATTGGATATCAAGCTCCTCGTTTTCCTTTTCTTTCAGATCCTGAGAGTGGAAGAAAACATATGAGATACAAGAAGGAATACAAAATTCAAGTCATCTAGAACAAATATAATGGGAAGATTCCTCTTGGCCAGTGAACATGGGGAGGCTCCAGGGATTCTCATTAATTTATTTTGTAAAACCCAGGTTTACATCACATTTTTTTATATATATATATGCACTTTAAAAATAAAATAATGTAAAAAAATTAAAAAAATATTTTGTTAAATAACTGGGCAAAATATAAAAAAAACCCCAAGAGGTAAGGAAGTCATGTGTGAGGAAGTTCAATTGATTCATTTGAGCACCACCAATGACCTCAGTTGAATGTTTCAAAACCCTTGTAGTAATCATGTTGCACCCATGCACAGTCTCAAAATATTTTGTGGCAAATATCTTCAAAGTTACCATTAACTGATTTAAAAATGATTAATGTCACGATTCATCGTGATAGGGTGATTTAAAAGGCTAATCCAGCTCACCCATTACATTTACATTTTACTTTTGTCGATATAAAAAATGCATATGAAGGGGGGGGCATTTTGGAAATAACACAAGGCTTCAACATCTATTATTTTATCCTAAAAATGTGTGCCTCACAAAAAGGTTCAAGGAGTATGATGTAAAAAGCTGCTTTAAAGGATTTTTTGGCCTTTAAATGGTTAAACGGTAAGAATCTGGAAGTAGCATCAAGCTATGTTTTAATATACACATCATGTAATTACATGACGCTGTTACAATCCATATCCTTCTCTCGTCGAATCTACGTCTCACTTTGGCAGGAAAGGAAATTATTCACGCAAGTCTCTTTTTTTGAAATTGTTTTATAATTTCGCACCATCCTGTAATCGTAAAATTATCTTATTCTGCATTTTTCTTTTTATTAGAATTTTTTGTCATTAATTTCAATTAGAGGAACGCTGACACAGAGAGAAAGGTAACAGAGCCAGGCCCCTCACCGAAGGATGATTATGATTTCATCTGTGGCCTATACGACGGGTGACTTGCATTTCAAATTTTTCTTTAATTATTACTCTTTTAATTAGTCTAATAGGTGCTTATTATGAATCCTTTTCTTGGCAAGAATTAAAGAGTAAAACTAAAATCACAGTGCTGATTCTTAAAAAAACCGAAACCCGTTGCGTGTCTGTGCCAGCGTTTTTTTGTCAAGGACATGCCCTAAGAATGACCAGAGGAATTTTCCAAAAATCAGCAATACTGCTGTTATCTGTGTGACATTATCGAGGACGTCCATCTTGCGGCTGGCTGCCTCAGCTTCTGTTTGCTTTGTACAAACTGCCATCCGCTTGCAATCAGTATAGTCAAATCTCACAAAGCCAATATGAACAGACAACGCCAAAAAAAAAAAAGATTATTCTTTCTCCACAGCTATGCACATTTAAAATGAGTCTTTATCTAAGAGCCACAAAGGTTTACTGCAGTAACAGGCTGTATATATATATATATATATATATATATATATATATATAGTGTATATACATGTTGCTTACAATGTGGCGGGAGTGTAGGCCACACAAAACCTCAAGCTTTAACCCAAGTAAGTTTGAAATAAATCCCAATGGCTTTACAAATACACTTAAAACCTTCCCATTTGCTACAAATGCATATATTTATATGTATCTCTTTTAAATTAAGGTTAAAAACCCTCAACCTTTCAAACTTGTGGCTTTCCCTAAGAGACTATTGCCACAAGCCCCTTCTTATATAATATGGCATTTTCTGAAAGCATAACTGCTTAAAAGAACTTAGCAGACATTTACAGGTTCCAGTTCGTAGTATTAGATTAGATTTTTGTTCTGAAATACGAGATAGAACAACAAAGCAAAGGAAACACTTATTTCCATTTTTACAAACAAAATGAAAAAAAAAAATTGAATTTTTGCATATTTTTTTTTGCATGTGTTGCCATTCAACCGTCAATTATTGGTAGGGATATGAATCCTGCATTACTGACGCTTGACAGTGGATTATAAAATAAAGCAGTTCAATTATTTACACATTAATATTGAGAATATTATTGCTACAACAACTTTTCTGCCGTGTTGCAAAAATTCTACGCAGTGATTTAACATTGTAATATAATTCATGGAAAACATTACAATATGCCAATGGATTGGAAAAAAAAATTATTTGTACTTTATTTTATCACAATCGTATAATATCAGAAGAGATATGGATTGAACTGTTGGTAGGTTAATAATTAGAAGCATGACTGCATAATTTCCTAGTAAATACCCTTTAACTTTACAAAAATAATGCCATAAAGCAAGCAACAGCTTCAGAAATTGAGTAGAAAGTGGTGAAAGTAAGTCTTCATCAACTTTTTTTTATAGTTAAATATGGTTTAATGTTTAAATTGTATTAAATAATTACAAAAATGATTGGTTATCGATTTTCTCTTTTTTTTATATACTAAACATATATTTTTTATATCCTTATTTTTTTGGTATCCTGTCTTTTTGTTTCTCAATTGTGTAGATTTTTTTTAAGATTTTTTTTTTTAAATGTGCATCTTAAAAAAAAAAAAAAAGGAGGAAAAACATTTAAGCTAAGTATAAAACATCTTTGAAGAAGTCACTATTTTTACTACAAGCTCAGGGAGCGACTCGAGTGTTCAACAAAGCACACAACCTATTACACATGAGCAAAAGTATAAATGACACAAAACACATTAAGCATAAATATATCCCCAAGTTGTTCAATTAAGGAAGCAGACCATTTTATGTCCTTTCTGCACAAGCTGGTATAAAAAAAAATTGTTTAAAGAAAATGTACAGTGAACGCCAAGTAGCTGCCATGAAAATCTCAGCTGGGATTTGACCCGAGGCTGGCAACTGTCCTTGCCACGTATATGGTTGACTAAGCTTTAATTCATCCCTCAAGCGTTGGTCCACCAAACGGATTACATTAGGAAGACAGCTAGTTTAATATTTATTTAAAGCCAGGGAGGTGACAAAAAAAGAAATAAAATGGTTGAACGTCGACAAGTCAATTAAACCACTACTACTGTAAATAGAGAAGTCATAGGGGAGAGTTTCCATGTTGGAACATTCATATCAAGTTAATATGTAGACGCGCGTACATACGTGTAACATTTACCCCAAGATGCCGCTAATATAATATTATACTAATATAATACTAAAAAGTCAAATTCCTAGAGCTAACACATAGTGTAAATGCCGGCACTTATCTGTCAACGTGTTTGTTTAAATCAATATAATCTTTTATTTTACTTACTTGTAATACTTGCTTTAATCCACATCTTAAGAATTCATTCCTCAGATGTATTCTATAGTCCAGATCTTCTGGAGAAGTCAAGAGGGCGTTTATAAACTGCATACAAGAGGCCTACGAAGGAATAAAAAGTTAAAATATCAAGCCAGTAAAAAAAGAAGAATATTCAAGACAAGCCCGGTTACAATGATACATACCGCAGTTATCAAAAACAATAATTAATTAATATTAATTATTAATATTCTGGCATTTATATTAAAAACACAAGAATAGACAAGATCAGCCATCGTGGACAACATATTGGGAGATGTTACCACAATGCTGCCCATCTGTATTAAACAACATTATTTCACATGGAATACCAGGGTGTTAGAGTTGATTGGGGGGCTCTATTGGGTATTTATGTCTTGGTATCATGAAAGTCACTTTAAGACTGATAAATCAAATGCGTACATAATCCACATAGACTTCTACAACGTGCGGCCGTGTTTATCAAGCAGGAGATGACTCAAGGAATAAATTGACTACACAAATGGCCATAGCGGTAAGTGGTAGGCAGAAAGGGCACCAGCTTTTTATGACTGAACATCCTCCAAGCATTGAATTTTATATGATATATCATTATATAAGGTAATTATATCACTTGTAATGGTATGATGTAGGAACATGCCATTTTGGACAAAAACAGACCAAAAAGCAAATATGAGAATTTATAACTAGTTGCTCGGGACATTAAAACAAATCTAATTCAACTTATTCTACGACTATGAGCTAAAAAGGATGTGAAAGGAAAAAAGTTTAGCTGATATGTCTGATGTTTAGGGCACAAACTTTTATAATGGCAACTTGTTCTACCGGCACTGAAAAACATGGGGGGGGATCATAGCTAATAGTACGTGTGATCATCATGTATCACATCATTATGTGGAGGTCAGGAAATAAAAAGCCCTCTTGGAAGATAGTTTAGGTTCCACATAATTGAATTATACTTTGTAGTTATAAAGGTCATTAAAAATAGACCTTTTTTCATGCTTTTCCCAAGGAAATCTTAAAGATATGTCTAAAATATGTTCAAGAACAAGAGGGAAAGAAATCTCATCTGGACAGACTGTAGGATCCTTTGATAATCAGGTTGAAGATGCTTGTGCCCTTGTATCATCACCTTGACCTCAAAAAAGCAAATACAATCATAGAATCTGTCCCTCCATCACTTAACTACCTTTTTCATATTGGCTTGTAAAGATTACAAAACTATCTTTGTCAGATGGCCTTAACCTTTGAGGAAAGAGTCAGCCTCTCAATCATCATTTCATGCACACAAGTGATTCTAAGACTTGACTTTCTGTGCAATGCCAAGATTCATAGCTTAAATAAATACGTGTCCAAAATTCATTCTTTAGATAATTCCCGCAAAACCTTCTGTTTCCCCTCACTTATTGTATTTTTTTTTTTACTTTTGACACACATTGCAATTTATTATTCATGCAACCTCACAGATATTAGTAATGTTATTTGTGAACAGATCCCAAAACAAACTTGTCAATAATTCATTACATATTTTCTTTCACGACTTCTTTCCATTTTTAATATAATCTCTTTTGCTGTAATTTTTATACTAATAAACATATATGTATATATATATATATATATATATATATTTTTTTTTTATCACATTGTGTTTTAGGCTTCCATTTCATTTTGCTGTTCTTGCAATGTATTTATTTTTTTATTTTAATTGTATAAATAATTACTAATACCTGTTTCAATCTCAATTTTTAATGATTTTCAGATTTTTTTTTATGGAATTATCCTAGCTGCTTCTTTCTAATCTAATATTTCTCCAATCCCCTTGAATTTCTGAAACGATTTAATCTAATTTGAGTTGGCCATTACTTACATGTCAGGTTAAAAGCATTAAATTGTGTATTGTAATATGCACAACCGATCAGAAAATAAGAAGTTAGTGGCATGCTGGTAGATATTATGGATGAAACATTTTTTAAGCTTTTTTAAAGCTGGCAGGGAAATTAGTTTTATACAATTGCTGTTCAATCAGATTTTCTGAACTTTTTAGAGCTACATCAGGACATTTTTCTGTATTCCTTTTAAATACCAAAACCACATTTAAGAATAATTAACCATATCATATTTTAAACAATTTATATGAATCAATTCTAGTAGTTTGCCACAAAAATCGAGCATTTAGTGGGTAAAATGCTCTGTTGTCATAGCAGCAGATAAAGTAAAGAAAAAATAAGAGTATCAGAAAATCCCTTTTGCTTCTTAACATTCTGGCGGGTTGTATCTGTAATACAAACACATTCTGTTTATGCTTTGTTAACTATTTTAACTTTTTTTTGTGGCCATTGCGCCTATTAGTTGTTTGTTGAATTATTTAATTGCAGTCTATTATGGAGATAATCGGTTAAGAGGCTTTATAGCCAATATTGGGCAGAATTTAAAACATTTTCTTCCCAGCACATGTGCTATTAAACAGAGTGGGCTGTAAGTAGTTGAACACAAAAGCAATAATCTTCAAGAATACGTTCATTATCAGTGGTTAATGTCCCAAGGCAAAGGTGGCCGTTTGTAAAATTCTAACAAAACTGTATTTAGCTGCGTTAACAACCAATTTCTGAGGGGAAGGCTGTCCTTTACAACAGTTAAACAGAAATACAGCAGTTGGGAAGCTAATAACAGACTCACTTGTAATGATTCCTCACTGTTTACAAATATGTTCCATTTTAACATGTTTTAGAGCGTGGTTATTGGTCAGGAAGCATATGGTCCTGCCGTGTAATTGTAATCGTAAGAGCGTATCAGTGCAAATCTAAGTTGTTGGAATTTTGCCTTACTTATAAAGGAAACCAAGAACCAAATGTATTGAGTTTATAGTCTACAGAGTAATTCTGGTTTAGCCAGGATCTCATCACGATGGCAACCAAATGGTATGGTCCAATCTGAAGAAACATTAGAGTCTATGGTGTTAAGACCACTTTGGAGAAACCATGACTCCATATCAGCGGTTTGCAGAGTAACATATTGTGACATCTAACTGTGTGTCCGACTGGATAGCAAAAAAACAACACTGTCACATACCTGCAATTGAAGAGCTTCCTGATTCTCTAAACCTTCCACAATAGGAGAAAAACGCTCCCTGTTGTTTATTTCAGATGCGGTAGTTATAGCTTCAAGAAGTTTGTCTAATCTAAGAACAAAAGAAAGCAATAATATAGTTAACAAACAAAAATCCTATTAAAATATAAATGATGGATTTCACACAAAAAACATCATATGATAACAGAGAGTAACGTATTCGACGTCCAATATTAATTCAGATCTACCTACAAACTTCTGAATTGTCATTTAAATGATTTGCAGGATTCTCTAGGAGGAATTGATGGAGCCGAGATTCTTGGGTCGGGAAGCCATCTCATTTCTTGGTGTTCCTCTTGTCTTCAAGATATATTTAAACGGCCGAATATCCATAGTATGTTCTCTAAGCTGATGCTGACATTCTGTGCTAAAGATCCAAAGCCAATGATGGTTGGTACAGGAAGTGGATTGTCATCATTTTATATGCAGAACATTAAAGTCAGGTGCAAAATGATGTCTTTTTACCTATATCTATATGTGTACTTACATATTTTCCTCGCCCACAATAAGGATGGCCGACAGTATCTTTAGTATTTCAGTCATCATGTTGGCCTGCTTTGGATCAATAGCTCTGGCCAGTAACACAAGACTTTTTTCTTCACCCAGCATCCTCTTCAATCCATACTATCAAAAATAGTGATAATAAAAGAAAAACCTTAAATGCTTTAATATTAATAGAATATAAAGACATGTATATTGTAATTGCTCTGTCACTTATGCAGAATCAGAATGACCCTGTTTAAGGATGGAATTCTGAACTGTGAATTTAATTTCTCTGTACTACTACGGTTTTTTATGGCATAGAAAAAGGTTATTCAACAGAATACAAAGAACAACTTAGCCCCGTTAAGTTATGCCTCAAAGGAACTGAAGGGTAGAGGTTAGGTATCTCGGACTACATTTGACTTAAGGGTTGTGTGACGATGACGTGAAAGAGAGCTCAGTCTAAGCCAACTAGTAGCAGCCCCTATGCGGCAACATCTGCTTCATGAGGTTCTGATAAGAATTTCAATATATGACATCTTCTGCCTCAGCCAGGCTGTTAAGATAAATTTGATTAAAGTTTATATTTATAATTATAATAATTATTATTATTATTATTATTATTATTAAGGTTTCCACAAATTTTCTTCTGAACCTCATCCCGATGGAAAATGCACGGCCCTCGGGAGAACTTGTGAAATCAGTGAGATGCCCAGAATTCCGAACTCTTTAAGTATTTGGGTCAAGATCGGCCTCCGGCACGTTAGTAGGTTTTAGCTGCCTGATGTGACAGGTAAAACTCAGGGTTTATTGAATAATCCTTGAGGGTGCACAGAACATCATGGAAATTGGATGTATTTATTATTTTATAATAAAGGTTTTATAAATCATCCCCACACAGCTCTTCTCCGCCAAATGAATTTATTTAGAGAACTGCATGTTTGTTACGAACACCTCAAATCCAACCAGTGAGAGAAAAATGTGAGGATTTCTCTCATGTGGTGAGCAAACAGAAGATGCCATCGGTGTAGATAATCTTCTTTGTAAACTATTCGCCTACCTTATTGTTCATAAATGCTTTCAGGCACTGGATGAGTTTATGCTGATTCTTCTTGTCAATACTTTCTTGCCTTGGGCGGGAAGACAAAAAAAAAGATCAACATAAGTTACTATTTCCCATAAAGTTATTATTCATGCAATTTACTGTTGAGGACTTACTGCTTCTTGTCCAGCAGCTTCTCCAAAACATCCAAGAGGAGCCCAAGGCCTTCATGTCCAAAATTGTTAACCCAGCTATTGAAAGAAAAAATAATAATTATTGGATGATTTCTTCATTTCAGAAACAAAATAAACAACATTATTTTGTTACCAAAAATCCCTTTTTTTCTTATTATGGTATATAGACTATTGGTAGGTTTTAAAACAGAGGGGTTTCATTAGACCCCTGCTACATTCGCCAAGTCATAATAGAGGTAAATGTATCATATGCGAGGAGGTGTGTTTGGCTGAAATGCATTTGGGGGGATTATGCATTTCCAAGAGGGGCATCATAGAAACTTAAAGAGACCTGTCAGCTATGATATGCGTTAAAGTGCATACAATGGCTGGAGTGTTCCTTTAATACTCAACAAACAGACAAAAAAACACCTAATTACAACATCTACAATCACCTTACTGCAGTACAAATTAAAAGGATTGACAAAGAGGTTTTCATTTGTTTTTGATATAATTGGTTAATAATGGGTTAACCTCGGCTGCATCATTAAACGGGTATATAAACGAAGTGTCTCGAAGTCCCAAATTAGCCAGTTCCTGGCCTGTAGCTCCGCTGGGTATAACTTCTCCGAAACAAGGATTAGAGGGTTTTTTGGCACGCTTCTGTATTTTGGACCAATCTAACTATATGTGTGACAGAAGAAATGTTCTTTTCTCTATATACGTCTTGGCCAAATAAAGATTATTGTTTCAGCCATGTCAGTTCTGGTTTTTCCCTCTGGAGGAAAACAAGGTGACATTTAGGTAGTTTGATGGTTATGGCAACAGAGGTGAATAGGCCAGCCAGTGCCACTCAGCCTTGCATATATTCTAAGCACCACTTCTGCTGGAAGAATGTTACACTTACCTACTACCTTCTCAATGAAGAGAACTGACCACCTTTGTCCCCCCCCTCCCAGGCCAGTCTACTCCTGCCTCTTAGATCCTTAGAAACATCCTTTCTCTTCTCTCCCCCAAACTATACACATTAAGATCCTTTATCTTTCGAGATAATTCTTATTTTGCAAACCATTCACCATTCTAATATCCCTTCTCTGAACTCCCTCCGGAACACGGGTTTAGTCGACAGATTCTCACAGAATTAAGTATCGCAGTAAAATCAATTAATGTTTAGCGTCTCTAGAAGTCGTATGTTTAAAGTTCAGAAACTCCGTGGAAAGTAACACCTTGTTTGGCATCAAAGAATAACAGATTTGTTTGTATATACAAGGCACCTACAGATTGCCTCTAGTTAGCAGTCACAGTGACAATGATGATTTACAAGGGTTTTACACGCCTACATATTTTGTATTTTTTAAAATGAATTATATGAACAGATGTTATACCTGGAGGTACAAAATCGAAACAGTTTATTAAAAACAATCTTAAACAATTTATCTTCCTTCCTCTGTTTTTGACAATAGAAAGAAAAAAAAACATAAGACTTCTGAAAAACTTCTCCAGCTCTGCAAAAACTTTTTTGTGCTTTGAACAAATGGTCATATGTGTTCCTTTCTTACATTTCTTTGTTTTCTAATTTCCTTCTCTCTATTTTCCCTTCTTAATATCTTTTTCTCTTTGTTTATTTCTTTCTCTCCTTTTTTCTGTCTTAATTTCCTTTTCCCTTTGTTCCTCTCCTTTTCCCTTCTTTCTTTCTTTCTTTCTTTCTTTCTTTCTTTCCTTTCTTACAAATCTTTCAGTGTGTTTTGCTTGCAGTTCCGCATATAGCCACTAGGGACTGCAGAGAGCAACAATAGTTTTAGGAAGCATTTGCATCCTGGCCGTATACTTTTCTCCGGTCCTTTTAAGCATTTTGTCAAATATGTATTGGACAGGACTGGATTGTTTGGGCTACTGGATATAGCTGGGCTGAATAGTGCCAAGGGGATGGCCTCCTCTGATGTTTGCCTGAACATTTCTAACAATTAAGTCTCCTTCTCTGTTGCTGAGCTTGTGCAATTCTCCCGATCCAGTAAAGCAGTTTGGCAAATATTGAGCAATGTTCTCTTGCTTTTTCTTTTTATTAATGATAAAGGTTACTTTGAAGGCAGAAATTCTACTTGCTTGTTCTATATCGACTAAACCGTATTTATTTTGAAGAACAAGCTGTTTTGACAGCCTTTATTTTTAATGGTTTAGACTGGTATTACTGCTCCGGTGCAAGTACATGTAGAGGCTTAGAGACTGCTGTAAATACTGCATCTATTTGCCGTGTCTAACGCATCTGTTCTTATTTGCTTTCAAAAAGTCAAAAAAATTATCTGTAAAGGTGCCTGCGTACTGACGAATAACCCTATGCAGGAAAGTTCCTTAAAATAACTTGATGAATACATATGCACCATTAAAATATAGGAACTTATCAAACAGCAAGTTCTAGATGTGACTACGGTGGGTTTTTATACCTAATTTATGCTGAGACTTGGTTATTATGTTTTAGGGCTCGAGTCCCTTGCATAAGATTGATAAGAATCAATTAGAAGAGCCATGGAAATAGGTATTTACTATGGCTGCTCCATCAGATTAAGGCAGAAGGGGGTTTTGTCCCTTGAATTTGAATATTTTTATCTTTAATCTCTTAGATAAGCTTTATAAACCCATTGGCAAAGGACAGGTTATTCCAATCTTTAGACACTGCTATGTGATTACGTTAGAAGGCGCCGTATTACATGGCATTACTGGTGCATAGGAAATTCTGTAGGACATCCTGCGTCATTTACAATGACTACAACTCATATCAATCCCAGCTGGTGTAGGCAAAACCACCCTTGTCTTTTATATTTAACTGAAATGACCAACACTATAAACGGTAAAAACAAACATGAAAAGAAGCCCTTAGACACATTTCCCACTGTTTTCTTTCCATAAGGAGACGTAGCCATCTGTAGGATTCCTTACTAACAAGTGGGTATAGCAGCTATCGTGTCTCGGGCACTTCAGAAAAACAAACATCAAGGGCAGATCATTAGCCACGCATTTGTTTGGTGGGGATTACTGTGTTATGTACCTAATTATCAAAATTAAATAATGAAATATTCCATTACCATCTGCTGCAAATTAAGTTTGTCAATTAAACTCGCGCTTGCCTCACTGCAAAATATCAAATCTTTTATTCTAAACCAAAAAACATGAGAAAAAAAACAAACAACAAACACAGCTTTTTTGTTTAGGAGTTTCGTAAGCAACTCCCCAAACTGTCACGCATCAGATCCTTACTAAATTAACCCCTTGCCGTCTCGATTTCTTCTGTAAAATGCAATAGGTTGGGTGCTATGATTTATGTTTTGATGCCTAAATCCTCTATTGTTTTTTTCCTTCATTTATTGGGGGTAGTTAGCGATACTCTGGCAGAGGGAGCCGAGATTTGCTTACTTACAGCCTTTGTGACCTCAGGATGTTGGGTATGACATCATGTCATTGCATGACTTCAGTGTTCTGGGATTTTACATCATAACCTGGCAATGTCCCCCTGGGTCATTTACGTTAATTGATCCTTTCCATCTTTTTCAATGAACAACAGGATCAACAAGAAAAGAGAGAGGAGATGTGATTTAAAAAAATGTGGTACGTTTTTAATAAATACCCCCTTTAGACGACTGATTGTTTGTATTCTCACGGCAAATGGGAAATTTATGTCTTTGGACACATGTAAATTACTAAATTGGAAGATTAATCTATAGATTCCATAGAATCCACGCAGACGCCGTACTAATAGCATTCTAGCTCACACTCTGTGCCGTGTTTCTAGCTAAATATAAGAAGAACATCCCTTAAAATATACCAAGCAAGCTGAATTATATTTTACATGTTCCTGGAGGAATGTTTGCTAAACGAAAGGAAGCCGTCATCTTAATGAGTTGGGTTTTTTTTTTAAGCAAAACGTTAGAAATTCAGAAAATGGAAAAAGTTGAGTTATAAAAATTCTTAACTCCCAGGTGAGAGCTCGGAGCATCCAGTTGAAAGAATGTGTCAATTTGGCATCACAGTATCCATTAGGAAGCCCCAGGGCCCTGTGACTTTTAGAAGGACTATTTCCCAGGGGTTAGAGTAGCACAATTTCCCTCAAAAAAAAGGATGTATTAACACACATACTTATGTAACGGCGGCTGAATTAGAAAGTAAATCTAAAATAGCAGCTTTTTTCCTTAATAGAGAACTTGGCTGTAAAAATAAAGGTAACATTTTTCAAATTCATGCATTACCGCCATCATATTTGCTTGTACTGTTTAGCATGTCGGGGAAGCAACGTAACTTTGCAGTCTCCATTTCACGCTTACGATTGCTATATCAGCCTTTTTTTTTTTTACCATGGAACCAATTAGCGCCGAGTACTTACCAATTCTCAAGCAGCAGATCAGGTCCTGCACAATGCAGCTGCCAACTAGATACACGTGGTTGAACGCAGTGATAGGCGGCCATAAGTATGTCATTAGACAGCCTCTGGTCTTATAGGGAAACTTCTGGCATCATATGCAATTTAATGCACATGACGAGATCCCATTCCATTGTCATGGTATCCTCCTTGGAAATGCATGGAGTGGGGGGGGGAATCACCCTTATGCATTTGCCACTTCTTTGCACCCCCAGCTATTCGGTAGCTGAACAACAGCTGTTATTATTACCCAATGAATAGTACTTATTCACCGAGCTCGGAAAGATGAAGGGTTGAGTTGATCCCTCCAGTATTTGAACCTGTGACCATGAGCATTTGCCAACTGGGCTATCTTCGGCATTTAAGAGGTATGGGATCAGCCGCTCACTTTGAACATCTCTCTTGACAGCAAATTAGCTATTATCTGATCTAATTATACCACAACAAAGAAGACCCCCAAATCGCCGGTTACCCTAACACATGTGTGCAGTAATAGAATGTGAAAAAAAATCACCCAGGGACAAGACACTATGGTTTTAGAGGGTGAGAACGGCGGGTGTGATATTGTAATTTTAGGTGGCATTGATAGCTATTTTAATACACAACATAAAGATCATTCCTCTAGGCTTTGTGAAGGACATTTGACTTAATGTCTCATGGGCACCTAAACTTTAAACAAACTTGTCATTCACTTTTTTTGCCAGTTCCCAAAAGATGGACGCCCATTCCAGACGTGGGATACTAAGGAGGTAAATCCATAGGTTGTATTTTCACTCCGTCGGACAGTAAATCACCCTCTGTGATGAATTCACCGAAGTGGGACTAACGCACCCAGATGCATCAGTAGCCGATACCATTAACTGCTAATAAACAGATGTCTAATTGTTGGAAGGAGAACTTTCAAGCCTTTTAAAAAAAACAGCGATCTTCTCTAATTCTGGAACTAAAGCAACTTAATAGCTTCTATTACAATACAGACATGGGTTAATAATTTGCATTCATGCATTGTATGCGTTCAAGATCCCTCATTTTATTTTGTGTTGATATTCCTTACGCTTTTTATTTTTCTTTATTTTGTTGTATTTTTGGAAATCTCCAGTTATTCTCTCCGGGTTCTCCAGAGCCTGCAGCATGTAATAGAGTTTCACCTAGTTTTTTTTTTTTTTGGAGGTGCTCGGATTGCTTTCTCTCAAACACAGTTTTTACTTTCTTCCTCCTGCTTTGGAAATAATAACAACAGAATATGCCCTAGCGATTTTCTCTGTTGTATTGTGTACAATAGCTGCAGGAGGTTTACTCCTTAAGGAAAGAAAAAAAAAAGATCTCAAACAAATAGTCTTAAATGTCTTTTCTTTGGGTAAATTTGTATCTTAATGTAATACATCGTTTTGGACACGGTGAACTGTTTTATCAAATGTTCCACTTTTTAACCCGATGAACCTATCACATTTTTAACACATCATAAAAAAAAGGGAAAAACTAAAATAAATTCAGCAGTCCGAGGTATATGGGTATAAACAACAAGAAAAAAAGTAACAGGATTCTTTTTTTTTTTCTACATTGAATTTTTCATAGAGTTTAGATTTTAACTATGGAAGCAAGTCATAATCAATACACCGCTAGAATGATAATCAAATATAATCCACAATATATCAAAAGCTTATAATGATCCACTAAAGGGAGACGTACTCCCAAAAGACGTCGTCATAACATGTTTAAAAAGGAAATTTACAGTAAATGCATCCAAATCTGATTATAAGCTTAGCTACTAGAGACAGAGTTTGTCAATAGCACAAGATATGTGTTAGGCTCTGGTTGTGTTACTAAATATATCAAACTATACTATCTGTCAAGTGTTTTATTACCATGGAACCCTCTTCCCAACCAGTACATAGACTCGTTCTATCTAGATCGATATATTTAAAAAAAAAAAAAGTTAAAATAATAAAAATACTGATGCAGTGAAATGAACACACTGGGGTAGTTCGGTACTTGTGATGTCATACTCATTTTAAGTGTTCAAATTAAGATGGCCAGGTTAGGGGGACACTTGGAAGGCATGTGATATTACTATTTTACTCTATGGACCTTTGTTTGCTTCCAACATTTTCTGTCCATTTGGTAGGTCTCCAGTGCAGGTTTAAGGGCATGGGTAGTTTTCAGTGCCAAAATTGGGTCAAAGTAGGTCTCCAATGACAATATGGAGTCAATGGAGTTCTCCAATGGTTATTTAAGGTGAGGGCTTCAGATCATGACAGAGCCAGCTCAGCCCTTCATCCTACTGGGGATAATAAGATGAGTACCATCAACTGGGTAATAATAACATCTATTATTCATCTGCCGATTTGGTTAATTCCGGGAGTGTGCGCTAAAAGTGCTTTGAATCCCAGTTGTTATTATTACCTGCACCCCAACTGATATTATTAAAGCATGTTTTGGGGCCTATTTATATGAGTGTTTCCGTATATAACATTAAGGCATACATCACATTGAACTTAATGTAAAGCGTATAAGCATGGCCTTCCTCAGTGATCACAATGGACATCTCACGGAGTACAAAGCCCAGATGTTACACTGCAAAGTGCCGTACGTCAACGGCAGCATGAATCAGAACCATCTGTAGCTCCGTGTTCACATGCTGCCCCTTAAACCATAATACAGCCTTTATGTGCCTCAATTTGTATACCATGACCCACTTACACAGCACTCGGAACGGCAATACCCACACAGGGGGATTCAGGAGTAAAAAGCATGCAGTAGGATTTGAAGTCCATCAAGTGCAATCGTCTACATAACCCAGGGGAGAAAAAAAAAGCATTTATAAATAACCTTTCATTAAAAATACACATTTCCTTTGATTGCGTAGATATTAAAGCCTTTGAATATATTTCTCGCTCTCTTTGTTCTTCATATATTGGCAAACTATTTCATTTAGCATCAGCAATCCAAACTCAAGAGAAATAGGCTCGCCTTCCGCAAAAAAAAAAAAAGGTTTACGGAGGTTATTCTATGGCACCTTTTTATGGAACAAAAAAATATATTTGTATAAAGTACATTCACCATACTAACAAAAATTATCATCTTCTTGTCCAAAAAATCAATTAAATGTATAATATATAAATACATAAAAAAATATATTAAAAAATAATATATAAAAAAAATAATATATAAAAAAAAATAAATATATATATATACCGTATATACTCCAAGTGTATATAGAGCCTGTAGAGCCAAATTGTCTCAAGCAAAGTTGAGTATTAGTCATGCCATTCGTGTATCATTGTTTGTGCACCGGCAAAGGCTAGTTCAGAGGGCTCACTGCTCTATGGAAAGGATTGTATTTCTCTCTAATGGTGCTTTATTCCCAACAGTAATCTCAAGCTACAGCCAAAATGACTGGAACATCAAATAAAATGAATGATAGTTCAAAGCAGCTCTGGGAACATAAAAGGTGGTAAAATTATAGAACACGATCCACCTTATTCTAAGAATAAAACAACAAAAGCCTTCGGAACAGACTTGCAGTTACTAAAAACAGAGTATAAATATACTTTTGGGGTTTTCGCGCAGGATAAATACTCAGAGAAGACAGCGACAGCGAGCCAAATGCAAAACACATTGTGCAAGTCAGCAGCTGTTAATGATATACTCCAACAGAATTGGCATATGAGAAAGGGCTAAATGGCGTTGTTGGTGTGGTTTCCAATGGAAAATAGATTTTAAAGATTTGGCTGAGCAAAGCCATGGGTGAAGAACACAATGGCCAATATAGAATAAGGTTGGTGGTCCCGGATATGGCCCTTATCATTAAACACATATGAAATATATTCCATGTTATTAGCTGTAACCCTTACTACATCAGCATAAAAGGTTGCTGAACAACGTAATGGATTATAATAATAATAATACCCTACGTGGAACTCACATACCCAATAGACATAGAAACACAGAATTTGGCGACAGATAAGACCCATTCAGCCCAACTAGTCTGTCCATTTGTCCTGCTGTAAAGACACAGACCATAATCAGTCCTTGTCTTGTCTTGGGTTCAGGAGCCATAGGCCTATCCCATGAATGGTTAAATTCCCTACTTAATCAGTCTTTACCATATTTGCTGAGAGGCTTTTTCACATATCTACCACCCTCTGAGTAAAGTAAAACCTCCTCACATGTAATTAAGCAGGTTTAAAGCCCCCACCAACCACACCAGTACTTCATTCTACTGGTCAAAACTTAGACAGCTTAGCCATGAGGTGACACAGTCAGCATCAAGAGAGCATGCTTGAGATTGGTGCCTCAGACTACTTGGCATCCTGGCAAGCTAGACAACTTACTTCCAGAGTCACCTAATGATGAGACTGGCTTCTTTTTGGAACTGGGCTGTGATAACTAGAAGAGTTCACTTTCTTGCTAAGTTGCTCACAATGGCTTTGGCAGGGGGTTCAGCTCTGTAGTTGCTGTGGGAACCTGTAGGACTCCAGTCCAGGTTCTGGTACATCAGCAAGACTGTTCCTTGGTTAATTCTATAAGAGTAGGGCCAACATTTAAAGATAGAAGAAGGTGTTTTCTTCCGATAGACTTGATTCCAACTTACCTTCAACTAAAGACTCTTGGAAGTCCTGGACAAAGACCTGTTACAAGGTTAATACTGTCTCAAAGTGTTTGTTGGGCAGACTAGATGGGCCGAATGGTCCTTATCTGCTGTCAATTTCTATGTGTTAGAATAGTACAGACTATTCCCTTTGACATATAAATAAAATGTTATATTTGGCTCAGTATTCCTATGATATATTTAAGGCACGGTTAGCTGGATGGTTGCCTGTAGCATCATAAAACAAAGGGTACCCGTGCGGCTGCCAATGATTTAAAATATTAAACCACCGTTTTCTTCTCCGGGAAACTGACCACAGACTTCCATATGAGTTTTATACCCAATCTTGGTTACACAAATCCATTTAAAGGGAAACTCTCGCCATTACATACACTTTAACATGGCATCTTCCATGCGGATGTATAGTGGGATTCTGTAGAATCCTCCTCCTCGGTGTGTTAGGCTGAACACATCTTTTGGCATATGATATACTTACTGGCTTGGAGACATCGTGGGGTGGTCTAAGGAGACCCCCTCATGGAACATGTGCAGAAATCACCTCTATTGATGTCAGTAGGAAGGCCATTGATTGGCTGCTTCATGGATCACAGAGAAGGTTGGGAGCTCCAGCTTCTCCCTAAGGTAAGTGCTTTTTTATTAAAAAGAATGCATTTTAAAGTACTTATAAAGTACTTTCATATACAATATATTTTGCTGAGACTGTCCCTTCAATACATATTCATAAAGGCACTAATACGGCCCTCTCGGCACACATACACTGCAAACTAAAACACCAAAGTAAAGGAAACATGCACCGGGATAGAGTGCAACCATAAATGAGACATACATTTTTAATACACATTCTCTTGTTTTTCGAAGCTATGTAGTATTTACCGTAGATGCTAAAACATTACAGTAAATTACAGCGAAGTAAGAATAGCTGGGGCTGCAGACAATAGCCTTAACAACAATGTAATAATGCCTCATGTTATTTTATTTAATGTGTTCAAAAATCTTTAATGTTAACCCCAACAATCAATTATTAATAGTGTCCATAACAATGTCCATAAAAAGCAAAAAACAAATAAATTATGTAAAATACATAATCACTATATATATATATATAGAGAGAGAGAGAGAGAGAGAGAGAATGATGCATGATTTTATATATATATATATATATATATGGTATATATATCTTCTTGGCCGGTTATATAGATAGATGGATTGATAGAGAGACAGTTTGTATGTGTACATATCCAAACGACTGAATCCTCTCTAATAGTATTTGTAAGATTGATGGCAGGAGGCTATTCAATAAGACATATTCGGTTAGCACAGAGCTGGGTCAGAAGAATCAGTGCCACAGAATTGCTAAAAGCCTCCCCTTCTAATTTGGAATCATTGGATAAAGCAGGGCTCCAGGCTGTCTGGAGTCGCCTCAGGTGATGAAGTCCATGGATGTGTTCACCGCCGGGGAAAGGAGCGAGGGGATGGAGCTGGCTGCTCGTTTCCTGCACTGCAGTAACATTAAAACCCAGAGTTTGACAACAAGCGAGAGATCGCCTTACTGACAGCCTTTCAATGCTCAGTCTCCCAGCATCTCTACATTAACCCAACTGCACCATCTCTACATTAACCCAGCTGCACCGTCTCTACATTAACCCAACTGCACCGGTATTTAGCAAGTGGAATTATTCCTTTACCAGGCAGAACGCCAGGATCTCTCCAAAAAATATAGAAAGGCCTAGATTATACGTAAGAATTTTAGGTCCCAACTAGGAATGTGTGATATATTTAATTAGAGCGGTCTAGATTTTCATACAAAGTGATAAAGCTAGTTGAACCACTGCTGGTTCGAAGAGAGCTCAAGTTCCCCATGTATGAGCCTGGTTAAACCTTGACTCCTCCTGTTTCTAACGTATCTGGCTCGGCTCAACCGTGGCTCACTGATCCAATCCATGGCTCAGATCTCACCTCTACAGAATGGTAACTATTGAGTAAAGCCCAAGGATTGGCACCACAAGTATTTACTAATATAGACCAAGGTCTGGCTCAGTTTTGATAGATCAAATGAACTTGGCTGTGCCCCTTGTAACTTTGGACCTTGCTTCGTTCAGAAGAAAGTTCCCTGCCTTAAGAAGTGGAATTTATATTCAAAGTCGTAAAGAAGCACTGCTCATAAATGTAGCCGTTGAGATGAGTTGGTTTCAATCATCTGGACTGATCTAAACAGCCACGTAAGCAACTTGTAGGGAAGGGAAAGTGCAATATAAGAACCTCAAAACCCTCCTGACTTATGCTTTGTATATATTTTATAAGTGAGTCTAATGATTTCACATCAAGCCCACGATGTATTTTACAAACACTGTCATTCAGTTGTGTGCATCTTATGATTAATACAGCCAGAATCCATCTGATAAGCTTTACTTTTACATGAAGCTTCGCAGACAAACAGTAACTGATGCTTCAATTATGAAATATCACACATAACTCTGACAGAATACACGAAAACTGTAAAAAAAAACGCTATAGATAGAAGTAATATTGAGAAAATCACGTACGGGAAGATGAGGATGAAACTGCACAGCAAGGTCTACAGACTACTGATAAGATGAATCATTCAGACAAACCTGTCTATCTGTATGTTACACGTTCCTCTCATGTATTTAGCGGGGCTTCCTTTTTTTTTTTGGCCTCAACACTCTATGGTTGGTTCTAAATCATTACTAGCTCAGGTCTCTGTGTTATATTCCACCAGAGGACTCAGACAGCCCCATTCTCTCTTCTACATGACATGGTTGATTATACTGACTATAGAAACCAGTCCATGACCCAGAATAAGCCATACTTTGTCTGAACCGTAAAATTGATGTTAATACACCAACTGATGTCCCCATATGAATCTTCACTTCTACAATCAATACTTCTCTTCCATGCATAAACTTAGACTGATTACTTATGTTTTAATAATTTGATTGCCGGTGACCATGTCCGGATTTATGCAAGAATTCTGGTTTTCTTGGCCCTGATAGTTTTTCCCTTTATTTTGGATTTATTTGCTTTGAACTGTGCTGGTTTTGTATTATTGCTTCTAAGCGCTCTGTGCTCAACCCTCTTTGATCATCAACTCCTGTAGCCGCTTACTATAAGATCAACAGCTCGGATGAACTAGAAGTTGTTTAAACACCATAACACAGTTAAAAGCCCTAAATCCTACAGATTCAATTAATAATATATATAAAAAAAATACTTCTCAAAACATAAAACATCAACTTTTTAAAAAAAATGGTCAGATACTCCACTAGTGTCTCTGCTTGCCCCCCCCCCCAAAAGCTAATGCATAAACTATCCAATGTATTACTTAACATCTAAAATATTTCTTTAAAAAAATAACACCTACTTTTAAAGAGAAAAAGTATAAGAAAGTGAGTTAGGACCATCTACACTAACTCTCTGTTTGTTGACCCCCCCCCCCCCCCCAAAAAAAAGCCATACAGATTGCAGATCAGTCAGTCCGGGGTTAAACATGTCTAATTCGGCTTCTTTGTTTACTACACATTGGAAAAATATTGAGACATCTAGTGGTAAAATAAAATCACTGAGTTACTTTGTAACACTATATGGTTTACCGGTGCTCGTAAATAATATTTCTATGGACAATTTTAACCACTTTCAATATCGTTAGCTGTGCCGCAATTTTCCAGGGAGTGTATAGCCTACCGAATACCGGCAATTAACACGTCAGCGGCTGACGGTGCAAATCCGAAATATTGAATCGTACGTATGAATAAAACAGGAGTGCTTGGTACGCGGCTCTCCTGCTGATCTGGTTAGTCTAAAACAAATGCCTAAAATATACCAAATGAATATAATTTTATTTTATTTGACTAATTATTAGGCTGTCCTGTGCCTACCGAAAATAAGAAAACCTCTTTCAGATATATAAAGTTTTTTTAAAACAACTTGCCCAGTGGAATATTTTTAAGATTTTTTTGTATTTAATTAAAGCCAAATTTATTCATTTATGGCGGCAAACCACCGCATGTTGTATTTTAAGCACTTTCATAGCAGCAAATAAAAACTTTGTTTCATCATACAATTAACCGCGCGTTGTCTCTGTGACGACTCATAAGCATTCACATCAATCACTCTGTCTAGCCACATAAATCAAATAAATATCAAAGCTTGATCATCTAATTAATTGATACTATAAATACGGAACCCGCACTGCCTGGGGATACACAGATTACAATGTAAGTCCTGTCTCTGCGGTCGAGAAACTATTTTTAACCTGAATATCTACATGGTTTAGCTTTTAACAAGAATGCCACCTTTGGAAGTGTTAACAATTTTCTTTAAAGGTGTAGGATTTGTTTTACATGACGTGATTGTTATAAAAGCCCCGATGGCGGACTAGAAATGGGGTAACAGCATAATAAAAAAAAAAAACTTTTTGTTAATTTTGGAAGAAGAATTCCATTTTTTCTTGAATACTTTAAAGAATGTGAAAATCTTAATTAGTATGGGTATGAAATGCTTGTACGGCGGTGCCAAGAAAAAAGAAAAGCATATTTTAGAGGCTACTATCAGCTTTGCTACTTCAGATATCTTCCTTCATACCCACCAACAGTCACAAATTTTTGTCCTGACAACCAGGGTTATTCCCAGCTGTCCTGGCAGATATCCCACTTATTGATACTGGATGCAGAATTTGCATTCCCTGGGGGTATATCTCATGATGTTCCAGTGGACAGAAAATGACCTCCATGTAGATGTTCCTTCATATATTTTACGCATCATCGTATGTGCATCTGTGCACAACCTGGGGGCCGCTGAAGGTCGGTACAATGTGGACCACCACACAAGCAGAATAGACCTACAACAGCAACATTACAAGGCACCAAGGGACGCCATTTGCCTAAGCTAGACTGGTCGATTGGCTCCTTTAACTGGGGCCACATATGGAAATTCTGAAAGCAGAGCTGTACTGAATGCCTTCCGCCCCTGCAGGATTCCTGATTAAAATAACCACCTGGTCACCCAACACTAAGACCCTCAAAATACTTGAAGGCAACATCCTGGTGTACCTTAATGATCCACCAGCCCTGGATACATTATGTTTAAATTAAATTATCATAATTACTTTAATAGTACTTGATCGTAACACGTATGGTGACATTTATTAATTTCTTCCCAGAAATAGAAAACACCCCATGTCCCTTTCTCCCTGAACGTAAACAAACAATATGATGCCCAGTAAGGTCCATTATCTCACTAGTAGAACATCTGTATGATCAGTTGGTAATGGTAATACACCATTACAATCCCATACAGATTACTGTATCCATCATTAAACAGAGAGAGAAAAAAAAGTATAAAACCGTTCCAGCGGCATCTATGTTCTAAACTAGAACACCAAAAAAATCTCTCTCTTCCATCGTATCGATATCTGTATTAAATGATTCATCGGGATTCTAAATAATAGAGACACATTTGATTTTTTCCTCTCTTCTGTGTCTTCCAGTGATTTTTCTCAGCAGGTAAAATTTCAGCTGTCGTCAAACCTGAGCAACCGAACAATGCGCCCGTCGAAGAATATAAATTATGTTTTTCATGCATAAGAACAGTCCGCAAACTCGGAAAAACTAATTCCGTTAACTGCAAAATTAACGCCATAAAGGTATAGACGGATGGGCACTGGGGTGATGTTCAGTGGGGTCATGCCAGGTTGATGCAGACTCTTTTAAAGCATAATCAGGTATGGGTTGCCATTAGGGCCACCATATCTGCCACTTTTTCCGGGACACATCCTCATTTTACATACCAGCACATGTTAAGTGCTGCCCCCTGCAGTATGTGGGATGTATAACCCAGTAACGGATTCCCTTCTGTGTGTTTATACATCATGCATACTGCAGGGGGCAGCACTTTACATGTATTATTCAGCAACATGCGCAGAACATGGAAGAAATGGCTGATGTCATCTAGTTGGAGTTAAAGGGGAATCATACAACTGATATTGACTGTTTTTAATAAGAATATTCCTAGCAGCCCTGCCGGTAGCAGGTTTCAGCTTTAACATAACAGTGTCAAAATAACCCTTGCGCTTGAAACATATCCTTTAGCTTTATGTGGACAAACAAAGGAGGCTGCACAGTATTCTAGAAATTAACACCTGGGACTGTGCTGTGAGTCCCACCATGTCTGTCCCATTCCTCCATAAGGCACTTAATGGGTTAAACCAAGCCATCTTCCATCTTTTAGGTCAGGCAACTTTATACTATAAAATTACATACCACCCTGTAACGTAACAGATAATTCAAGCCTCGGTGAACACGAGTTTCCTTCTATTTTCTAAAGATCATTTGAAGACAACTCTCAACAGGTTTCCCAACTATTTAATTGATAAAATTATATCATCTGGAGCCTTGTTGTCTAGATACGTCTCCGCTGAGTTCTTTGAAAGAGCTTTCCTTGCCTGTCCATTTGAAGTGGTATTTAACTCCAACGGCTGCAGTCAATACTGGAAAGGAACATTACCATTTATCAAGATATAGTGCTTTGTATATTTACTCCGGAATTACCTTAAAAGACTTTCAGGCAGGGTCTAAATTGTTCCTAGAGAAACATAATCCTGCCAGAGTTTTTGGTATTTCTCTAATTAACAAACAATTAAACTGTCCACATTGCGTTATCGCTGACCAACGTGCTATGTATTGCCCGAAACACCTGGTGTGTCTGTACTGTAGCTTTCAAGTCCTATAGTTTGCTGCCTCAGTTCGATTACATTATACGTAGTAAAGTAAGTATTAATCATGGCAATTGGAATGTTTGCATCTTACGCTCTTTCACCTTCATTAATAGAAATTAAAATTCATTTAAATGTGTCAAATAAATAAGAAAATAAATAAGCATTGGAAACTTAAACTGATTCAGAATTAGAATTCAGTGAGTATTCTTAATGTTCTAAATATACTTTCATCCTATCTGGTCCCACAATATATTACAGTTTGTTAAGTTAAGTTGGTTCATGGGAGGGTTAAGAGATCCATACACATTCACACAGTTATACATACACCGAACGTGCGTCTGTTAAGAAAGGGACGTAATTCATTTACATTCTGAGACCAATTTGTCTTCTGTTGTATTAGAAACTTTAATTGCATTAAAGCTGCACTTAATCTCAAACCTGCTATTGGTTTTCCATCTCTTAACATTTGCTCTAACCTGGTTTGAACTCTCGAATATGCTCAAAGCTCCCATTTTAGCAATATAAATCTTATATACATTTTTTTGGATCGAGGTTCTTATAATAGGGTGGGGATGTAACAACGATTTAGTTTTACTTCACATTTGTAGAGTAGATGTTATACAGGAACATATTTTATAATCAAGTAAGCATTATATGAACACCTAGGAACCTTCTAGGTTTGACTTGGAGTCTCCTGGTGGAACCGTGCTTCCCTGGTTCAGTTTCTTCACTCTCTGGAAAAGGGTATGGTGCCTGGTCATGCCCACTTGCCACCCACTTTCTACCTACTCCTCACTCACTAAAGGCTGTCTAGGTCTTTCCCTGCCCATTGGGAATATCCTACAAGTAATCATATACATCCAGCCGATTAATCCTCCTGTGAGTTGGTATAGTAGTCCACAGTTGTAGGGATATAAATTGGGTTTGCTCATTCAATGTGTGGTCTATTGTCCTAAACTGATTCTCAGCCCGGGAATTCCAGGAAGAGTAGGCGCTGCATGTGTATAGCTCCTGGAGTGCGGCCATGTGTTCCACTAGCAGGACCAGCTTGGGTCATTGTTAGTATTTGTTTCTAGAGTAGTGTGAGAGGTCTACATGTCCTTGACCATACAATCCCCACTTTCTGCCTTGGAAGTGCTAGTTCCTGCTATTTAAAAAAAATGTTTGGAAAAAAACATGATTTCCCTACTTATGGGGCATTGCACAAAGAACAAAAGAACTAGTCTGAAAAAAAAAGAAATAAATAACTATGGAAGCTCTGTTAAAAAATCTTCCACATCTGCCTCCTTTGATTTTTTTTTTTCCCTATGAAAGCAAAGTCATTTACATCCCGACAGCTCATACATTTTTGGAGTAACATTTGGTAAACTGCATTTTTGGCAATGAAATCCTAATAATAATAATTAAAAGTTATGTTTTCTTGGAACTTTTCACTCACTGCCATATGCGTGCCACTGATTTCTCTTTGCTGTTTGCTAAATAAGCAATTTTAAACAGTAAATATCACAGAACACAAGCACTTTCACTGCAATGAAAAACTTGCTACATGTTTTACAAGCTCCAGAGTTTCATGTAGGACAGTAAATTGGATTATAAACTTTGCAGGCAGGAGCGAAAAGCATTTATTTATACGTACAAGAGCTGATCTAAGAATAATTATACAACATGGTTGTTCAGAAAGTAAAATAAGAGACAGTGAGGCAGAGCTTTACAATTTTAATGAAGAGGACCAGACAAACCCCAATTTTTCGAGGCTTTCTTGAGGCTCCAGGGTATACTTTTATAACACCCTGTCCCATCCTTGTTCCATTAAGTTCAAATAATACATTTTTACTATGACTCCCCCGTTATCCCCCTGAAAACTCAGGTTATCTGTATCATTACCTCAATGCTTTAATGTCCTATATCAGGTCTGTCTTCTTTTTAAGTTAAATCCCTTCCAATAATATGATAAAAGTCAACAATAGTGTTGCCTAAACATCCAAGACCTCAAAGATCCACTGTTAAGCTGGACAATCTGATGAAAGAACCACTCAAGTCTAGGAAACCTATGTGAATTAGTACCCTGTGAATATATTATCCCACTAAAAGGTGTTTCTAGCACCTACAGTCTTCTCAGGATCTTTAAGATATCAAATGATGTGCCCTGGTACAATGATTGGTAAGCCTAATGTGGTACCCTATCTAAAGTCCTATGGAGTCAGAAACAGATTCTGGAAGGAAGCCATCAGGAACAGAATTGATGGCAAAACACGATCTGTAATTACCTTCTTATTAAAGTGTGGATTCATTGAAGCATCTTCCTAAAATGACATTGCTAAATACCACACAGTTGGCTTAAACTGACCAAAACTACAACCATCTGAGACATGGTACACAGAGCTCTGATACATCATAATGCTGCCTATGATGAAATTTTTTTGTTCATAAAACGCTGCATATTCCACAATTATGTAAATATAGTGACATTATCATCACTCTGACAACATATATGCTTCTCGTGTAATTTTATCCAAGCTATCTGATGGAAATAATGGTAGCAATCTGATGGCTAAACCCTCCTGACCATGTCTAATTTTCATCTACATACAAGGCTCCTATCTCTCTCTCTTTAAATGATCGCTCACTTCATCCACACCTTTGTTGGCTGGGAATTGTGGTTTTATTGAGCACTTATTACTGTAAATCCAATTTACTCTTAGTCTCCTTCATTTTGTTTCAATTAATCTTTCTAACTCTTACACAGCAATATAAGAAGCTCTGAGGGTATCACAAATAATCCGCTGCTTGCCGTAATGCATACAGAGTTTAAATGTCAAGCCGTTATCAAGGATGTGTTTGGAAGAGGAATATATATAAAATTACGGGGAAATAATTGATAAACATGGAGCACGTTATTGTAGCAGCCAATGGCATGTTGCTGTTGATTGCAGAAGCAATATTGGGTCGAACTTTCTAGGCGCCATGACCTCATGAATCATCACAATAATCCTAATGTATATACCGATGTAAAAAAGTTATCGAGGGGAAAGATATTGGACCAAGTTCAAAGAAGCCCCCTTTTTTCCAACCAGCCATGTTCTAGGACATCACCCGTCTGATACCACATGCAGCGGACTTTCTTTAGAGTGAAGCGGACCTTTGAATATAAGGTCTTTGGTGGGGTCTATATATGTCAGAACATACTGTACATATACCATAATAAGTTATGACTATCATTAAGGACTGTAGAAAACGATTTCCCAAGTTTATGTTACATTGTAAATAGCCCTATAAAACATTATTAAATCAGTTGTGTGTTAATTTGTTCCAGAGATGCAAAGTTCTAAGGAAACAAACCAGGAAAAGTATTCTCTCCTCGCGCACTCTGATCCGTGACCAATTTACATATTAATTTAAAATCCCAAACCCAGCAACATTTTAATTCTCTTAAACATCGCCGGTTTATAAATGCACCTGAATAATTAGGAGCTAGTGGCATTTCATAGGGAAATAGTATAAATCACAAAGCACGGAAACCAATAAAGAAATATCAAGCAAATACTAATTGAGCTAGAATAAGTATTATTCTGAAACTACACTATGTACTACACGCAGTAATGCAAGTTGGTGCAAGTAGAGAGGGGGTAAGTAAGGCAGGGGCCACAAAAAAAAAACATTCTAGTTTTTACATAATATGTTTTTAGTAGACTTGGGCACCAGGGGGCTCTTCGTGTTCGTCTTCGTGCTCGTCTTCGGGGAAAAAAAAATCTTCGTATTCCGCGAATATTCGCCCGTTCCTGTCTTCTCTTCGGGCGAATATTCGTTTTTTCTTCGTTTTTTCCGGTTAAGGGGTTAATACGGGGTTAACGCAGCTCTGGCGCCAGTACTTTAAATGTGTGTATCAGCAACTCCATTGGTCGCCAGCAGGGGGCCTCCTGCTGTCGACCAATGATCACAGTACCATATATAGCTAATATATTCTCGGGCAGAATATTCTGCTACTCAGTGTAAAACCAACAGAGGGCAGCATTCTGTCCGATGATATATTAGCCATATGTGGCAGTGTGTTAATTTTCATTTATTAATTATTTAAATAAAATATATTTCCATGATCCGCTGGTCTCCCCACTGCAACAGTTAAATGTCCGCACTCACGGACATTAATTTTGTCGAATTTACAAACTCTTTTTTTCTATTTATTTTGGGTTTTTTTGTATTAAACTGTTAGACGAAAGGATCATGGGAATAAATGCAAATGAGCACACGGCCCCATATGGCTTATATATCTTTGGACAGAATGCTGCCCTCTGTTGGTTTTACATTAAGTAGCATATGTTTGAAATCCAAAGTTATTCTGCTACTCAACGTAAAACCAACAGAGGGCAGCATTCTGTCCGAAGATATATTAGCCATATGTGGCAATGTGTTCATTTTCATTTATTAATTATTTAAATAAAATATATTTCCATGATCCGCTGGTCTCCCCGCTGCAACAGTTAAATGTCCGCACTCGCGGGCATTAATTTTGTGGAACTTCCAAACTCTTTTTTTCTATTTATTTAGGGGTTTTTTTGTATTAAACTGTTAGACTATGGCTAATATATCTTTGGACAGAATGCTGCTGTTGGTTTTACGTCGAGTAGCAGAATAACTTTGGATTTCAAACATATGCTACTTAATGTAAAACCAACAGAGGGCAGCATTCTGTCCAAAGATATATAAGCCATATGGGGCCGTGAGCTCATTTGCATTTATTCCCATGATCCTTTCGTCTAACAGTTTAATACAAAAAAACCCCAAAATAAATAGAAAAAAAGAGTTTGGAAGTTCGACAAAATTAATGTCCGCGAGTGCGGACATTTAACTGTTGCAGCGGGGAGACCAGCGGATCATGGAAATATATTTTATTTAAATAATTAATAAATGAAAATGAACACACTGCCACATATGGCTAATATATCTTCGGACAGAATGCTGCCCTCTGTTGGTTTTACACCGAGTAGCAGAATAACTTTGGATTTCAAGCATATGCTACTTAATTTAAAACCAACAGAGGGCAGCATTGTGTCCGAAGTTATAGTAAGTTATTTATACTAAGTTAAATGTCTGTACCGGCGACTTTGTTGGTCGCTGGCACTGACATTTAACTGACACAGCGGGGAGACCACTGGTGTCTCTGCTGTGTCAGTTAAATGTCCGTACCGGCGACTTTGTTGGTCGCTGGCACGGACTTTTAACTGTTGCAGCAGGGTCCCAGGTTATTTTTTTTTTTCTGCCTAGCAACTAGTGGTAAGGGGCCGTGCGAGTGAGCCTATTGGTCGCTTGCACAGCCCTTTACCCTACGGATTTCTGCTCCCGTTATCCAACGCAGCATCGCAGGGGTTAACGGGAGCGGAAATCCCGCGATGCTGTGAAGATAAGGTAAGTTAGATGGGGAAGGGACCGGGGAGAATAGTAGACGAAGGCGAAGATTCTTCGTGTGTGAGTCTTCGTCTTCGCCTACGTTTTACCGGCACTGTCTTCTCTTCTTCATGTCTTCGGAACGAACACGAAAACGCACTCTTCGTGTTCGTTTTCATGTTCGCCCGAAGACGAATGCACAAGTCTAGTTTTTAGAAAGCTGAAAATGATCCCTAGATCTGTTATCTTAGCCCAATCTACTAGACAAACATCTTGACTCTTTTCATCCTGTCTTGTGGTAAACAATAGAATGGCTCAGTCTTAAGCACACAGCTGGACACTCTGACCATATGACTTTGACTCTATGGAGGAATAGACTTCATAGCATTACCATAAAGAATCAGCTCAGTGTGGTGACTGAGCAGGGAAAGGCACCAAAAATATCACATGACCAACAACAATGGCGGATTCCAGGTCCACAGATAATGGAAGTTTATTGGAACGACATTAGATAAAAGTGGGTTTTTGCAGCGTGTGACTGTGTGTATCCAGCCTGGGGCCACACATTACTGTTGTAAAGTCTTGTAGGAGGCGCCATTGGGCAATGCGGTACCAGTTTGCACAATGGCTACTCTTTGCCTGGTTAATACAATAACTATATCTAGTTTGATTTGTGAAATAAAATAACAGAATACTGGGGTACTGGGGGTTATACTGTATATAAAAAGTAACTCTATTATAAAGTCTGAAAAGTAGACTTATCACCATAGAAACTAGTTAAAAAGTGCTGTTGACCAGACTATCTCATTGGTTGCTATGGCAATAAGACTATTTTCTAAGCGAATCCCCTTTTTATTTGACTTCCAATCATGGTTATATATACACATAAATATCAGACTAATATACCATTTTTTTTTATTTTTAAGACTTTTTGTTTTAGGTAAACAAAATTATTTTTTTCTGGTAATAAATATAATTGTATTTTACTGGTACATTTTTCTTACAAAGGCACAACTTAGTCATAAATTGACAAGACAAATATGTTTTTTTCCCCCAATATGAAATGGCTCTTTCCTTTGGAGCTTTATAAAAAGTGCTCCCCGGCTGTCTTATTGATTCATCTAATTTCATTTTATTTTGTTTTCTGTGCGCCGGATATAAGAGCAAATCAGTCACTGTTAAGAAATTCACAAGTAGTAACTTTTAGTGATCATTCGTACGCCATGGGCCACAGACACCATTCTTTGTAGAGAATGAGCAGAGTTCCATACAATTTCAGTTACGGACATGGAAAACCTTTAGGAATACTTTTAAAACATATAATAACAAATATATATAAAACACAGGGAAGCTCTTAAGATGGGGAACCTTAACAAATCCACAAAAGAATCCTTCTCCTAGGACATTTTCATTCAGATCAAACATTACCTGACGGGGTTACTTGTTAAGGAAACCCTTAAAGACTCCAGGCAGTTCAGGAGTTTTTCATCAGTAATTCCAGAACGCAGTTCATGCACGTATTCTTGAGAAGACAGCGTACATTCATGTTTACTGTTTTTCAGTCCTCCCTGTCAGGAAAAGAATGAGTTTGAAATTGTTAGAAAAAGATAATAGCATTCAGGATACATAATAAAACATATAATGATGTATATAAGAACACATCTCCCAAGTGCCCCAGTTTGTTGTCATGGGATAATTGAGGAGATCCTCTGACTGGCCCAGGGAGCTGAACAATCGATGGAGGCCTGTGCTATTGCAGTGAGAACCTCCATTGCAGCCCCAACGTGGCCAAACAAGGTCTGATAAACCAAACCCTTGAGGTCTATAGCTACTACACAATGTATTGTCCATATCTGATGTATAGATGGGATATCTATAGTTATTTTAGCACGTATTGTCACAACAGGCCAACCTAGCTTTGGACCATTACCTTCTCTCTAAGACACAATGTATCTGCATGCGGGAAACATAAAACAAGAACACACACTTCAATAGGTGTTTATCTCTGAATAAAATACTGCTTTCAAAGTTGTAAGATGTTCCCTTAAACAAAATCAGAATACTCCGATGTCTTCTGCTGCAATGGTAACTGTTTGTTTAGTTGCCCCACTCATGACCTGGAGGGAGTCCTCAGACAAAAGAAGATTACTGGTGTGTCATTTAAAATAAATCTCTTTCTCCAAATCAATGTTGAAGTTCAAGATTTCAAATGTCAGGATGACGTAAACAGTATCTGGTCTGCAGATTCAAATGTTTCTTTTTTTTTCCCAGAGTCCGAACTTGAAGGACAAATCTCAGAGCCCTGATCGCCCATAAACCTCTCGGACTAATCAAAAGTTTACACTATTGCCTCTAGTAGTCATATCAAGTCAGCTCATGAGACCTCACTAATTCCTTGGTCTTACACAGTAAATCCTTCTATATCAAATGCGATGATCCGTGAACGAGAAGACGTTAAAAAAAAATAATCTACAATGAATACGGAATCTGTGAGCCACCGAAACTCATTACCCTCTGTATTCCTCTGGGAGCCGATCATACCCATGACATTGCCCTTGAGAACACGATGGGTTGTGATATACAGTGCTCTGAAGAATTTATACACATGGTATATTGAATGTTATATGTGCCGTAGACAGAATAATTCAAGAATATCCAGGAAACTCATAATTATATTCCCAGATATTTACCTTAGTTATATTTATTATGTATTTATTATGTATTATGTATTAGTTGTATTTATATTTATTATGTAACATTGAAAGTGTTAACTATGCACAGTCTCTATCTCTCCCTCCCTGTCTCTCTCCCTCCATGTCTCTCTCTCTGTCTCTCTCCCCCTCTCTCTCCCTTTCTCTCTCCCTCTCCCCCCCTTTCTCTCCACGTCTCTCTGTCTCTCTGCCTCTCTCTCTCTCTCTCTCTCTCTCTCTCTCTATATATATATATATATATATATATATATACTGTATACACATGGAGAGAGAGCAATGTGCTCCTGCCCCTTGTAGCTGCCCTACTGTCTTGAGTTTCTGGGCAGTAGTACCATAGATATAATTATAGATTTTTCATCATCTTGCAAGTGCTGGGGTTTATTTTTTGTTTTTTTTTTACTTTTTATTACTTTTGTGACATTTTATTGTTTATTTTTTTCTTCTTTCTATGTTTTTTTACGAGTTGACTTTCCTTAGACTTTTATTATTCTTTATTATAACTTTTTTCCATTTTTATTTTTTCAATTTGTGCATCATTTACATAGATATTAAGAATGGAGGCACTTAATGTAAATTCAACCCACTGGATTTCTCTTTGGTTTAAAAAAATATCTATTTGGATCTTTCTTGTTTTCTTTTTACTGCTCTCTCTCTTTCTTTGTATGTATCCATCATTGTTATATGTCCTTCCTCAATAGAAACATGACTTAAGAGATAGCATAGATCACATTATCACATTTCTCCATAAAGATTAAATCGTATATATATACGCATATTTAAAATAAAACAACGCATTACAGACAATGTTAAAACACAATATGAATATCCAGATTTTTATTTTTCATACGCATTATGCTGCTCATCCATATGACATTGAACGCGTTTACAATGAGAACAATACTCATCTCCACTGGGTTTCATATGAAAATAGATATAATTTTCTCAAGGTGGAAAAGAAAATTATTAATGTATCTATTTACCTGGTTTAGTTATCTTATAAAACATGCATTAGGACTTCACATATTGGGTACTGAATATTTCAAACAATTTGCATGTATTTCAGAATCCAGCCTTAAAGTTATCAAAGCATATATGTCATTTATTAATAACATCTGAAGAGTTGACTGACAATGCAATAAAGATTTCATAGTGTCTGTCATTGTAAAATGAATATTACATGTTGTGGTGTGCCATTACTTTCTAAAGCACAAGAAGACAATCCAGTGGAAGGCGTACAATTAGAATGGAACATTCAGATATAACGTACAATTTTATTCTGAAGAGGGGCGATGATAAGAACGGATTGGGGGGTATTGAAGCAATATTAAAAATTTAATATGTTGACGATACCAGCACCATTTAGAACTTAATATTTCTCTACTCGCTATGTAATTATTCTTTCTCTCTGTTTAGCATCATGAAATAGGAAGAAGCTTTTATTAGGATGCGTGTCAGGTCTACATTTATATTCAGGGGCCGGGTAGGATAGGGGGCTGCAGACACCTTTTCTTATAGGGGTGGTCCTCAGATGTTACTAGGCTGTTTCTCCTAGAATTGTGGTCTACCGCCGTCCAATCAACAACCGCTACTTATGATTAATCAACAATACTGAGATCAACTAAAGATATTTATTACTTTATATTTTTTATACTGTTTATATTTTCTGAAGTTCAGTTGTTCTACCATACTTTCAGTATCTCATGAGCCAAAGAGAACCACAAAGGACTCCATGGTGAATGCTGTGTAAAACTGTTTACTACATAAATGAATCATATGTGCAACATAAAAACGGGTCCAAAAAATAGAACAATACGCGATATAGGGTAACGTCTGCAAGCCACTAATAAGCAATACAATGCTAGAGTGGATTAACTGACTTGTTTTGTCAAATGTTAGACACTATTGTTGATGGAATGCCACAACTATCAAAATAATTACATTTGCTTTTATCAGAAATGAGACAGCACCATGCATTATGCATAGCTTCATCTGCCAAGAATGATTTCATAAACACATTTAAATTAGAAATACACTAACAATCATAAAATAATTATATTCAAGAACAAACTTTTCTTCTAGATTTCTTAGGTATCTATGAATCCTATGTTTGTAAACATAACTTCTCTGTGACTTCAACGTGATAGCATTGGCCGTCTCCTATCCTGTGCACCAAGATATGACATCATATGACTAGTCTCTGTACTGGTGATCATCAATATCGGAGTACAGAGCATCAAGATGACAATGGAGGACATGACAACACAGTTCCATGGTATGGTCCATATCACCCAAAATACAAAAGCCCCAAAGCCAAGTACAAAAGCCTTTTCATTTTAGGTGCATGCTGTAACCATATTCTCTTTAGATTATATTAACGTTAAAAGTTGATACATCCACTCCCAACACTTTAAATTGCCTTTCTGTCACACATGTCTGGAGCCGAATGCATCATTAAATCCACTTAAGAAGCTCCGCCACGAAAAACCCGTGAATACATGATTCTGGCGCCATTATAATTTCCTGGCCACTGGCCGTCAAGACCTCATTCAAAGTAAAAGAACGCCAGCCAAACCCGAGTATGCTGCATCTATTGAAAAGTCTCCTAAACAAATTCTGTACAGTAGGTTAGAATAATTTGTGCTATATTTAATAGGACTTTAACACAATAACGGCTTAATTAATATTAACATCCTGCTCTGATACGCAACAAAGGAAGCTACTAGAAAATGGATGGTTAATAATGGAAATTTTAATTAGCTGCTCTGCGTGAGATTAATGAAAATGACCAGTGTGCCCATTTGATCTTTAAAAAAAATAATGCAGAGACAAAGTTAGCAATTAGTGTATATCATGCAATAGCAAAGGTAAGTAAAAAAAAAAAAAGCTTTATCCCTTAATTTGATGCTCGTTAGGACAGGAGTTATTGCTCTGGCAGTGCTTTTGGATTTCTATATTGTATAGCAGCACAAAGGGTCAGGAGGACTTCTGGATAGTTAAAGCGCCTTCCTGTTTCCGTCGGCAATAAAATTCAGCATTAAAACTCGAAAGGCACCCCCTAATACCAGGAAATTAGATTTTAAATCTTAGCTACCTAATGTTTGGCATCCTGGTGTGAAAAAGTCAAACCATTGGATTCTCTTTTCCCTGGGGTGTAAATGCATGTTTATTTACAATTGCATAGAGGATAGAAAAACTAATTTTATCTCAAATCAAATTTAAAGTGCTTGTGTGCCTCGCTTCACTAATAAAGTGCAGTTTATAAATGAGAACATGTAGGAATAGCACCTTCCCTCACATTAACCATTCCATATAAAAGGCTGCATCTCAAACTAATACAACAACCTTTTGCAGGAGATAATTTAATACGGTTATGTAAGATCTGAATAAAAAAAAAGAAATAGAATATATGCTAAGTATATTTAAATGAAAATTTAAGCCAGGTTTCAAAAAGGCATTACGTTTGAGTTTGTACAGTAGTAGAGCAGCTACATTTTTATTATATTAAATTATATAAGTGTTTCACTTATCGACGTCTTGATCTGAACCTTGGATTATCTTTCGAATCTTATACGATATAAAAACATTGATTGTGTGTGGTATTATTATTGAAACATCAATGCTGAAGTAAAAAGTAAAGATAGGGAAAGTGTCCACCCTAAAAGTATGCTGCGAAAGGTGGTACTACAAGCTATTGAATCATAGGGTGTGCTTAGTTTTTCACACATGGCTTCTCTATTTTAGCTTTATTTTTGTTGAATAAATGATGCCACATTTTTGTTTACCTAATTTTTAGACCTGCTATGGCACAGGTGACTGCTATTTAGACCTCTGCTCACCTAGGGCATCTCAAATGCATGACTGTGTAGAAGTAATTGGCCATATAAATTAAATGCCTTATTTTTGTCATATGGAATGGTATAATTAGACACAGAACTCTGCATATTTTATGAATACAAAAACCAAACATGTTTTAATATTAAGATCAGTTTTTTGTTGTTATGCAAATATAAAATAATGTTAAAAGTATCAAGACATATGGAGTGCAAAGGAAAATGTTAAAAATACATTCTAAAAACACAATAAAACAATAAGACGAGTAAAATAAGCACGGCTAATTGAAAAAAAAATACAAATTATGGAAACAAAAACTTGCAAATTGATTTTTCGATGGTAAACATCTCTTCTTTGTTCTTAAACAGATGCTACCTTTCCCTCTCTATTAAATGAAACTTATGACAAGCTCATTAACATAAATAGTTGAAACAAATTTAACCTGTAGAACATCTTAGTTTTTTTTAAATCCCTTTAGGATATTATGTTACTGTGAATGATAGAAATGTTTTCTATTTTTAAGCTTTTTTTGAAGGTACATTCTACATAGGCAATAGGCGATCTAATTTCCGCCAAAGTGTGAAGACACGGCGTGTCCCATGGGCATCCAATCAGGGAAGAGTGTGTGCGCAGAGGTGCTGCCCTTTAGTGGAAGTTCTCCAGGAGGCCTGGTTAGCAGAGCTAATACTAGGGAGAAGTGGATGAAGAAAGTATACAGAAGAAAGAAGACAGACGAACAAGAAGAGGCAAGAGAAGAAGTGGAGCTACAGAAAAGGAGACAAATAGGCAAATTTTGGTAAAATTTAAATTTGTACAAATCCGAATGCACAAGTCTAGAAGATATAGAAATTAATATTAGGAAGCCTGCTTACAGACTCTGTGCAACTGATCTGCAGCTCCTTAAAGAAACTAGACCCGTAATTCAAATTTATATGAATCTAAGATTTGTAAAAATGCCTTATAGATCTCTAGTTAGGTTTTTTTGCGTAGGAGAAATCAAGGTAAAATCAGGGTAAATCGGATCACTATGCATGGAAGTGCATTGAACAAAGTGAATGGTTCTTCTTTTAGGATTATTTGGGGCTTCAAAAACCATGAGCATTGCCTTACTTTGCCATAGAGGATCCTAATATTACTAATGCAGGGCATCTCGCGCTGACCCCTCTCCCCAGTATCTCACCATCTCTCCCATATTTCCACCCATCCATAGCTGAACTCTGCCCACACAACTTGGCTTCACCACTTCCTGTCTGGGCTCACCTTCTTCCTGTTTCCAAAGGATAAATTCACAGTAACCATGCCAACATCATAAATAATCCTAATTCTACACTCCCCAGTTTCTCACAAGGCTAAAGCATTTTATGTTACGTCAATACAGAAGACAAATAAATGCACTTACTCTGCTGAATCCAAATAAGATATTATAAATAATTTAGCCATGGTTTTAGAACTACTAACGCCAATACACAAAGACATTGTTCCACTTTCCACGTATATTTGTAAACATGTTGTTTAGTTAATATAAAAATAGTTTAAGTGCCAAGAGAGCTCAAGGCATATGGAGTTTTATTTATTTCACGGGTTGGCACTTTTCAAATGCTGAGTTAAACAAAAAGCTGTTTTTAATGTGAGAACTGAGGAAAATGGGATGCACAGAAGTATATTTGTAATCTGAGCAAATTAAAGAAGAAAAATTTATTTTAAAAAAATACAAAAAACAGTAAAACAGTGTAGTTTATGTCGTACATATGTAGAAGGAAAGACACTATATATATATATATATAGTATAATATTTTATGTATATATATATATATATATATATATATATATATATATATAATATACACGGGAAACACCTATGGATTTGTAAATTTGGGTGAGGTGTTGGAAAGGGAAACATGAAAACATTACCATTAAGGACATTCTTTTCAAATATATGAATTTTTTCTATATTCGTATCAGTTTGAAGGACACTGTTGGAGTTTAAATGTTGTATCTTTAGAGGTCAGAAAAAGTGTATCTCACCAAGTCAACCTTATTTACGTCAATAGGGGTAGGCTGGGAATTGTTGAAATCCCTACAGCTTTAAGAAAAGGCAAAAATTCCTTAGAACACATTATGGTGGATCCTGTGGATCATATGCTGGTACTTTCTGAAAGGGGAACATATAATTTTCTTACATATGCCTTAACTCACTTTTTGGAAGACTAATTCTCTTTGAGTGCATTGTATTTGTTCTTACGTTGAATCCCAACCATACTATTTTCATCTTGTTGTATTTATACGTCGGCCCGCTAAGTCAACTGACCTTAATAAGGAAAACACTCAGTAACATAACCTGCAGGAAATTTACATAGTCCTTACTACCAGGGACTCATTTAAGAAATATGCGGGACCTTTAAAAGACTTTCTATGGGGCTTCCTTTGGTCTGGGGTCATGCAGGAACTTGATGAACCTCCATAAGAAGAAGGAAGGTGGCACCTAAACCATATTCGTATCCTCTGGAGGTTATTCATGAGCCAATTCCCACCTAGCTAAAAGGTCAATGTTTGTAAAATTTTGACAACATGGCGTTCTTCTGCTGCTCAATTATGGTCACCCAACTACTTTCAGGTGGATGGCCATAATTTAGCAGCAGAAGAATGCCATGTTGGGTGACCATAATTTAGCAGCAGAAGAATGCCATGTTGGGTGACCATAATTTAGCAGCAGAAGAATGGTCACCCAACACGGCATTCTTCTGTTGCTAAATTATGATCATCCACCTAAAAGTAGTTGAGTGACCATAATTTAGCAGCAGAAGAATGGTCACCCAACTATTTTCAGGTGGATACTTCCTAGGTCACTTTTGACCATTTGCAAAGTCAACTGGGATTAGACACACTGTTCATACACCGAATGCATCTTCCTTCTCTAACTAAATACTAGCTGAAAGTTGTACTTCAGATCAATTAAAATAAGTCAGCGTACATTTTTAATTTTGATGCTTTATTTACAACAAGAAATCTCAATGCTCTTTTATGTTAATCCACTCAAGGAAAAATAAAGTGTGGTTTGCAGGTGAGAAGGAAAATCGCCTCACTTGAATCTCATGAATATGCGAGTGAGGCACAGATGTCTGACCATTGAAGCTGCAGAGAAAACATCTACAAAACCCTGCACCTGAAAATTAATGGGAATTTAAATGTGCAAGCTGTTGTAAAATGAAAGTTTTGCTAATTTTTAAAAGGCACTCCAAAAAAAAATGACATGTTTACTTTGCAATGTGCTTAATCAACTTTCCCTACAGTGTTAATCTTAGAATACAGGATATAATTGTAGGGAACAGAAATAAGTAAATGCACGGAGACGTATCGGCTGAAGATTCTTGCTTCTCATTTAATGATCGGGTTCCGTGGTACTGTTTACAGAACAGAAAAATTGCAAAATCGTTTCCTTGAAGATGTAAAGAAGTTGCGATTTTCATTTCTTTAATGCTTAAAAACAGCTGTAAAAGTTCGAAGATCTTTTTTTAATCATCTATCCAACCGTTTTGTAATTGCAAGGTTCTAAGAACTGTATTATAGAGGAAACTGGTTGCCCAACAACCACGGCTAAAATTCAATCTATCTGAAGAACTTTGAGAAATACTTTAAGAAAACACAACATAGTGAGAAAGCAGACACGGGTTAGAAATATGAACGCTGTATTTCACATTGTGAATCTTTAGATGTAAAATGAGTCAATTATGTCTGCGTTTTGGGGAGGTACACAGTTCCCCTGTCTGGTTGGTAAAAGCCAAGAAGGGTAATCTACGTCAAACTCTGGATAGTTCCCAGGTATGGTCATCACTAATAGAATTTTTTTAAGTGAGTTGCGTTTAGTATCTGTATGCCGCACACATTCTCTTTGGCTACAATTTCAGAATGGCATTTATTGTCCATAAATATAATATCTACAGATTACTATTTTTATATTTCTATTTCAGTGGTACTACATATATCAATAATATGTTCCAAGCACACACCAGAAATACAACAAAGAGATAAAACATGTTATAAAGTGAGGGAGAGATCTGTTATTATTGCAGAACCTCCAAATATTTCCATTTTTCTCTGTATCGGGATCTGACTCCATTTACTGTCCTGCTGGCAATTAAAATTGTGTTTCAACCCTTATATGTTGTTAAAGGCAGCACAGCTATACTTTTTCCACTTCTGATGGACCAGAGACATCCAGGCATGACACAGAGGGATGTGAAGTGTGAATGCTATTTTGGAAGCGGCTCGTAAGACCACAGTCTTTTAGCTTGTCAATCACGAGGAGATAACTCATCACTTGGGATGAATCCAAGTGAGCATTACTGCAAAAACGAATAAAAAGATCACCACATGTATCTTCAAGGTCATTTATACTTTTCAATACAAGACATTGAGTAATGCGAAACCCATAAATTTGAACTTGGCCACATTGGATTCATATGTTCTATTTATGCCTTAATAAGAATCGGTGTGATTGAGAATACAAAGGACAGAAGATTTACCGGTTAAGGTTTCTGTGCTCAATAGAACTTGGCCTATTTAAAATAATGGTTTTAATTAAGGGCAGACAGGTTTAAGTGTCTACTTAAAATGATGTTCCCCTCATTTCAGATTCCTGATTTAAATTACAGATTCATAAATAGAATATAATAGATTCTAACTCCTGAATTCCATGGGTAACATAAAACCACATATTATTTAAGGTTCTATGTCAGGCAATGTCAGGGGTGTCAAACATCAGGATCTAAACATATTAGAATATTACAAAGCCGAGTTGCTCAGAAATATGCAATTCTGGAAATTCATTAAATTCAATAAATATTATAAATAAACATTAATCCTAAAACATAATCCTAAATCATTGGCAGGGTACCTCAGAGTGACCACGAGGGGTACAGGAACCCAAACATATCTCCAAAGTGTTTAATGTCCCACAACACAAAGTATATACATGTTGTATATTGCAGTGTAGTTTAAAGTGTGGCCTTCATAATATGATAAAGGTATATATGACCTGTAACAAAATTATGTCATCACTTTAATGTCTAATTAGAAAGGACATCCTATGGCCCATTATATAACATTCCCTTTTCATTTTACATTTTACACTTAAATCTCATTTTATTAACTTGTACTATAAATTAATTAGTTTTAAAAAAAACTACAAATTAATTTCTTGGAGACTTTCTGTTTTACAAAAAAAACTTATTTCAGAGTCATACGTTATATTTTATGAGACACAAGAGAGAAACAGTGTTTGTGAATTTTTAAAAGTAGTAATTTCCTATGAAATAAAAAAGTATATTATATATATATATAATTTTTACAAGAGGTTTCTGTTTTCACATAGGATACATTTTTATTTTAAAAGATTTTATTTTAAAACATAATTTTTGCTAACATCTATTATTTAACAATTTTGATTTGGACATTGACATTCTCCAGGTTTAATCTGGAGTTTCAGAGCCATTCAGAGCTTTTCCAAGTTTCTTCTTTCTTCAGGCAAGCAAGTGGCATGCAGGCACACCCACGCCCCACCCATGTACTGCCCACACCCTGCCCACTTTCCCTTTATCCCTGCCCATTTCCCGCCCACTTAGGTCTCTATGATTTAAAACCGTAATACTAACCAAAGCTGTAATATGTTAATGAGGTTTGCCTTCAGCACTGAAGTTCAGCTTTAGGTAACGTCTTAATCTCACTTATTATAGTAAACGTGTCTGTTCCAGAACACTCCAGGCCTTTTATTATATATTATAAGTAGCTGGAGATGAAGTGACTTGTTGTTAGGTGCTTATGACTAAGCTGCTGAAAGTAACACTGGATATTTATTAATTTTGAATATTTCATGTCTACCAAATCTACCCAAATCTTCATTACAAATAATATTTCTGTTGGGGGTTGTTTTATAGCCACTGAATCCAAACAGGTTGACCTAATGAGATGTGGACCTTCAAATAGTGTAAGAACATTTTTGTTTCAGAGGGACTTATGGCACGTAGAAGAAGATTAACTGTATATATCACGTCAAGATAAATATTAAAGGCTCTGAGCATTTGCCAAAATGTAAGGTTACTTTGTTCCAAATCGGGAAGCATTGTGTATATAGATTGCACCTGTTTACAAAAAAGATTAGGCATTTGTTCTGAAACAATCCTCTTCATTCTGCCACGGAATTCTGTGCTCATCGTGATAACTTTCCCAGGAAAGCAGCCTCTGCAGCTTTTAACAAATACACTAAATCATCGTTGAAATAGAAATTACCATAATTCTCATTTATGATATTTAATTTCTCCCTCTGTAGAACAGACCGAGCAAGAATTGCAATTAACAGGCCATTCTGCAAGACAGAGCGGGACACAGAAATTGCTCTCTGCCTTGAAGCTGCAATCAACACGCTAATAACATCTTTAGCTGAAATTTTTAGGCAACGTATTGCACCCACAGAATAGCGGCAACAAAAATGGCAACAAATTATTTTACAAATTAAATCACTATTTATTTGAGGTGCAATTTGGTCCAAAATAAGAGACAAGGCAGGTATTAAATTTACTTTTCACTGTCAGAGGTCTTTCACTGCCCTGGCCATTGTGGAGTCCCAGTTAGATAGAATTAATAAATTCATCCGAAAAAAAATATCCATTGACAACTGAGTATTTATGTGTCTCCAAGAAGATCATCATAACTTATATGAACCAGACTAGATTTCCGGAGAACAGAATCTTCTACTATTACTGTTCTATATGGTCCAAAACATATATTTTACTTGAATTATTGAAACTTCAGATAATATGACTATTACAGAGGCCTATTTTAAAGGATTGTATCATATGTTTCTTGAAAATGCCACCGTAATGACTAGAACGTTAGATCGTCCAATAAATTCTAGTTAAAGAGGTTCTTCACGGAGTGAAGGTCCCATCATTTTATTAGTCTACATCCAAACAGGTAGAAAATGATTAGAATAACAGGAAAGAGGTAGAACTAAATGCAGGTCCCTCTTACCCAACAATTAAGACTGACCCAGGGCACGGCATTAAAGCTGGCAAGATATTTTCCAACAAAGTTTAAGACGTACCAAATATCTACTCGATGAGAATATATGCTTTATATTCAGCATGGGACTCCATGATCAGAAAATCAGAATGAAAGCACTCATCAACTCACGTCATCTGATTTCATTCATGGAGTCGTACCTATATGTTACCCATTAATGGAACCCAATATAGTAGACCGCAAACTGCAGAAAGCTTAAAAAAACGGAAAAGTTCTACTTTTTTTATTAAAAGCAGAGTCCTTCGATATGCATCTAAACAGGATCTAATCTCCTCTACTTTGAAATGAAACAAGTAGAGCTTGTCACAGTTCATATTTGTTTTTTTCCTCGGAGAAGAGCAGACAGAACTGTTGTGGAGGTAACCTCAATCAGGTATGAACGAAGGCAAGTTGATTCAGCTGAATGATGCGGCAACAGTGAAAATGGATTTAAATGCTATGGTGGAGGGAACAAGAAATTTTTTACTCAATCTCTCTGTCAACATGTTCAAGGAAAAGCATTATATTTATCTGAGAAAGAGGGAATAAAAAGAATTTGATCCTCTTTGTGACATCATAATGTTGGGCTATAATTTGTGGCCTCATATTCCATCATATTGAAAGCATTTCATAAAAATACGTAAGAACGTGTCAACTGTCATGCTTACCAAAAATATAACAAAGTTGTTAAACCATCGCTGAACTAATGGGCTTCTAATAGCACAAAAAAGATTGAGTTGGGTGTTTAAAAAAACTCCAGTGTAATGTTCTTTAATACACGACTATTACTTTAGTTAATCATTTTATATCTTTTTATAAAAATCTCATTATGGCCTATAATACCAAAATCTGGCAGTGCATGCTAGGAGACAGTAACCAACAGCTATAACATCCAACTAAAGAGGTAATCCCCCAATGGAAATCATAGGCTTGATGTCCATGTACTGTTTGGAAGATATATGATGACACAAATTACATTATATAGTGAATATTGCTTCCACATATTTGTTTCTGGAGCGGCAGTACCAGTAAGTATGCAGCCCTAACGGCCATCGGCCCACCGGGCATTTGCTTGGTGTGCAAAGTAAGGTGTAGAGTGTGGATGCTGTCATGGCCAGTATCAGCAGTTGGGAGACTAAGCCTATATTGTCTTCCCATTTTAAGTTTCATGAACTAAGGCAATCATTTATTAGGTAAGACTATCATGACAACCCACCCTATTGGGTATTCCTTCAGAACCCAGTTCATGATCACAGACAAGAGACGGACACAATTGTATTGCAACTATTTCACAATGTAAGGATTTTCATATAATTTGCACTATTATAGGATTGGTGTCAACTTGATTAATGCGACGCACTCTGATGAGAAAATAGCATAAGGTCATCTTATTGTGAGAATGATCTTCTTACTGTGGTAACGGATAAAACAAAATGATAAAACTTGGTCTGGATTCACTTCGACAGAAAAACCTGATTACGTATAGATAATTGAATGACTATTTGAGGATATTTCATATTCATATTGCCCCATGTATATCCTTGCATTTATTTTGCAAGAATAAAAAAGTCTATTAACTTCAAGTTATTTCACTCAACTATTGTGTGACCCAAAGAAAGCCACTTTAAGACTTTAATGTCTTTACTGAGTAAGAATTAGTTGCCCCAAGATTCAGCAATAGGCACTAGGAGCATTTCTGCTGCATCCACTCCAAAATAATAAATACTGCCTTTAAAGAAGGGGAAACCATTCGTGTCCCTGTGTTTTTTTAGACTCTGTATTATTTACCGTTCTCTCTCGAAGGAAGTCAGAGTAACATCAACACCTTACAGTTTATATTAAGGTCTTTGATTGACAGAAATATATTGGGACTTTAAGCTTTCTGTGAATATAGATGCAGGCTGACTCCTAATAAGATGTCTGAAGCTATCTGACAGCGAAAATACACAAATCAGTTTAATGCTATTTCTAAAGCAAAAAAAATAAACAAATTAATCAGCTTTTTAAGATGTATTTTAGAATAACTATTTAATGAAAGCCGTCCTGCTAACAATAAACAGTTGTTGCTCACGTTGAATAGCTATCTTGAAGACACGCCTGTGCTCGGAATAGAAGCTTGGAATAACGTTCAACAACCCGTACCCTCTTGATGTTTGACAGTGATAAAGTAGCCTTTTTTGACATCATTCCACTATTCAATTCACTACCGCATGCATCGCAAATGAGAGACCATTTTGCCAGCAGACCCCATAAAAAGAGTTAGATTGGAGTTGATTGATGTTTATGGTTAGAAATAAGATAGCACTCCATCATCATCGGTGGTTTACAACTCAAGGAGACTGTTGATATAAACCTGGAAACTCTCAAGGGGTCTTGTCCCGATCTCAGGGTCTCGGGTGAAGTGGCAGATTCTCGGGGCCACACACTCTGGAACCGACTCCTTCCTATTATACACGGCTGTGATCATTTCTAAGACTCCCAATTGGTACTTTTGCTACCAATTTATTATGGTTCATATCCCTGCTTGAATGGAGGTATCTTTAAATAATGACAAGTCAAGATTTCCCACAAGGTTGGTATCAGAGACATTTGGTTAACACGCTATATGAATCACAACCTGGAATCTTGACAATGGGCCATTAAAAGGTTAATATTTCAAGAGTATTAGGATAAGCTAATTTAGAAAGTTCCCAGGTATGTACATTTACTAATGCAGTGTTATTGCAGACTTTAGATACTCTTCTGGGTCTACTCAGTGGAAGCCAAGGGTATTTAAAACTTGAAAGGGTTTGACCTTCTCCAAATGGCTTCACAGTCCACTAAAAACCATACAGATTTGGTTCAGATAAACTGTCCTTGCTATCTGTATAAATTTAGCGTATATCAATGGTATGCCAGACCTTTACAGTTAAGTATCATAAAATATACATTTGGCCTTTAAAAAAAATAGATTTCATTTAAAAAAATGATAGGAAAGCAAGTGGAACTTCTGCGTTTCTAAACTGTTGGAAGCTGGCCACGTTAAGTTAATATCTTTTAAAAATTGCAAAAATGTACACATCATATATCATCCCTTTAATCTATATAATATGTATTAATTAATCCTTTGATGTATAATTTTACTTCAATGCTCATCTCGCCAGAAGAAAAAAAAAACAGTTTTCAAAATGGAGAAAGAAATACTTCTTTTTCAGCAGCATTAGATCTTAGCTTTTATTTAAATATATATTTATTTAAAGCAATATAAAACATATATTGAGATAAAAAAAGAATGTAATTATTCCATGTTCCGTCCTCAATATTTTTTTTTGAGTTACGCTTTTTGCTATGGGTTCTGCTTTCCCAGCTTTTATTCCTGCTTCCTTCATTAAATGTGTTAAACTTGGAAGATGAAATATATTTCAGCTGTAAAGTTTGTTGATAATTGGCAGAGGACGAACCATAACCTTAATGCCTTATCCCCGCAGATACAGGGCACCGTCAAATGTATATATCTCTAAATTGTAATTTTTTTTGCTGACAATATGAGCAGATGGAAGCACTTTCATAAAAATGAAATATTGCAGTACACTTTAAAAAGCAGGAAAACAATTAAATTGAAACACAAGGTGTCAGTCAGAAGGAGAATTAAGGCATCAGAATGAAAACAGCAGTCGCACATGCAACATTTCGGATCTCTCAGGAATCCTTTATAAATGGAAATTCAAATTGGACTGTTTTATTCAAACTGAAATTATGACTGAAGAAAAGCTTGCTTGCATTTACATACCTAATTACTCAATTACTCTAACATCTAATCTACCTACATTCGTGCCTGTATGTGGTGATGTCATACTGAGATGACATCACGAAAATCTGTATAAAATAGTAGGGGGTCGAAAGACAAACTATAGGTGATGAATGACAATTGCTTTTTCGTCTCTGGGTTGCCACGGCTTTGTTTTGGCACAAAAAAAGTTACTGATTTCCATAAAAAGTTAGAGAACACATGGATATCATCTAAAATTCTATGTAGATTGGTCTACAAAGCAGCAATGAAAGAAATCATTTGGAACGTTTTCTTCTGGATGAGAATCTGTAATCAATTTTCAAACGATTACACGAGCATAAAAAAGGAGAAATATGATCAGAGCTATTTTTCACCTAAATCTGAGCTCACATAAATATTCAGGAAAAGAAGAGCTATATTAAATAATAATAATAATAATAATAATAATAATATGAACAATAACATAATGACCATTACTCAGTTAACTGGATTAAAGCATAGGGTTATAGGAATAGACACAGAATGGGACAACTTGCATTTCAACTCAGTAGGGTCTGTCAATAATTTGGACCATACTGAGATGATACAGAAGAAGAGTAGATGACTTCACCAAGACTAGGTTAAAGAGGAATATGGGGTGACATAGTTCATAGATTAGGACTATCTTTGAGGTTAGTATTCACAGATCTACTAAATTTTATTTAGTCAATTAAATATGTTTCACTGTTGCAGTTCCCAGAGATCCTTCCATGGTTAGCTCAGGAACAAAGTCACCGATTCCTTCAATATGGGATAAAGATGAGCCTGGTGGGGAAAACTGTGAATTGTTAATCAAGTTAATCTAACTTGTGGCCATATTCTTTAGACTTGCTGTAGGTATTTTGGCTTCTTATTAGCTGCAACATATAATTATTAGTAAACAGACTCCTTTAAGAAATGTCCTCAAAATTCAATTAAAAAGATGCCTGTGTCAACATTTCAAGACCCTTGTAATAATGTAGATAGCTAAAGTGAAAGAGAGCAGTGAAAAGTGAGAAAGGATGGACAGGAACTAAAAAGTGAAAATATGATGACAGATTAGAAAAGGGTGGATGGAAGAAAAGGGACAATGAAAGGGAAAAGAGTAAAAGAGAAGAGGATCGAGAGAGAGAGTGGGAAGAACCAAGGATCCCACTAAACTATATTAACAGATTAAAATGTGATTAAATTTTAAAAAACACAACAGTGACATAAAAAATAAGAGTAAATATTTCATATAAACCCTAACTATATGTATAGCTATTATCAGTATTAGCAATTTAATGTAATATTTGTCTAACCATGACTTCAAGAGTTCTATGAATGATGAGGGTTGCAATCCAAAATTATTAACGCTACGTTTCTGGTGAACCAAATTTCTGCTCAGTACAGCAGCAGTAATGCCAAGGATGCAGCAGCTGGTTGGAGATCTTATTCTTTAATATAACATGGCACATATTGGATAACAGAGTGCAAGAATGCAACTAAATCAAGTCTGATCTTATTTTGAGATTCTGCTGCACAAACAAATAGAATTTTTTAAGAGCATCACAAGGTTACCAATTATTAAGCCTGTGGGGGAAATGTAGGAATGGTAGTTCTCTTAGATGTAGACTTTAACCCATTCAGTTCTTGATAAAATAGTTTTACTTTCCCTGCCTTTCATATTAAATGTATATATATACTTATATAAATCTAACTTCATTTCCAATTATTTTATTATAATTTTTATTATGTCAATTTCCGATCAATAAACAAAAAGCAAGGCTAATATAATACTCAGGTCAATACAGAATGAATGCATTTTGATCACGGTAACGTAACAGGTCCTGTCTGTTGGGTATAGCCACTGAATTCTTTTTAAATGTTAATTCAGACCTTTTCAAATAGTTTAATAGTTTAATACAATCTTATAGGTGGCAGTTTTGAGTTCCAAGGTGGAAATTCTATTTTTTTTATTGTAATATTGGTTTTCTCACTCATTTTCTTTCTGCTCTTGAAATCCCGATAAAGTATTTAAACATAATACCATGGTCTACTATAAATGCAGTGAAGAAAATGGTGAGAAAATGAGGTCCATATGTCAAGGGGACACGTGCTGAAGATGAAATAGCTTCCTGAATAAATTGCTGTAAGTTGCAGGAACAACTTACTGACCTACTATCAAAGCACAACACAGTATCTTCATGATAGACATGACTCTCCTAGATCCCGTTGTCACGGCCAATTGTCTAAATCATGAAACAATTTCTGGTGCTGTTGACGCCTGCGGCATAAAAAGCCATGGACCTGGGTGAACTCTAAAATGTTCAGCATTGTTGAAAAAATGTTCTCGAATATTTTACTTCTGGATCAGAGACCTGCTTTGTGAAGGCGGTCTTCAAATATAGCAGAGGTGAGGGAGGCTATAATGAAATGAGAATTTATTGAAATCTCACAACACGATGCAATAAGAGTCAAAACGAAAACTGGGTTCTTCACAATGGCAATGTCATGTTCCAGGTTGTTCAGAGATAGAGAGAACAGAATAATAGGAAATTAAAGGATATTTGGGCAACCACACGCTACAATTCACCTGTCAGCACACCATTAAAGGTGATTACTAATATGGGAAGCCATACGTCATTCCATATCATACATGGAATGTTAGTTGTTACAATATAAGAAAGATATGTTTTTTTAAATGAAACGTTGATGTCACATGTACAAACATATGTTTGTTAAACAAGATGGGGGATAGGCAGGGTTGGTCCTCAACCAAGTAGTACCCTAGACAAGAAGCCTTTGTGTCGTCCTTCAAAATGATATGCCATGTCTTTTCTGTAGCTTAGAATGCCAATGTGAACATAGAGCTTCTCCCCGCAGTGTGGAGGCTTCTACTGTACCATTGTCAAATATCAGACCAAATTCTACACATTCAGGACATTTTCTGGGGTGACTGTTGGTACCCCCTGGCCCAGACCCCCCCGGGCAGGTACTTGGTTTGCCTGGCATTAGACCAGCCCTGGGGAAAGGAAGCCATGACCTCTTAGTGCTGAGTCTAGAGAGGTATATTGCTATTCCATATAATAGCTATATTTCATCTATTTACATTATTCAAACTGCATGTGTGTTAATAATTTGTTGAGTGTGGAATCATTTTTACAATTAAAAAGACCTTTCAAGGTATATCTACGGAATATCATGAATAATTTATAACTAATCACACTTTCATTATCATTCATGAGCATTGTTCAGAGAAAAAATACATTATTATTATGTTTGTTGTCTCATAATAATTACCTTTCTTATTGAGCCACCCTCCATAAAAATTCACGTTGTTTAATATGGAACTATTGTTGTTCATGGGATTGTGGAATATTGATTCAAACACCTATTAAAATACCCACCACTGAGAGCTGAATTGAAATTTAAGACAGTGATTTAAGCTGGAAATTAAAATGATATCAGTAGTGCATCCTTGGCAGTTAGTAGAAAATGTATAATTGTAAAATGAGAAAATATATGTAAAAAAATGACAATAAAATGATTATTATTATTTAGAAAATGTCAACATGTATTTTCTACAAGAAAATATGTCAGCAATCTGGAGCCATCCAGTGGATTCTATGTCTAGTAGTTTAAATTATTAGATTATTTACTTTTTAAGGGATTTGCCATGTGTTTTTATGCTTTTTGGGTCAATTTGGCTTAATCTTCCACTCACCTGCTTACTTTCCCTTCTTTTATTCCTCTTAAAGAAGCTTCCAGTATATATATATATATATATATATATATATATCTATAAACCAGGCCCGGACTGGCCATCTGGCACACCAGGCAAATGCCCAGAGGGCTGCCAGCGCCCCATGCCCACCCTATCGGCCCCGCCGCATGATGCAGTGCGTAATCAAGCTTTCTATGCCCGTAATTAATTTACTAGGATGCCTCAGTGTCCAAAGGCCCAATTAACTGCTTACATTAGCTGCTTACAAAGTAGCCTTTCTTGGAAAACAAACTAGAATATCCAAGACACCTTTGATAAGTTAGGCAAAAATTTTCATATGCCCTTTGCAGAGTCCGTCAAGGATACAAAATGCGACTTGCTTCCCAAAAAAAAAAGTGAACAATGGATACGGTGAATACTTTGCCAAGTAAATGGGACAAGTTCCAGAACTCTGAAGTTGACAGCTTGTATAAAACAGCTTTGTTTGGTAAGTAAATGAAACAATAAATTAGTAACATTAATTTAAATTCATTGCAGGTTTATATTCAAATAAGGTTCATTTCTAGAACATTCGGCATATAAGAACACCAGTTACTCCATATTAGAATTAGCAGGTAACAATAGTTACTGCTTTGTAATGAGACAACATTAACATAATTACTTCTCGTTTCATCTGGTTTGTGCGGCCAGCAGACTTTTCCATTTTCATTTATTTCAGTCATTATGCTGTAACATCTACAAGTCATCCAGCAAAGCTTTCAGGAAACCCATAAAGAAAACCGAGGTATTTTTTTTTTTTTTTTTTTTTTGTGCTTTTTAAGCACGATGGAGAAAAATAAATTAGAAATCGTTTATTTCACTGCTGATAATGACACGCTAAAGACATGCATTTTTTTATCATAAATACCTAATAATTCATTTTCTTCAATAAGGAGCTAGTGAATATTCTGCTATTTTAGTAAATAGTGAAAAATTACCTTTTATGGTTATTTAGGCCTTAATCTTTCTTTTTTTTTATATATATATATCCACTTGTTGTTTCATAACTGGAAAACAGAGACTTCCAATTCATCCATTATATAAATTTTTTTTAGAAATCTAGAAGCTGTGTTAATGCAAATAATTTAAAAATGATTTAAAGGAAAATTCAAGGGGACATTTATGTGTTTCTCCTTCTGTGTTGTAAATGTTGAGAACCTGCTGAAAAAATAGCACATAAAAATTGACAAATCTCAAAGCGGATTCGTCACCTTCCCAGGCATCACCAAGTGCTTCCATTTTAACTGTCTGTAGGGTGAACACTTTTGCTCTGTCCAATTGCTTTAGATATATTTGACTTAGTGTTAAGACATATATACGGGAACTTCCTAGAGAAACTCCCTTTCCCTTCCTTGTGAAACTCCCTTTCCCCTTCTCCTTATAGGAGGCAAGAAGGACACGTGGTCAAGAAGATAAAGTTGGCTCCAACAGGTTTTGGAAGGGTTTGGGAAAGGGTGGAACTTGCAAGTGAGTTTTTAGAACCTGGGTGGAGAATTGGAGTAGCAAACCCTACTTCTGTGTCAGGAAATTACCTGATTCAGAGCTCCGGTAATCAGACCTGTCAATCACTGGTATGCCAATGAGCTGGTTAATTCAATGAAAGACAACTCATCCAGGACAACACGTTCCACTCAAAACATTAATATTATATAAATAAATATATTTAAAATATATATATATAATATATATATAAATATGTTAACAATATATAAATATAAATATATAAAAAATAGATTAAAAAAATATGATATAAATGTAACATTGAAACATTGATATTAATATTATATAAATGTAACATTGAAATGCAGTAATGATATATATATATATATATATGTGAAAATAAATTTCAATCAAAAGACTCTCTCTCTCTAAAAAAAATGAAGTAGAAACATCACCGGAAATTCTATATGGTTAGTAGAGTGACACACAGCTGGGGCTACGTGTAGGTTATAGTTAGGTTCTCTAGTAACAAATGCATTTCTGTAGGTCGGGGGTTAAGGATATTTTTATAACAGCTTTGTGTGCTGATTGTGACCCTCATACCTTTCACACATTGTGATGAGAGCATTTTACACCTCACGCTATTCACTGTCTGCTGCTCCGGGCCAGTGATTTATGGCAATTCTGCACTATGAACATGTTTTTTGGTCAAAGATGTTGTCAAGCTTGTAAATTTTATTGCGTCTCAAGTTTTAATGATAATTTGTATTTATGATTTTCTTAATCAGTATGATACAAATCATGGCATTTTCCTGAATAATTTAATTAAGGTTTGCTGTAGGATGTTATTTATGGTTTTGTGTTGCCGATTCCTGAAAAAAACAACTCTCCCAATGAATAAACTTTTTATATGATTATTTTATACAAAGGCAGTCCACTGAGTTCTAGCAGATAAAAACTGGTTAAAAAAATGACGTGCCCTGCACACTGTATAGTCAAATCTGTGAAATGGCTTGAGTTTGATCTCACCAATCTGATTATGCTTCATGGGGTTGCCCTTCAAAATTTGTGAGTAGAACAGTTTTAACTCATCTGCAAAATCACGATGTAGTGATAAATGGACCCTGAGCAGAAAAAAGTAAGCAAAAAATACTACGTATAAAGCACTGTGTAAGTCATTTCGTTTAGTGTCAAGAAATATTCCCGACGTTTAACAGTCTGATAGATCTTCCCTTAAATACTTTATTACCAAGTCAAGCCATTATTATATAAAAGTAGTTGAGATAAGAAAGCCAAGCTAATATTAATATCTACGACTATCGAAATTCACTAAATTTTTACTGTTTTATTTGCCTAATTGTCTTTAATAGGATCTACGTCGATGACACAATGATGAATGTTACATAGAACAGAAAAATTGGCTGTATCAAATAGTTCTCCATACATCAAGCATACGCTGTCTGCTCTGACCTTGCTTTATCCTATTGAATAAAGACTTCTAACGCGCACCTTGGTTTTAATTAAGCAAATAATAAATATTAATCAGATAACAAGCATTCCTGGTAAAAAACGGTTTGATCATTCTTTCTTTTAATTGCTTAGTCTTGATCAATTGCATAACAAAACAGGTTTTTTTATAAAAAAAATAAAATCTAGTGTATTTAAATTACTAATATATGAGCTTTTTATAACAAATGTTTTTTAGAAACTTTTAAAGTACCTAGACTCTTCAGACATGCAACATTTTAATATGTTAAAAGTGCTGTTATGCCATAAAATTTGAATTGCGTGCTTTAGTTTGGCAAGCACACAAACTGTTGAAGGTATAATCTATGACAACAACCAATCAGTGGCTGAATCTTGGTCACATGACATTTGCACGCAATAAAGTGTTCCCAAAAATATTAATAAGACAACATTTAGTTTGATGAAAGATTTTTTTCTGGGGAAGAGTTTGGACATTATAGAAATGTTGCTGTATTGCTGCTTAATTTGGTTACAGAAGTGTCATCCCCCCTACTTTATTGAGGGTACTTTGTAGTCTAAAACCTAGAGGGTTTTTTCATGTTTTTATTATATGTTTGTTTAGCTATCACACCTCTTCTTCATTCTTACTGAATCCATACAAATTATACAATAATTTTGCAAGGACAGATAAGTCTTTCTTTTGATACAACATTAGGTATACAGACATTTACCATTATATATATATATATATATATATATATATATATATATACATATATATCCAACAATTTAAAAATGATTTTACTAAGATAATTATCACTAAGGTAAGAAATACCTTATTTGTAAGAATTACTATTTTTTGTGTAGTGTAGATGCACTACAATACAAACACAGTTTAGATTAAAAACAAAACAGGGGCAACAGGGTTGGACTGGCAATTGATCCCCAGGCCGGTCCAAATGTCTTCACAAAGGGCTGGTATGACCTGAACCCATTGGTCTAGGTCGTATCAGTTCTTTATGAACAGTTTTTAACCAGAAAAGTTTCTGTCAGAAAGGCCGTGGGGGCATTTGATGTGGTAAAAGTGTGGTAAAAGCATGCAAGTGTTTGTGTGTGAGCATAAATGTATATGTTTGTCTGTGTATGTACGTTAGTGTGAGTGTGTAAGTTTGTGTGTGAATATGTATACGTATATGGTGAGGTTTTATTGTTTGTTGTTATTTTAACCTATAAACACCAATACAGGGCATTATTTAGTATATAGAACTGTTAAGAAACAGACACATTAAGTAATATAAGCGTTAAGTAATGTGTTAAGTAACACTGTTATTCAATGGAGAAAAAAATCATATTAAAATTACATTTACATCCACATGCGCTTATACATTGTTCTGGACTTTAATTTAAAGATTTGGTAAACTTAGAGAAACCTGGCTTCTATTCTAATAAGCTGGAGGTGAATGTTTCTATGTTCGCTATTAATCTATGTCTTAACGAATAGCTTGGAAGTGCTTTGCTCTGCAATACTGACTAGGTCAAGAGAAATAAAATGAAAGATAATACGGGGTTCCATAGAAAACAATTATAAAATATAATTAGCAAAGCAAGGCTATTAACGGGGGATTCATTACCGCCGGTAGACGAAAGAAACAAATATGAGATTCTAACCCCTTCTCACCTCCAAGCACTCATTTCAGCCTATGAGTCAATAGCGATATCAGGAGCCCATGTGTAATCAATTAAACATTACTTGGTGGAATACACAGGAGTTGTTAATAAATGGATAATTATCACGACTGCATGTGGAAACTCAGTTAGTTGTCTTAATTGGGGGATTTACTTCAAAACAGATTTTTCTTCTTAGCAGGTGGAAGTCCCGGGAGAGAGCGCACAAATGATATCCAATGGAACTTACAATGAAAACACTATAGGAATAGATGAGGGGGAATGTATTTAGATGCATTCGAAAGTTCAGAATTATTGCTAGTTTCCATGTCAGCCAGGACATTTATCAGATTAAATCACATCAGTCCAGCCAGAGACTGGGTACGCTTGATGGGACTTGTAGTCCAAGTGTATCTCTAAAGAGAGATTCTAGAGCGCCCCGGAGTAAGAGAATTGAGAATGGCCATATGATAGCTCTAAATGCTTCTGGAATATGAAGTAAGTCTACAGAGTTCCATTACTCTGCCACCATTCTTTTCCCGACAAACATCTCTCTTCTAACATTTTCACCTTTTCCCACTCGAGTATCCAGGATTTTACCTCTGCTATACATTGGACAAGATCCACGCTATATCACAAGAACGTATTACAAAATAATCACAATTCTTTTAAATCATAAATGTATTTTTTATAGTTTTTTGGTGGTGGCGTCTTACAAATGAAATGTTTACTTAATGAGAATTTAGATTTCTTATGCAATGCAAATGAAAACTTGTCACAACGATACAAAATAATATTAATATAATGAGTGAATTTTGAGATCAGAGGCTTTGACTATTTTTTTGTTTTGTTTTTAGTTTTCTTTGTACCGCTTGTTTGTCAGATCCCAGGATAGATAGAGGGCATGCATAATTTCCACTGTCAAAAAAAGTGACACTCGAAAAAAACAGATTTATACATTTGCAAATAATAGATTCAAAGGAAATTCTGTTTTTAGATCTAAGTTAGAAAACTATACAAAGTTTATTAATAAAAGTATTTTTATATCTGCAAGGTGTTGTTTTTCATTAGGCCACAATTGAAAGATGTTATTTGCCTTCGATACCTGTAACCCGCACAAAAGGGGGGTCAATCACCTATTACCGGCTACCCAGAGCCTTCCCTTGAGGGATGCGGCCAGGACTGCCCATTGATGTCGGTGGGCTGTCCTGCTGACGTTGTTGGGTGGCCCTGCTTATGTAGGGGGCCTTCCCGCTCACATTACAAGAAACACCCCCATTTAAAGGGGAAATGGGCGGGGAACGGGGCATGTGAAGACCCTGCTCCTGCGACCCGGAGGATTCGGGTGTTGAACCGGAGAAGAGGTGCTTCACTCGCAGATCTCAGGGTCAAACCCAGAGAGTTCCCAGTTATGCCTATTACCTCCCATGGATCTGCTGCCCTAGACATAGTTAGCCTAGATGAGAATAAACCATTAGGTTCACTTAATTAAGCCACCATACAGCTTGAGCTGAACCCACCAAAGGTTACACCAACCTGCCCATTTGTATATTTGAGGGAGACACTGGCTGAAGCTTGGCCATGGCGGCTACACCAGCCTACCCCACACTACATGTGCTCTATACACAGGGCCATGAGTCGACATCTCTGAAGGACATGTGGTGCCAGGTTGCCAGGTTGGCCCAGTATACATTAGTGCGAATGGGCCAGTGACAAGGGAGATGTCTGATTTTCCCAAATGGTCCATGGAACCCTGCTGCCTGTATAGGCAATCTTTCCTCCCCCATCTGCTGCCCTTTGTCTGCTCCGCCTAGGCCAATGAACTTGTTTCCTTGAGATATTTATTTCAAAATGTCACCTCCCGGTATGTATAAGATGGGTTTCTGACACATATACATTGCATATTTTAATCTGTAAAAAAAAACATTCTATAGATTTATTCAGGATGTAAAAAATGTACAGTCTGGGAAAAGTGACAGACGTGCTTTTAGAAAATAAATAAATAAATATCAATACTAAAACATATCACACCAGGCCTGCATTTTCCATACCCATTTTTTACAATGGTTCTTGGTTTAAAATGTTGTGTTTGCACAACCTTTCCGTAATATGATGTTTGTGACAATCCATCCGTTTTAAATGCCATACATTCTCTCTTTGCTTCTATCACAAACAACCACTTTCTAAAATTAAATTGCAGAAGATTCCGCTAGAATATTAGCCAGGGAAATATATCTTTCTGACATCAGTTGGGAGTATTTTACGTTTATTTCATTTAAAATAATAAAAACAGCATATGCTGGATTTATAATAGTTGCCCTATTTTATTAGGAGATGCTTGGAAAATCTTTGTGTTAACCGTAATAAGATCAGGGTTTTGTTGCTAAGCCATGTGGGAAAATGAAGAGATTTTCTATTCTACCAGAATATTGGGAAGCAAGGAATATAATTTGCTAAAATAAAGAAAAGAAATAGTATTGAAAATAGAAATTTCTGCTAATAACATACTTAGTCATCAGACGTCTGTTTAATTGTATTCTTGGGTAAAAAGCAACGAGAGAGATATCTCTGCGTTCGGAATCTTTGAAGTGAGAGCCCGCCACAACGTAGGACGTGGTTTCACAAATGATCAGTTCACATATATCTCTCGGTTTGAGTAATGTTGCTCAGGGGTTTGAATGAACAATTTTAGTGTAATTGTTTCCTATCAAATTTTTATGTGTTCTCTCAACTCTGAGTAATAAACAATAGACCTGTCGCTCATAGAATGTTTAATATCATTAAATAACTTTTGTTTACGCTCCCTGAGAGAGTGTTGATGGTGCAGTTGTTTGCACATTTTTGTATTGTAAATTATGCATTTTTTAACCCGATTCCAGGGATAATAGAATCAAAGCTTTCTAAGCTACCAGTTTGAGTGTGGTGTCCACTGGACAATTGGACGGCTCTGGTATTCTTTCCAGTAACATCATATGGGCAGGACAAGCACTTAGACATAGGGAAGACACTTTATCATCCACTTCACAGCAATTTCCTTTCATTGGTATGTCACCCACAGGTATGTAACTAGAAACCACAGGGCCCTGGTGCAAAAATTTCCCCAGGGCTCCCCTGACTCCACCAAGCAATATGTTCCTTAGTGCCAGATTTGCCACCAAACTGTTTTTCAGTGACAACTTTGTCCCAAACAGCTTCTCTGTGACATTTTTGTCCCAAACAGCTTGCTTCTGCCACCTTAGCCTCCAAACAACTTGCCTTTGTCTCTCTCTCTCTCTCTCTCTCTCTCTCTCTCTCCATGCAGACTGGTCTACCATGCAGGAAACTCATGTGATGTCAAACTACATTATGTTAGGAAAGCCTTTATTGCCAATTAAACATTGCAAGTATACTTTTGAAGTAATTCTAAAAAATAAAACAACAAATGATCACCCACAGGGAAATTCCTCCCATTTTGTACCATAAGGGCCCATTAGAGTGACATCTGTATATATATATATTCAACACCCAGAAGGACAATTAGTTTCATTAAATGCACATTGATTCCTATGTGTGATGTCCAAGCAGAGTTGGCCTCTGTCTGTGGCTGAAATTAAGTGATGTTCTCACACATTTTTATGGTTTTGACTGTAGCATTTTCTTTAGCATTTACTTTACCAATTCTCTTTGCCACTAATACAAGTAATGATTTGTTATAATATTTTAGCAACATTTAATATATTTCATTTCAAATTATTATATAATTTCTGCTATAGAAAGCTCTTCTGCCCCATAGAACTTTATGTATGACCCCTTGTTCCAAATGTTCTAAAAATGTGCCTGTTTAATGAATATAAGTAAAGTTTTTAGCTTTGCCTAAAGATTTCTGATCACAGAGATATCATATAATTTGAAATAAATACACTGAATTTCAAACTAACATGCAAACTAGGTCAGCCATTTAAAATGATTATGGTTGTTCCAGCTTTAATGGGTATTTAATGTGTCGCAATAATCATTAGTGACCACTAGATGGTGCACTGAGTAAAGATCACAGTGAGGAGTTGTGCTGTGGAACATACATTTAACAGATGTGTTTAACCCCCTGAGTACCTAAGACTATTCAACTTAGCATTCTTTCAATGAATGTAAAGGTTGGAGTGCTTGTGGTTAGAAAACAGTATCAACTTTGACTAAAGACTCCATATTGCCTACAAGATACTGTAGTTTCTAACCCATTTTTCCCTTGTAGAGACAACTCTGGTTCTCAATTTCCATTGGATGAACCCTACCATCATAATTATTTAAATGTCCCACAGGGATATAACTGAGACAGGCTTCATTTTAGGTCTCACAGTTTTTGCATACTTTTTGAACTTACAACCTTTCTAGACAGAGATAGGGAGATGGTTAAGCCAACCATAGCGACGCGTGAATCGGGCCAGGGCAAAGACAGACCAGGAAGAATGAGTTTTAGCTAGCTTGGCTTACACTGCTTCCCACACCATAAATATTTGCTCAAGCTTCTAGTCTCTACGTTTTGCATGTGATGAATCTTCGGAAGAATAAAATAACATATATGTTAAAGTTTATTTACTTAACATTCTAGAGTGTTTCATTCATGTTTTGTCTGTGTGGAAAATCATACTTAAGAAGTCAAACTAAAGTATGGCATCTTAGTTTTCATTTAAGGATTTAAGGGATTAAATGTACCATTGTTGTTAGATACAGATATATTTTTCTTGCCATTACCCTGATGGGGCTTGAAACCCAATGGAAAGATTAAATGTTAGTCTCGGCACGCCTTTCATTCATAAAGGCATCTATTTAATGGAATGTAAATGAGATGCAACTGGCCCATGTCCTGAATTCTTATTGGCAGGTAAGGATAAATTAGGGATATACATGAAATCTCCTTCCAACGGTCTGATAACACAGGAGGTACATCATTCAAACCGAGAACGCTGAAACATAGAGTGCTATTATTATGAAATTACCCCACGCGATAGTCTAATGGAACGGTTCAAAGAGTACAATACAGGTAAAAATAGGTTTACATGATAGATAAATAGATAGACAGACCGACCGACAGATAGATCGATAGATCCATAGATAGATGATAGATAGAACAGAATATTTCTCCTATTTGCCTTATGGAAAATGAAATTCATGGCAAAATGTGGCAGAGATAACATATCAATTCATCTTCTGTCCTGAAGTTTTCCTCCTGCCCGAATGAATCAGTTACAACATAGAGGGACAGGAATAATCATGCAGATCCTGAGAAGTTAAGATAGCTGAATTCATCAAGAGGGCTATTAATGCATATATATTGCTTTTTTACCCATAACCTTCATTATACTGGATGATTTAGTCTATTGAACTCCATGGTTTGGGAAAATGATAGATCTACTTTAAAGGTCACTGCATACATCCGCGGCAAAAGATTGTTTATCATGAGAATTATTTATAATATATTATAAAATCTAAAATGATATTATTTGTATATAGACACAATCCCGACTATGTATTTTAATTATAAACAATTGAAGGTCAATGATTTGAGCTTACTAGAGATTTGTTAAACCCAACCTAAACGTAGAATGCTATTTACAATTCTTTGCAAGTCTTCAAATCCAAGAGTCATTTTTGAATAATTTCTCCCTCTCTCATTATCACAACCTATGCTCTGGCACACTGACCCACCATTATTTTTTATCACTGTTGAAGAGGGATTTTTTTTCCCCCCTGGCTTACAAATTGCATTGCCTTCAAGTTTAAGCATTTGCCCCTGTAAAAAAAAACAAAAAACTAAAATCCACGGTAATGTGCGCTCTTCGAACTGCCTCGCCGAAATGGAATGCAAATGAGGGATGATTGGCTGTTGTATCACAATCTTACTGGCACGAAAAAAAGAATAGAATTTCAGTATTTACATAAAGCCTTGTTCCAAAAATTTGATAATTCTGACAGTAAATCATTGTAATTGAGACACTCCAAAGTGAATCAGTACTATTATGGGCTAATTACAGAAGCCTCTGATTCATAAGCAAAGTGCTTTTTAAAATGAGTTGAAATCAATGATCCCGTTAAACATTGTAAAAAATTCTGGGCACAGCTAGAAAAGAGAGACAAAAAGGGATCATATCCCTTGACCTGTTGTCTACGATTTCAACGTTGCCATTTATTCCTTCCCTTCAAAATAATAATCACCATCATTTTACAAAAAGACTCAATTGTAATTTAGAATAACTATTTGAACGGCCCATTAACAATCGTACCGTATACATTTTTATGCTGTTACATTAAAAACATTTTAATTAATTTAAAAAAACTCCTTTCATTTGTATGTGTCACTATAAAATAAAAACAACAACTTTTGCTCATATTGTAAAAAGTGTGGATCAACAAAAATCCTGTTTTGGGGCAATTAGGCAAATTAGTTAGACTGTAGGGGATATATGAAATTCTAAGTAAAAAATATAGGTTTCCCGTATTGCTCAAAATCTTTAAAGTGGAGATCCCATGGAAAAACCAGGAGGCCGCTTTGTTGTAAGTCATGTGATATTTTGGGTGACTTTCCCTGCTCCACCACCACACTGAGCTGATTCTTAAGGGCAATGTTAATACAGTCCATTCCTCCATCGGCTTGTATTAGTCAGTGTCAGGCTGGGTAATTAAAACCCAGCTATTCTATTGTCAACCACATGGCAGTATGATTAGGAGTGTTTGTGTAGTACGTTGGGCCCAGATAACAAAGCTAGAACAAATTTAAATGGCCAATATACAGCTGTCTGAAATGAATAAATTACACAAGAAATGGTTTTAAAAAAGAAAATAGCCCGATATTCTAGCGAAACTTATTTTTAATCTTATACCAGTAACAAAAAAAATAGTGGAAGTTCCCACTTAAATCGGAAGTGAAACAAACTGCCCGCTCATGCCTCCGAATTAGAATAAAATGGAAAATAATGTTTTTCTGTTAAAAACTTTGGTTCGATTTCATGTTAATGTTGAAGCAAAAGGACTTTGGTAGACTACTGTAGCATCTGACTGCAAGCAAAAGTTACTAGACAGTAACGCCGTATCATTCCGTAAGAGGAATTCATATATTCATTTTACTTTTAGTGTGGATATAATGTTAGGAAAGGCAAAATGACATTAAACTGTATGGCATTCTAGAATTAGTAACAGAACTAAGATCTCTCCCTTAAACTCGGTGTATCATTTCCCTGTGGAATACAAGCAGTTTTGCATCATTATTTCCAACTACACCTTCCTGTCAAAGCAAGCGAGACCTAATCTGTGATCACAGCTCTTTTACAATTTAAAAAAAAAAAGTTTTGTTCTGTTTAATCTAGTGCAGTGAGTGTTTAATTGATATGAAAATAGAACAGGAGGTTTAACGTACTGTTTGATGCCATTACATTAAGACATGTGCCATTCATTAAAGATCTTTAGCTTGGTATAGGGGCTAGGCAGAAACAAGAAAACTTTCCGTTATCAGGGTTTCAGGAAAAGAGACAGCATTTGCAAAAGTGACACTGCATTAGGGGAGGAGGGAGTGGGAAGAAGAGGAGAGAGAGAGGGAGAAGATTAGGAGAGGATGATTGAGATGAGAGGGAGAGAGAATGAGTGAATGTGTTAGCGTGTGTGAGCGTATGGTGCTAGTGTGTGTTAGTATATGGTGTCAAGCGTGAGTATGTCTGTCAGTGTATGGTGTATGGTTAGTGGCCCCTAGAAGAGTAAGAAGGAGAGTGTATGTGTGTCTGTGAATGAACAAGTGCATCTTTTTTGAGTGTGGGCGTTAGTAAGAGAGAGCTTGTGTGTAAGTACGTGCCAGTTATGGGGAAGGGGTTCCAAAGAAATACTGCGCTCAGACACTATTAACCTTAGGCTTACCTCTGAACTACATGTGCATTAACCTGCATGGTGAGCTTACATTTTATGCATTCTCTTCAAGTGTGAATGCTCACTATTGAACTCTGCCATCCAGAATCCTTCCAGCACACCGGCACACTAGCCGGGTAAGAAGGCTAATATGTCATCACACTGAAAGGTGTCTGGCTTAGGCACCCTGCAGAGTATTTCACAGTGAAACACCCTGCAGGATGGGAGTGATACGTTATTGTGAACGGAGCCATATGATATTATCCTCTCATGTTAAGAGAAGTACAGTATTCCTCACCCCTCTGTCTCTCAAAATCACTTTAGATCGATAAATTAGAGACTGGTTACCATGTCACAAATAAAAAAGACTACCTTTCAACAAACAGTGTTTACTAAAAAAAGTATATTTGAACTCAAAATATGCAGGTAATAGCATTTTCCTTTATTACATGAATATACTGACGGTGTAATTTTGTTACACCAGGATAATCTAAACACCCGCTTCATGGCATTGTATCAGCTCGTTCAAATTTATAGAGTAAATTCCCAAGGTCCTAAATATTTAAGCTAAATCTAATTTGTTCGCCGTGTAAGTGTATACAGCAGGGGATTGTTGTAGAAATATTACGGTGGGTTGGTATTGTAGAAATAACGTTGTTATGTTGCGGTTGACAGTCTCTGATAATTATTGGTGTAGGACTAATGCCTGTAATCCACTCTCGTACAAAGTTTCCCTGGGCTCGGGGTACCGGCTCTTTTTACAGTCATTAGTCTTGCTGTTAGAGAGGAATTTTAACTTTTAGGGGGGAAAAAATGTATGTAGAGATTCGTGGGGATTCCCCTGTGCAAAATTATAGACGGATTCTGGTTCCTAATGCGAGAAAATGCAGGGTTTTGCTTGTGTGTGTTTATGATGTGATGTGAAAAAAAGTTATCATGAGCTGTAAATAGGAGAGAAAAAAGGGGGATTTAGCCGAGAGGGAAAGGAAAGGTAACCCAAGGGGCTAGCGCATCTTCAGAGGCCGATCTGTGCAATGGTGTATGCAGGTCTAGGCGGCCAGATCCAGCAGATACTCTGCCGCATAAACGGGGAGCCGATTGCCCTTTTAGTACACCTCGTAGGAGCCCTGGAAGGGTGAAACGTGAATCTTATTGACGTTATTGGCGTTTTCATCAGATTTTTGCTGATTTTACTTGCCATTTACTTTGTGTTTAATGCGCTGGAGACTTTAAGTTATTGCGTAAGGATATTCTTTTAATAAATTGTGTATATTTTGTTATTTACTGATTGGAATGTCTTCTTTTATTTGGACCTGCTGGTTTACCGTGTATATGCGGATAAGATACGGCCATTTTTTTCACTACAGTTTACCCTGCATGTCCTCAAAAGGAAGAACTCCAGGATATGACATCATATCCCGATACCGAGAAGAAGGAAGGGGGCTATTCTAGTACTGAAGCCCACGGGGGCCAGAATGGACTAGAGTGGGCCCTGACAGAGTGCTGAGCAGGGCTAGGCTAAGGCAGGAATTGTGGATTTTAGGGGAGGAGTTTTGGTAGGAGGATATTTAAGTTTGGTGATCACAGGGGTAAGGATCCATTTTGTTTAACCTTACCTGGTGGTGTTTGTCCTACCCACCCTCCCCTTATGTGGTTGAGTTTGTGAAGTGGTGTTGCTGCATTAGTCACCAGGGCCGGCCTTAGGGGTGTGCGACCTGTGCGACCGCACAGGGCGCCATGGTTGCAGGGGCGCCTGACCGGGACTTAGATTAAAGCATCTGTTTTTTTTTTTGTGTGTTTTTTTAAAACTTTATTTAACATCATTCATGTTAAATAAAGTTTTAAAAAAAACCCGATGTTTAAATCTAAGTCCCGGTCAGGGGCGCCGAGCGGTTGCTCGTGAAGTTCTCGGCAACCGCTCGGCGCCCCTTACTCTCCGTGACTCCGTCGCTGTGCCGGCATCTCATGTTGAGCGCCGGACTATTCCGGCTCTCAACATGAAATGCCGGCACCGCGGCAGAGCAAGAAGACGGATGCCTCCCGCTCTCACCGCAGGACTCCGGCAACAAGGTAAGTGGGGGGGGTGTAGTTTGAAGGGGCAGGGGGGGGGTGTAGTTTGAAGGGGCAGAGGGGGGGTGTAGTTTGAAGGGGTAGAGGGGGGGTGTAGTTTGAAGGGGCAGAGGGGGGTGTAGTTTGAAGGGGCAGAGGGGGGTGTAGTTTGAAGGGACGGGGGGGTGTAGTTTGAAGGGACGGGGGGGTGTAGTTTGAATGGACGGGGGGGTAGTTTGAAGGGGTAGTTTGAGGGGCGGTAGTTTGAAGGGGCATGGGGGGGTAGTTTGAAGGGGCAGAGAGGGGGGGTAGTGAGGGGGGGCGCCAGAGGAGTAGTCCGCACAGGGCGCCACAACGCCTAAGGCCGGCTCTGTTAGTCACAGTCGTGGGCGGTAGCTTGCCAGGTATCCAAGGGGTTAATGTGGTGGTATGATCATTGGTGGTCATAACCGGTGGGAGGTTCCTTGCAAGGAGTGGTGCTCGGAACCTCAGGTCCGGGTTGGGGCATCCTGGTCCCCTCCCAAAATTGGTGTGTGGTTTGGTACCTGGATAACTTGGCAAGCTAGGTTGGTTTTGGTTATGTCATTGTCTCTGTTAACGCATCTGTGTTTATTATTTCAGGTTTTACAGGACAATGACTGTTAAATAAAACGGCTGTGGCCTTTTCAAACCCATCTTGTGTGTTGGTGTTTTATTTAATTGAGCAGCTGAGCCGAGCCTGGCCCGTGAGTCGAAGCTACATCTGTCATAGGTCTAATCCGGCACCGGGTCTGTGACCCCCAATCTGCTTAAAAATAGCATTTCTTGACAAGGTTCAAAAAATACCCTTTTCAGCCCAGTTTTCACACCGTAGATTCCCGCTATTACACTTAGACGTTATACCAAAAAATTGCAGTTAGTGCTTTCAAGCCCATGTTGTGTTGATGTTGAAATCAACCTGTTTGACTTACATGGCCTTGTGGGAAAGAGACAACATGGCGAATGCACTGTAAATAAGAAACGGGATGGCCCTGATGGAGTTATGTTACCGGTTACTATGAAATAGCCTGACGCCTGCCCCAGTGAACATATCAATGGAAAAGCAGGCTGTAGGGACGTGAGTGTGCGGCCCTATATCTTTGGGACACAAAGTCATTCTAAGAATTGGGGACCTCTAAGGCCTGGAGAGTGTCCACCAAGTGTCCACCTGGAAATGACTAAAGAGAGGTTATGGGAGATGTTGAAGCGTATGGGAAGCTTCAGAGAATGATGTGAGCTTCAAACCTTATTAAAACCGCCATTAATATATATATAGACTCCTGACAAAGTGGAGAAGATGAAGAAAAACATAATTGCTGTCTTATTTGATGGTGAATGACATTTTAAAGCATCTACTGAAACACGCAGGAACGCGGCAGAAGCTGTGATGCGACCTTTCCTTATGGATTAGTAATTTCTGAGGCAAATAGGTTGCTTGTGGAGCCTCTTAATAACCCACTGGCTGTCTTAAATCGAATTTGTCATCCAAACATCAAATTGTCATACTTACGTTGACTGCAATATGCGACATGGTATTATAACAAGTTATTTAACGTTGCCATTTGGAACCGAACGCCTGTGAATTTGGCAGCCCAGCAGTATGTAAAATTCATATCTTCGCACAATTCTTTTAACTTGGAGTATCGATTTTTAAATATTGCTCCGCAGCCTGCAGCATGGACACAATGCTTCAGTTTTAAACGTTTTCAAATGTTTGATATTGTCTTCTACTCTGCCTGCCTGCGCTACTTCCACTGGAAATCTATTCCAGATATCTACTACTTCTTCAGTAATGTACAAATTTTCTTAGAAAATTAGACCTTGCTCTGTAAAAAAAAAAAAAAAAAAAAAAAAGTTGTGAGCGGTCAAGCTAGACAATTATATAAAATATAATATACAATTTGATAAAATGAATATTTACTAGAACACTGATTTAATATGTAACTAAAACATTTAACTTTTCAAATCAGAAGAGAAAGAAAGGAAACAGAATAAAAAAAAGAAAATGGAAAGTAATGAAGACAATGTATTTCCCCGCTGAGTCGGAAGAAAAGCTTCCACTGCACTTTATATCTTAATAAGATTTTTTCGATATTATGATATCGGTTAATCTGTTTTAAAGGTGTTGAAACCCCAGAACAATATGTAAAACATTCGCTTTACCAAAGGGGAACGGCTTTAATCTGGTGCCGAGCCTTGATAAATTACACAAAATAGGTTTATCTTCCAAGAATGGCTATGATTGATATGCCATCACGGATGCTCCTCGGCGCCGTATGGGATAAGTGAATCTAATACAGATAGGTCATGCGCGGCTCCGAAGGAATTTCCCCCATGACATCAAAACTCTAAATGGATTTATATGCATTTTGGTTTTAATTATATCAGGGACTTTATTGACATCTGTAGACCCTCCTCGGTGTCTCCGAGATAATGTGGTATGTTTGGTGTACCGGGGAAATAAAATATCGCTATTGTGCAAAAAATAAATAAATAACATGATGTAATTAAGAAAAAAAAAAAGGGCTTTAACTCGATTTGAAACACATTTTAAAAGAAGAATGTGTTGAGATCGCTATGGCTTATATTTCCTTAAGATGGTTTGGTGCCCAGGTATGACTGTAAGCTATGCTGTAACATTGACGTTGCTTACTAGGTTAATAAAAAGGTTTCTATATGATGCAATTTAATAAAAACTTAACTGTTTTCATGGAAAACAAGAATATTTGTCACATAATTACAAAAGGGTTTCTAACAATCAATTAGCTTTTTAAGCTTAAACTTGGATCAGTGAACACAACGTGCCATTGGAACACAGGAGTGATGGGAGAGATAAAGGAGTGATGGGAGTGATAAAGGGCCATTGGAAAACAGGAGTGACGGGAGTGATAAAGGAGTGATGGGAGTGGTAAAGGGTCTCTGTCCATTAAAAATCAGCCGTTTCCAGCTACAATAATCATTTACAACATTAACCCCGTCTGCCCTGGATTTCTCATCCATTTCATGTTTTTTTAATAAACAAAATGTGCTTTTCTTTAGAAACAAGAAACAAAAGTGACCCCAAACTATTAAATGGTAATGTATGTCTGGATCTCTCTACAGTTTTCCAGAAGACCGCTTTAAAAAGTTAAAAGAATATGTTTATTAACCAACACATAAGCAAAGGATCAGTACTGTTTTTTTTGGGGGGGGGGGCGGGGGGGTATAAATATTTTTTGCCATATTTCTCACCTTGTCTGGGAATAAGAAGGAGACAAGTTACCCATCATAAACATTCTGTTCCTTAGCAACAAAGGATGTATACTTAAAATAGTTTCTACATGGAATGGGGGGCCGACAGGAGAAATTCCAGTATGTTACTTATAGCATAAAATAAATAGTTGCTATAAATGTATAGACTATACAGGAGTACAGCGCTATATGAGATGTGTGAAGAGGGGAATTACCATTTGTGGAAAAGCTCTTATAAAATCAAAGACGTACAAGATGTAAGGATGAATGGTAGCGCGTTTTTCCATAATGTAAAGTCAGAGTGGATGAAGAACAACCTCGTCAATACCAAATGAAGACAAAAAAAACATTTACAGAGACTTATCCTAAGGCAGGTAGTCAATGATGTGAACACACAAGAGAAACATATTTGCATTTCTGTAGAGAACAATAATGGGTTTGATGGACACCATAATGACAGGTCTTATGGTTTTAATGAACACGGTTAGACTACATTGGAAGCAAAGAACCTCAACAAGCTTTTCAATTCAGATACGACCATAAACAAGCTAGCGCAAGGTCGTCTGCATTAACACTCAACCAGCTAACAATTGAGCTCTCTTGGGCATCCCATTGCATTAACGTCAGGAGCTCCAGTGAAGGTTCCAACACTATTAATTCTGCTTTAATACGTGCAATTATTAAATAAATTACAAACATCTGATCTTTAAATTAAAGAACTTCCATTAAGTGGTGTACCTATCCTGACTATAAGACGACACCTAGGACTGATTAATATTTACAGGCTTTACAGCAGGAAAATGGGCATACGAGATGGACCCAATGGTTCCCATCTGCCGTCTAGTTCTATGTTTCTATGGTTAAAAGAGGACCAGCTTTAGCAGTTTTAAAGCCGGACTGCTTAAGCTCTTGCCCTGAATGATTAAGGGACAGAGCAGCATTTAGGGAATTTGAAGCCCTTTCTACTACCCTTCAATTTAGGCCCCATCTGCCTACCATCGATATTTAATGAATTCACATATCACTCATTAGAGGTAAAATGAGGTTTGCCTAAATGTCTGATGTTCCCATGTTAAAGCTGTTGTTCCACTTCGATGTAAAGCTGTCATTTTTTTGTTGGCGCTTTAATCATGAAAACAACATAGCAGCATTTAAAAAATATTTATTCAGCTTACATGGCAACAACCTATCAGTGCGTGCTTTGTGTCACTTGACAATTCAATGTTCCCAGTAAATATTATGAATGAGCCAAAAACTAGTTGATTATAGAATTAATTTTGTAAATGATTTGAGCATTCAAAAGCGCTACGAAAGGTTTTTCTAATACTACACAGTAACATTGCACCCATAAACTTTAAGATTATATTACTATTCTAATTTATACATATTGTAAAACTCTAAAAGCAGTTAATATAAAAGACAGCAAAAATACGGTTTAAAAAGTTGTGATGACTTCCAACGGAACTATAGAAAAAAATAAATTAAGGTTGTGATTATTTATCACCTTTGATATGGAAGAGGTCATGTACTGTGGGTTTTGAAAAGCAGGATAGCGTGTTCAAATTAAACTAATTGATGCACTTATTTAAAAGGAAACCGCAAAGAGAAAAACAAAGAAACCAAATAGTCCCTCTGGGGAGGTCTGCTCCCTCCTGAGACTCACAAGCAGGATGCCTTGTAAAGGTTTCTCTCAGCAGGGTGACTTCAAACGGCCGTCTTTTATAGTTACACGGCAGAACAGCGATCAACAGATCCCCTGCTGCCTCGCTCCTGATACACTCGCAGTCTGATTAATTAACCAGAACTTCCACACATTAACTATGCAGCTCCAGCTGAGGCAGGCAGCCAGAGCTGACTCTTTCATAAATGGTCAACTGGACAACAAGAAGAAGAAAGAACCAAAAAAAAACAAACGGCAAAACAGTTACTAAATTCTAATACAAAGGCCACGTTGCAAAATACATCAGAACCAGTCTGGGTTGACTAAGGGGCCCTGGCACTTTAAGGCCAGCAGCCATTATACGTATGGCACACCGCAGGACCTGATCTGGAGCAGCCGTATCGGTAAGTATGCGGTCCTATCGCCCACCAGCCATTTGTCCGATGGGCAAGATGGCCATTCCAGGCCTGGGAAACCGTTAATACGTTTATCAAAGATGCCTTTCTAGTGAACACAGTCACCAGAATCAGGAATCAGCACTCACTCCCCACAGGAACTCAGGTGCTTAGCTGTGCCGGGAAGGGCCAGCTCCCCAGTAAATCAAAATAGAAAAAGGCTCCAGGCACTCAAGGGTTCCATCAGACAGATTTATTGAAGGAAACGGACAACAACGTTTCGACCTCACAATGACAAAGACACTTGATAAAGACCTCATTGTGAGGTCGAAACGTTGTTGTCCGTTTCCTTCAATAAATCTGTCTGATGGAACCCTTGAGTGCCTGGAGCCTTTTTCTATTTCTAGTGAACACAGACACTTTGAATTATAAAAAGTTTACTTCACAATGAATAATGTTCATCCAGGAGTCAAGAAGGGATCCTATTTCCTTTTTAGGACAATATGGAATAAAGGTTTTGTGAGGGTTTTTTCAACTTTGACTGGATCAATAGAAATGGGTGCTTGGAAGGGTTAAACTTTATGGTTTTTTTTTATTTTTGTTCATATTATCATATAACTATGTGTATTACTACCCTGATTTACCATGAAGTGGCCTGTTTCTATTACTTGAGGTGAATTTAGGAGCCTCTCCCCATTTCTAGACCACTGTTATTAAACTGTTCATGAGTCTGTTTTAGAGTGTACAGAACAGGGACGTCGGAAGCCTGACCCCAAGCTCAGCTTTTTAAGCCACGCATGAACCCGAACCAGAATGGAAAAGTTTTGGACCAAAACACCGTAACAGGTGACTATTTTGAACAGAGCACCAGTCATGTTCTAACTTCTGTGCTCCTCACAAGTTGGCCAGAAACAAAGTAGCCCAGCTACACTGAACACAAAGAAAAAAGTGTGTGTGTGCTTTTAGCAAATTTGCAAGGAACATTTTTCTTTAACAATTTGCCCCACCACTTTGGGACATTATAATATTGCCTTGATTGCAAGAGAATGCATGCTGCGTGATTCTGGTGCAAGGTGCCACAGTAGATACCAGGTCACCAGTTTTTGTTGGCAATACCGAGATCCTTGAAATACGCCTCACCCCCAGGAAGTGTCTGCAGTGAAACCCCTTAGCTGTAACAGGTGTTCTTAACCCTAAACCATCCACGACCAGGTTGGATCTCCCCTGGAGGCTCGGTAGCAACTCAGGCTTCATGTCCTCTCAGCCTTAAGGCCAGAGGATTGAATGTTACTCCTCTGTACCTACTTCTTGAACCGATCCTTTAATTTGAAGCCCTTTTGCTCACACACCAAGAGTTATATACAAAATCCGATTAGACCAGTCCATTGGTTGCTATGGTTATAAGACCATGTTTCACATTTTACACCAGAATCTCTTTTTATACATTCCCAATTTGTTTATGCTCAGCCCGATACATTCTTAAACATTATTTAGACAACAGATTCCTTTTAAAAGAAATTGTTTAGCCTGTTTACAGCCTGCCGTTACTATGTTACTTAAATTCAACCTGTTACCAGATGATTACGCGACACCGCGGTGCATTAAAACTGAAAGTCGATTTCAAGCAGAATCATCTACCCATCACTTCAGCACCATTTAAATAAGTGTCTCTTTCCGGAACAAAGTGTATAAACCTATTAAATATATCTTGAAAGTGAAAACAACTATTAAAGGAGACTGGGAAGCTGTTACATGGTATTCGTTTTATTGTAGCTTTAAAATCCATTTCTAGATGGGATAGGATCTATAATGTTTTCCTCTAATGCATATAAAAGCAGCTGAGATGGCTGAGAAACCATTCTATGCTATATATCGGTATGTAATGGCACCTGGTTTGGAAAGACAAGTACTCCAGCTTGTGTGCTATAAGTAATAACAAGTGACAAAATCAGAGATGAAGACAACGAAATACAATTATATATATATATATATATATATATATATATATATATATAAAACTTTATTTGAAAGCTCTATCACACATAATGAAATGTTAGTGTCTTGTCTCCATTGACCATGCTTTGTGCACTTTATCTTTATCTTTTTTGACCAATATATCATAGTTGTTTTCCCCCAATATACCAGTTTTCCTTTTCTCTACTGATGGAACTCTCTCTAAACAAAGCAGAGTACTGTTCACACTGAAAGAGGACAGAAAAAGTTATTTAATTTCATAATCAAAGCTGAGTGTTGTGGTATTGCAGTAGAGTATAAAACAGCATAGTGTTTGATGAATAGAAAGAGAACCATTATGTTTTTAAGATTAGTCGTAAACCAGATTTCCTTTGCTGGAACGCTCAATAGTATTCACATAATCCAAAAAAAAGTGCATTTCTGATTGTTCCAAATCAATTTCTTCGCTCTCACCAACCAAAAGGCCAGTTGGAGGCCTAGCAACAATATGGAGTGGTGGTGGTGACGGCCAAAATGTCCAAACCCACTGCTCACGCCACTGGCTGTAAAAAGAGAAGGCAAATTTGGCAAAGATGATACCTTTATTGACTTACTGACGTATAATGGATTGCAAACTTTTCGAGACTATCTAGGACTATATATGCCTGAAGAAGAGACCTAGATAGTCTTCAAAGCTTGCAATCCATTATAGACCAGTTAACCAATAAGGGTATCTTCTTCACCAATGCAGGCTAGGAACACTTTCTGACCAAGATTTGGTATTTTTTTGCTGAGCAAAAGTGATAAAAGCTCTTCATTGAACTACAATAGGATAAATACATTTCACTTAAGTCAATAGGGGTATGTCTAATCATGCTTTTTGTTTAATATTTGTATGCCTAATCGGTGACCAGCTATTTCCTAACACAGACAGAAGATGAAACAGACCGTTTTTAATTCCTTAAAAGTAAGTGAACAATGCAATAAAGTAGTTAAAAGCTTTTGGCCATGATTACTTTCGTGATTTTTTTTTCAATGTTTGCTGTCTTACAAAAATGTGAGGCTAAACCATCAATAATCAGTACCAGCGCTTTAAACTGATCTCTCTCTCTGCAGTAACAAAGCCGCCTCTGGAATTTTTAACCTCCTTAACAATTAATTCAATCTCCTGCTGTCATTTCTTCCACAATTAAAAGGATGGAGCCATCTGAATAGTAACAAAGGGACACTAATGAACAAAGCAAGCCCAAAAACATAAATCTTAGAACTGCAAGTTAATCAATAACCGCTTCAAGGTGTGGAATCATACTGCAAGCCAATCGATCTGATCACTTTTTAGGTTTAGTGAGCTTTTGTCATTAGACGAGGACAAAAGAGTAAAGTGATTCTAGCTGAGGTTTGCCAAAAGTTAAATACTTTACAAACTGCAATCAGAACTTTCCAGGCTATGTTTTTGCACCATGTTGTCTTTCAACCTATTTCAATATGTACAATCTCAATCCTTCCATAATGACACTTTTCAGCGATTATTTATCACTTTAACGAAAATGAGATCACAAGGAAAGAAACAAATTAAGAGAAGTCAAAAGCCAACCCAGGGGTACATATTACTCTATGTCATTACATTATTATCAACCAAATATTAAAACTTTGGAAGAATTCTAAGCATCCACATTTAAGGGAGCAGGGAAGGGAACTGGGGGGACCCTGACTCTTACCACAGTGTCTTGGAATTAAGTGATGCTTTACTGAGGCTACAGACACAATCAGAAATAGGACTGATATTATCACTAACACTACTACTACTACTACTACTACTACTACTACTAATAATAATAATAATAATAATAATAATACATACTGAAATATTAACTCCATCATTACTACAGGAATTGAACTAATACAAATACATCTCATGCACTCAATTCAGACTCTTTGTCTCTGGTTTTGACCTCTATGTCCCTCATCCACCACCACATATGATGCCCGGTTATAGCCTAGAACACATTGAGTTCTTACATTGTCCTCCGATGCAGGCAGGTATAGGTCTTAGGGGGCCCTCAAGGCTTCTCGGTGCACAGGTGAGCCTGAAAAGCCACCACTATGGACATCTTTCAGTAATGGCTCCCGTAAGCATTTATAATTAAATCACTGGTTTATTTCCATACAGGTTTGGGCCTTTCCTTTGATTTGCTTCATAATACAACTGCTATTCAAGCGGGTACGTTTTCACACAATGATGCTCCAAGAAGCAGCCACTTAAATCCAAAAATGGATCCACACATGGAGAAGTAGGTACAATGGACCTACACTTTAAACTCTTTGTACTCAATCCTTATCCACCTTTACCAGTTTTCATCATTCAAGGTCTCTTTGTCATCTCCTGAATTGGCCCTTAGCTGGACCCATTCAACCAGCAGACCCCAACAAGTCCCTTGTGTTGGGCTATCTAATGGCTAATCCCAAAAACCTGATGCCCAGATAACATTTTGTTGGAATAATGTAACCTTAACAGGGCATTTTATTGCAAAATTGTACAGTTCCCTGTGAAGGTTTGTTTTAATAGCAGTTAATAAACACATAACAATTTCTTATAAAAATATACACTTTGTCTGTGATCCCTACGCACCAGCCCCATTAATGGGGGAATTATTTTAAAACTGGAATCCCAAATTGCCCTTCGAATAGAACGTCAAATGTAAAAAAAAAATAAAAAAAAAATAAAAAAAGGTAATTTTATCTGCACTACTTAAAATATGTAAATTGTAATAGAGACATTTTTAAATATTTCAAGCTCATATCTCACATTTTAACAACACAGGACAAGTCTTCTATGATCAGCAGTATTCTGTGAACTGGCAGCTAATTCAAATATTCTGCATATTTATCCTGCATTATCGTACATTTCGAATTGGAAATTATATACATTTTGGCACCACATTATCATCTGTCCTATATTTCACCTTTTTTAATATTTGTAATATCTAGCAGATAATGACAGCCAGTGACATATTTTAGTAGTGCTATGCAAAAAATGTGAAAAAATTGCTCTTTGAGTCATTTTAAAAAACTTTGAGAATTGACTTGCCATTTTAGTCCTTGCATTATAGATATATTAATTTTTTCAATGTTTCAATATATTTTTAGCCAGAACTGGCTGAGGTTTGTTCAGCAACAATATGCAGCATTATTTTTACACTGCGAGACAGATTTAGCCAATTTCCAGTAAATATGATGCAGTAGATATTGCTTACTTCTTACACTTTTATACAATATATTTAAAGGGACACGCTAGTCATCATATGCACTTTAATGCGTTCAGACCCCCGTGCCCATGTGTGAAAAGTCCTCCCTTTGATTTCAATGAGAGAACTTTCCTATAATTTATTGGCTGCTCCAAGCAGCCAATTAGTGGCAAGAATAGCCGGATCACGGAGGAGGAGGACAACTGCAGCAGCAGGGCTGCATCTTCTGTGTCAGATAAGTACTTTTTGGTACTTTAATATACAATCCTCTATAGTAGGAATGTCAGGGACACTTAACTGGCCCTTTTAACTTTTGTTGTTTTTCTGCTGTGACGTATGTTTTCACTGCCATCCGGTTGCCACGTGTGTTTTAAATTGCCGCTTTGAACGAATACATTTGTGATAACAGCATTACAAAAGTTCAGCTGTAAATACAACAAACGGTTCATTGTCATATATAAGAATGATGTCTACATGTCTATCTTAAGAAGTGTTATATTATTGAGATGAGTACGAGACCTTAAATAGGATCAAAAGGCTGATGTGATTAATTTGTTTCTTATTTCCGCTACCAATACCACATTTGTTATCAACATTTCAGTCGAAATTTCATAAAATATTCCGAGCTCACACCAAGTATCACATAAAAGCTTTATAATTAACAAAGCTTCTCCAATTGTATGCGTTTTACATACCTTTATGTGCGATAATTCATGCTCCTTGTCTATTTAGTATTAGAGATTGTCGCATTCTAATAATTATCCTGACATAGTGACACCTTTGCACTTTTTGCTAATATGTCTTGCCAAGTTATCACTGTGTTGTATTATCAACGTAACACTTCTGCTGTTATTTAGCTTTTTTTATTTTTTTTTATTTTGTCTCTTGGCAAATAATCCTGTAAATTAGTACTTTGTGATAGTGCTAACGTGACATAATTTAATTCACTGCTCTTACCAGGGCTAGCTGATACAAACATTTTACTGTGCAGTGAATACAAAAAAGAAGCTTCGAACGATTTTGCCTTAAATGCTTTTATTGATGACGGCGTTTAAATATTTTTATTTAATCCAAATAACTAAACGTATACAATAAACACACATTTAAAAAAAAAAAGAAGCATCTTGTCTCTTGCTATTGTAAATGGACATGTTAACGTAATGTCTACTTCCTTATTCTGATTTCTGTTCAGAAAGTTGCTGTTCTACCTCCATTCATGGACGTAGTAAACCCAAAAACTCAGGAGGGACATAACTGAGGCGGAGGCTTATATTTGGCAGAGGCTCATATTTATATCCTCAGTGTTCAGTAAAATTCCAGGGGGCATTTGTCCCCCATTCTTTTGTCCATGTCTACGTGATGTGCCTACAGACCAAACGTGGATGTTGAAGACCACACTGAGGAAGTGGATGGAGTAACTGCTGTCATGTAGAAATGTTTCTGTATAAGCTACCCTTACTACGTGGATCACAGACTCCGGGCATCGTTAGGCTATTTCCAGTAATCAGCATCAAATGAGAGAAATGGTAGTACGAGTTAGAGATGATGAGATCTTAGTCCGCCTGCGGTCACGAAGCAACAGGGCTGGCCAACATCAGGTACTCTAAGCAAACACCTAGTTTGCTTCATGAAATCTTAGCACAAGTGCTGAGAGGATGATAGGTGAAACGGCGCATGGGATAGATATTTGGCTCCTGAATCTAAGAAAAGACCAACGACTGTTTAAGATTTTAGTCTTGACAGCAACCTGTAAACTGGGAAGCCTAGATGGGCCGAACAGTTCTTATCTGCTGTCAAATTCTGTGTTTCTATGTTAATACTTATTGAATGCAGTCACATGTTGTACAAACTGAAAACCAAGAAGAATTCAGAATGGGAGGCTGGTGCTCCATAACAGTCTTCATGATTAAATTATGTTGACTAATGTAGTATATAGTCCTCTGCATGGGTTCGATAAGAATTTGCTTGTTATTTTACCACTTGAAGGGGTTAACATGCAGCATTTATAATAATCAGGGACAAGCAAAGGCCATGCTTTGTTTTCATTTGTCAAACAATATTACTTGGCAGCTGGATATATGCAGGGAGCCGATTATCCAATTTGAGATCTCTCAATTAAGAGAGACAAAACACATTCCGGAATTGAAACTTGACCTTCTCTGTTACTAAAATTATGCATCAATCAATATTTAATATACTAACCCTGTTTTTCGTACATGTGGAAAACACTGTATTGATTTGTTAAATCTAAAGAAGAAGAAAAAAGTAAAATGCCAACATTAGCCACTTTGCTGCCATATTGTTAACCCTTGGCCGGAGATACCAGAGGAGGTTTGAAACACAAATGAGAGGTATGCTCTTCATGAGAATAAAAATGCAACACTCCATTACAGATTCCATTGGTGAAGCGAGGATACGTCTTTGTTGGGGATGGTGCAAATTATGACAAATTTAATTATTCTCTTATATTGAGCTATGACTGCGTATAATGACGTAAGCTTCAGCTGGTGATTGCAAACTTATGGCAAGTTCTGCATAGAATGCCACTGCGGGGAACTCACAAACAATACAGTAAGGCTGGATGAAAATATTCAACCTATATTGAAAACTAGGCACAGGTCCGGTGGCCCATTTATCCTACTTGCATGTGCCAATGTTGCTCTATCCTGCTGTCCCACCGAGCTCTACCTCTATCCCACTTCTTGAGACATGGGGTAAGTCCCACTAAGTGGACCAACACTAAAGGAGTCAAAACAAGGTTCAGGTCTGCCTGACACACATTTCCCAATAAGGATCTAGTCACAGTGTGCATTCTTCCTAAATAACTTATTATACTAGGAACCCTAGTGGCTTTTTATGGAATTACAAATGAGAGCAGTTAATTGCCCACTGCCCTCCCATCATAGAGGTTTGAAATAGCCCATCTGGTAATCCAACATGGGAACCACTGGTTAGTGCTCCAGAATATTTTCTTTCTTAATAAATAAATTATAGCTCAGTGCAGCTACAATCCAAATTGCATTTGAAGTGCTTTCTGCCATAATGCACTATGGTGCTATGGTTATAACAGCAAATATATATGTTGTACATCCCTTGATACGGTGCTGACACGTACATATACGTTTCAGTAAACTTATTGAAGACCAGGTATTATCGACCTTCTCTAATTCCAAGCACACATCGAACGTAACTACCGTACATTCCAAGAAATACAGACCCCAATTCGAAATACATAGTTGCCACTTCATACAGATGAGGTCCTTTCAAATATATGGAAATAAAACCTCTTTCAAATTGGTTCCTAGCATCCCTGCATTACAAGTAAGAGGTCTGGGGTCTGGGGGTATTAAATCACCTGCCACAATTTAACCCTTAGCGCACCTTTTTTTTGTTTTTCTTTTTTTTAGCCTAAACCAAGTCAGATAGTGACTCATAAAGCATGAAGACCAATTTTAAGGATGACTATAATGGACAAACCTGTCTAGGTTTTCTTCATGCATTTTATAATTCTTTGCATCAACTTAAAACCACAACTTTTTTTTTTTCTCAAAAGGCACTCAATGTACGATTTTCAGCCCAAAAGATCAATGCAAAGATTAATAATAATAAAATTCTAATTATTATTATTATTGTTTTCATTGTATTATTCTATCAACCAAATGCAAACTAAGCAAAGAATCTACACATTCGAAGAACTGACAGATTTTTTTCCAGGTCGGAACTATTATCTTAACAAAGCTATCACCTCCCGTACGATCTCCTATTTTATAACCATTTAATGAAATCACTAATATCATTAGAATTCCATATTTCTGTTGTCATGTAACAATAGGCTGAATTCATGAGCATTATCTCCTTAGCAAAGTTAATGTTTTATATTTAGTATTCACGCTGCACTGTGAACAAAACTATAAATATGTAAATTACATTGGCGTATGAAAACAATATATCAAACAAAAGGAAGCAATCGATGGGGAAATTCAAAATAAGAGGATAGCCAAGCGTTTGTCTCCCCCTACTGGATTTTAGGAGATAGGCTGCACTCCGCTGTTTAGGTAGCAGAATAAATGGATTGCAGATGCTCTCTTTCCAACTTCAGTTTAAAAAATTAAAGCCCGATTCAGTAGACTGTTCTGCGCATGAGGAGCTGCAAGGTATGTGTCCCCTTTGCTGCTACATAAGGGTCATCAGTTGCATGATAACTTAACTCTTCCAGTGCCAGAGGCAGTCCACTTGATTCAGACTACTTGCATACTTGGGAAGTTCACAGGGCAGACAACCAGGAGGTCTCCATCTTCTGAGGTAGTTGCTTGGTGGTGGTAGGGAGTTGGTGACTAGCCACACTGTTAGTCATTCGATAAGGGCAGAACTAGCCCCAGATAGCATTGAATTGCTTGGGAGTGGGCATGGATAAACAGTGCTTCCTTGTCCTGGAGAAAGAGCAGAGTGGCCCTGAGACCCGGGGATGCAGCACCTCACATCAGAGACTCCAGGTGAAACCGGGACAGTTCACAGGTATGACTACTTGCAATGTCATGTATATGCATCAACCTTTCTACTCACTCCTGATCTCCCCAACTGTTAGCAAGACAAGTTAGTACAACGATTTAAAGCGGAGCTAACACTTGCCGGAGTACTATGTTCTCCAGTTTAGTATACCAAATACACAAGGATAATGATATTTACAGATTAAAATAAGCATTACTCGGCAGAAACTCACTTTATCTTAGATTTATGTTCTGATCATCTACGTGATTTTTTTTTGCCATTTTTATCAAATTATTTCCCCTCTTTTTAAGTTACTGCTTCCCTTTGGTGGAAGGTAATTGGTTTTAGTAGACTTTCCATCTGAAGAAGCCACCTAGAAGGGATACCCAAACTTTATGCCACTTTAAGAATCAAAGGTATCAAATTCCAATAAAGATTTGGTATTAAATCAAAAATATCTTCAAACTTGTTTCACAAAAAAAAACAAAAAACCAGAATGCACAAAATAAAGGTAGCTTTAATAACTGAATTTAGTTATACTATAAGTTGCTATGGTGACCATTGTATGTATATATATATATATATATATATATATATATATATATATATATAAATTTTACTTACTGTACATTCATTTCTAAGTATATATATATATTTCTAAATCACAACTCCATCTTCAGCTATGTAGTCCAACCACACAAAAGAATGCTTTTCGCCTGGATTTCCTAAACCCAGATATCGGCAAATCAGCAGACCTGATGAAAATCCACTTTAAAATTCATTAAATATGTTCTATATCATGCTAAAATAAGACAATGGAGCAGATCTGTCATCTCAATCACTTCCTCAGGTCTCCTAATCACACACAATCTAAATAGAAATGCTTATTGAGGTTCTGGTGTTGCCCTGGCAACAGAATCCTGTCATTCTTTCAATACTTTCCGCCCTTGGTGACATCATTCTAAGGAGAGCTGCCAAACTCAATCCTTGTCAGGTCGTATGTGATAATCCTCAATACCCCTGCTCAGAGATAAAGGCTTTGGAGCTTCGCTAAGAGAAGAAAAACTTGTATAGTTGTAGGACAAGAGTGCGTTTGTTCTAAAATGTGGTTAGAATGACGCATGTGACATTATTTTTGCTTTAGGGGGTATGGTTAGAGGTGTGGGACTTGACACTTATTGATAGCTACTTATGTTACTATGTAAGACGTCTAGAAGAATAACATATTACTTGTCTTTATACATTATTGTCACACAATTATTGAGCCCAATAGTCATATTTTCCACAGGACAATCACGATTTCTAGACATTGCCCGCTGAGATGCCCCATAGTCCCCCCTTTCGTGGGCAAAGGGGATCATCTGGTGGTTGGGGAGATCATGAAGGGATAACACGAAGTAAGTGCTGCCTCATCCCACTTGCCTCTATCTACATCCCTTAACGAAGGTTTCCCACCTTGGCACCTGGTCATACAGTACTTTAGGTGTAATTATTAATATTGATTAGTCCCATCAACGATGTCAGGTCTTTAGAAAGTTTTGAAATCTCAGAAAGTCTTAAGAGGCTACACTTGCTTAAGGATTTTGATTAATGTGCCAGGGTACACAATTAATGGTTTTTTTTCTAAGTGTAAGAGCACCTTTGTAACACTTGGGAAAGAAAAATAAGGAGAGAAAGGTGATCAGAACGCAAGAAGCACTCTGCAGCCTAAAAATGGTACATACAAAATCCGTACTTGAGTGGGAATTATCGGATACTAGAAGAAGATAAAACAAGTACAAAAAAACTCAGAGGAAAAAGATGAAAACAAATTACCTCTTCATTAGAGGAAAATGTAAGAAACAAATATAATTCTTCAAGCTGTTTTCACATTTCAAGTAGCAGTTTCTGTCTTATCTACAATTAGTTTTTCACAGTACATTTTACTGGAATTGTATAAACCACACATCATTCATTTTACAGACTAAGACGCTTAACCCTTTCACTCGGGAGCGTTACATAGCATGTCTATTGCTGAAAATATATAAATTCTTTCACTTAAAGAACATTAAAGATGTCTATGATCTAAAAGCTTTATAACATTTCTAACCAAAGTGTTTATTTGATATAGATTTCTCAAAATATTCATTTACTTTAAAACATTTATTTGGTACATTATTTATTTATGATTATTATTATTATTATTATTATTATTATTTATGAGTTGTAACTTTATTGCCTGTCTCTTGCATTTAGAACACAGTATCACACAGAACACTTTAGTTTGTATCATAGTATATATTTGTAGCTCGTTTTAGCTCTTTAAAATAAAATATTTAAATATTTTATACATTTTTGGACCAATAGATCTACAGTTGGATGATCAATTAACTATTTTAACGTTGTTTGGGATTGATGTTTTTATATTTAGAAATGTATTTAGTGATATATTAACGTTAACGGCTCCATCCCTATCACTTTTACATGACATTTTAAACAAAGGCGACCCAAATATAGTATACTGGAAATTAAGTCTAGTTTATATAAGATTCCAAAGGACACTCAGATTGATAAAGTGCTTACATGTTTTCTTAATGTAGTTAATGTTGGTGCTGTAGGCTTTAGTTTCTTGAAAAGATGGAGGAGAAAGAGACCTTGCCTTTCTAAACATGCATTTTATACCCCTTCTTAATATCACTTAGGGTATAGTTTTTTCTTACTGTATATGAATCATGTTTGGATATTCTTAATCCTTGTTGGACCATTCCTGTTACATTCTAGCATTCGAGAAAGAACCTTGGACACTTATGTCACATGTTCAAAAATACATGTTTCACCCATACCTAATGTGAATATATGTATAGGGAACAACGAAAACATTAATTTCTAACAGAACTCTTCTACTTCGCCATAGAAACTGAAACTTTGATGCCCAAGAGCGGGGTGTATAGTGCATGCCCTATTCTGAGAGAGGAAATATTCTATTTCATCAGTGACCCTTTCCACCTAATCCTTCCAGATCATCAACAAAACAGCCCAGTCCTCTCTAATTGTGGCCAGCATGACACCAATTATACTAGCCATCCCATACATTAAGTTCATCCAAATGTTCTATGAATATAACTATTATTTACACAGATTGTGACAATTAAATCAGCCGCCTAACTATGGTTCACTAAACACTGTTAATGAGCCTCAAATACATTTGGCGTACACAGCTTATGCCAAAATGCAAGCAAGCCTTTTCTGTCCAACACATCCAAAGTTAACCGTACTGCATGGAATAACCACAGATAGAACACAGAAGTGTTCCCTGGAGATTTAGCTGTATTGTCACCTAGTGGTCATACATTGAACTGCAATAAAATGTATTATTATTATTATATTTTATTTGTATAGCATCAACAATTTTTGAGGAGCATGGATTCAAAGGGTTTGACAAAACTAGAATTGACAGACTAAGATAAACCTTTACATTAGGACCCCAACTGTAATTAAATGTCTCTTTTTAGTCCTCCCTGCCTTTCCGGTGAGGGGTGATTCAAAATGTGGTTCAACAGCAGCTTGGCTAACCTTCATGTGTGATCAGACACATCCATCAGAAGAAACAGAAGCCATACCATACAATGTATACATATACAATAGAAAATATTAGTACTCACCGCGGCTTTACTCCCAGTTATCTGCATGCAGGAGGTCAGCACGGAGATTAGGATGTGAAAAAACAAATACACCACAATTAGTAGCAGATTCAAGCAGGGACACTAATTAGTTAATTTCTACTACTGCACGACTATACTATCACATTCCAAATTCTGTATAGAATCAAAGCAAGACAGACAAAGGGCTAAAGGAGGACATGTGTTATTTAAGGCTCTTAACATTTAGAAATAAGCATGCAGCAGAATGGGTATTGTATCTATATAACCCTGGGAAATGACAACTTTGTTGGAGTTCTGGTTGCCCCAAAGTGTTATGGTATTACACAATCCGTGACACCGTGCCTTGGAACTTTGCATCCAGCTATGTGCACGTTTCGCAAGCAACCACTAACGGTGAAGGCACAAGTGTTGACCACAGCCATATGAGTGATGCCCCTCATCGCAGACACAAAGTTACCAAACAGGAGAAAGGTTGTACTTCATGGGTGGGAGAGAAACACTGGAAACAGGTTACTTCGGAAAGGAAGATCATGGGGACCATAGACAATGAGGACAAGGAGAAAATAAGGAAATCAGAGTGCGAGAATGGTGATTATTCAGATCAGTAAAAAGAAGTAACTGGGGCAAAAAATGAAACAAAGAACAAGCCTGATAATGAAAACAGTGAGAATATTAGGACAAAAATTACAACGAAGATAAAAAGAGGAGATTAGAGGCGACCACTGGTATTGTTTTGCAGCTGTTCCTGTAAATCTGGCTTATCGTCCTGATTTAAGGATGTCATTGATTTAATGAATTCTTGTATGAATGTTCAGCATGGAATATTTGGTCCATTTCTGGATATCTACTTTCCTCAATTTTTACAATAAGACAACTTCCCCAGATGTCTCCAAAATAAATAGATGAACATTTCTGAAACCTCATAATCATACATTTCACGTTGCACTTGGCTTGGGTTAAAACACACTTGTTATACAGAGGAGCTTAGATCTGCGGCGATATGGAAAAATAAACGGTTATATTTTCCAAAATTAGCAACCAAATTTCACTATGAAATGCAAATCAGCAAAATCATTAAATGTACTAATGAAAAAGGAGGGGTGATATCGTAATAATTCAAAATTGCATAAAAACTATGCAAAATCAAACTTAGTTAACAATAGTAGTTTTCAAATTCATGTGGAATTATGGTTTTATGGTGTTTAAGAAGACATGTTGATAACTGGAATGTGTGCCTTTTTGTTTGCATTTGTAGCATCTTTATAAACCATCCTCATTGCGGCATAGCAGCAGGGAAGCCCCCCATCAAGTGACCTTTAATCCTCAAATTTATTTAAAAAGCTCCTACTGTATAAGCTGTAACTACTGAGGTTTGCCTTCATCTCATTTTACTTTCTGTCTTTTTATAAATAATCTGAAATACGGCATTTAATAAACTCAGCTGAATACTGGAAATCTTTAAAGCTTCATAATCAGTGATACCGCAGTAAGCCTGTAGCCAGCCTATGCGAAATATTAACAAATCATCTTAAAACCCATCTTTACTATTAAAGTCTATGTATTAGATGGATGCAGTGCTTCGGATAATGAACAAATACCTTAAACTGATTATTTAGGGGTTTCAACAGACTTTCCTGATATGTTTCCATGGTTGTATAGTCATAAAGATTTATGCCAATCGTATTAAAAAGAATTGTTTTTGGGTCCACCCAGGAATCCTCTAATCTCCCATAACTGGCCCAGGAAGCTTTTGGGGTAAGATCTCAATACTGTAGCTCCGACGTCACTACAGCATCCTGACGGCTCACCGGTTAAAAAGAGTGGCTGACCACACCCCAAGCCCATCCCACTCCACACTTTAACCCTGCCCACTCCCTCTTCTAGTAACACCCCCCTAACAAATGTGCCCCAATTCGGGCAACTGAAATATTGGGGAGGGTCCTTAAAGCAACAAAATACATAAAGATAAAAAAACTCAGAAAAAAGAGACCATTTGAGCCATTAGACACATAGGCACATTAAGTTAAAAAGCTCCAATTATGGCAACTAATTAATTTAATTAACACATTATTATTCATGCGACTTTATCTGCGTTCTGCATGCTGACTAAGTTTCACAGAATTACTTTTTTTTGCCTGTAGGTACAATACTGGAACAAAAATATAAAAAAATCCTGCTTATCTGGTAAAAAAAATGGCTGCTTCTTCTTAAAAGTGCACATATACATGGCTCATTGGTTAACTCCTTTATTGAAACACGCCTTGGGCACTGAAAAGGTTAAAGTAACTTTAGTGCCCCAATGGGAAAAAAAAAAAAAAGATTAATCGCGCTATTCCAATAAACGTTTTTCTAATGACCTAATACTCATGAAAATGAAGATTCTTCATGCTCGGGGCACAGAGTCAGTTATCTGTTGAAACATATTTTTGCCTGTGGTCACTAAAAAAGCAGATTTCTACAATTCTGCTGATTCTTAGCTCCTACCCTGCTTAGAATTCAATACAGAAATTGAGTTATCAGTGTTTAATTATATATATAATATATATATATATGTGTGTGTGTGTGCATGAATGTGTGTGTGTGTGTGTGCAAGTGCACAGTATTAACCCTGTAAAGCTTTAGAAGTTTTTAAAATTCCTTAAATTTATTTTATTTTAGTTACTTTCTACTAAAAAATGATATGCATTTTATATGCTACTCCTGACTTCTCTTTATTCTGATTTCTTTAATGCACATGATAGCTTTGTGGCCCCTTTAAATTTTGGCTTTTATAAATGCATGGGGACCCCCCATATGCATTTCCTGCTTTCCCCACCCCCAGGTAGTTGCCATGCCGGACACATCGACCTGCACGCCATCCAACATTGTCATCCAACATCGCCATCCAGCATCGCCATCCAACATCGCCTTCCAACATTGCCATCTAACATCGCCATCCAACATCGCCTTCCAACATTGCCATCTAACATCGCCATCCAACATCGCCATCCAACATCGCCATCCAATATCGCCATCCAACATCGCCTTCCAATATTGCCATCCAACATCGCCTTCCAATATTGCCATCCAACATCGCCATCCGACATCGCCATCCGACATTGCCATCCAACATCGCCATCCAACATCGCTCAGGTAACGTTGTAGGCGTTCAGGACCTTGCGTGGAAAACATTCCTACCGATTTCGATGGGAGCCTTTTCCTGCCACTGATTAGCTGCTTCAAACAGCCAATCAGCACCAAGAATCATTGGAGCATGGATGAGGAGGGCAGCCTTAGCTGCAGGGCTACAGATACGGCCTCAGGTAAGTATTTCTTTAGATGAATTGTCAGGTGCTGTAAACCGTATACACGTTCCATCATCTAAAAGGTTTTTTCCCTAGTGAAGTGCCTGTTTGTAAATGCAGAAATTTAAATTTTTCCAGGGGAAAAAGTAAACTTCTATACATATTTTTTTTTTTAAACTACTTTAACTTTCACACATTTCTTAATAATATGATTTTTGTGAGACTGATGAGAACAAACTCTTTTCTATAATCTTTTTTTCGTTTGACATCTGTTCAGGCCCACAAATTTATACTGAGCAGCAGGTGTGCCGATTCCCACTGTGTGGTTAAAGACCAGCTATGGTCAACTATGAATTGCTCATTTAAATCAGAAATGCTTTTAAGAATGCTTTCCACTTGTTTCGAGGCTTATTTACTGCATATATAAAGTAAAATGTACAGCAGACACTGCATAATACACAGAAAAACGGATGATTAGAAAGAAGATTACACTTGGAAACCGACAAACATCATGCAATGCTGAAACCTCATAACTAATGAAGTAACTGCCAGATAAAATGTAGCATTTACTAAGATTAAAAAATAGATACAAATACATCCTAATCACAGCAGGAAAGAATGAATTTCTCTCTAGACTTTGCATGGGAAGGGCAGTAATACAGGGACCAAATTCCACCCCAGTAGCTGCTTCCTAGACCTACAAAGCTACAGACCCTAAAACCTTAGTCAAAACCTCCTATCAAATAACCCTAGGTAATCATATACACCTAATCAGTCCCTGCACCCTGTCTAATTTATGTGGACGGAGTGATATAGAGTAACTAAGCCTAAATTAATATATGCTGGAATAGGGTTTCACCATAGATGTCCCTACTGTATCACCAGGGGATTTCTTAGGTGCCCGATGTGAAGAAATCATTCCATTGAGATTGAAGCCACCAATGAACCACCACTGGATTCTAATTGGCATATTGGTTAAAACCTATATGCTATGTAAAATACAATAACATTGCATCATACATGTCATTAACAACCAATGTACCCATACTACATAGCATCCACACGGCTTGCACACATACCCCAATAATGTATATCACTAGTATGTCATCTCCTGGGGAAAACCCCTTCCGGAGACCCACAATAAGGGGCAACCCTAACCCTCTTCGTCCAATATTTTGCATTATATATAAAATGATTGAGAGACAATCAACAGAGATGATGGGCCAGAAAACAAACCTTTACTTTCCAGAAACAATATCTTAGACACGATTGACCCTTACATTTTGGATGAACAGAAATGTCTCCAACCTTTTAATACACTCACTACTGCTTGGAGGTATTCTGCCCTCTAAAAGGTCCCCAATGTTAACCTGCTCCTAAAGAATCTTAGAATTCTTAGAACCTGGATTCTCCTTTCAACATTCCACCCACTCGGCCCCAGAAAATCATAGAGAGACAGCCAATCTTAGACCCTACGATCAGTATTCTCTGCACCTGTCATTCTAGAGATCAAAGCCAGATCTTGGCCAAGTATTACAAGCTGAAAATAGGAGCTAATCCCTTAACTCACAGCGACAAACCATTTTGAAAGGTTTGAGGGCATGAAAGGTGGGCATCTCTTAAGGAACAGAACGGCAACTGCAACAGATTAGAGCAAGAAGCTTAATGCAGTTCACTTAGAATTACGCCGTAGCCTGATCATTTTCGAGACTCATATGAAGTGGAGCTTTAAATATAGCGCAAGATGACAAGATACTGCTAGTTTCATCATTTTGATTTACGAAGGTACCATCAAAACTCTTCTTACTTTGTTTGATAAACCGTAGCATTTCAACGGCAAAATCCCACGGATTAGCCGAGAGCTGTGGATTTGGAGTTTTATTGGTTTCAAGTAGCGAGAGTGTCATGTTTCAGATTATGGAGCCGCTCAGAGATGCCGGCTAAAATCTAATGAAACATTTTGTTTATTCAAAGTTGAAGGTATATTAGAATGCATTATCGTGAAAGAGCTTCATTAGAGGCACAGTTAAAGACGCAAGAAAGACAAAAAAGAGATTTTAACAACAAGTGCAGAAGATAAGGCGCTGATTTTATTACTGGGGCATATTTTGCTACTTACAGATTTAGCTGTGGCAGAAATATACTGGACAACCATCTCGTGTTTCCGCGCCAGGTCTTTCTGCCTCAAAGGAGCTTTGCGTTCTTCGTTCAGATTCATATCTTCCTGTAAAGCATAGAACAGAGACGTCTGACACTTGGACAACATATCTTACATTGTTTGTGCACACATACCTCTTAACCCTGATTATCAGTTTGTTTTCTGTGTTTTTATAAATAACAATGACAAGAAGAAAAATCACTTCTTGTGTTGAGTTTAACCATCTGTTGGATGGCTGGTGTTATTTTTTTTTTTTTTACATGCCATTTATGTATCCACCAGCAGAGATGATAATACTACAATCTATCCATCTAATCAGAGATAAGTATGTTTCACAGTAAAAAAAAAAGTGTGTTTATAATGGTTTAAATAACATTTGTAAGAGTGCTTTAACAAAACACCGATTGCCTTGCAAATCCTGGAGTTACTTCTATGAGAAAGACGTCCCCAATAAAGAACATAAAAACTACAGGTTGAAAGGTTTAATTATGCAAAAAATCTAATTTCACAATTTTATTGTATCATTAGGCAAAAAAATATTTTTTATATTTTTTATTGGGTCAGATATGATAACATAATACTGTTCTGTTGAACTTCCCACCATGTAGTAAATCCTCATTCTACCTACTCAAATACTTATAATAAAGAGGTTGCAAAAAATAGCTAACTATAATTTTGTTCAAATATTTTTTTTTTTATTTGTTATCTTTTTTTTTTTCCTATTTACAATAATCATCAGCATTAGTATCCAGTGTAAATGTAGCGATGCCTTTTGTTCTTTCTTAATAGGGAATGATTCAACGCATTCAGAATAAATATACGACCGCTAAAGCAAAGATCAAACATTTAGCATCATAAAATGCTTTGGAAATGATAGTGCCAACCTAATCACATAATGGCTCTTTTTTAATGCTGAGTGTAATAAAACTCATCTACTTATTGTATTCTTCCCCAAATGGAAAGTCACAGTAGGGTATTTTAAGCATGCCTTGTAGGGGGCCTCCCGCATATACTTATTGATACAGACATGGGTAACGTATTTACAGCATTAATAATATGCATTAATTTGTCCTTCGAATCATCGGGTTGTAATGGCATGAGGAATAAATAGAGCCAGATGCCTCATTTCCAATCTCTGTAGTCACATTCCATTTTCCCTAGAGTCTTTGTTCATAAGGATAATGCTATAGCACGGAGAATGCACTGCATGTATGGGACGGATACAATGGGGAATGGGCATTCATGCTGATTTTTTCATGCAAGAAGAGTGTAATGATATTCATGGTAGAAAAAAGGTTTAAATGATTCCATTTTACCTACTATGAGGTTTATTCACTAAGGTAGGAGTTGCCAGAAAATGTATGGTTTCATCTCCTTCATTCAGCTATTTATTAAAGGACGTCACTGGCAAATATCTCCAACCAAATGACTCAGCTGGCCCTCTATAATGCATTATTCAATGGGTGAGGTGACAGAAGAAATTACACTGATCTAGCTGTTATTCGGGATAGCAAAGCTCTTGCCACGGCAGAAGCTCACTGGAGTTTGACCTTCTTATGCATAGTGGGGTCCATGAGGCCAAGGAGTTAACCTCTAAGTTTGTATCGTTTATCTCTCATTGGAGTAAAGTAAAGCTGGACTGATCTATAGGATACACTGTTATTGTTTTCTCTTCCTAGTTCTTCTCTCAAGCTTCTGTCCCTCAACACATACAGCATAGGTCTTGTGGTTGAAAACTATACTCTGCCAGGCAATGCAAAATATTTATTTTGTTCATGATTTTCACAGTATTAGTATTATGTTCTAATGTTAAATTTAGTTTAAACACATTAAATTTAACAGTTTTTGAAGCAGCACATTTAAGAAATGTGCAAAATATTAATCCCTTGAAGACACAGTGTGTCTATGTCCTATATATATCACCGTAGAAGTTCCTACACATAGACGGCATGGGAAATCCTAGTTATTAAGAATTTTTTTAAAAAAAAGCTTCAATATGACTTTTTTTTACAAATGTATAAATGAGTGATTACCTTTTATTAAAATAATATTCTTACAAATTGAGAGAGAAGATTCTCAGTACCTCCTTCTTGTATCTTCCAAGAACTCAGTTAATTAAAAACCCTATTAGCATATTGAAGCTTACAGGCAATGTAAAAAAGTATTTTTGCTCATAATTGTCATATTTTATGTATGACTAGCAATCCATAGCAACAAGAGGATTTTACCTAGTAATGTTTTCCGGGCCGTACATTAAATAGCTGCTTTACAAGAGATTTTTTTTTAGACTCCCGACTATTTCTATGTTTAAGAAATAAAAGTGGATACGGCTCCAGGGCCATTTATTTAAATTAGGCTTTTCATTCATGTTGATTTGTACTTTGATTTCTTGAATACATGCACTCTAGGGTTCCCACCTGGTCATTATTTTACCAACAGTTTAGTAAAAAGAGTATATATTCTGTAAAAACCTATGGAAAAAATAGAAAAAGCTATCAACCCCGTATTTCACCACTAGTCTTACCTTTAAGTCTTACCTTTAAATTTGAGGATCTCGAGAAACAATTATCTGCTACCAAGCATATTAAATAGCCATTTTACCCAATTAAAGTGAATATTCTAAGAAAATTCTTTATCTCAGCAGGTTTAAATTTACAGAATCAAACAAAGGTATATTAATGTAGCTGTTTCTGATGCTATGGAAACAAAGCCTTTGAACCTTGTCTTTTCCTTGTGCCACTTGATTACAAGCTTGTAATCTGGAGGCCCCTTAAAAAAAATTGTAAAACCAAATTTGATTGAAGAATTACCTCTGTAAAGGGATTGGGTAAATAAAAGAATAGCTTATTGCTGCTAAAGGTGGTTTTACAGACTAATGAATCAGAAGGTGTACTAGTTTTTCACACATGGCTTCTCCATTTGGCTTTATTTTTGTTGAATAAATCATGACACTGTATAATAAGCCATGTGTTTTTGTTAATCTGAGGTTGTATTTGCCTAATTTTCAGACCTGCTTAGGAACAGATGATTGTTGTTATGTCCGCATATGTAAAACCATAGAATTCAAATAGGGTGGTTTCTTTTTCACAGGACTTTATATATATATATATATATATATATATATATATATATATATATATATATATATATATATGTATTGTATTGTATCATATATTAGGCTAAAGAAGGCATACATATTTATCGCCATGTCCATGCTATAGAACTATAGAATGTGTTCTACGAGCTGGAAAAAGTATTTACTGTATTTGTAAATTTGTTTCCCAAAGTTGCAGAAGTCAGAGTTTTAACACTACATTTGTATTTGAATCAAAGAGTTGAACTGTTACAGACTTATTAAAGGTAATATAGAACTCTCAATTATTGTATTATGGAGGCAATTTAGTAAAGAACACTGTCTTTTAAGCAAATCCGACAAAGCAACAGTTAGAAATCTCACCATCATTTTCTCAAAGAGGTCCATAATTTCCTTCTCCGAAAGATTCAATGAACGTTCATCAAAAAGTTGCTGGGGAGCGGGGAATTCGGCCGCTGGCATTTGAGAATCAGTGGGATGCTGGATAAGAGGTTTTTCTTTCTTTACAGCTGACTTCCGAAAACTTGTTAATCTGTCACGCTAAAAAAATAAAAGGGAAAAAAATAACAAAACTTGCATCCCTGGATAAAAAGTCTACTAACCTTTACAATAAAGTTATTTTATAGACGTGATGGAATTGGCATTGCACTTTTCCTTTAACTCGGTCTAAAATCATGGGTGTTGGTCAAGAGATATTGTTGTTAAGAGCCATTAACCAAAAAAAACAGTATTTAATTTCCAAATCTATTTTCCGCTGTTTCTATGTATTTTATCTTGACATTTATGGTTGTGGAACACTGTGCTACACTTGTACCCAGAAAACATTCTTAGAAAAGAGGGATATCAGGGACGAAAGAGGGGCACAGGGATTTGCCTTTGGACTATCGGTCCAAAAGAAGGACACTTGGAGAAATGTTGTTAGTGACTGTGTTGTACAGAGTTGAAGTAGGAGAGGGTAAATATACCTTAGCCCTTGTCAGAGCAGCAACATACCAATGTCCCTTACAAAAGGTCTCTATACGGTGACTCTGATGATCATTGAAAGCCTTTGAGACTTTTGAGACATACTGTAATACATATGGATTTACTATAAGAGGCAGCAAAGAAGAAAAAACAATGTCCCAGTTATGACTTCCTTAACAGTAAACTACAGTGCAGCACCAAAAAATATTTATGATGTCATATAACAGGAGTTTATACAGAAGGAGGTCGTATTCTGAGCACTGCAGCTCATTTACTCTAAAAAGATTTTAATATAACCCAAATACCAGCTTTGTTATATGCTATTTTGGAATATTTAAGATAGGTACCTAGGTATCGAGGTATTTTAGGAATTGTTTCCTTGCTAAATGAAAAGTTGCAGGGGTTGCAGGGAAAACATGCAGCGTATGCTTTAAATAGTGCTAAAATGTAACACTCCTTCACAAAGCTACATTATCCCATTATCGGTAATGGAAAAAAGAATAAACTCATTAGTGTATGGAAGAGTTACACATCATGACATGCTAATGGTGCGATAATTAAGGCGTCAGCGAGAAGCTAACAATCACAAAGTGGGTCTCTATCCATAGAATCCGCCAGTGAAAGAAACGTGTGACCTTGATCCGTCTTGCAGTAATGAATTTATTGCTATCTGCCGTACATTTTGGAGTAAAAGACACCACCGAGTTTTAAAAGTAGAAAAAGGATTCGGAATGTAATACATATTTTGAATATCCTGTGTATCAATGGGGGTATTTAAAAAAATACAATATACATATTTTTTACATTAGATTTATGAGGCAAACTGATTTGTGGAACCCCCAAACTGCTTTGCTTAGGCTGCGAGTCTTCATTCATGATTATTGTAAAATATTTTAATCTCGCTCAATTTCTTCAGCATTGTAAAAAGTTCAATTTTAAACAATAAAAACACTATCCTCATACGTTGAAAATACACTACATGACCAAAAGTATGTTGACACCCATAGGTGCTTCAGCCACATGCATTGACATTGACAGTTGTATAAAACCAGCCATGTAGGCAGCCATCACCGTAGACAAACATTGGCAGTAGACCGTGTCATACTGAAGAGCTCAGTAACTTTAAATATGGCGCTGTCATAGCATGTTACCTTTGTCACAAAACACACCACCATTGGAGTAGAGGAAACCTTCTCTGGAGTGATGGATCATGCTTTGCTATCTGGAAGTCTGATGGATGAATCTGGGTTAGGTGGATGTCAGGAGAACACCACCTAATGAAATGCATAGTGCCTACTGTAACGTTCAGTGGAGGGGGATAATGGTCTGGAGCTGTTTTTCAGGGTTTGCGCTCCTTTGTTCCAGGAAAGTATAATATTAATTTCAGACAATTGTAAGCTTTCAACTTTGTGGCACCAGTTTGAGGAAGGGCCTTTCCTGTCCGAGCATGACTGTGCCCCAACGCATAAAGCAATGACCTTAAAGACATGGTTGCATGCGTTTGGTGTGGAGGAACATGAGTGACCTGCACAGAGCCCTGACCTTAACTGGACATCTTCGGGATGAATTGTTGAGCTAATCGCCAGACTTTCTCATCCAACACCAGTGCATGACCTCACAAATGCTCCGAAATCTTGTGGAAAGCCTTCTCAGAAGAGTGGCGTCTTTTATAGCCATAAAGGGGGGCAAACTCCATATTGATGCCCATGGTTTTGCAATGAGATGTCCAACAAGTACATATGGATGTCTACAAACTTGTGGTCATTTAGAGTATATGGCTAGAATTGACCTTGCTCTTTTGGTGACTGAAGGCCAATACCAGTTATGCCCATTAAATCACAAATATTTCTGGAAACTCTTGAGTATCCCTGAAAACAAGTCCTGGTTTTCATAAGAACTGTTATTATTAACAAAATCCTATTAAAGTGTTAATATTTTAATTATCTCAAGGTCAACCCATTTTTATATATATATATATATATATATATATATATATATATATATATATCTATATTTAACTATATATATTTATATATATATATATATACATACACATTTTTAAAATGTTTATTTGAGCTTGAAATTGATCACAGATCTTGCACAGCATTAAAGCGTCCAACATCAGTTTTCCTGATAGTTTACATAATATTGTGCTGTGTTTCTAAGGGTTTAAAAATATAATTATAGCACAATTGTATATTGTGATCATCTACTGTGATAAATTGTGCACAAATTGAGCTGAAGCATGTATATGTGAAGTTGTACAATTTAGCAGGACTGCAAGATGAATAGATTGGATTTATAATGGGAAATTTTGCAGCATAAGAGTGAACCTGTGATGTTAAAAAGTCTTAAGAATTAACCTCATCTGCAGCAAATCACGCAGGTAGGAGGTTCAGCACATCATTAGTGGCACCTAATAAACAAGGGACACAATTTACAGCACAAAATAATTATAATAATCTAACAAAATGACATAAAATACAAATTGGCCAGATTCTGGATGAAAATAATACTGATTAGTAAATGTTCGCTAATAGGACTGTTTTTCTGTTGCTAAGAAACTGCTACCTATCTCTACAATCTGTGGGTGTTTTGGAATAACTACATCTCACCTTTAACTGGGGACAATGTAGAAAATGCATTATAAAAGGCTGCTTCAGAATCAGAAAACCTACAATGCCTGGTGAAAGGCGTGTTCTGGTCAGAATAAGGATATCGACTAAACCGAACACGTTCTGATACTGGGGTAATATATTTTAAGCTGTTTGGAACTAAAAAAATAAAAAAGGAACCTAAAACAGAACACTGGAACCATATAGAATGATAAGGTAAAGTATGACCCATCTGCTGAGAAACTCCTCTTAATGAAGGCCCACCAGCAATAAGCTCCATTTGTGGATCGGGGGTGGGGGGGAAACACAGTTAGAACTTAGCTCTTTATCGCACTAATTTCTAGAATGAGACGGGTTTGAGCGGGGTCACATATCGTTCCTTTGTGTGTCCCGAGGGAGTAGCACAGTTGCTTGCGGCATCAAATACGGGCTGAGGCTTTGCAGGGTAAGTGACTTTCTTTTTGTGTATATGGGTGTGTTAGTGTGTGTGTCTGGGTGTGTTAGTGGGTGAGCATGTGTCTTTGGGTATGTTGATGTGTGTCTGTTTATGTCATTGTTTGTATGGGTATGTCTAGGGCCGGCCCTACCATGGAGCAGAGTGGGGCGGCGAGTGGTTTTCGCTTATTAAGTTGTCAGTACCTGCTCGGCACCCCTCTCTCTCCTCTGCAAGCCCTCTAGCTCGGTCTCGGTGCCGGCTTGTAATGCTGAGCGCCAGACTATGACGTAATTTCCGGGGCTCAGCAGTAAAGCAGCGCGCACCGCGGCAGAGCAGGGAGACTCGCTGCAGGACTGCCGAAAGGTAAGTGAAGTACAAAGGGGGAGGGAGGGTAGATAATACGGAAGGAGGGTAGATAATGAGACGGTAGGGAGAGGAAGGGTAGATAATGAGAAGTGGCGTCGGCGGGAGGGGGGGCGTTATTTCAAACTTCGCCCCAGGCGGCATTAGTGTCTGGGTTCTCTTTTATCCCCTATATATATATATATATATATATATATATATATATATAAACAATTGAAGTTTATTACACTGTTCACTTTTATGTACAGTCCTTCTACTGTTACATTTAATTTCATACACTTTATTAGTAAGTGACTCCTTAAGCATTTAATTAACTCCAATCCCTCCCTGCAACAAGAGTATTAAATTATAAGATTATTACAAATGCTGGAATTTTCAATTATACAATTCCTTTCATTAAATATTTATCACCTATAAGTTATTCTGTATATCAAGCAAATAACTAAACAAACAAGGGAATTAGTGAAACCTACAGTTGTAATTAAGGTATGAAGTATAATTGTGTATGATCATTCCGTCGCATGTAAAACTATATCCTCATATTACGTGAAACAAAAGTGCTGTAGATTCCATGGCCGCTGCGGAATGTTTACTTAAAATTATTTTTCAAGAACTCAAATCTTGTAAAGTAATAATAATAATTATTATTATCTTTTATTTATATAGCGCCAACAGTTTACGCAGTAATGCAGACTCTTGATGGGACGCTCCACTCATTATATGCACTTTATTGCATTTGACAGCCGCATAGTCCCTTTAAATTTCATGGTCCCTTTAGGTTTCTATTGTGTGCATGAGGGATGCTGCAGAATCTCCCCATATAAATTTTCGCTCATGATATACTTACTACCAGTCATCTCCAGCCACCGAATGAATGCTGCAGGTGGTCTATTCAGACCCCCGTGCACATGTACAGAAAGTGCTCCCATTTATTGGATTGAGCTCACTTTCCTGACACTGATTGGCTGCTTGAAACATCAATTATGCGAAAAGAATCATCGTACCACAGAGGTGGAGCTCAGCTGCAGCTGCAGAGATGCAGTTTCTATATAATTCTTCTTTAGTGTGGCATTTAAGCCCAGTCAACTGTGCCTTTAAAGGAAAATGTGATGTTTACAGGCAAAATGGAAGATTCCGAAATATGAAGCAAAACTTGCCACATTAGCAGGTTTTGCCCCATTTATGTGGGCAAATATATTTTCTACTTCATCACTCTAAGCCGAATCTGCTGTGACTCATGATAAAAAGAAGTTTAAGGCAAACAGCTACATGCTATGGCCTGATCCGGAAGGATCCACCACTCAGCAGTAAAAGGTGAGTGTGCATCGGCAACTGGTCCACTGGGCATTTGCCTGGTTTGCCAGGTGGCCAGTCTGGCCCTGCCTGTGTATAATCCATAACTAATCTTACCCTTTATTTGCAATTTTGAACATAGGTGGGAGAGCAGAGAAAATTGTGAAACTCTGTACGAGGACATCCAGTGAATTTGCCCATAAACCCAATGACTGTAAAATCTGACAGCCATATAAATACAGGTTATTCTCAACTAAAGCGCCCATCATACATCAGTTTAGCTTTACCATTTTTCAGTGTCATCTTCTGATTTTCTGATCATTGAATTTGGCTTTTACTATTTCCACAGCAGTTTTTAATACGCACACAATATAATCATTTCCAGCACATTGAGAGTTATGAATGTTGATGGACATTTATGTTAAAGCAATTAAAGAAGCAAAAATGAAGTGCGTCTACAGAACAGACTATAGTGGCAAAAAAACGAAAGAGATTAGTATTTTCAATTTTAGCAGTGAAATAAAATGCAGCCATTTATATGCAATTATTTGAAACGGCAAATAACTTGATTTTCATACACAGCAAATTATTAGAAATGTGAAACATTTAAAAGCATAATGGACTGGGTAGATTATGTACATGAAATCAATGCATAACGATCTATGAGCATTAAGACATGCACGCGCTTGATCAGTGGTCATTGGGAGCATGCGGGTCATGGTCTTGCCATGAATACCTTACCATGTCATCTGCCAACGATTTTATATGAATGTTCTATAAAAGAATGCAGAAGGGGAAAAAAAGGGAACATAAATAAAAAAAATCACTGATATTGCATCAATGTATGTACAGTATACTGTGATAAAAATATTATACAGTTTACACATAGATAGAACTACAACAAAGACACATTTACACATACAACAGGAGTTGAGGGCCATGTCCATAAGCTTGCTGCTAAGCCTTATGGCAGTTTCATACAACGTTCCTGGCAAAAATGGGGCGCTTCTGAGGGCCGCAGCTCCAGTTTACAATCTAAAAGTCTAGGTACAAGCTCTGGGTCGGATTGGACATGGACAGAGCATTTCTAAGGAACTCTAATGTATTAGAGATTGCTGTCATTAAACCAAGTCTACTTGTGGACTTCTTAGGCTGCCTTATGACATCAATACAATGTCTCTATTTGTGAAAAATTCCATTTTTACCCTTCCGTTGCAAGGTGAGCTCACAGAATAACGGCAGGGAAATAATTACGGCACTAATTCTTCTGATGCTGATTTATAATTAAGTGATTAGCGTGAGAGAAATCTAATCCTCGCAGAATAATAGGATTCTTGGCTAGATGGATTAAACAGCTTCATAGAAGAAATTCCATATGATCTGTCTGATTATTGACTTTACAATGTGTATTAAAAAAAAAAAAAGAACTCTGTATAAAAAGTGAGTCATTCCCAATGTTTCCATGGTTAATTTTCAGAGGTTTGACAGAGAAGAGAGAAAAGTCAACAAATCCATAATTCAACCAATACAACTAGAAGTAATTTAAAAATGCAATTCTGTTAAAATGTTTATTTCAAAAGAAAACTGATACATGAAAATGCACTGTGATACATTATGAAATAATATTAAGAGGATTGATAAAAATATTTCATGTAACAAAGAAGCTAAGAAATGGACAAACATAACTTGTTTATGAATAGAGAATAGAAATGTTTTGGAATGTAGATCAACTGTGTCCACAGCCAGAAAACCTCTTGCCATGCACCTTTCTGGCACTCAGATGGGGAATTTTATGCATAGCTGGTAAGGTTCTATAGTAGGGACTCACTACTGGTAGCAACCAAATTGTTCTAATTAGAGCTACAACTGGAGCTCTTGGGGTGAGATCCAAGGTGTCTCCCCATACTGATGTCACATACGCTGCTAAGAGTAGAAGGAGGTACAGGAGTATTACCCTAGACAGCTCAACCGTGTTCCTCACCATACAGCTCCCGGGGCAGCTACTCCTCTCATCCCAATCGAAGCCACAGCTTTGGTTCTTATAATGGTCCTTATGGAAGCCATTACTTGGTAGGAAATAAAGATACTAAGAATACTAATATGCATAGATTAGAACTGTGTGGGATTTCAAAACAGTAAGAAATAATCAGTTGGGACAACCCAACATAGTATAGAAGGAGTCATTTTCAGACTGTATGGACCAGAGACTTTGTCCTTTTACCCCGAAACTGGTGTTAAACCCTAGGACACAGGTTAAAACCCTGAGAGTTCAAGGATAATACAAAATGTAGGAAACAGTTATGTGACAGAATGACCTGTCATACAGGGCCCCAAGGTACTCAAAGATGGCTCCATCCTGGCTGCCAAACAGGCAGGACCTCCATTGTGTAAACTACAGCTCTCTTAGTGAACCCATTAGAAGTTGTTTGGCAGGTGGAAAAACATTTGCAAACAATTTCAGAACCCATTTTCTTTAGATAAACCTGTAGCCCAAACCCAATATTCCATTGGCTACTGTAGTTAGAAAACCACTTTTGAAACTTTGCATAAGAATATTTTTTATGCATAATATCCAATGATTTATTCCTATTGGTGGAATAGCTTATTAAGATATGATGCAATACAGAAGTGATTTTGATTTAAAAATAACATAAAAGTCAATTAAAAAATATTTCAACGATTACACAGGGAATTTCTATAAACTCAATGAATGGTCTGCTATAAAAACGTGATTTGATATTTTGATGAAGATTACAATTAATTTAAATTAGGACTACCATAAATTACATTCAGAATGTAAAATCGTCATATTACCAAAAATATACAACATAATTTGATAAGTACAGAAAAGAGATCCATTCCGCAATTGGCGCTAATTGACTTTCTTAATTATGTCACTATGAATTCAATTTTGTCATTCCGCAGAACGTTAAATTATATTTTAATAATATAGAACTGTATCAGACAAATTTAGTTCAATTTTCATTAAAGTGTAAGATTCCTTAAAGGGAAAAGGAAAAAAATATATATTTTTATTTCAGCATTAAATACTGTGTTATAGTTTATCTGTAGGCTGGATGCTGAATTTGTTGTTATTCATATGAGATATTAATTATTTATGTAATTGGGTTAGACGTTTAACCTTTTGAGTGCCAGGGATAGGGGTCCTCTTCTATAGTTAAGTGACAACCATACAAACACTTTACATAGGGAAACATATATATCTATATATATATATATATATATATATATATATATATAAAATGTTTTTATTTATTTATAATTATTATTCAGTACAAGTTAAGCTACTCATAGATACCTAGTCTAAAGCAAACCATGCATCTGAATACACAATATAGAGAAAGCCTAAAAAGCATTTTTTCTCTATTAAAATTAATAGTAAAATCTACAATATTAAATTTTGAAAAAAAAATGCCACCACCCACCTTAGTATATTTAACATATACGCGTAATGTACATAAGTGTGCCTGCATCACGCAAGCAGCATACTTATGTGTGCAGTGAGAGAATTTCGCATATGGCATGCTAAGTGCTTAAAGCTGGCTATGTATTTAAATTTTCATCCTACCATGGGAAAACAAAATATAAAAAGCAGATGAATGTGGAACTACTAAAGCTACATATTGTAAATCTAAAGCCGGCAACAATATTTATCATTTTGAAAAGGTGTCAGCAGTGGCAGATAAATTCAATATACGACTGAGCACTTAAATGTGTCCCCATAATTGTGGTGACGGTGTTTTTTCCTGTCTAAAACACCTCCACTGATTGTATCAATAACAGTGTGAGCTCAGAGACCCACAAAGTACCAGCACTTTAAGCGTTATCAAAGAAATGAGATATTCTGTCAATTATACAAAGTACCTCATTTAAAAGTCAGATTCTGGTGGAGGTGTCTCACTGACCTTGGCTTGCAGTATACTGATACGGATATAATGTGTGCATCAGAAAAGAAAATTATAATAAGTACCTCCCAACAGTCCTGTATTTTACGGGCAGAGGGGATCATGGGTGGTCTCATCTTCCCCTGGCTGCCCCACCATACTGTGAAATTGATGGCGTTTGGTGCCGTTACAGCAGACACCTCTATCAGAGTAGATACATGGCGTGTAAAATGGTGGCCAGAATGGTATGGTAGACATCATTCCTCGAACCACACTACCAACCACACCTCTATCCATTCCCCCAACATTTTCAGGTCGTATTACTACAGAAGTACAAAGTACTGTATATAATAATCATATGTAAACACAACACACACCTCTTTAATTACTAGTCAGTTTATTCTTCTAGAGTAAATCCTGAAACAATTCCCAACAGAATGTTTTGAGTTTACCCTCAGAGAAAAATTGGTACAATTCCCAATTACCGGTATTAAACAAAAAAAATATTAAAACAATGATCTGACTACGATTCACACTCGTGTGTACTATAAAAACCAGTGTATATGTATCACGTGTGGTACAAGTTATCAAGATGCTGTCTTAAGCCTTGGTCGGTCCATTGGTCAAGAGGATTGTCATTAAAATGGACACAGGTTTCAATACTTACGATTTTCAAATATGGCGAAACCCTTACATTAACTGAATCGGCCCATGGTGAGAATTCCCACACACTTTACTCAAACAAAAAAATAAGTAGGTCCAACTCCCGAGTTTCTACCTACAATCTGTGTCATTCATAAACCCGCAATGGGCTACAATTCACAGAGTTTAGTTGTAACAAATTGTCTTAAAATGTTATTGGTAAAGATCCTAAATAATATCTGGGACCTTCGTACCCCAGCCTTGGATTCTGACCTTCCCTTCCCATATAGAACCCAACTGGTGAAGTAGGGTCTGTAGATGGATGCAGAAGTGGGGAAGTGACCACCAAGCAGGAGAGGTTCAGGTAGGAAAGACCTACAACTAGGCAGGGACTAAGCTGAGCCCACCAGTCAAAGATTAAAAGATTGTACTGGATACAAAATCAGCTGATATACCTGGAGCCACCCAGGTATGTTCAAGACTAAGGACCGGCCTAATACAGGCAAAGACTTGGATTTTCTTGAATTGACATTTCTTCATGAAAAGATATGAGTTCACAATATCTATCCATTTGCATATGAACTATGAATTAATAATAGAATCACTGGCATGGATTATTTTTAAGATGCTTAGTGTTCTGCTATAAGTGGGTTAAGGAATGGAATGCAGGACTAGACTAAAATTCCAGACTTATTTCTCAAAAGTAAATATTAATTTAAACTTCTGGATTCTATGTAATCTTGCCTGTATTAACCGTTATTTCACATCGATATCCACAGCATACCCCCAGATCCCTAAGAAGACGGGTAATTTCACTCTAACCTCAATAACACAGAAGCTAATTACAATGCAAATATCATTAGTACAGGGAAATTACGGTTTGATTTTCTTAATCAACTAAAAATTAACAAAAACAGCAAGATAATGCCAAGTCTCTCAAGGTTATCTTTCAGCTATAATGTCTATGAAATACGGTTTCAATTATCGCAGGACTTTGCACCTTAATGTTCTGAAACTTGGCGCAATAAGTACTAGAGACATTAAACGTACTAAGAAGTAATGGCTTATGATGTAGACATATTTCCTAGACTACTAGGTTTAGTCCTCTGTATATAATCAGGGCCAGAATGGCCTCTCCCGGGGCTAGTCTTGAGGCCCGCCATCTGATTGATGTGTGTGGCTTGTGAAAGAGACACAGCCAATCAGCTCTGGCTCGGTGAGGGTTACAAAGTGGGTCTAACAAGACCCCTGTGCACTTGCGCAGAATGTTCTCCTGCTGATGTGGCATCAAAACTGAACTGTGCTGGGGGCATTGCACTGCAGCTCATGAGCTGCAGCTTCTCCTAAAGCTAATTACCTTATTTGTTGTTTTTTCAGGTTGAAGAATGTATATTAAAATACTCACACATCAGGAATAGTCAATAATACGCATTCTCCGTTAATGAGGCAGCCTAGCACACTGGAGTGTCCCTTTAATCAAGATTTATATATTATATGCACATTAAACTCAAGCCTTTACACTATGGCAAACAGCAGCTGCAGCGGCAAAGGTTGCTAATTTGCTTTCAACGCCATTGCGTTTCATTTAGGCATTTTGCAACGTTTATATCAACTGTAGAGAGACAAGAGGCCGGTGGAATCTTTATGTACAAAAAAAAAAGTTCCCAAACTCAATTTGGTCAATTTATTTCTAAGAGAACTTTTTGTGAGAGTTTATTTCAAAGAATCAGGTCAATCTCTCCCAGTGTTTTATTACAAAGAACAGATTTGTTTTGAAGCAGAGTATTGCCAATTTAGAAATAACGAATGCACTTAGTATTCATAGACATCGGCGGCTTTAAAAAACAAAGCAGGCCAGTGGCTACTGATAAGATAGAAATGAAATAGAAAAACAAAATACATACCCATAGAAACTCAGGTCTGAAAAGAAATAAGTAATGAGAGAGAAAAAAAGGAAGAAAAGAGGGGGAAATAAAGGTCATTACGAGACGTGAAACTTTCCAAAGAACTAAAATGAAGTAACTGCAAAATCATGTTCATGGTCAACCGCTGAGTGTCCCTCGGAGACTCCGCCACCACCGAACAGCTCGGCAGCAGGTGTTCAATCAAAGCTGTTCTTTCATACCAAATCAACCGTTCTGTAGCCAGAGGGCTAAATACATAATAATAGTCACTTTGATTTATTAAAATTATGTTTTAAACTGAACTCTCATTTTCCTGAAACACTTTTTCCCTTCCTTCGCTATGAATTAATGTTCGTTGGACATCCATGTAATGGGAAACTTTGATTTAAAGAGATAGTAAAATCTAGAACATTTGGAAAAACCTCTAAGACGAAAGAGTTTCTGGACTGGAGTTCTGAGAAGAGGATTTTACTCTGAGGCTATAGGCATGTCACGTGTATAGGAACCATGAAAAAACAAACATTTTCATGAATTCAATTATTTTATTAAAATGCATAATTATTCTTCTAAATGTTACAATAACTTAAACATCTTACAGCGTCAACAGCTATCACAAAGCCACATACCAAAGTATTGGCAAAGCCAACTCTAATAACTAAAGTGTTAATCTCTGTTACAATACGTATTTCACATACACAAAAGCATATGAAATGTTTGATGCCATAGGATCTTATTATGGGCCAACAATGTTTACGGTCCCAAGGAGACATAAGTTTACACAGTAAACTGATCACATAATAAGTAATATGACTATTCCATTAACCAAACAGGAAATACTTGTTTACGTAAAGAAGGGATGTAAGTTGACCAAGAAACAGTTCCAAAATTACACAATGCTGGAGGAATCCAAGCCTTGTGAACTTTAACAACATTACATAAAAGTAAAAATCGCATTTTAGTGATATAAAATGTGATTTAATATATAATATGTATACTTAATGTCTTATTTTACATTTAAAAAATTTGGTGTTTGGCATAATACTGAAATGATCAGTCTGCTAGAAAAATATACTTCCTAACATTTCCTTGAAAATCCATATTGGTCCAAAAGAAGGTCAAGTCTGGAGTTGAAGGTTATAACTTTTATTAGACCAGCAAATGCGGGAGCGTTTGGGTCCTCAGACGTTGCCTCTCCAAAAGACATCTTACGAAGAAACCTCTAAGGGCGTAAAAAGCTTACACAACTCTTTATCTTTTTCTATGTTGGTCTCACGGTTAAAGCCTTCAGCTGAAGAGTCCATGTGCTAAAATTTTAAGAAAAGTTTGCTAAGAACCAGTTGGATCGACAAATGCCCATAAACGAAAGATTTTAATAGCTTTGCACTTTCAATTCGAGGAGAAGCAGATCAGAGACTCGCTATACAGGGCAGTTATTCCAGAATTGTGATATATATATATATATATATATATAATATACATATAAAATAAAAATAGAGTTCACATTGATTAATTCATTAAGCAAAGGACAAATGACGAGGGCTTTTAATTACAATGGGTGAATGCTGATTCAGTTTTCAGCCATGTTCTCCTAATTGGTGCTAGGGGCTGTTTCCATAGTAGGGGATATGGCAATTTCATGACCCATTTTTCTTTGGGGGGTTTTCTAGCTGTTTCTGTGAAGGATCTTATAAAATGCCCGGCTATAAATTAGGAGCCAATGTTATTCAAATATCTATTGAAATACAGAGACATGTCGTGCTCAAGCTCTAAATGTGTGGACCATTGTTGGGCCTTGTCTTGAAGAAATGAAATATTCTGTTCTTTAAATATATAAGAATTAAACTCTTAATCTCAGAGGCTACAGACTATTTTTCTATTTCTTTTAGACAATAAACCTGGGGTGTTTTAGGATTCTCATAATTTACCATATTTTTGAACATAGAACAAGAACATTTGAAAGCTAAAAACTAAGACATTGATTTGCACTTAGCATTTAAGGCACAGCCGGTTTTTGTACACATTAGGGAAATGTAGTTGTCTTTTATTCCAGAAAATATAGTAATCAAGAACAAGCCTCAGATATTGCAAAGCAGAATGCCAAGAATTATCCTGAAAACGCAGCACGATTCTGGCCAGAGTTAGACTCCGCTCCTATAAAAAAATCAAATTTTACTTTTACGGAATTGTTCTGCTTCTCCGGTGTAACATTTGGAGGAATACAATGCTTATTTACAGTAGTAAGCAGATTTCTGCATTATTAGTAGTTTTCTCTCCCTGACAGGGCAGGCTAACATGTTTTCTGCTATAATATAAATATATATATATATATATAAAAACCCCAAAAATGCCATTTAATCCCTTTCTGCATCAGCATCTGTTGGAATGTTTGTGCACTATGTTACATTGCATTTTATTAAAAGAAATGGCTGTATGTGTCATCTGGGTAGCCGTCTCAGCCTTCCACATCTGCGTTTGTAAATAGCCTACAGGGACGAATGCTGAGCTTGAAAACACATTGCCTTAAGGGAACTAGTTTTCCAAAATCAAAATGTTATATTCTAGAAACCTAAATGCTTTTGTGGAGGTCCCAGAGTCTCTAATCTCTAATATTAGTATGAAATGTCCTAACAATGCATTAGAGCCACTGGTGATCCGCGTGTGCAAATCAAGAAGCCAACATATATTAATTGTCCTGGTTACTCAACACAGATCCATTCACACATACAGTTCCAGTTCGAAGATTCTCTATTGGCCATACTCGGTAACTATACTTTTCCCCTCCTAATCTCCACTCATTTAAGATTTTTGGGCAAACGCCGGACTGGCGATGGTCAGATGCCCCTTGCCGTTTTAGGCTGGCACCCACCTGATGACGCCAGTACGGCTAACAGCTGGATATACATGGACACATTCTACTTGTTCTGCTCACGTAGCGGGTGGTTAGGCATATTTAGGAACTGGCCACGTTCTGTATCAAGTGATGTCCGACAGTGGTCCACCGGGCATTTTCTGGTGTGCCAGATGGCCAGTCTGGGCCTGCTTGTGGGGTTAACACAACCTGGTGCACAGCAAGCCCCTCACCATGGATAACTAACCAGGTGCCCTCTTGAAGCCAATCATCCAGAAAATTGAGGCACCCTGGTGACATACGTTGGGAAGTTCCCAGTTATGGAAGATTAAAAAAATAGGTTATGTACTGAATACAATAAAATGAATAAGGAATAGTAGTTTTGGAACAAAATATGCAATCCTTACGGTCTTATCTAGCAGTCTACAGAATCGACAATGAAGAAGCCTACCGTGGATGAAGATACCAGTTTAAAAAGGTTCATACATAGTTGAAGCATTTTCAGAATACAAAGGTTGGCTATATGCTTTCAGGGACCGTAAACATATTAATCTGATAAAAATCCAAAAGTATCCCTAGTGGATTGTTTGATGTTTCAGCATGCCAGTTACGAAGGGAAAGTTTCTAATCTCTATCGGAGGTACTGGTATTCCGGAAATATATATAGGGGTCCCCACTGTCAGACACAGCAGGCATGGAAATCAACTGTTCTTGGATTTCTTTATAGACAGCTAGTAAATTAAATTCTGGAAAGGAAAGTCGCGTTAACCCCTTGGCAGAGAAGATAGAAGCATTTCATGCTCCAATCACATACTCTATTAACATCCAAGCGTTTAGGAGCAGGAGACATTTTTACATTTTCATCTGCTGCCAAGGCTTTGCTCAGTATCCGAATGAAGAGTGTCATACGCTGAATTGATTGCCAGTGGCAAATACTTTGCGTTCCTGATCGCTTTGGTCTGCTCGTAAGGAATTCTAATGTTGTAAACAGATTTATTTGCAAATCAGAAAATATAGGGGGGGGTGACACAGTATGGTAAGTTTTTAATATATTTAGAAAGAATCAGTTATGGTATTTTTTGCTCTAATTACAATATAATAAAATATATAATACTACTAATAATAATAATGATTTTGCAGTATCAGGGGAAGCTAGTGTTACATGTTTAAGGATTAGACAAAAGATGAGCAGAGACTTTATAGTTTTTATGACAAAAGATCCAACAGCCATATATTTTGGAGTAGTTTTAATTAATTGACATGACAATGATCATTATGGTCTTCCTTTTGACATTCACATCAGTGAACTCTGTATCTTATATAGGCATTCACGGGCTTTCAATTTAAGGAACGTATCAGGGCAAATGGTCCCATCCGAATCTATGAATTTAGAAATTCGAATCCCATCTTGGAACTTCCCAAAAGAGACACTGCAGAATTTACTGGATCCATTAATTACCAAGAATACAAAAACTCAAATTGTATTTAGCTGAACAAGAATAGATATAATGAATATAGTTGTATTGGCCCATGAAAAGATGTAGTCATTGGTGATAGACTTATTAGCAAGCGCTCATGCACAAAACGTTTTAGGTCTGGAGAAATGCGGCTGCTCTGGATGATTTGTAACATTCAATAAAACTTTATTGCTGCGGGATTTTGTTGCCTTGGTGCTTCCTTTAAATGCTTTTTATTGGGCCAACACAACAAACATGCTGAACACAAAATAGAAGCCTTCAACAGGGATATTACTACTGCCCCATGCGCGTATCTGGGAACTTTCTAGTGATGGCTGTCCCTCTCTTCTCGGTTTGGCGTAGGGCTACCCCAGCTGGTCAAAAGTGGGTGCGAAGAGGTTTTAGTGAGTAGAAAGTGGGCATAACCAATCTAGCCCTCGACACCTGGGAACTTCCCAGTATAGGCTACATAGAGCTCTCTCTTGGGTTTGGAGCTTCATGAATGGACAAGATTAGCTGTGGTTTTCCCAGAAAGCCTTTAGTGGAAGGAACTGGTGGGAGCAGGGGCAAGTGGGCATGGGAAGGTGGAAAGTTGGTGGGGAGTCTGTGTGACCAACCCCCAATACCCTGGGTAGATGGAGCAGGGCTTTATCTGGGTCTTCCTTTTGAGAGGTCCTCGGTATCCCACTCTTGTTTCTGGAGGCTAAAAGAAATGACTGGGAGATTCCGGGTTAAAGCCAAGTTCCAAGGAATACTCAGGCAGCTGTAATACGCTTACCATTTTCTCTCTTATTCGACACTCTTTGTGATTTGATACACACGGATTACTTTACCCTGAGATCCCGCGAATACAGAACAAACAGCACACGTTTCTGCATTCCTATTTTCTACAAAAAGACAAATGCAATAAGTAACTTACATAAAGCCAGATTTATACAGATTCCACAACTAAGCAAATCTTAAATACCAAAGGGTCACTCCATCCAAGCACATTTCCAATTTCTGACAGATAAAGATGGTTTTATGAGAAAACTCAGCGCCGCAAATTTATTTTTCTAAGAATCTTGCTGGGTTTGTGCAAATAGCCAATTTTTAAATCTAAAAGACCATACGGCATTTTAAAAGTTATGTGTAAAGCAGTTTAGCAGCATACATAATATACAATTATACATTTAACAGTTGCGGACTCGGTACTGTGGACATAGAGCAGTTTTTCCAAACAGAGACATTATGAGACCTTTGTGGAATGTTCCATCTAGAGAATGATAAAGAAGAATAAATCTCCTCCATAAAGCCAAATATATTTTATTTTTAGCAAGAACAAATAAAACATTACGTTACAGGAGACAGCTTCTAAAGCCATATTAGAGAATACTGTGTAGGTTTCATTTATATATTCAAAAGTTCCCAGGCTTTTAAAGGGCATAACATATTTAAACGTAACATTGCTGTATTTCAGCTGCCTTCAGGGAGGAACGTTTTCCATTAACTCTACAACTTGAACTTTATCTGATAAAGCGGGAAGTGAAGGGTGTCAAGAAAATACATTGTAATTTGAATTTTTACATGTCCTGTTAAGATATGGCCATCTTAATGTATATTTATGAATGTTATAAAATTATTATAATATTGTACACTGATTTATGACACCTGAAGTGTTGGGGGATTGGGCACCATACAGGTACAAGACTCATAAAATGGGCCATAGTCCCATGTGTGTCCAGTTTGTCACTTATTAGTCATACGTCTGAGAACTTTCTAAATGAGCTCCTGAGACTCTTAAAGTCCATCACACAAATTGTAATATAGTTAAGTGCTAATGGTGGCAAGTGGCCGCTCATAATAATCCTCCCAATGAAAATCATGACATGTCAGGAGATAAAGATATTCTGAATGAAGTCATTTGGACTTGGGGTGTTTAGAGTTGGGGTGTTTTAGAAATCATAAATAAGATCAGTACATGAAAGTGTCATCTTTATATTGTGCGAATCTAAGTATCTGCCCCTTTGAGGTAAGATTACCTTAAAAGCTCCAACAGATACTAAACTGTGAGTTTGGAGCTTAGTTGAGGTGAGATTACATATACCTACCACTAAAGCTTGATAAATGACCTGGCTTAAGTTCTCCTGTGTAACCTATAGCTCAATATTATAGGCCTTTCCTGCTGGACCTCACCCATAATAATGCATCTTTTCAATAAAGGTACACTACATGATCAAAGGAATATGGACCATGTCCATCACATCTATTTGAGCTTGTTAGACATCTCATTCTAAAACCATAGACCTTAATATGTAGTTATTCCCCTCTTTGCAGCTATAGCAGCTTCCACTCTTCTGGGAAGAGTTTTCACAAGATTTTGGAGAGTTTCTGTAGGAATTATTGCCCATTCATCCAGTAGAGCGTTTGTGAGGTCAGGCACTGATGTTGGATGAGAAGGCCTGTCTCGCAATCTCCGTTCCAGTGAGTGATGCTACAGAACATGGAAATGTCATTACCTGACTTGGTGGCATCCTATGACAGCGCCATGTTTAAAGTCACTGAGCTCTTCGGTATGACCCGTTCTACTGCTAATGTTTGTCTATGGAGATGGCTGCCTATGTGCTCGATTGTGGCTGAAACCCCTAAATTAGGAGGGGTGTCCTCATACTTTTTGTCATATAGTGTAAATTCACAATCATTAATGAAAATCCTGCCACTGCAAGCAAGTCCTATCCTTTTTAATAAATACCAGAATTTTTTTTTAAAAAAGCTGGACAGAATAGGGAGAATAATTTTGTAAAAGAAAACACTAAACAAAAAGAAACATCATGTTTTTTTTAAATCAGTTTAAATGGGTGTGCGTGTAAAAAAAATCTACCGCTAAGCAAACAGTAATTATTAGCCGTATTCTGAGTCATCCTGTTTAAACAGAGATACAGAGAGGAAACCCGGGGGATGAATAAACAAAGGAAAATGCAGACAGATCTTGACGCAGGGGAATTACCCCATCTACACGCTGCATAATGAGCATTTACTAACAGCAAACCACCAGGAGACTACAAATCCTCAAAAAAACATGTGCGTTTACAGGGTTCGACAATCCGTAGTGAACCTATATATTGTATTTATTATTTAAAAACAATAAATGTGGTTTGTGGGTTTTTCTTTTTCTGTTGGGCCAACATTTAATTTTCGAAAGTATCGACTTGTCTTTATGAAGCACTACTGATCAGAAAAAATATTATATATTTGTGTGAAGACGAATAAGATAACTGGGGACTCGCTCCCTGCCCACTTCTCCATCCACAATGGCTTCAACCTGCACATGGGGACCGTCCACCGCCTACCCGTATCCGGCAAGAAGCCACAAAGTTTCCGGATATGTTGATAAGTAAGAGGTCACAGTAAGTGGCCATAAGTTTACTAGACAATTATCCATACCTGCCAACAGTACCAGCTCTCACAGGAGAGTCCCATAACTAGGTCAATGGGGATCATGGGCAGGTTGGGGAGATCTCCTCTGACAGGGAGCTGTAAAATCAATGGAGATCTGTGTAGCACAGGCTCCTAGCTGTTATGGTACAGGCCAACACAATGAGGGAATTTAAACATGCATGAGATATATAAGCATGACGCGATCCTGAATCTAAGACAAGATCATTAATATATTTTCATTCATTGAATTATTTAGAATAGAAAAGTCTATAGAATGTTGAGTGTACACGTTCAAAAATAAATTTGCTGGCAGATAAAAAAATACATTTAAGTAATTTAAATTGATGGATGATTTTCCTCCGCATTCTCTTTTAGATTGTTCGCATTAAAAATAGTTTTGTAAATCCCGCAAATTATTAGATTACTCTGACCGCAAATGTAATTTTTCATGACATTCTCGGAATGCGTACGTTCCTTCGCCATCCAATAAGGAGTTCCATTCCTGCGTTATCTCTGTATATGCACACATAGGGATCAAGTGCTTGATAAATAGATGTTGAGGAAGAAGCACTTTCATCTGATTGCAGAATAAACTCGGTTTGAAGTACCGGTAGGAATGCTGCAGACACTTAGCCTAACTGCTAGAAATTCTGCCAAAGAATGTGCTGTTATTCTGAAATACGTACATAGATACTCATGGTTAACATATTTCATTAAAAAAGACAGGGTATAAACAGCAGACCCAGGTGCGTGCTCACTATACTCAGGCTAAGCGCCGGGTCGCGGGAGCGGGGTCTTGACACGCCCTGCTCCCCGCCCATTTTTCCTTTAAATGGGGGTGTTTCCCACTGCCATCAGTGTGCAGTCCTGGCCGCGTCCCGCAAAGGCAAGGCTCTGGGTAGCCGGAGCCCAGAAGTTCCCAGGTATGAGTACCACCCGTGTCTCCCTCTTCATTATGGACAGTCCCTGTTTTGGGATCTAAATCTCTATTTCCTCCCCTGACGCCCCTCATTTTTAGGAGCTAGGAACGTTTGCTGGGTGTGTTCCACAGCCTTAAAAAATTGCGTGCAGAAACATTAGAAAATATTTTCATAAACTTGTGCATTAGTGCATTATGATTCTTCCATATCCGTCACAATTGTATTTATATATATATATATATATCCACAAGTATAAAAAATAAAAAAAAGTATTGGTAAAGCCATGCATCTTAACTACATCTCAAAATACACACCTTTATAACAAAACCTATCCTCCCTCCCTATTGTCAAAACTAAAACACCCATCAATTATGTATACTGTCTACCTACGGGTGTGTGCGTACTGCAATGGACAACGCCCAAGGTGCCGATGTATTTATATACCGTATGTTATTTATTATATATATTTTTTATTTAAATAAATATATATATTTATTAATTTTAAAGCAAGTTATTTTTTTTATTTCTATGGGTGCCAAGCGGATGCAGAATGATTACTAATCTGCGGATAGACAAACAAGTGTTTCATTGGTAGGAAACAGTTCTGTTGCTGTTGTGGAATGAAAGCTCCCAGCATGCTCAGCTACACATAATCCCATTCCCTTTCATTCCGGCAGCTGGATAAACTCTCTGGACTCTGGGATAGCTGGATGCAAGTTAGTGACAGGCGATGTCTGGTGCTACAGCAGCCTGGGGCATGGCAGCGATCAGGTCAGGAGGCCTTGAAACGCAGGGTATCACTGGTCAAGGTCGTTTTGCTTTACTAAGGAGGTGGTAGATAAATGGAACAGTCTCCCAGCAGAAGTGGTAGAGGTTAATTCGGTGAGGGAATTTATGGGATAGACATAAAACTATCCTATACTGATTGGTCTGAGTCTTTACATTGGGAAGAAGGGGCCACATGGTGTTCAAATTCCGTTTTTATTCTCATGCGCTCATGCCCTGCAAACACTGTAAGCTCCTAAAAAAGGAGGGCCATCAGAGGAGGAAAGAGGAACACAGGGACCTGGGTCCCAACGAGGGACTGCCCCTCCTAAAGCGAGCCACATCAGTGCTATGCAGTACATAACGCGAAGAGCTCAATGCATAGAAAGCTTTTAAACATATCCAACCCCGGATCACCATTTAAATTACCTACACAATAAACATATCCTCCCTGCTGGTATCTTATCTGTGTCTGTTCTTGTATTTCCAGTCTAGCTGTAAATATTTCCACGGACTGTGGGTTATTTTCCTTTATTTTAGCATCAGCATCCGTGTGGCACTTTATCAAAAGCCTTTGCCAAATACAAACAGATCATCCCAGCTGAATAGATTTGCCTTTAGTGAGACAGTCTGCTAAAAAAAAAAATAAAAAAAAAAAATAAAAACCTTAGATTTACATGTGATTTGGAGATACAGAGGTGAAGGTCTGATGCATGCTGGGCAGTACGTGTGAACCTCTACCTCCAACTTCTACCCCCCGGTGAATCGCGACACCAGGTGCTTGGGAGGTAGAGCGTCACTCAAACTGGCCGCGGTACTGTGCATGAGAACCGTCTCATGCCAAGTGGAACAGTTGGGAGGTATGACAATGGGGACACCTGTGTTAGGAGATGTGGCAAGAGGTAGAGACCGACATGTGGGCTGCAGGTAGGAGCAGAAAGAGTGTTATTTATCGACTTTATCAGAATAGCTACCATAAGATGCTAGCTTCAGGATACCATTATGTGGGACCTGCAAAGGCGATCTATGCTGCAACAACCCAAACTTCCATTGATCTCACAGCTCCCTGGGCAGTTGGGGAGATCAGAGGATTGAAATCAATGGTAGCACTTTCCGGCTGAATGAACTTTGTACGACAACCATGGAGCACATATACATGGGGAGAAACAAAAACAACACTAATAGTGTAGCATGTAGACAAAAAAAAAAAAAAAAAAAAAAAAAAAAAAAAAAAAAAAAAGGGTGTAAGATCCACTCACAAACTTGTTGAACAGAAAAGACTCATCAAGGTTCAATAGGATGTTGCAGAATTTTTTAATATCTTCTAAAATCTATAAGAACAAAAAGACCCCAAATGGTGCAGTATCTTCACAATTCAGGGAAGAGGGAGGTGTGGATACACTTAAAGTTCAGCAGGGCACAACTATATGCAAATAGTGTGCAAAAATGCAATGTAAACCCAAGTCCACTGTTGAAGATCAAGATTCTCTACGCGTTTCGCCAGTAGTTCGCTGGCTTCTTCAGGAGGAAAAACAACTTTGTCCCACATTTGGTTCTCCCAAATATGCAGGACCACGGTGTTCCGGATAAAACTGGTTTCGTCTGAAACCAGGTGCAAGGTCATTTTGGAAGCTACAGGAAGTATCTGTTGCCCACCTTCTCCTCCCTTGCATTTGATAAATATGGGCCTACTGCTATTTTATGTAAAATGATTGGATTAGAATAGGGCGTTTGTATATACATCCATAATGCGCCGTAATAAACAGAGCTCTTATTACACATGCACGCCTGTCTGTGTGTCTGATTTCTCTCGAGCCGCTCGATAAATATATTTATATAATGTGGAACCACAAGCTATAGAAGCAATCGGACAGGGGTCTAAACAGACCTTCGCCCGCAGCGCTGAGGGAAGTATATCACCTGCATGGAGCTGTCCTACAGACCCCCCCCCTTGTATTTAAAAGGGGGCACCATGAAAATGTAAAGGAACCCGTACAGCTATTGTATGAATTAAAATGCACAGGATGGCTGGCGTGCCCTAAGCCAGAAGAGGTAAAGTTAGTCAAGACTAGTGCTAAAATATGCAAAACATTTTTTGGGGGGAATTCAGTGATTAATAACTGGTTTTCTGCAGGTATCAGATAGGTTACAAAAATATTGCACACAGCTCGTAACATGTTCTTATTGGGGACAAAGTACAAAGTATATAGTATATTTAGAACTGAACAGATCAGGCACCTGTGTAATTAGTGAAAACGTAATTTTGAGTGGTTTGCACAAAAAATATTTTACTTTTTAAGCGTAAGGGATCACTTCCTCTTCAAACGACTGGTAAGGAACACGTTTCATAACAAAACTTGTGACATTAAGTGTTTAATCATAGCAGCAGCTCCCCTTGTGATAGAAGGTTTGGCGTGTATTAAAACGTTTCCAAGAAGTATTATAAACATCATCCATGTAAACACATTTTCTTAAGAGGTTTAAATTCCTAATATTTAAAATGATCACTGACACAGCTGAGCGATCGAGATGGCGGTGGCCTGTCCTTTACGTAAACTCACCTTGGCTATATATATATACATATATATATATATAGATACTGAATATATACACTGTATATATACAAAACCACACATACCCTATATGGAATGTTAGGGTATTGATGCAAGGGTAATAAGTGTTATTCCAGGGCCAAGATGGCTCCCCGACAGGACGCACCACCAACATGTCCTCTTGAAGTGCTCACATGCGTAGGTTACCAGAGACAATATAGTCAGGGTGAGCAACCTAGGCAGCCACAATAGCCAGATCACCACTCATGATCTGGCTATTGTACCTTTTCCCGAGTTTTGTCTAAAGGCTGTCTTGTACAGCGGGCAATTACTTTCAAGGGATCCATGTATAAAGTGGATATAGAGGCAAAGGTGATAATTGTTAACCTTATTTGCATGCGCCTACCCAGAATCCCTTGTGGTTGTGAAAGCACAATGAGATTTCTGAGGGAAAAACAAGCCTTCTGGCTTGTCTGGTGTCTGTAGATGAGTGTTTAATAATACATATATATATATATATATATATATATATATATATATATATATATATATATCTTTGCTAGCATGATGTATGTATACAGTGTCATACGTCCCTGCCTGGTCCCTTTTAAATGAAATTATAGCGTTTAGGAAGGTAAACAGATTGTTTATGTGACCTGGGCAATTACTGAAGAGGAAAAACAATAAATATATCACAAAAGGTATATATTTTTTTAATGACTCTGCCTAGTGCTCACCTTATTGGAACAATTTAAACCCTGTTAGTGAGCTGGATGCTGATATGTGTCACCCTTAGAGAATTGGAACCTCATTGTTCTAGCACATGTTCCAGCACAAATTATACCAGTTCTCATTTTTGTTCTAGTTACGACATGAGATAAGTTGGACATGTTTTTATTAGCATTCACCATGAGACTTAATAGTATCACAATAGCTGATTCTACCTTTTCCACAGCTTCCTAAGTAATATTTAAAAGTTGTTCCAAACATGAATTAAATAGGTTTATATTATTCCCAAAGTTAAGAACACGTTGTAAGACAATGTGCTCCCTTTTAATATTTTACCATCTGCATGCACTCGCACAGAGCTGATGAGTCATGATTCATGCGCAGAGTGCAAGTGAATGAGCTCAGACTCCCAGTGAATCAGGAAGTGGGTCTTATTCTTAACCTCAACAACAAAAAAATCATTAACAGACTCCAGGAAACAAACTTTTTGCAAGTCTACTGCGTGGTTTAACTTTTGGTTTGTCAAAATAACAATTAAGCTTCAAAAATATTTTCACAAACATTTAATATTTTTAGTGCACCGCCCCCCAAAAAAATTTATATAATATATATTAAAATATATAAAATGATAATATATAAATATATTACTTAAAATAATCAAGTCCACAGAACTCTGATACTAATTAAGATGCATTTATTAGCATTTTAAGGTGGGGTAACATTAATATATTTCTATTTACATATCAACAAATATGTAGATCTAATTATAATTTTATGAGCAGGGCCCTTCTTTATCCTTTGTGTTATGTGGGCTTTGTCACAATGTCATAGGACATTATGTCCACAAGATAGTCGCCTCAGTCTGGATGCAAATTGGGTTTTGACGTCCCAAAGCTGCCAGGAGCCTAGCAAATTTAGGACTGTTGGTAGCTACACAATAAAGATAATTCAAAGTGTTCACAACAGAACCGTAAATCAGGCAGGGTTTAGTTGTACATCCCCTGCCACTGTCTACAAACAAAAACATTTTGTCTACTGACAAAGCATTGCTATACATTTTATTTGAAAATGGTTTTGCGACTGGTCTGTGTAGCTTAGTAATGTCAAAGCGAAATTCTTTCAATGGTTATACAGGAATCGCATTGGGTTTCTACGTAGAAGGAAGGAAGGAATTTGATTGTAAGACCATTTTTTGCTACATCATTGTTCAACCCTGGAGAAGAGAAGAAAAGATGTTTCCTGCCTTAGAATGCACAAAATATATACATTCTAAAAGAATGTCTATGTAGAAAACCAAAGCATGCTTTGCCTGAACATTCGTACATTTGGTAATAAGGACCACAACTGATATACCCCATACCAAAACACAGTGTTTTTTACATTACTTTTATTTGTTGCTTATTTAGATCACGTTTGTTATGTTTGCTTCCTCCATCAGTATATACAGTGAGTCCAGAAACCTTTAGCGCAGCAGTGGAGCTAAGGAGATCTTTAAATGATGTAGAAATCTTAAGGAGAAAGGAACCGGTAAACACTGATGGATGGATACAGAAACCTGCCTGCCAGTGCTTGGAGCTGTGTCTGTGTATGCTTGTCTCCTTCTGTAATCTCTCGATCCCTCTTTCTCTACTCTTGGTGCTAATAATGCCATTCTGAGTTGAGAAAACTCTCTAGAGAAGGAACGCTCGCAGATTGCTGCAAGTTGCTCACAATTTGTGTAACTCACTGAAATACGCCACGTACTGAAAAATAACCCACTTCTGGCATATGCGCCAGGTTGGTTCTTCTAGCACATTTTTATCTTTTATCTCAGGTGTTTCTTAGGACCAACTCGGACCTAAGCTGATCAGTATCTTTTTTTAAACAATTTACTTAAATGCGCAACTTACTAAACATAATACTTTTCACAGCTCAAAAGATTCCCATCCGTTCTAGAACATGTATTATGCGTATTAAAAAGTACCGTATTTGCTCGATTATAAGACGACCCCCCAAAATCTGAATATTAACTTAGGAAAAAAAAAAGAAAAAGCCTGAATATAAGACGACCCCAAAGGAAAAAATTTTTACCAGTAAATGTTAATTCATGTAAACTTTTTTTTTAAATAAAAGCTATGATTGAGAAAAATATTTTTTTTGTTTTTATTTCCTTGTATTTTCCAACCTGTCCCCCAGTTACGCACATCTGCCCCCAGGCTTGCCACACCAATATGGCACTGTGGCCCATGATATGCCTTTTAACCCTCTATATGCCACTCTGCCTCCAGAAATGCCTTATACCCCTATATCCCATTCTGGCATTTAGGGGGTTAAAATGCATATTATGGGGCAGAGTGGCATATAGGGAGGTATAAGGCATTCCAGGAGGCAGAGTGGCATTAAGGGAGTTAAAAGTCATTGTATAGAGCACTCTGCCTCCAGAAATGCCTTATACCCCTATATGCCACTCTGGCATTTAGGGGGTAAAAGGCATATTATGGGGCACAGTGGCATATAGGGAGGTATAAGGCATTTCAGGAGGCAGAGTGCTCTATTAAATGCCCCCTTAACGCCACTCTGCCTCCTGAAATGCCTTATACCTCCCTATATGCCACTCTGCCCCATAATATGCCTTTTAACCCCCTAAGTACCAGAGTGGCATATAGGGGTATAAGACATTCCAGAAATGCCCTATGCCCCCATTTAACACACACACACACACACACTTACCGGTGCTTCCAATTTCCTGCTGTATTGCCGGGACAGCGGGTTAACGTCTCCTTCCGCTGCAGCCGGAAGGAGGTGGAGTTGGCAGCGGGGGTTTGTCTGCGTCCGTCGCGCATACCTTCCCCGGCTGTCAGAGATCAGCGGCACCGGTGCGGGGAACTCTGATTTCTGACAGTCGGGGAAGGTATGCGCGACGGACGGAGACAATCCCCGCTGCTAGCCACACCTACTTCCGGCTGCAGCGGACGTTGTCTACGCGGATCGCGTAGACGTCAACCCGCTACCCCGGCAATACAGCAGGAAGCACCGGTAAGTGTGTGTGGGGGGGTGTTAAATGGGGGGGGAGACAGGAGGATCCAGGTCCCCTGCAGCGATGCGGGGGATCTGGATCTTAGTCTCATAATCAGACCTCTATTTGAGGTCTGATTAGAAGACGACCCCGATTAGAAGACGAGGGGTATTTTTCAGAGCATTTGTTCTGAAAAAAATCTCGTCTTATAATCGAGCAAATAAGGTATTCACAGGCCTTCTCCTGTAAGAAGGGCCAGTTCCCCTATAAAGCTTTTGAGGTTATTTTTATCTTGGGGGTACTCCTTGGGGGCACAACCAGGCGCTACCTATAGGTACAGATGTGGGAGCGCATCCTCTACGGTGGACTGGATGGACAGTTCTGGGCATGTCCTGTCTGTGCAATCTGGGTGGTGGTCAGGTCCAATGTGTACAATCTGGGTGGTGGTCAGGGCTGGCTTTTGGGGTCTGTGACCTGTGAGCTATGTCTACAATGTAGATGCCATCAACGCAGGGGGCGGGTCATGTGTATGACATATTCACATCACTCCGCCCCCGATGGGGTGGAGCCAAAGGGGCAGCAAAATCTGTTTTTGCCTAGGGTGCACCAGCTCTGCGCCCCACTGGCATTATATTAATCATAATATTTAGTAGTAGTATTACAATATTTTCATTTTCTATTTTTATTTAAATAACATTTTATATACTCTCATGTTAATGGAAAATGTAACAAAAATTAGCAGAGGAATTTTCAACACGTTGGATGTGAAACCTGTTACGACAGGACTATAAATACAAATGAAGCCATATCAAGGAAAGGACGGCGTTTCAGCATCCAGCAAGGGTCCAACACAATTTACATGCTTTTTTCTGCCAAAGACACAGAAAAATAAGAGTTGATGTCAACGCGATCCAAACTTTTCACAAAGGCGAGAAAACGCTACTTGGACAGATGCCGTCTGAACAAGGCAGTAACGGATTTTGGAGACTTGGATAGGTGTTTAATGTCATTGGCACCACATTGATCTTCCGTAGGCTGGGGAAACTTCAGAGAGACATCAAAGTAAAAAACATAATTCAGTGCATTGTATGGCTTATCAAAGCAAGGATCCTATCAGGCTGCTACGGATGTATGTGTGTAAATCTATACGTACATGAATATCTATATGGGACGGCTGCCCTGAAGGACAGGGAGGCAATTGCCCTTGGCCATTCCTAATAATTCTCCAAACAGGCCTGAAACAAGGCCAAATTCTGTCTAACCACCTATGGAGTGTGTATATATATATATATATATATATATAAAGCAATGTTTTGATAGCGCTGTACAATTTGTTTTTAGAAGAAGACATTTTGCATTTTATAACATATTTTTGTCTGCTAAGAGTTGTCCTGGCTGCAGGAGTATGAAAAACGTGAAAAATGACTTTCGGAGCTAGATTGGGTTAAGTGGGAATACAAATCATATCCCAAGTACCCCATCCTCACCTCTCATTCAGATATTATTAGTTTTTTTTCCTGGTGGGATTTTCTTGATTCCCACATTTTCCTCTTTACTTAGAGAAGAGTCCACAATATTGAAGATTATAGAATCTCCAGGGTCACATCAGGTTCTCTCTTATAGAGTAATATAAGGAAACGGTTATTTGAAAATAGCATGTTGAAAAATATTTAAAGCAAAGTTTTAGAAGGAACAAGAAGATCTCCTATACATAGAGGTGTGGGGGGGAAACAAAAAATAAGAAGAGGATTCTAATAACATATGCGAGAAAATGAAATGTTTCGTAGAAACAAAGAATTTGACGGCAGATAAGAACCATTCGTTCATCTATTCTGCCCATATATGCACAAGTATTGTATGTAATTGTGTTCTCCTAGGCTTAGTTTTAGTTAGCATATATGCTACAAAGTAATTGTGTTTGCGTATTTGTATTTAGTCGCTCCTTATCTGGTGTGGAACTTGGTGTTCACTTAGTATTAGGCACTTTTCTTTTCTTATAATGTTGGGTGACATTTATGGTAGTTTACTTCCCAATTGTTTTCCATGGGCCAATCCAAATGTTAGTGTACTGTCCCTCAAAGCTGCCCCATTGTTTCCGGGATCATGGACCGGTTGGGTAGATCCTCTGATTTCGGGTTGGCCAGCCCAGGGAGCTGTAAAATCACAGACCTCCATTGCAGCTCCCAAGTGGCCAACTCACAATGGTGTGAAGCTCCAGCCCTACTCCCCACTCCCTCTAGCCACACACCCAGAGATTTTGGGGTTATGTCACTGAGGGCCTCCGAAATCTGGGTTCTTGTAGGTCTATGAATAAGTATGTATGATTCTGAGATGAATGGACAATATGTTCTGCCACTGATGTGGCCATTAGTATTAATATTAAACTGAGGTACAGTGAGGTTCCTTTAAAAACACTGCCACATTAAACCGTGTTTTGGTAGAAAAGAAATCAAGATAAAGACTGCTTTTCTTTTATCTTTCAATACAAACCAAAGAGCTGGTAAAGCACCTTTCCCCCCCTACAGTTTTGAAAGTGTAGCGTGTCTTACATCTTCAAAAATCTAATAACATTATTATGTTAAAATTCAAAATAGCCCTTATATACTTCTCCCTGAATTCTAGAAGCGTTTTGTGGATTAAAGAATAAAATCCAGTAGCTGCGTGGTCTGTATGACGGTTGTCTCAGCAAAATAGCAAGACATTTCATCCGATAACACTCCTCACCTGAAGCTTTGTAAATCGTGCTCATACAAGCAAACCCATCTTTCTTAGGGTATTATTCACAGCCGAATCATGAAATGGAAAAAGCAAGGTTTACCTCCTACCGCCTTCCAAGATGACTCAATCTCTGCTTCTACACGTATTGTCCATACTACACTGTGCATTAAACCATGGCTGGCTCGTAGACCCTCCTAGGGCTTACAATTCTACCCTTGGAAAACAGACATTCGTTCTTTATAGCCTTGAACCCATTTCAACTAAAAAAAAACTCACAATGCATGCGTATATTTTCCGTGTTCTAGGCTAAGCTATTTGAGAACAGACCCGTCATACAGATAATGCTGTTAAATCTGCAGTGGGGAGCCATCTGATAGCGACATATTTCCTGCTCAGCATCAAAAGCCTTTTATATACAAACTACCCCATGGTGAAAAGAAAAGGTAAGTCTGTAGGGGGTGGAAAAAACATGTGTCTCAACCAAGTGAAACCTGCTTTCGCTGAACAGGCGGGACAACAATAAAAAAGATACAGATGTATGTGAATAAAGTAGAAGCATATGAAAATGAAATGGGTACTTGGAATCCACTTAGGGATTGTTTGCCTTAGAAGAACAAAAGGTACTGCATGGTATTAAAAAAAAGGAATATTTATCAAACACGTACTATTCTATTTTTGGAACTTAAACCTGTGGTAAAATGATCTATTTCTGCCTGGAGGAATATATGTTGTGCTTAAGGAGATTTGATTTAAAGTCTAAATCACATCATATTAAGAGACAAATATAGTCATTAATAATATTTGGCACTGACAAAAATAATTACGTTTTCCCGATTTTTGCTTAATGATAGTCCCAAAACAACAAATACACTGGGATCTTGGGGAACAGAGATTGGGGTTTTTGTATCTCAAACGAGGGCCGCAGCAATATACTCTGGCCAAGGTCAACTAGATGTAGGGTAGCAGATCCAGGGGGGCAGCAGACCCTCTGCTGAAAAGCTAGAGGCCAGATGGGCCTCTGCTCAATGGGCCAGGGAGATCTCTCCGGCTGGCTCATTTACGCTATAGAGGGCTGAGGCGAGAATTATAATCAATAATATATTAAATTAATAGAACCAGACAGTGAGGTCTAGTTTAAATTATTTCTACCTATCAATAACAAACTAAAGTGCACCTGTCATTGAAAAGGTTTCCCTTTGTAGGTAGTAACTCTTCACCTATACATTGTGGTAATCAATTGGCTAGGCAATTTATGGAAGAAATTTTAAATCACCCTCTTCCCATTATCACTAGGTCAGGATAGAGCATAAGGCCTTGCATTTGTGTTAACATGAATTTCTTTTAGCAATGAATTTTGCCTAATTTGTGCATTTGTATGAATCCCTGAAAATGAGGACAGGGCCGAATGCTCTGAAAATCCATTCGTTCATCAAGAGAGAGGCAAATTGCACTTAATTTTGGTTTTAAATAAAAAAATACGAAAATTGGATTTTGCTCGCCGTGTCTAATAAAAACTACAAATATGGCTGCCACATCTAATACTCTATATTTTTGGCAATAAAGGGGGTAAAAATGATGCTGTATTTCTTAAAAAGAAAGCTAGTGGACGTAACTTCTCAAGTGCTAACGTATAATGTTGGAGAAACACAAGCCTGGCTGGGAGATAGAAAAAATATAGCAAAAACAAGTAATAAAATATGTATTCATTTAAGGTAACGAATGCTTACACCTGATATTAGTCCGTGTATCTGCGCTCTTAAAGTAGTTAAAATTGCATCCCAATGTCTCAATTTGTGATCGCAAACTGTGCTGACACAACCAAATTAAATATGAAAGCCTAACTAGCACAGGAAATCCTAGGTGCGGAGATCCGTTATTATCTCGCCAGGAGCAGCGCGACTGGCATGGTCTTTTCATCACTTATTAAAAAAACGGAGAATGGAAAACAATTGTAGCGTTTCATTCGCAGCCACATGGATAACAAACTGTTCAATTGGCATAATTAATGAAGAAAATCTGTATACAAAAGAGGAGCCTGGTCTTCAGCGATCGCCGTGGTTATTAATGACGCAAATGGACCAAGTGTCCCACGGAGGATTAGACACAGGTCTACATTACCGAATATTACACTTTTAATGCAGCATTCTAAACATCATCCCTGGAACTGTTGAATGCCCAAATCTTTTCCTGAAATAATGATTTAATCACATAAAATTTGGCCTTGTTCATATTTTTTGACGCGAAAACACTTCATTTTCATGTCACACAAAACCAAGCACTGATAGGATGTTGCATAGAATATTAAACAAAAGCTTCATAAAAAATTGTGTGCTGTTTTTATGTAATTAAATATTCTGATGAAAGAATGAAATGACAAATCAATAAAGGCTTATTTGTTTAACATACAAGAGAGATCAATTAACAGCATCTATAATGTGATTCAGCAACTTGGAATATTTTTTTAAGAGAAGACTTGTCGGCTCATTTCATCCCAAAAATTAATTTCCCTTACAAGCAGTGAACGTGTAATAACATGGGGGCACTAACACAGCTTGTCCCTGAGTCTCAGGATTTCTACACCAATCTCAGAGTTGCACACTATGGGGATGAAACCTCCATATTTTATAAGATCTGATGATATATGAGCATTCCAGATGGTATAGCACAGCTGAAATTTTTGCTTGAAGGCCAGCCTACGACCCTGTCACCAGTTCACCGTTTTTCCTTCCTTGGATCACTTTTGATCTGTACTGACCACTGCAGACTGGGAACACCCCACAAGAGCTGCAGTTTTGGAGAACTTTTGACCCATTCGTCTAGCCATCTTAATTTGGCCCTTGTCAAAGTCACTCAGATCCTTACGCTTGCCCATTTTTCCTGCTTCTAACTCATCAACTTTAAGTTGCTGCCTAATATATCCCACCCACTGACAGGGGCCATGATAATTATCAGTGTTATTCACTTCACCTGTCAGTGGTCAAAATGTTATGGCTGATCGGTGTATTTGTGATAAGCTATTAAAGGGTTAACCCCTGAGAGTCTCAGGATCCTTTAGAGAGTTTGTAGGTATAATTGGAACTCTTCCTATGCATGAAGTTATTCAGAACACAATAAGTTTGCACAGGGATTGTTATTAGACATCTTGGCATATAATGAACCTCATTGATCATTCTACTGAAAACAGTCCTGTAGAAAATAAATCCTTTCATAGCGTCTGAAGATCTGGGTTAGTTATATTAGTCAATCAAGACAGGACGCTAGGTGGTCAACAGAAAACTGATTAATGATGGACCTGATGGAGTGTTAAATCACACATTTATACTTTGTTACGTTAACCCACCATAAAAAAATCAACCCTGCAGGAGCCATGTACAAGGCACGGATCACATCTCTCCCGCTAGGGCTAAATAAATACACAAAGTCTCACATAGTGGCACCGAGATTTCCATAACATGCACATGAATAGTTTTGCAGTTTCATAGCTTCAATCCCAGACTTGATTATTATTCAAAACCTTGTGATTTGAGACAATCAGCAGTTTAAGCTGTTATTTGGGGGACATTGGATCTATGGGGTAGTGGATGTAGACCAGGCAACTTTATTTATTAACCCAATAAACAAGAATCAACACATAAAACACGATTTAAACTGGGCAAATTAGATGGGCCAACTGTATTTTTTTTCTGCCATTGCCAAAATGTCATTCAAAAAGGCACACCTAGGAACGTCCAGGCTGCACCTTCCCTTTTCAGAAGGTGGTAGCTGGTCCCACTAAAAACTGCATGCCATGCATTTCGGGTCTGGACTGCTCTGATAGTTGGGACCAGTCCCATATACTCTCAAATGGGGCTCACACTATCCGGAGTCCCCATGTGAAACCTGGAGGGTTCCCAGGTATGCTGATTGGATGATTTATGCAGCCAATTAGTGGCAAGTATTGTGAGATCACGGAGGATAGTAATTCCAGAGCACAGTTCGTACCATAGGTAACTGTTTTAAATACTCATCTTTCTTTAATGGGGCTGTCAGATGCTTTAATACAGTAAAAAGCAATTTCTATTTAGTCAATAAAACACCCGCATGTGCTTTATACTAATTGAGACAGCCTACCCCTCCTTACTTCCCACAGCTATAAACATATGTGGTGTTTCTGCTTGTCTCATAGGCTGATCCCCACGGGAAGCAAACTCCGTAACAGCTGGAGTGCCAAAGGTCAGCCAATGGCTGGCTTGTTTTCTAAATATAATCAGAATGTTTTCAAAATGATGGCAATTACCAATATAACAAGAAAGAAAAAAACTTATATTTATCCCTGAATGTTGATAGCTACAGCACTCAAAATATCCAAAGTATATTGTAAAAATAGCTATTTCTATAACACTTTTTTTTCGTATTATAAATACAATACAAACAATTCCATGTTTTCCTTTGGGATATAAGATAAGCACAGTGTTGGTTGCTTAGAGAGGGAATACTGATCCCAGTATACTGGAGAAATTCTCCTTCTGCCTTCAGTGGGACTGGAACGCTACAGGGAACTTTGGCTCCTATTCTTCATAAAAAAAACTGGAGCTAAATGTCAGTAAAAGCTTTTGAGTGGGTAAAAAAACAAAAAAAACTAATTTTTGGAAATACCTTAGGTGGTTAATAGGTCAAATAGCGTATAAAGCCCTGCCCCTTAGCCTAAGGTGTAATTTTTAAATGTTATTGAGTGTATATACTTGGTGACGCTGTTCATGTTTGTAGTCTGCGCTGCGTCTCACCACGCCTTGTAATGTACATGTTCTGTCTTTAAATAAACTCATTAGTAATGTCGGAGACAGGCCTTTCTCTCTCACCAATTTTGAGTGCACCCGGATTTCTTGGTACCCATTAGACAGCTCTGTCACTTTTTAAGCAAATTGTTATATTTTATTTATGGAACCTCGGCTGATTCTGTAGCGCTGGGTCAGAACATGGATTTTCTGGAATCTGATAACTTTTCCAAAAAATTAGAGGGTTTCTGTGGGAATTTTTGCCCATTCATACACTGTGCATAAAGCAAGGTCCATAAAGACATGGTGGGATGAGTTTGGTGTGGAAGAACTTGACCGGCTGCACAGAGCCCTGACTTCAACCCCATCAAACACCTTTGGGATAAACCGAACGGAGATTGTGAGCCAGACCTTCTCCCCCAAAGGGGGGACCAAATACATATTAATGTCTGTGTTTAGAATGTGATGTCATAAAAATCGCTGTTGGTGTAATGGTCATGTGTCTCAATACTTTTGTCCATATAGTGTATATAATCTTTCCTTGTCTCTTTTTTTTTTTTTTTTAGCCATAAATTCCTTAAACAATTTCCATTACAAATCGTTTGCTATACTGTGGCTGAACCATGAGGCTTATTATAGGAAAAAACAGTTAAGTGCTTTAATTAAGCTTAATTGTTTTAATTAACTTTCATATGTAAATATTTCTTTTTCTAAAAAAAATGACTTATTAATGCAATCCATTATCCTCATGTTCCTTATTTCAGTCACTGAAACATAAAAAAAAAACATAACCAGGTGGGCTGCATCCATTGAGGTTATAATAATAATCAATAATATTCTTATTTTTACACCTAAGTGGTCAATTTAAATTGTAAAAAATGTTGTTTATTCATCTGAATAATAGTTATTATTGGCTGTTGTATGAGTATGAGCTGCATCATGCGTTTTATATCAGTCCAATCAACCTAAAATATTTCTTAATATAGCTTTATAGTACAACTGAAGACATATAAATGGTCTTAATTACTACAAACTTCTGTTCAGTCTGCTAAACAATGTGTCTAAATGAAAGTCTATTAGAACTTCATAGTTGGGATAAAAGTCCACTAACACCAGCCCTTCAAACAAAACTTCATCTGCTTAAATGTGATTTTATTGAAAATACTGCAACAATGACTTTTTTAGCTTATTTTGGTCTTAGACTAGAATCCAATGAAATCAAACAAGAAGTTCTAATGTATCCAAAAACCTTTGAGCAGATATTACCATACCTTGGAAATTCCCAAGGATGCTAGCCAGAGTGGCTCTCCGTGAACGTGCGGCTAGCCACATGAGGAACAGGACTTTCACGCATTGAAGAGGGGTTAGTCCCAGATAACTTTTAATTAGCTACCTAGAGAAACACCTTTTCACCCGGAGACTCCTGGTTACACCCAATGATGTTGCATGCAATAGCCCAACGGTATATGTTAAATTGCCATAAAGCTTCAACCACACTTTGCAGTAAACCCACAAACACTGTTGTCACAATGTAGAAAATTGCATGTTATATCTAACAGTAATTTGTGTGCACAGGACTTGTCTTTGTTCGTTTTTCAGGAACATGCCAAAATAACTTGTATTTAGTCCCATGTCCTTACCTTGCATGACCTTTCACATCTGAAATAATGAGTTAATAACCACATGCCCTCACTTTCAAAGTAAATAAAGATAACATAAAAATAACAAAACTTCACTTTCTGGAAAACAAAAACCTGACTTAAACAAGAAAAACAAAATGTCTATATGTAGGTATACCACATACTAGATAATCTCTTGTTCCTTCCCAAGTTCAAAAAGTAGTCACACATCCCGAACCCGCACTCCTTTGATTGCTTCAAACTGAATAGTCCATGCGCCATGTGAGGTGAAAGCGAGCCATGGGGGTGACACAGATCTAGGGTGCACTAACTCCTCCAACATCAAATACAACAATACATTTGATCTGGGACTCAGTATTGTGGCCACAGAACTTTATGAAATCAAAACATTGAATCTGTTATCGGATAATCCAAAAAAAGGTAGTCTGCTATTTTTCCTGCTTTAAAATCCTCAAACCTTGTTGGGATCTTGTCTTATATTTAAAATAACCACATGTCTATTGAAGGCATGTTTAAATTCTCTCACTGTATTGACCTCTACCTGGGGATTAAATTCAGACCTGGTACTTTAAGGCCAGTGGCCAATCAATAACATACAGACAGCCACTCTCGCAGAGGACAGCGGAAAACTGAGGGACAGGACCTGCCACAAGAGAAGAAATAAAAGAAACAAAGGAGGCGCCATTAGGCACCAGTCCAACAGAAGTTTGCCTGATGGCCTGCCGGGTCTGATCTCTACCACTTCTGCCGGACATTGACCCCATTGCTATGTATATATATCTTATTGTGGTTTAACTATTTATAAGATATCCCACAACATGGCACTTTACTATTACAAATAGGCAGACATTAATCAAATACACTTTGGTGATTATCAGTACCAGGGAGGGGCTTGAGTGTAAAGGGTTAATGCAGACTGCCTATGCATGAAACAATATGCCGATCCCCCATCCATTGAGAAGACGTCTGTTATGCCCCTGCCAGCCACCAGATGTCTTTTTAGCCCTGAAGGGGCAGGCATTTTCTGGGATGACTGCTGGCGTCCCCCCTGGTCCAGGTGCCCCAGGCAGTTGCCTGGCATTAAAAACACTACTGTCCACAGTCCTTCATAAAACTGGTCAACCAGCCACTCATGAAAGTGACGGCACCATCAGTGGTTTTGGGGGAGGAACCTGCCCTCTCTACCTCTGTATACAGACATGAGATCCTGTGTTGTTGTGTTATTGTGTTACGTTGTGTTGTCTAGGGCATGCATATAAATGCTCAAATATTTCAGCCCTGGAAAAACCTCATAATTCCAGCTGAAGCACAGCTACACTCCCTCTACCATGTGAGCATGTGCTGCAGACTGTTGATAGGAAGGCTTAAATGTGGAAGAGAACATTAGTCCATGCTTTAAATCAAATGTTATAACAAAGTAGGATGCCGGGAGGAATACTCACCATGATTAATGCTGCAGGCAGGAGCTTCCCAGACTTTGTGATCAGAGTGCTGTGTGATCACAATCCGTAAATACGCCTTATTACTGACATAAACCCACTGGGACTCATTCTCTCAAGAGTTAATTTTCTTCTGCACCTAATACAAAATTACAAAGGCCCCAAGGAAAACACCTAAAAGTACAGGTTATTAACACTTTCATGAATAGCTTACAAATGGAACATTAAATGTTTCCCTTTGTTTTAGAAATTAACCCTTTCAAGGTATGCTGTGGGTCATTGATATTAAAACACAATGTACTGCTCACGTGAAGAATATCGGGTTCCTTTATTTCTCGTATATGTTTTTCCATTAGAATTATAGGACACTCGTAGAATCGCTACCTTTTTTATAATTTAAAACACTTAATTTTTTTGGATACATTACATAGGTCATCTTCTGTCCTGCATAACAATAGGACAGCTGTACTGCTCACACGGCAGATTATAACAAAGAGCTGCCCAACATATAATTACTATTACATGGCAGTATGTTATTAACTATGCTTCATCCTGTAATTACCAAGCCTCCTCCTATTACCTGGCTTCATGTAGTTAACAAAGCCCTCTGCCATAAATCAAAATTTTAGACTCTAAACAAATAATTGTCATCACTGTTCTCATTTTTTGTTACACTCTTTCTCTCTCTTTCTCTCTTCACTAATTTCCCACTTACATCATGATATTATCATAACTCTTATGTTAACTGAACTCAGCAGAGATCTTAAAAACCACAACATAAGACATGGTCACATAGTCATTAAGGTTAAAAAAAAAAATACAAATGTCCATCAAGTTCAACTCTGCTGTTGATCCAGAAGAAGGCAAAAATACCCACATTGAAGTGATTTCCAATTGTCCCTCAAAAAGGGGAAACATTTTGTGACTTCAAAAATCTGATTTCTTACCGGATGTAAAATCTATTTATTTATTTTATTTTATTTATTTTAATTTTTTCCTCTCTTCTTTTTTTTTTCTTTTCTCTTTCACTTTGTTTTTCTCTATATTTCACTTTTTTGTCTCTAAATTTTTTCATCTCATCATTGATAAGTTCATCAAAGGGGTTAGCAACATGAGCAATTAGGGAATGCGGATCATGTATCTCTATAGAAAATCACACATTAAACACCCTCTCCTAAAACTCCACACCTTTCATGCTAGAATAGCTCGACAAGCCAGTTTTACAAACTTTATACAGAAATCAGGGTGGATGAAATGTAAATGGCTGAAAGACTTCACCCCGAATAATCCATTCATAGCATTTTATCCACAAAGGTAATAATCTGAAGTTTAACTGACGTTGGATCCTCTGATTCTATTCAGACTCTATAATTCTGCTGGATACACATGGCCCCATGTTACGCTATTACACTTTTGCAGCATTTTTGTGGCTCTTAGCCAATTTTAAGCCACAGTCTGCCCATGATCCACCAGTGCATTAGCTAATAAAAAAATTGTCTTCATATATATATATATATATATATATATATCAGATTAGTTATTTCTCCTGTTACCCCCGACCTGTGGCCTAATGTCTACATCCAATATTTTGGATAATATCAATGAGGTCCTCTAGAATAGGTCTAACCTCTCCTCTAAATCCAGTCTGAAGGCCTAGTCACTAGACACTGGCCATCTTGATCTTGTTAAGCCTTGGGTACAGATTAATGGAAGGTCTGATCTATCACAGTTTTTAATCATCATAAATGCCCCAACACGCCTTTCGCCTCCTGACCCTGTGTGCACAACAGGACGATCCAAGCCTTGTCTTCTTTTTTTTCCACCCCCCGCAGAACGAGAAGCAAACCGGACAACAGCTTCACGCCACAAAGACTCGTTTAACTGAACTGTCAATATATATTGAACTGGTTTCCATTTGCAGTGGAAAAGGTCTATAAACCTGTCACTATATAGTGTTATTCATTACATGTTTTAAGTTAATGCCACAGAATAAGCCATTTTGTTCTCATGCCTACGCTAATATATATTAGGAAAATATGCATGGCTGTCACCAATGCAATCAGACAAGCTTTTAAAGGCATGGATACTTCCATCACCAATATACGCATAAATAGTCTATCTATGGCTCTGTGGCAGTCTAAGCTATATAATGTTAGCTATCCATCAATACAATTTGTGGTACAAAATGGACCATTTCATTGGTTGCCATGGTGATTGCTCCCCATTTACCACTTTGCACTATAACTGTTGAGTGTACATTACTTATTATCTGTACAACTGAGAATATACTTACAATGAAAATAATTACCATAAACAAATCCCATGGAGGCTGGCTTTTTGTTCTTGTTTCATGCTATATATTTCATATGTTATTGCAAAGCACTGCATTATGCAATATAGACTATATAAGAGAGCTAATGATTCCCATCTGTGACTTCATAAACCTCACATCCTGCACTTTACATGTGTTGACCGCCAACATATGAAATGCAGGGATCCCAGAGAAAAAAATGACTGGCGCAATCACGCTAGTTCTTGGAAATTTACATAGTAAGGAAAACTACTACATATTTAACAATTTTGGTTAAAGGAACAGTTGTGACAAAAAAAACCAAACAACTCTTTATTATTATTCTTTATATAATAATTTACACAGAGCTTCTCACAGTCCTGACGCATTAAAAAGTTCTGACAAAACTAGAATGGAGAGACTATGATGAGCTGACACCGCTAATTATTAAGGTATTTCCCCACTCTTAGGGTCAAACAGTCTAGACTTTTCCAGTCCGGCACTGTTGTGACCATATCTGAGACTCCCAATCGATTAGGTGTGTCTTTAAATAATGACAATACAAGGTTCCCATGGCATTACAGCCATTTGGTTGTGACATTTGTCATAGAATCTTCACAATGGGCAATTAAAGGGTTAATATTTTAAGCCTCTCAGGGTCCAGTCATCTAGAAAGCTCCCAGATTTGCATAAGTAGCGTTTAATAATGTTCCGTATATCCCCCCTCACAGCAAGGATCTAAAATCACATTCCTGAATTGCTAAAACGACAAAAGTCTCAGTGACAGCCATTTTTGAACAGGTGTAACCATCGGAAGTGTATTAATTGAGCCAATTCCTGAAAAATGGAAACTATAAATTTATAATCTGGGCCTTTCTAAAGCATTATATAACACCATTAGCAAAATTTAACCGCGGTATTGCCGAGTGCACATTTCAGAACTATGTTAAAAGGATTGCCGCCTTTTCGAATGAATTAGAGCTGTAAATTATTCATGCGCAGTATTTAAGCAGTAGTGCAAATCATAATCATTACTAAACACCAGCATGTGTTGGGTACCAGTAACCAGTGGCTGCAAGTTCCTGTTTCGTGTGATTTTTATTTGCATATAATTCTAGATTTCTGACTTCTGCATTTTATAAGTTGCTTTCTCATATCTCTGGTTAATCGAGTGGTTGCCTTAGAACAGATTTCTCCAAGAACCTGAAATGTTTTAATCATTAGTTTGCATATTAGTGTCCCATTGGTTCAAGCAGCTGATTTCATTCAAATTTCCATATACTAAATGCATAAAAAGTTACATTTACATAAATTGAGCGGTAGTGTAAAAGTTGGTTCTTTTAAAGCTTATTTGTACTGTATGTACTCTCTTGTATCTCGTTTTGTGTTTTGTACATATATTTCATGTTCTAACCGCTAAAGGAGTGAATGCCTAAGCCTAGGGGGTTTATAAGGTAAAAACACATACATTTTTAATGGTGTTCTTCCCCTTCCTCAACCAATAAAACAGTTTTAACACAATATAAAGCAGTAAATGAACAATCACCATAGATTATTAATGTTCACACTTTGCCCAGAGCGAGTTATTTACAGGCCGTGGATTTAGCATCTATTGTGTTTTATTAAGATCTGAGTCATTCTGTCTGTTCGCTCTACGTTCCCTCCATTTTTTCATATGGTATATGAGCTGACATGGGATTGGTCTTTAACATATATATTTTTTTTCTCCAAAAAGAACGCTTACGTCACATCTCACACAGCACCACAATGAATCCAGGATTGAAAACCATCAGCCGCTTTTGTTATTATTATTATTACTTAACATGTCTTTTAATTTTTGTTTTCAGAATTGTATATTATAATCATTGCCGGACTGGGGATGACTAGGTGGTCGTGACACTTTAACTCCGCAGGCTGAATATGCATGGCCGCACACTGTAGCACCAGGTCCGCTGAGTCAGGAATGCTCTTGGCAAGGTGCCTACTGGGCACTTACCCAGTGTTTTAGATGGCTAGTCTGGCCTTAATTATAATATAATTATAATATAACTGCAATTAATTAATGTAATATTATATATATATATATATATATATATATATATGGTCTTCCACCAAAGTTAGGAACTGAAAAGTTTTATATTATAATGAAATATAAAGGAGTAAAGCATCTTTACGATGAAGGTAACGTGAAACTAAACCCACAAATTCACACCATAAAAACACGTCACCCTTTCTTAGTATGCAAGCAGATCAAGGCTACGTTGACAAACATGGTAAGAAAATAAATCTACAGGTTGAGTTGCAATCTATCTGGCAGTGAAGGGGGTAAAAACAAGGAGATTGCAAGCTTGTTTCAGTGGGACCCTCCTTTCCTTTTGTCTCTGCCCTCATTTCTATGTTATGTGTTGTTCACTCATTGTACAGCACTGTGGAATATGATGGCGCTATAGAAATCGATAAATAATAATCATGCTGTCTATAGATAGAACGTTACATTCTCTGGCTTTCCGAATATAAATACACTCCATGTGACTGGGCCACGAGGGTCTGTAATAGGGCACATATAAGAAATAACACAACTATGTTTACTTATAAACTGGTATGTGACAGCTTAAGTCCACAAACAGCCAGGGCTATCATGTTAGAGTGCCTTGGGCATGGGAGTAAAGGTCAAGTACAACTCCCAGCATACTCAGCTAGCAGCGTACTCGTTGGATAACGAATATCCAATCGGTAGCTTTCAACACCTATGATGCTCAGCAATCCAAAAACCACACATTTTTCCCCCAGTACAATATTACTGAGAATGCAGTGTTAGAGCTACCTGTTGCCTGCCCCTGTTTTATGATTCTTTCCTTCCCAAGACCGCAGAAATAGTTAATTCTCCATGTTACTAAACTGACAGAGTGGCATAAAACAAATACATATATTATACCACCCGCCCCCACAAAAAAAGAAAATAAAATGGTGTAGATTTCCCTATATGTTATCAATATGCTGATGATGTCATTCTGTGCATACATGACTTTATAAACAAACTTCAGAAATGTGCGTCATCATACATTTGCATTATTTGACGCTATTTGAATATGTAAATCAGCGTGTGCCAGCACATCTGCATTTTGATGCAAACCGCTAAGAACTGATTTATGTGTACAATCCTGTGTATCTGTCAAAGCAGGTGCCGGTACTAAGTATCCTGCCCAGCTCCGAGCACCACTCTCTGTCAATGTCACACACTCCCCACTCCACAAGATCTCCCCTCCAACACCCCTCCTTCCAATGGTTGGACAGACATCTCCTCCCCTCTCCCAGCATCACCTAGGAAGCAAGGCAGAGATGAGAGAATAAACAGTCACATCACCAAGCGCCGGCTGCCATTCTGCTGGCCTTCTCTTCTAAAAGAGGGGGGCTATTAGTGGGCATGCAGCCTGAGAACTACCCCCTTACTCCCACCTCCCTCCCAATACCCTTTCACACAGGTAGGCAGGGCTGTGCGGAGACAATCGAGCTTCCACTCACCAGCTTGGGTTTGTTTTTGCTCTCGTCGGGCTCCATGGTCTTTCTTTTTGTAGTCTTGCTGCCTATGGGTTCAGGGTTTTTTCCTGGGGTGTCTTCCCCCCACCCTGCTGCTGCTCCTGGTGGCTGCTGGTTTTCCATTTTCCATAGATCTCCAAAAATCCACGCTTACCCCCCCCCTCTACCCCCTTTAGTTTCCTAGAGGAAGAGTTGTAGCAGAGATAGCGCCTATTATCCCTTTATTAATAATTGCCCGGTGGCTCTTCCCCTCCCTTACATACACTGTTCCTGCGCGGGCTTCTTTAAAATTTCTACGTGCCACAACGCAAGTGCTTTTGCAAATCCTGGCACGCACCACTCTCTTCACCGAGATGCCTGATCAGCCAGGCTCTTTACTGAATTCCTCCGATACCTCAATCCCTGTCTGTCTGCATGACAGTCTCTCTTTTTTTTTTTTTTTTTTGCTAGTCTCCCTTTAAGGCAGCTCTAAAAGGAGTCCTCGCTGCTCTCCCCGTACCCTCCCTAACCAGGAAATGAAGCTCTAGGCTGGAACAATCAAGGGCCTATCATCTAAACACATGTATACGGAGAGATACACAGACGGCTGTGTTGGGTTTTCTTTTTGTTTGTATATCCTGTCTCATGATTGTGCTGCTTCATTATTTAGATTACTATTAACGTCGCCTAAACTGCAGCTGTCCGTCTGCCTAGTAAAATTTCCAATTTTTTTTCACTCCCCGCAGATCTGTCGCTGTTTTTTTTTTTGTGGGGGGCGAAGAAGAATAAAAAGCTAACTTTTATCTAGTGCCGGCGACACAATGAATCCAAACTAATCACCGACATGATACATTATAATTAAATGTCTTGTGCTCATATGTAACAAGTTATTCCAATCTGTGAGAGCGTTCGCTATTTTATTTCAAAATGAATTGGAGTAAACAGGATGCCTAACAGGATCTAATTTCGGCTTCGACTTCTTCCAGATGGAGATTGCAAAACATTTTGTATCCAACATGAGGTGTAGCGGTTTCACTGCATACAGCCAGAGTTTTTCTATATTGGAAACTGTTTTAAGTTGGCACTGATCTCATAAAAAAAAATAAAAAAACAACAAAGTATAATATATAAATAAAATACAAAAGAGACATTCTCTTGCTATAAATTAATTTCATGTTAAGTTTTATAGCGTGTACATTTTGTTACATTTATTTCATTGTTTATTTTGCATTTGGAAACTATACCAGTTTATAGGCTGTTCAAACGAAAAACAAGCAGAAAGATCCGTCCGTGCATATATAATCATAGTAATATATACATTGTGGATTTGGCTATGAACAAGGTGTGATACCAGCTGGGGGGAGACTTCAGCTACAGAAAATTCTAGCTTAGGGTCCAAAAGTGTTCTGTGCATTCCAGCCAAACCATACCTGATGTGACGTGTCTCGAAATGTGATTGTGCCTCCTTCTATTACTGTATTCCTGAGTTTAACTGCATGTCCTGTGCTGTATTGCTGTGCTTAATAATTTATGTTCTAATGATAGAATGTAGTATTTGATTTATGAAAAATTATGAAATGAAAAACTGGTTAAAAAACATGGAAAGTACCCAGGTTGGACCTCTGTCACGGCTCAGCCCAAAGTCATGCTTCAAGCTAAAGGCCAGAGAGCCAAGACAGGCAGAGGTAGGCACTGGTGGTGGGTCTAGTGCAGCTACACACACACACACACACACACACACACACACACACACACACACACACACACACACACACACACACACACACACACACACACACACACACACACACACACACACACACACACACACACACACACACACACACACCACTTGCCTTTCTGGTCAGTGGTCTGCATTAACTTGAAAACCAATGAGTTACCAGAGTTTCTTGGAGGCCCATGTGCTTCACTTACTTTTGTGCCAAGGCAATTGTAAAGCAACAGAGGATATTGGGCCCCCAATGTTTTTCTTCTGAGGCCATACTACCTGAAAGGATATGCAAGCTCATCATTTCCTCCTTTGTAAAAGTAGTCTGTGCTGGGTCTTCCTGGGTTCACACCCTTGAACAGGGATATCGCTGACGTTTTTAAGGGGATACAAGAGCCAAATGGTTAGCCTACATCCCCCACCAGCCAAATCTTCAGGGACATGACTCCACTGTGGCATTTCCAGTGTGTGCAAATTCTGTGAATGAATAAACTCCATAAACCCTGAAAAGTAAAGCGGTGCCATGTGCAACGAAAAAAAAACCAGAAGGCTCCTGCTCTTATCGGGTATTTTAAAAATGATACCACTTCCAACCAATTATAACAGGCCAGTGAGAATATTAAAAAACAAAATGCAGAGAAATGGTCTGTGTAGGCAAAGTGCACCCAACACAACATTAATAGTGGGCAAGCAGGTGGAAACCAACCTGAGGATGTCATAAATCATACAATAAATGAAAAAGCACAAACAAAACAAACAAGCAAATAACACAAAACACCTGGGCCTCTGCAGTCTCATTCTTAAAACTCGATCATTGGGCTTTCCCTCTCTCACAGGTACGTACACAAGCTTAATACTGAACTCATAAGTTCATAGGACCTTTAGGGGCCCATGGAGGTGAACCCCCCTTCATTCTTACTGTGTAACTTTCTCGGACAAAACAATTCTGTTGGCTCAGAAATGTCTAAATCGCTTATGAGTCACGATTTACATGAAACTCACAGATCTTGGCTTCTGCAGGACCTCTTAGCAAAATACCCAATGATTATCTTGCTCAGGCTGAGTGGCAATTTCATGAAATTTGAAAGCTTTGTCTCCCAGCATGCTATTCAACAGCAATATGTTTAGCTGCATTGTTTACTTTCAATCAGGACTCGCACAGTGCATCACTGGATCCAGTGTCCTAGAAGCCAATTTCACTCTTTCCTGGATTCAAATGGCTCCATTGTGTTTATTCAAAGACATACATTTTATGTAGGGGTCATGATGGCTTTACCATGTTTTTATGAAATTACATGGATACAGTCAATAATATTAAGCATAGTATGCCACCTTAGACATCAAAGCATTCATATATTTGATAGTCCTGCATCAGGTTACAACACAACAATCATTTCTACAAAAGAAAAGGTTTTTCTTTACTATAACGAAACCTGAGGATAGGAAAAGTTCACAGAGTTAACGAGAACAGATAGTGTGGAGGTAAATCCTCTACCTCAAGATGGGCAATGATGCGGTGACCTATAAGCAAGCTGAGGACAGTGACCTTCAGAGAGTGTTAAACTCTTCCATTTGAGATGAGCACCAAAAGCCTGAGTCTTTGTGGATATGACTCCACTGTGATATTATATGTAAAACACATCCGTTTCTGTGCTCTGTAGTGTCCTGTCAGTGGCGTCGGCAGGGGGGGGCCAGAGGGGGCCATGGCCCCCCCTAAATCATGCTGTGCCCCCCGGTGTGCCCCCCCAATTGAAACGCCGTCTTTTTTTTTTTTTTTTTTATAGATCCGGAGGAGAGAGAGAGGCGCCGAGCGGTCGCTGAGGAATAAGTTCTCAGCGACCGTTCGGCGCCTCTCACTCTTTTCCGCGACCGCGAGGCCTCTGCCTTGGTCGCAGTGCCGGCATTTCAAGCCGAGCGCCGGTATATGATGTCATATCCGGCGCTCAGCAATGAAGCCGCGCACACTGCGGCAGAACCAGGAAGACAGAGACCTCGCGATCCCGCCGCTGGACTTCTACAAGCCCAAGGTAAGTGAACTTCAAAGGGGGGGGGAGGAGGGTAGAGAGTGAAAAGAGGTAGATAGGAAGTGAGAAGAGGTAGATAGGGATACATTGGGAGGGAGAGAGGGGGTAGATAGGATAGATTGGGAGGGAGAGGGGGTAGTTAGGATAGATTGGGAGGGAGAGGGGGTAGTTAGGATAGATTGGGAGGGAGAGGGGGTAGTTAGGATAGATTGGGAGGGAGAGGGGGTAGTTAGGATAGTTTGGGAGGGAGAGGGAGATATTAACATATATTGGCAGCAGGGGCTAATATTAATATTAATTGGCAGCAGGGTCTAGTATTTATATTCATATTGGCAGCAGGGTCTAGTATTTATATATATATCGGCAGCAGGGGCTAATAATATATATTGGCTGCAGGGGCTAAGTTTATATATATATTGGCTGCAGGGACTAATAATATATATTGGCAGTAGGGGCTAATATTAATATATACTGGTAGCAGGGTCAAATATTAATATATATCGGCAGCAGGGTATAATTTTTATGTATATCGGCAGCAGGGTATAATATAAGTATATATCCGCAGCAGGGGCTAATATCAATATATATCCGCAGCAGGGGTTAATATTAATATATATCAGAAGCAGGGTGTAATATTTCTATATATTGTCATCAGCAGGGGCTAATATTACAGAATGAGAAATAACTGCCTAACGTGTGTGTGTATATGTGTGTATATATATATATATATATATATATATATATATATATATATAGTGTATATGTACCGTTTTATAATTGGCCCCCATACTTTGGTTCCTGGCCCCCCATGTGCCCCCCCTAAATATGAAAGCTGGAGACGCCACTGTGTCCTGTGTATAAAATAATCTTAATAATTTAAAATTATGCTAATAAGGTGAGATTATCCAGAATTATAGTTTTACACCTGCCCACTAAAACATTCAAATGTTTACTAATTTCCCATGAATCCTCAGTAAAGATTGCAATTTCATTTGCCCAAATGGATAAAAAAAAAGCAAACAAAAACACACACACCCAAGAAAAAAACCTCACAATCCCAACACATACACTCATTCATAACACTAAGGTTCTCTTATTACAATATATTGACAGTTTCTTTTTATGTTGTTTTTTTCTATCTTATCGGAATCTCTGGTAATCTCTTTGGCTAGAAATGTGCTAGCAAAGGGTTAATGGTTAACATGGTCTTGACATGAATGAATGTGCAGACAAGATGAATCAAACACCTATTGAGCCAGGAGATGTGCTGCAGACTCCGCACAGCGTGTGAGTTGTGAGAGTCTGGTTGTTTCCAGCGTATAATATTTATTCAATGAAAGCACTCCTGGCAGTGGACTGGAAAGAATGCAACGATTATAAACACAATTTTACAAAAAGATCATTTCTAAGGAGATGTTTGAGAAGAAAAAATATAGAACATGCATGCTGGTATCTGGAGCTGGTTTAATCTTGAATTAGGAGAGGGTGTCTTTTCCCACCCAAGTGTCTTCTCCACAATGCCATTTAACCGTATCAGTAGCAGATACGTTTGGAATTCATTGTATAGATATCTGCGCTGATAATGATGTATGTCTCTAAAAAGCATTCGCTAGAACAATGCACACAGCACAGGAAAGGTGTTACAGGTTCAGATTCTAAGATTTAGATACCAAGGAAACCTCCACTGGAGGACCATGGGAATAAAGGGGATGTTACATGAAACACCCCGGCTTTGACTTTGTTGGAGGCAAAGATGAAACCGGGTTTGTTTATGGTTGTATCTCAGATGTGACTTTTGCCCCGTTTAGTGAGAAACTCCTGCCAAATGTTTTATTACAGTTTTCAGACTTGCAGTTTCCACAAACCATACAATGTACTGTTTATCTCACAACATTTCAGGTGTCCAAATAGAGGAGGGGAAGTGGTAAGGCCAGACCCCTAAATTCTCCTTATTGCCTTACCTGGGGACTCTCTGGGTTTCCCCCGGAGTCTCTGGGTGGAGCGCTGCTTCTCCGGGTCACTACTGGGAAATTCCGGGTTCCTGGAACAGCTTTGCGGCAGGTCCCACTCCCCAAGCTGCTGTAGAAGTCTATGCTGTAGAGCTCCATTGATTCTTTTTTTTTTATATTATCCTGGGCCCGCCAGAAAAAAAATCAGAGGTTCTTCCCAACCAACCAGCCCATCACCTCTACTACCTGCAAACCCAGACAGTGTCATAAAACCAGCATTCTTGGGATGGTATAAAACAATAAAATCCTTAACGGAATCCATTGTAAAGTCAGATATACACCATTTTATGGCTAATTTTTTTTTTTACAGACTTTTTCCAGGAATACACACGGAGGGCACTATTAATGATGCTTGTCATCTAACGTGCTGGATAAAGGACATTTCATGGTTTGCCAGGAACGCCTGGTGCTGATGCAGGAGCAGGTCACAGTCCCCGACCACCGTAGGCCTGCTGAGTGACTACTCTCTTATGAACAGTCTAAAGGAGGACTAGTCCCACTCCCCTCCTGGCTCATTCTCCTCAACACTTCTACATACTCTGCTTGACTACTTGTTTCACACAAAAAAAAGTTCTAAAAAACGTGCAGAATCTGCTTGAACAATGTACCCACTGCTCTGGAGATCCATTACTGCTTACTTTTTGGGCTGACAGTAGGATTCCAGGGCAGTTTTCCGTGAAGGCTCAGGGGAAAAATAGGAGAAATTTGCATGAAATGTCCAGCTTTTGATTGCGGTGGCAACAAATGTTACAAGCTGCATTCTTTGCCGCTGTTGGATAATTCTAAAATCATTCCCCTTAGTCTGTTACGCACAGCATGTATGTATTTGTATTTAATTTGGCTGCTTGAAATAAAACAATATTTTTATATATAATTTTTCACCCAAGAGGCAGTGAAACAGTTAAATTACGTATTTGTTCAGCTAAGTGAGTGAAGCATGGCTAGAGAAATCCCCCAACAGGCATACTCACATACTTCTAATTAACCCCCCACAACAAATACTATTAAAAGGAACAACTTAACTCTAGATAAGGTGAAGCATGAGATGATTAGGTAATTGCAAGCACTCAAGCTGGAGATTCAGCCGCTACGTCTCCTACACAAAAACATAACCTGATGTGATATGAAAAGCAAGCTTAAAAAAAGTACAAGCCATGGGGCTTTAAATACCGCTATAAAACATGATTGGAAAGGGAAAAGTTAATTGGGTCCAAATCTGACTTCTGAGAGAATGCCCTGCCAGGAATACCAGACACAATCTGGGGAGGACTAAGTGGCTCTGGCACTTTGAAGCACATAGCCATTGTCACATGACAATGCCTGCATAAGCCCTGTCGGTCAGGTTATGTGTAACTAGTCAGGCATCTGAATGACCTTGGTCAGTACAAGTCAAACATTGTTATTTACTGATTTTTATAGGGCCGTCATGAGCCGCAGCGCTGTACAAAGCAGAAAATGGCCATTTCGTTTTGTCCGAGATAAGAGCAGGAAGGCGAGAAAAGGACGGAGAGATTTCGAAGGCACAGAGGTAGATATTCCCACCCACACAATCTTTACCTTACTGTAAATTGACAATTTATTTGCTCTGCTTGATGTAACTACCATACTATGATTAATCCAACAGCAGACATGAAAAGGGAAAAGGTACATGCTGAAATCTGAATTATCAGAGCATTTAACTGTGAAATAATAATTACACGTGTTCCATATGAATTTGCAGGGATATTGAGATTTACGGAGTAGAAAATCATAGTACGTACCAGATACACGGAAACGTAGAATTTCATAGCAGTTAAGACCCATTTGGCCCACCTATTCTGCGTATGTATTCCTTATCTGATTGTAAGCTCCTTTGAGCAGGGCCCTCCTCGCCTGTCGTCTGTGTAAGTCAAATTGTTGCGTTACATACTACTTGTTATGTCCTGTCTGCCCATTGTACAGCGCTATGGAATTTGATGGCGCTATATAAAACAATAAATAATGAATAATGATCTGCAGACTCAAATCTTAGGGACACTAACAGGGGCAAGTTCAGAGCCTTGTGCATGATTTCCCTGCCTTTCAAGCCGCCAATCAGTGGCAAAAATTGTCAGGCCACAGATGACGAGGGAAGCTGCAGCTTCAAGGCTACAGCTTCTACCTCATGTCAATCATTTAATGCAGCCATAAAATAGGAGCATTAACTGTAAGACAGACTTAACGATAAGACTGCTTGGTGAAATGAATGCAGCTAGAATAGACATCTGCAAATAAATCGCATAGCAGACTCTCTAGAACTTTTATATATAAATATATATATATATATATATATATATATATATATATACACACACACACTTTATGGTGCAGTGTTTATATAGTGCAAATTACTGCTTCAATATAATAAAATCAAACAGTGAATCACAGAAAAGCATGAAAAACACATTAAAACAAAACTGCTCCATAATTGTTAATAGTTTGTGTTGATTGCAGAAACCATATTCACTAAAAGATGCTGTATTTTAGTCAGCCTCGAAAAACTAAAAAGTATCTGTATTGGGATTTAACTGTTTGACTACAGAAAGGGTCATTAAGTATATATTAAGTTTTTTTTAGCACACCTGTGGTTTTTCAATGGTAAAAATATACATATTTTTTTTCTATTGTATTGAAAATGCCACAGTGGAGCCTGGCGACTTTTGGGGGTAGGTTTGGTGGATTTGACTACAGTCAAATAGTAACAGCCAGGTATACATGTGGATTTTATCAGATACAAACACATTAGAAATGTTTATGTCAAGAGTGGCTGAAGATTAAGGAGGAAAAAAATTATAAAAAAATAAAGGCTACAGGGTAATACAGCTTTTCTTGTTCATTTTAATGATAATATTTTAGTAATAGCAAATTAATGTTAATCATGATTGTATTACGTCTGCACTAAAATGCCAATTATTTTGACAAAATGATAACGCACAGGGCATTACTGACTAATTAGATTTAAAAGATGCCTCCTTCCTTCAGCCTTAACCTTGTAATATAAACTCAAGGGCTTCTGCGCAGGCACAAATATATCAGTGTGTTTGTACGTTGCTGTATGTGTGTTTGTTACTATATGTGTGTGTAAGTAAGGATGTTTGTGTAAGCATGTTAGCGTGTGTATGTATGACTGGCTCGGACATTATATATATTTAACCCCTTCAATCCCAGGGGTTTTTGGTACCTCAAAGCCCAGAGCAATTTTGCCATTTTTGGGGTATGTCGGTTTAGCGATAATTCTCTTTTCCTGTGAATGGTGTACCCATGTAAACTATATATTGTTTTTTCAAGGAGAGATAGAGCTTTCGTTTGATACCATAGTTGGATGATTAGCTGCAAATTTATAATGAGAAATGTAGTAAAAACTAGCAAAGATTAGAAAAATAAACTAATTTTTTTTTTACATTTTCCCTCTGAATCCTCACAAAATTAGGTAAAGTGATGGAAAATCCCCTCCAAGTTTATTAATTCAGGTGTCCTGATTTCAGAAATACCTAATTTATATAGATTTTCCAGACTTTCCCAGCACCAGGGAGCATACTATTAGGTGTACAATTTTGTATAATTTTTATGCCTATGGCTTAACGGGTTTGGGGGTTGTGAACGGGGGCAGGAGGGTTATACTGGCTAGATGTTATGCTAGGGCAATGGGAAGTAAGGTTTTTTAAAGAATTTTTTTATTATCTTTTTTTATATATTTTTTTTAATTTCTTTTTTATTTTAATTTTTTTACATTTTTTTGTAACATGCCAGTGATGTCACAGTGACATCACAGCTCACATTATAATTTTTTTTTGTATTATTTATATTATTATTTTAATGATTTATTTAATATTATTTTTAAATCACTAACCGTTTAGCTTTTTTCAGCTTTTCTCTTTCAGGACGGGAGGGGGGGTGAGAGAGATGGTTTCTCACTCCCCTCCTCTCCTCACAGACCTGCATAGAGATCGTAGCGTCTCCGTGCGCATCGGAGGGCTGGATACCCCCGCAGGGGATATCCTGTCCTCCGATGACCTTCCGGGTTACGTCAGCAGTGACGCAACCCGGAAGGGAATGCCCGATCGCACGTTTGCAACTGCGTAGGCAATTCTGGGTAGGCATATGCAAATCTGTTTAACAATAAACAGTTCCTTTTGCCTCTATATATACTTTACATGTGGATCTATTAAAGCTAATGTTTGCTGGGCCAGACCACAGCACTAATAATGGCCTTTTTTTATTTTTGTGTTTTTTTTCTCAGCCCTGAGGTCAGTGTCTCCGGTCTGAAGAAAACAAAAAGTGACAGGAGCCAAAATCTGCCATAAGTCCACGGTAAAAACCAGAACCCCTTCTTCATGTCTTCAGGGGGTCACACGCCACAAGGGATATGCGGCCCCAGAGGGCCTGCAGCAGGGCTGGATCTTCATGGTCCCTCCCCACAAGGGTTGGGACCATTGGAATCATCGATAGAGGGGTGGCTGCTCAAAAGAGCTTCCTGTTTCCCTCCTCAGCAGAAAAAACAGGGGCCTGGTCATGGTTTTTTCAGTGTCCCGTGTCAAAAACCTGTTACTGTGCTGCATTGTGTACATAATTTATGAAAGTTTCAAGAACAAGTGTGATTGCGCTGTAAAAACTATATATAATAAATAATATTGCTATCCCAGAAGACCAAGCGGAGGTGCTCACTTGATCTTGACTGTGTTTCATTATTAATGATAATCATAGGCATTATGACAGTTGCTGACTTACTGTGTAAGGTTTGGGTTGGTATGAAGGTCACACTCAAAATATGTTATGATCGGGACAAGAAAGGTGATGAAAAGCCCCTCTACTTAAAGTTCGGCTTTGTTTAGAAGTCAGCACAACATACAGGGCTCTAAGAGATCCATGAATAAAGTAGATTTAGAGGCAATTGTTGTTAAACTGATTTGCATATTCCTACCCAGAATCCCGTGCACTATAGAAGTTCAGGGGGGGAGTGGGGGGCACAAGTCTTTAGGCTTGCTTAGTGGATATCAAATTTCTTGTCCCACCATGCATGGATATAAAAATATATATTTGCTGGTTAGTGTGTGTTACTGTATGGCATGAGCTGCATGCAATTGGTTTTATTTTGTACACGGCTATCATCTAACAGGCTACATGCAGATCAGTGCCAAACCGCGCTAGTACACGCAGAGTATTTCTGCAGAGATTAAACATTCTACTGACTCCGTATCCAGGTCTTTGTCAGTACAGGCTTCTTTTGCCTTGACACGGTGGAGGAGGGAAGCAGCGAAGCTTGGAAGCCATTAAAGATTGTTAACAGACAATAACTTGATTGTCCATTAACAATCCATAATGACTGTCACACTCCAATAAACCTGTTCCATTGTTACTCAAGCTATTTTTCTATTTGATTATGTGAACAGTTACAACCATTCCAGTGTCTGATTCGCTTTCAAAAAGCAAAATTTAATAAATTCGAGGTAAACAGATGCAAAGTGGGAGGTTATGGTTGGCAATGTCAAAGCGAAGGTCAAATATAAATATAATAGAAATTATGAAATCTTTTCAAGTTAAATGAAAAGTCCTTTTTCTTTATTTATTCGTAGCATTTAATAAAAGCCTTTACTGTTGTTGCATACTTTTCTGTTTCTTACCATGCTTGTTTTACGATATAAATCTGTTGGCTGCTGTTTAATTATTCTGTTCTTGTCCAAAACTTCTGGACGAAAGCACAAAGTTTTTCCCCTGGTGCCCACAGCCCACTTGTCAGAAAGAGACGGCTACCCATTGATACCCCTCCTATATGTAATGCATTTAAAATCTGCAGAACGTCTATGAAACACAATTCAACGCAAACATTTTTGAAATCATAGCTTGCATCATAAAATGTATACTGGTTTGGATTGGGTTGGGTTGGGGCCTATATGGGACATTTTTTTTATTATTGTACTCATAACGACAATTTTTATGTCAAAATAATGTATGCACTGAATCTACAGAAGATTTTTTTTATTATTATCAGTAGGCTGCCCTTTTTAGATGTTTTCCTTCCTTTAACGACTTTAGTAGTTCCTCTCTTGTTGGATGTGGAGTGTGGCCCCGGATGAAGGTTTTGGGGATCCGGTATCACATGGCTCTTCCCGGCTATTTTTTTGTAACTAGTTCACTTTTGCTCCCTTCATAACGGATCACCCCACATCAAGCTTCAATAAAAATAAATTAACATATCTGAACTACACCAACATGTGGTGTATTTCATACATGTAATAACATGTGAGCTAAACTTGAGACTATACCTATTGCGGTCACATGGTAAGGCAAACTAAAGACGCTGTCTGTTGTTGGTTGTCGCATATCTTTTTTTTCATATTGCCTCATTATTACTATGTTAAATACTAATTATGTTAAAGATAATGGCATTTTCTGTTTCAGAAAACACAATGTTAATAACGGTTGCACAATATCTTTTGTACAGATTTTCTGCATATGCAAATGAATGAGCCCATGGAACAGTGGGTAAGGAATCAAAAAGTGACATAGTGAGTGCCTTATCTGGATGCCCAGAGCTTTGGACGAGTGTTTGATGACGTTATTATTATTTTTTTCCTATTATTTTGTTGAGTTATATTCAGCAAATGCTATTTGTAGTTTATAGCTGTAGGTTTTAAGAACAGTAAAGGTAACATCTTGGGGTACGCATTCTTAGGAAAGCGATTACGTTCGGGATGTAACTAGTGGTTTTTGTTTCCTTGTTATCAGTTTCTCTTGGAATAATTACCCGAATCTAACGATTTGTGTTAAGTGCAAGCAACTCATTTAGCAGGAAGTTCACATTTTCTGCAGAACTAACTGTTTTCTGGTAGCTGTGTGTCAATTTGCATTTCATTTCCTGACATAGACTCTTTAGGTAGAACAGAAAAAGAATTAAATGGGCCCAAGATATGAAAGTAGAATTTGTTTTGTCCAAACTCTGAGTTTTTGCAGAACATCTAAATTTAGTTGTCACGGGAGAATTATGCCAATACATGATTAGTGGTAGCCCACACATTAGACAAGCCTATTCACTAGGGTTTGGCTATTTTATCAGTGATTATTGCTCTTGTCATCACTTCTTGGCCTTTTGGATAAGGGAGTACCTGCAAGCAATGGGAAAGCTTGACCCTCTGGCTTTAAGGGCGATTACATTTTAGGAAGCTTGAGGTATGCTTTGCAGCCTTTTGGTTTAGTCTGCCAGGGAGCTTGATGTATGTTGGTGGTGGTAACGGTAGGGTAATTGTTTGGGCCAGATACAGCACTTTGACACAACTTCACTAGGTAGGCTTTTTGAGTTTTGTTTTAGTGCACGTGTGATTTGATTTTCAGACAGAATTCACTCATATAGCGTTTGCACTGAAAACACTACATTGGAGCCAGGTACCCAAAAACTCTGCTTTTGGGGAGAGGAGGGGTTCGCTATGCCTTTTGGCCACCAGGATCCTCACATTCAGTTTCTATAAGGAAACCTTGAACAGAAAGTAATAAGAACATTGTGACCTTTCTTCCAGACTTTATAAGAGGAAATTTGCATTATATTCTAATGATCTGGATTTAGACATTGAACTCAGCTGCTCTCCGCACTTAGTGTATTGAATTTTCATGTCTTCATGGATAGGGTATAGAATTTCCAACTATAGAATCAAATTTATTGCTAATTAGGGGGTTATCAACACCCAGTAATTGGTTCTATAAGGCAAATAATATCAAGTTTGCCCTCTTACAGCATATAGTCCAAAACATCTAAAATAAATTGGCTAGTTATGGTGACCTCCAACATGGTCTCTGTGCTTCTTAAAAAAAAAAGGCACGGGTTCAGATCTCATAATATTGCTACCCTATGCCTGCATGTAACATTTTTTGCAGGGGGGGTTAATTACTTTTTGATATGGATCTATTTTTTAAATTAGGCATTAATAGCAAAGTACCTGTATTATCTTATAATAAGATTGACCCCCATCATAAGTAGAACTGTGTAGGGTTACAGAGCCTAAACAAGGCTTTTCCCACCAAGCAATTATCTAATTTTATAATTAGTCTAATGTTAATATCCATAATTATAATCATATTATTGCTTTAACACAAGATCATTTTTTTCTGTTAGCTAACATTATATCTCCTGCACTAATTTCCAGTAATCATCAGATGTAATTATAATTATTTTGGCAAAATACTCAATGATTGGAGAACATATATAACAATTAAAAGAAGATAGAATGTGCTGTATGTGTTGGAAATTGAATATACTTTTACGTCGTGTCTTATGAGGCATTTTACATTGAGAGTAAGTCTACTAAAGTGGCAAATTTTTGAGATTGGGCCTCACTGCGAATTTGTCCAAATATCACTTATTCCTATTTGTTTCATAATCCATAAAACATGCTCCACTCCTGGGAGCTTAACCAGGAGTCTTCAAGTGAAGCACTGCTTCTCTGGGACTCCAGGTTAGAGTCTTTACCCTCCTGTGGTATTTGGCCCAGTGCTTGCACTTTAAAGCCTTATCGTTGATAGGGGCATGATGTCAGCTACTCCCTGAGAAGAGGAGGCTCTATGAAAATTCACATGCATATCCACTATATTCCTCACCAAGGATACAAAAAATGTGCTACATATGTAAGATTGATGAGCATGTCAAAAGACAAATGTACAGCAGCGCTTCCAGCAACCCTTCCTCACGGGATTCCTTTTTAGAGCTGTGAACAAATCTTGAAGCATTTCCTTTGAGAGACAGCGGCCACTCACAGGTGGTTAAAATGCAATCCAGGCACATGCTGCGTGGTTTACACAAACCTCAGAGAGAACTGTAAAAACAGTGCCGGGCAAACAATAGACTGCTGCATTATTTTACAATCACGGGCTTGTGTAATTATACAGTGGATTATACAAAAAAAATAAGCAAGCAAACACTTCAGACTGGTGGTTTGACCCATAGTGAGCCATAGAAGTGGAAGGACGGCGCAGGCAATACTTTATTTTATTTTTTTTAACCAAAAAAGTAATCATTCATACATCAAAGAAAAGGGTCTCACTGGCTCCAATTCTCTCCAAACTACCAAGGATCGTTGTATACATGGGATCCCTCCTGGTTTGATCTGGTGTCTCCGAGTAAATTACTGTTTTCCCAGGTCTCCTCGATCTCTTGGTCAGGGTATAGGTGTCAATCCATACCTCAGGTAGCTTGCTCTTTGAAGTTTTCAGGTATGGATATCGATCTCCACTGCTGATGGTCTTAAAAAGTAAAACCAGATGGAGCAACATCTCACAATTATTTCACCACAAGGGTGTGGGAATATACTGCACAAGTCAAAAAAATTGTTGACAGCATTACAATTTCATAAAACACTTACCGCTATCAAAGGATAAGCATTTTCCCTGATATCTGGTAAGGGTCAGCATTTTTGATCACAAGAATTCTGCTGAAGACAGTTTAATGAAATATCACTAGGATCACAACTTTAGTTAAAGAGAGTTTTTTTTAAGGAAGTATGAATACTATTACAAATTATAGGAATCCAGTGTAAAAGAAAAAAATAATCGTAGCCAACATCTATATTTTTTAAACACGTGTGACCTAGACCGCATTGTAATGACTGGGTTCTTCTAGATTTCTCTAATTGGCCCACACATGGTTATAGGAGAACAAAATAATTATAGATTTGTAATAAATTCAATTGTCATAACATAAAACATAAAACATAAAAAGAGTGTTTGGCAAAGGAATTTACCCAGTAAGTTTGTTACTAGAATATAAAGTGAGTGAGAGTATTGAGGGTTCAGCCCCAGCCCCTGTTCTGTGCTGTTCACACACGGAGTATATATCTGCATTGTTTGTTGAGGATTTTTAAAAAACTTTTGCAGTGAGATTGGAAGGAATTTATGTCAGAGTCTGCATTACCTAATCAGTTTCATGTATTTAAGTTCTCTCTCTTTTTTAGTCCACCCTTACAAAGGCTTCCGATGACACACTTTATGTGTGAAACGTGTCGATAAGCTCCTGCTATTGTTATTAATAAATCTTCATGAACTATACTTATTGGATCCTGAGTTTTCTTCCTACAGTTTAGTGCAAGTGCAGTTAAAAAAAATAAATCATACAAGGGCTGTCTGAACCAATCATTAACAATCAGCATCTTAACAGCAGAGGATGAATACTCAAGGAGTGTTACGGCATCTGCTTCCATACCGCTGTACAGGTGTGCTTCTAACACATATATATTTTCTATTGTATGTATCTGGATCTGTAAAACACGGGAAACATGAACATTTGTATGAGCAATGATTACAGTACAGGGCACTGTGGCATGTATTTTTATAGTATTCTTTATATAAGAACTGTAACCCAGTAATGAAAAACATTACTGCAGGATATAATCTCATCACATCGTCATCTGTTTGCAATCTGGGTCCTGGGAACGAATTTGAATGCTAGATCATATTGGTCACAGGACATGACTGAACTTTCCCTGCTAACCAGGCATGTGGGAACCATGCAGTTAAGGCTGCTATCAGAAATCTTTAAAACATTCTATGCCAAGTATAATTTAAACTACTGTATTGTCTGTTTAACCCTTCCATGTTTAGGAGGATTTAAGAAAGGAGACTTTCCTGATGTACCTTTTATTGTCACTGGTCAGCCTCTGGCCCTGCATTTAGTAGGAATTGCAGAGTTCTGCTATTTACTGCATTTTCACACTCGTGGTTTCTGCATCACTGAGTGAAGCAGTGTTCCAAGATATGACATCATATCCCATCATTTCTCAGTCATTCAGGGGCCACAAGCACGAGGAAGAGTATGAGGGAGACCACCGCTCGTCCCTGCCTAAGAAAGCGCTCCGGAAACCCTGTGGACAACCTAATGACAAACCCCCCAAATTTATGGAAAATAGCAGCCTTAACTTTTCTGAAACATTGCACAAGTGAACTAATTTAAATATGACATAAACTAAATGTATTTTAATCTTCTGTTTATATGGGATTGAAAATCATAATTTCTAAGTAGCAAATGTGTAAATCATGTCTAAAACCCTTGATTTTGTTTGCTTGAACAGCTTTCTAGCTCTTACAGGGTTAATTTGAAGTGTGTTACTCGCACATGTTGTGCAATCTGGAATCTGCCCTAGTGAGAAGACAGCAGCTGGTTGTGTCGCTGCATCCATTGGAAAAGTTAGTTTTATTTACTTTTTATGCTTTAACATCCCCGTTTCTGTCTAATATCTGGTTCATGGTTGCGGCCTTTAGATTGAACACATATGTAAACATAACCCGGGTGGGACCTGAAAGTGAGTGGGTTTGAGTCAAAAGCAGCTAATTCAAGGGATATAAAGATTCACCTAGTCAATACTTATGAATATAAAATCCAGTACTCTTCACTGGGTCCAGCTTTCATCGCTTAAAACTCTTTGATGAAGTTATTTAATAGCGTTTGATGTACGCCATTAATTACCATAATCATTTTTAAAAACCAAACACAGTGCTTTTAAAAAAACAAGGAAAGAAGTTTTGACTGCTTCAATGTGCAGCTGGTTTTCCCCAAGTAAATCCCAGTATGAGGGAGTGAAAGAAAAAAAAATGGCGGATCTCTAACATGTACCTTTGTGCCAGTAAAGCCCAAAAAGAACGAACCAACGTAAGCGACGGTATAACATCTGTGATACGGTTTTAGACTAAATCACTTTAAAACAAGAATTTGATGGAAGTTTTTTTTAATAAAAACACAAAGGTTGTCTGTGGTGAATTAGCTGAATGGCTTGCTCCTGTTTCTCAAGTTCCCTACAGTCATACCTGGAAACTCCCCAGGGTAGGCTACCGGAAGCTCTCCCTCTTCTTGGGGAGTGGATTCATGGAAGGGTGTGGCTAGCAGCATGAGGGGTGGGGCTAACCTCACAGCATTTAGCAGAAAGGAAATGGATTGGAAGCAGGGGTAGATCGGGAAAGGAGAAGGCAGGAAATGGGCATGGCCAAACACCATTCTCCTGCCCAAAGAAAGAAGAAACCGACCTGGAGACTCGTGGAAGCCGCTATTCACTTGGAGACTCAGGGTCTAACCCAGAGTGTTCCCAGGTACGTCTATAATATTAGGCTTGGATAACACAAGCATATTATTTCCAGGTGTGTGTTTCATACACAAGATTGCTTCTATGTAGCTGCTAGCAAAGTGTGAAGATAAAGATTTACCTACTTCCTGTTCTTGGTCGCAGTTAAGTTAACTCTTATACGGCTTGCAGCTTTGACCATGTCAAAATATAATACAATTATGTTACTTTTTGGGATCATTTTAAGCACGAAAGTTTGCCCCATTGCCCGCGCTTACATTGTTTCATGAATACACACAATAGATCCGGCAGTGATGTAGGTAGGCAGCAGCGGCCCTTAAACTAGATGAGCAGCAAGAGATGCGCTAGACAATCTGCTGTAAGAAAAAATGCGGCATTGTTACCCCTTTAGAGCAATCATACAGCACTCAGGGCCACAAATCTGACATTTTACTCTGGATGGCCAGAGTGCTCTACAAAAACAAAAAAGGAAGGCTTTTATGTTGTGAAATACAAGGAAAAATTGACAGCTATGTAAGCAAAAGAGTGAATCTGTTCAGAAAAAGGCTAGTGGGAGGCACAGAGCCACAGTAGGAGTAAATGTCAGCGTGATGGGGATTTCAATGCATACTAAGGAGGATGTGCTCCCGTACAGAGGGCAGTAAGAGCGTTGTTCATTGTCTGTTGTACACACCATTAAAGCAAATCCAACTGCTTGACTGTCAGGGGCCAACATTACCATACATTGAATTTGTTGACTTTATCACAGCCTTGGAAAGACAGATCGCCTGGAGGAAAAATAAAACGTATTACTGACATACTGATTCATCTGTAGTTGGTCTACCCACCTTTTGGACTACAATTCCTACCACGCCTTGAGAACGTGTTCTATGATTCAATACTTGCAGGCCCTTCTAATGCTGCTTTAGCCACAGTATATTATTATTATTATTATTTATTGTTTTATATAGTGACATCATATTCCACAGCGCTGTATAATTGTTTACACTAAAAACATTGTCCCTCTATGGATCCCAAATCCCTCTGTCCCCCTTTCCTCTCCCTATAGCAAGAAGAATAGATATAGCTTATTAGCCCAAGAGAAAATTGAGTATTTAGTATTTAGTTGACACCTTTTATTGGGCCAATATAGAAAAAGATGTAAAGCTTTCAGGACATTTTCTTTAGATCTAATGTAGATATTTGTACTCCATCAGAAATCATCACAATTCACACTTTGGTGTAATATGTGATCGACACTGCCATTTTGAATATGTGAATCGACATTCATGAGGATGCTGTATACAAACCAGACATCCTGTCAGGAAAACAGCATTCATTGTACTAAACCGGTGTGCGAGTGTTTTTCCTCCCTTCTTCCTCTCCTCATTACAGAAATACACTAATACAGTAATAATTCATTGTGTTCAAGATTCCTTACTGGGGGTGAACAGATATTATTATGCCGGGTAATTACTAATGTAGGAATGTGCAGAATACGTGACCGGTTTTGATAGATTTACATAAAATATAACAAGAGGTGATATTGTTTGATTTTGATTTATTTTTTTTTAACAACCGTCCTTTCAAGAAACACACACTCAGATGACGGGGTCTGAAATGATAGGGTACGGGGCAACAATGTAAATGTGTGGCAAATCTATGGCACAAGTATATATTATCAATATATATATATATATATATAAATATATATATGTCTTGCCTCCATGTTCTGCTGAGATGTGGTAGCGCCACCTATGGCTAAAGAAATCAATTCTTCGGTGGTTAAATGGTTAACTGGAATATACAATAACAGAGCATACTGCTAAAACATGATTTCTACAAAATCTACACCTAATTAAATATAGTCTGTCCGCTGAGTGTGTGAATAATGACCACCGACATCAGAGATATTAACAGTGAGCACCTCAATTGCTTTTTCCACGTCTATTTGTCTCAGTTAAAGAGGAGAAGTACTTAACCTAAGACATATTCCTTCATTTCATTAGCTGAATATCTGTCAAATGTCAGACCAACATATGCGTAACCTATTTCCCTACAGGCGGGAGGAGAATGACCTCCTAAACTTCTTAGAGAATCTGGCCTCTCTTTGATGATTAGCATATGTTTTTAAGTAAAACAAGATAATTGACGGTGTTGCTTAATAACTTGGCATATCCTTGCGCAATAGCCTCGTGAAGTTTATAATTTGTGATGTTCAGCGCCTGTATAAAAAAAGACTCAGTGACAGATTTAACCCTTAAAGAGTCACAGCTACATGTGTGGTACATAATGGCCAAAGTGGGCTTAGGACGTGCCACGTAAGTTCTCCTACCCCTTCACAAGCAGAAGTCTTTTAAGTGTTCATGGAAGACCTCCGTTAAAGAGGTAATCCCACTCGGCGGTTCTCTAATATTAAGAAAAAGTAAAATTAAAATCTGTAGAGCCGGTGGCTGCCATGGTAACCTTTGGAGGAAAGAAACAGTAAATCTATTTTGAGATTAGGTGGTGACCGCCACCAAAAAAAACACCCTAATCTTCAGGGAATCCAGCTCCACACTGTATAAAACCTTGAATAAAATTATTTCAATCAAAAATAATTATTAGTCACACACATGTACACTGCAATAGACAAAACAAAGTACATTGTGACTGTGAAGAAAAAAACATAAAAGAGCCACTCAGGCTACATCGTGATCCAGCCTAAATTGCTGGGGCTAGTGATAAATAATAAAAATATAGATCTACTCTTTTGTTGAAGCCTGAAGTAATCGTGGCTCATATCTACAGTGAAAAGACTGCTGCTCCAAGCAGTAGGGCCACAGTTGAGACCAGGGGCCCAATCGTCTTTTGGTCTGTACATCCCACATGGGAACATGCAGATCTTCCAGAGCGCCATGCAAAGTCACTTCTCAAAAACATGAGCTACCTCTGCTATGCACATGGTCCATGTAAGTGCTAACATTTTTTCTTAAGGAGACCTAAGAGACCTTTTGAAATGCAAATATGACTAAAAGAAAAAGCTCAGCCAAGAATGGGGAAAGCATAAACACAAACATCTCACATAAAACCACAAAATCCAGCACTGAAAGCTGTCACTTGTGTTATTATTATTTTATTTTGTGCAGAAATTCCCCAATTTTCCAAGAACCAACAATGTAGAAAACCGTATTGTTATTAGCAGTCTGCTCGTGACATTATTACAAATATCTGTAATAAAAAACACGATTGTTTTTTTTTTGATGCCCTGCGGTCAGTGCCTCCGTTATGGAAAAAAGAGAACTCGAAAAGGTGCCAAAACTTTTTAGGGCCATGATGGTCACCAGATCCCCATTTTCTTTTATGTAGGGGCTACAAGGGTTTATGCGACCCCCTAATACATATTTTAATGTGAATGGGAGGGTTGGATCTTCCTGGTCCTTCCCTACATGGGAAATGGCTGCTTGAAACTTCACTAGAAGAAGTGGCATCCCAAAAGCTACTTTTCTTCTCCCTCACCAGAAAACCCAGTGCCTTTTGGGGACCGGGTTCCACCATGGTATTTTCAGTGATTCAAAAATTTAGGTTATGCTTCATAGAAAGAAAAAGAAGAAGAACAGATATTATCTTCCAGGTAGAACTATTATGTCAAAGCTACCCCTTCTTCATCTTTGGCTTGAAAATCAGTAGTCTCTAAATAAAAAAACATCTTTCAGAATATATCTCCATTTAAGTCAGAACTACAGTAGAATCCGATACATCAAAGGAGAAATAAAAGCCAATTTTCCCCACCTTTTGATAAAATGAAGTATAGTCCAATGATTCTTACAAATCTGTTAGGCTGCTCTCCAAATATATGATTTATGGTAAATAATTGATATATCTTCTGCAGTAATTGGACATTTAGCAGATGGAAGTTCTCTAAAGTTATATATATTTTAATATTTTCACTTACAATAAAAACCAGTTGGATAGTTGAAAGTTGGAGCTTAAAATAAATATGTATGTCACATACATGTACATATCATGCATACATTTACGTGTATGTATATATATATATATATATATATATATATATATATATATATATCTATATATATATATATATATATCTATATATATATATATATATCTATATATATATATACACACAGCAGTGGGAACACATTGTCCATACAAGACAAACTAAAGGAATAATAAAATCTTTTTCTCTATGAGAAGAATTATTGGATGTACAAATACAACGAACTTCTGTTTTGCAAAACACATCTGGATAACATTGTTTACTTTCGACAATAAGTTGTGCCAAAAAGTGTAATATTATTTATCTAAAATATTTTTGTCAATTCATTAATTAGGTTTGGGTTGAACGTTATTTTGGCAGATGGAATTAGGAAATTACGATAGCATTAGTTATAGTTAAATACCCAAGAACAACTCGTAAGGTCACAGGGTATTACAGGGAATTAGAGCCATGAGAGTGGAATTTTATTACAGCAGAACAGAAAGGATATTGTACAAGCTAACCGCAAGCTAAAACACTATGGGCCAAAGAGAAGATAAGAGAAGAGGTATTTTCTTAAGCAAAGTTAACCTGTTTACAGCTTTATCGCAGCACATATATACCTGTATATTAACACTATGTTCATTTTTTAAGCAACACCTACATATTTTTGCACAGCCTCAATGTTTGTTTGTTTGTTTATTTTTTACTCTTGAGCTCATCCGATGAGTATTTGGTGAAGTTTCCAATATTCCTGGACAAGATACACATTTTTAAAGTGATCTTAAATATTGGTGGCAAAGTTGCCCGCATACATAAATAAATGATCACGTATGGAATTGAAGCCCTACCCATACCCATACCCATACCCATACCCCACAACATGTCCAAATCGGAACACCTGTGTTGGGGGTGTGACTAGATGTGAAAGGGGCAGGGCCAGATCAAGGAGTGGGCATGGCTGAATGCAGGACCACCCACCTTACCTGAAGAGCCACCTGGAGGCATTGAGCTGCAGAGCATCATGATGAAGCCACATGGTTGTTGCAGTGGAGTTCCTCCATTGATTTTACGGCTGCCTGGGTATTTCAGTGGAGGTCGGAGGATCTCCCTGACTGGCCCTTGATCCCCACAGTCTGACATTGAAGTAGCTACAGGGGGTAGCAAGATCGTGCCTGCAAATCTGGACTGTCCCCCCAAAAACAGGACACTTAGAGAGTATGAATAATAAACTGATACTTTATCCTTTTTTCTCCCCTTTTTTTTAACAAAACATATTTCATTTATAAGTGGATATTTCTTGTGGAGAGTCCAAAATATATATTAATACCGCTTGCATCTAATAAATGCATTGCAATGGCTGTTGCACTCGTGCCCGGTTCTATAATTTTGCGGTCATTAAGACCACGGCCATAGCTGCTTCCATTGGCATTCTTTACAGGGATATGACATTAAATGTTGTTTCTGAGCTAATCAGGAGCAGACTCCTCATCTGCTAAAGACAGCCAACAAACCGCACATGACTCATGAGTCTGGCAGATATACCTGCTTTTCAGCCAGTTGGATCTGTCTTGGCATACACCCACATTCTGGAACAAACACCAACATCATCAGTGTTTTTCTCAACAGCCCAATGATTTATGACTTATTAAACAGTATTTCAAAGTCATTTGAAGCTATCTGACAATATTTTCAGTCTTTAGCGAGGTTCCTGCACTAAAATGTTTTAAAGATTCTAAGATTTTTTTTCCCCATTAATGTAATATATAGGATCAGGATAGCTTACTGATGAGACCTTGACCTGCGCTTCTCAATTTATAGTCTGAGGAACAAATTCACATCAACAGCTGGATGGCAGTAGGTATCCACAGCATGAGCATTTACTCAAGGGAGAGTAAAGAAATGTTTGCGAGTTGAGTGATAATCTTTATTATATATATGCATTTTATATGATGCTATATTATGTTTTTTCTTTTTTTTTTTTTTTTTTTTACAATGTTTTGGGCCATTCAAGCGTTGGTGGCCTGGGCAGGTCTTATTTAATGTTAAAAAATATCCTTTTATTGAGAAAATGCAAAAACGGAATACAGTGTGTGGGAAAACATAAAGCAGTATAAAAATAACAAAAATCACAAGTTCTTAAGAAATAATTGTGTGAATTATAGAAAACGTTGATTGCAACTTAGTCTGGATTTCAAGGGGTACTTTCTTGGTGGAGTGTCCCATTTGGGACAACTGCATTTATGCGACTACATTGTGTGGGACATCATCACCGTGTTTCAAGCTTCAGGAGACTTTAAAGAGTGCCTACTTGAATAAATTACTCAGTATGGTGATATTTCATATTATATTTATTAATAATACTTTTTGGAGGAATTTATACCATGTTCAATTGCCTTTCTGCTTATTCTTTTTATATTTTTTGTGTTTTTTTACTGGCAGCTGCTGCGAGTGATCAGACATCTAGAAACCCCATATAATGTTATCCTTGACATATTTTAAATTATTGTCACATGAGGATACAAAAGGACGTTCTGCTTCTACAATTCTGCTCTCCATAGACCCCTTCAGTCAATTGCCAGTGTATTACCATGGGGATCTATACCTGAGTAGATAAGATAGCTGGTGAAATATTGTGGGCCTCACTAATATTTGTTGTGTCCAGACAATAATCCATCATGTTTGCAGAAATGTAGATATCATATCATTCTATCCTGTGCATTTGTAGTAAATTGAGAAATTCATGTCAAGTGCAATTTCCTAACTTATCTCCCATTTAATTCTCATAGGGATCTCGGCTGAAACTGCATGAAGGTGGAGTTCAAAATACAATTACATCTAATAGTCGTAAGAGACTTTTCATATTTTGAATGCAAATCGTTCAAACCAGTGCAACATTCCTATATATAAAAAATCCTATAGTTATTGTAATGTCTTTGAAATATAATGTGTCACCCTTCAGTAGGCAGTTGAGGATGAGCAGTAAGATCCTCAATGGACATGTTTACCATCACAGAAGTGGTGGTTTGCCGTTGTCCAACAAAGAGAAGTAATACCTGTGGCAAAATGCTTACTATGAACTATGGAACCCCCAGAGTAAGTATTTCTTTAGACGTAATGTTCCATGGAAGACATCCAGAAGAAAGATCTGTGAGAAGGTGGCGCTTCTTCTAAAGTCCTCCTCCTAAAGGGGCTCAGAAAACAAGATTCATGGAACAGCTCTTAGTGTATTCCCCTAGCCTTCTAAAGGTTCTTAAGGATTTGGTTTCAACTATTGCTTTGTGAAATTCACTTAAATCAGTAGTCTCTGGGATTTCACTGATACAATCATTCTTTTACATATTCCTCTGCTACTATGTTACCAATTTAGAAATAATATAGCAAGATGTCAATAAATATTAATAATTATTTGTTAGCATGAACTAGTCATATTTTATCTGTCCATCCATCACTGTAATCTCATCACACTAAAGGGATTTCTTTATATTCTACCCGTCAGGTATCCGGGAGATAAATAATTGTACTCTGTCAGTCTCAAATATTTGGTCTTTATGGAATATATACTATTTTTGGACTGTGTAGTGTATACTGTGTTAGAGAATTACATGAGAATAAGGACTTTCTTGAATTGCCGTCCAGTTCATTTAATAAAGCATGTATGTATACTAAATACTTTGCTGCAAAAACCTATATTGGGTATCTACATAGTTTTAGCATCATTAAATATGCAAGTTAATTATTTTGCAGGTACCTGGTTGAAAGGTAAGAGATACCTTTATACTATATTATAAAACTAGGTGTTTCCCTATTCTAGACTCATTGCTCATCGTTGCTCATACGGTATACACATAATGTGGGCTTCTAATATATTTTATTGCCCTTAGTTGAAATCGAATGGGTTCCTTTATTTTACTTTTTTCTTTTAACGTATGATAAACGTCATATTTCAAGAAAGTATGTTGTAAACTAAGCAAATGATCAATAGTAAACCATTTCTGCTGAGCAAATACAAATTGAAAGGGGTTGGCTGGGAAAGATATTTTAGGTAGCAGTCTTCTAAAATCATGTGATGTTTGTTTTAATAGAATCTTATTTGTTGAAGGAATCATGGGATGAATCACTCAGTTTGGAAATGAAATTAATCTGAATGCCAAACCTGAAAACAATTTATCTTTATTCCCAACTTCTGTACATTAAGTGCCATCCACGAGTGGTGGAAAAGTTGCTTACTATGATGGGGTAACCAAGATCCTTACTCTAAATGGTATGGTCCACTGCTAACTTCTAATGGATAAGCTCCAAAGGGTATTCTTTGCATGTGTAATTAGCGTTTGCACACTGCGTGACCTGCCATTGAGGATGGAGGATATGCCTCAATGTTGGAAATGTTCTAAGATCTATTAGCAGTCATTACCCTATATTACGTAGCCTTTTGATACACCCTCAGATTACCCTGGGATAAAGTGCATATTGAATATAGAAACTATCAAAACCTGATTCTTGCTTTTAAATAATACTATAATTTTAATTGGAACGGAAAGGAACTATAAACGTATATTTACGATACTAATACAAAGTATACTGTAACCAGTAAATGGATTTCATTAACATGATTTCCCTTGGTAGGCCAAGTTACAATGTCAATTTCATCATGCCATAGCATTTCCTAGGTATTTTAGCAAAACTGGGAAAAAAAGCTGTTACTTCAGTAACTTTGGCTTGTTTGAAATTCATAGAATGTGCCACTCTGCTTGTTCCAAGAGCAGTTATTGTACCCTACAGATGGTAAGTGCTTGAATTCGTTTTCTCCCCGATAAAGAATGATTCCATAAAATACTGTTAGCACATTGTCAATACCTTTTGCACGCTGTAGCAGTCTCTTCTCCATTCTCATTTGCAGTTGTCATTTTCTAAATAGCATATGGTATGTTTGCTTGTCCCTGGCGGATGTGCTTTTATTTGTGCCAGAGAGGCAAGCAGTAAGTCAGAGCAGCAGAAGTCATCAACCAGCTGGTTAAATCATGAATATGTACATTTCTAAATTCGTAAAAATGTTTGCAAAGTATAATGACATGCTTTACACAACCTGTTTATTATTATTCTGCTGGTTTGTAATTATTATTTTTGTTGCAAATAAAAAACAATTTCTTTATTTAAAGTAACTATTAAGAATTTTCAATTTCATTTTCACATGAAATGCAGAAAATATCATGTGCAATTTTGCTGGAAGTAAGATATATATATGAAACAGAACAGCGACCACCAGTGGTCTTCTGAAGCAACTACAGCAGTCTATCCAGTTTTGCTCTTAATCCCTGTATATTGTGGAAATGCAGCAGAAAAACTATTTGTGAGGTCGGATTATTCTTTAAGTGCCTGCCATAAAACAAAAACTTCTCAATAATAACTAGAGCATTGAAATTATATATAACTATATTTCGTGGTCACATTCTATCCAATAGACCTCTTTACCTAACGTATTTGTTTGTCTTATTGTTGCCCCCCATTTGATAGGAAGTCCTGGGGACCACTGTTTTTTGGGGTTTTTTTTACATTTATTTAAATTAAGTTAATAGGTAGGTATGCATGTTGCAGGGGAGGTCCCATGAGTGATCATTAACACGCATGGACTAGCATGCCCTCACCTGAAACTCGAAATGCAAAGTTGCATGCTCCTGCATGTTTTGCGAGTGTCAGGATACAAGGAGCCTAAAACCTCAGTTGAGTATGGTCAGTCCAATTTACCCTTAACTCAACTGCCGAATCAGCTTTTTAGTGAATAGACTCCTAAATATTGAAAACGCCCTTTGTTGCATTAAAGAAACAGACCAGATTCCTTATCTACTCTTTAGTCATCAAGGACGATGTCTGAAGATAATTATCAGGAGTCACAATCAGGATCTGTCGCCTGAAAAGAGGAATCGCCACCTTACCTGAATGTAAAACAGTGCTGTGAGCATGCCCAAAATGGACAAACTGCTGGTTGGGTGCGCAATATGTGATAGCAGTTCCTGCTCCCAATCTGCAGACACTAGTATGCGATGATAACATATACAAAAGAATGCTTAGTTTAGGCAGTGAGTCTAACCTGGCCTTTCTTTTAAATGTTAAGGCTATTTGTGTCACTTTATCTGAAGGAACAGAATCGATTACTCTTAGCTAAGGCAGTTTAGGTAACTTTTTATAATGGGATATGTTGTTAGGAAAAAAAGTGAGTCCTCTGCTCACTGTAGCAACCACAAAGTTATTTCACGCATACATACTGTCAGGACTCAGGCGATCAGGTCAGGTAGGAGCCCATGCGCAGGGGATACTTGGGGTTCAGTCTGTAACCCACGGTGCAAACAAAGACACCACAAGCAGGAATCCAGGTAATGCAGTGTATATTATGTATATAACAGGACCAGCAAATAAGGGTAATACAGTCGGTAAGCAAGAAACCAGGCGTATGGCAAAATAAAATACCAGTAATAAGTCTTTTGGCAGGGAGCCCGCTTGGAAGGGCACAGAAAGGCACACAGCCCGCTTGGAAGGGCACAGAAAGGCACACAGCCCACTTGGAAGGACACAAAGCAGGGAACCAGGAACAGTACAGGTGCAGAGCCACATCAGGAAGGTCCATAGACTTCAATACAAAGGGCAGGGCAGGTTCTTAAAGGCAGGGTACTCCAGGTAACAAGGCCCAGCTGCATGTATTCACTAGGGCTCAACCCAGGTAACAAGGCACACCTGATCCCAGTAATTGAGTTCTGAGTGCTCCAGAGGATGGAGGGTGGCCACTAGTGGTAGCAGATTTCTATATCACAGGTATGAAAAAGCCATGGTTCAGGCAGTGAAAAAGTGGTTCCTGACACATACTTTGTAATTGTCTAAGACTTTCTATGGTTACTATATCATTTCAGTACACATCCTGATAAAATGATTGGGACAGTCCTACCAAAATATATTTATCTTTGTACCTTTTGTTACAATTTTAGTAACACTTTCAGGTTTGTCTGAAAAGTCCACGATAGACAAAAATAGCAACTCTGGAAGTTTGACCATAGGCCTTATGACTTTTAGCAAAATCTTAGGGTCTGCTCATGGTGAATGGGCAGATTTTCAGGATAACATGGTCTAGAGCTGCCTCTTCCATATCCGATTTAACTGCTATCTGTGCCTGGACGACTTTCTTTTTTAAAGGAACCATTATTTTAACCATCTGGTTGTCACTGTTAAATCCCTACAATAGAATTTTATCTGAAACTGTTAACCCTTTGAGTGCCATAAGCTATTTATTGATATATAGTTTAGAATAGATTGCATCATGTAATAAGATACAAAAAAAAATTCCATATCTTCCAAATTATTTTCCAGAATATTTCCCCATAAATTCCAAACCAAATAAGTAAAATATGGGTAAGAGAACATAGCCGAGTATGGCAACCCTGCTGTACCTCTGGTGCACCTATTTGAGGGTCATCATTCTAGCTAAGGCTGAAGTTATAGTCAACAAAAGCCAATTTGTATAATTTTATGTGTTTCGTTTCATCCTCCTGTTTTTACGTTTTTTAATATTAAACGCTTTACAGTAAATCTCACATCGTGACAGATCGCAAAATACTCCAATCTGGATCCCACGTTCAGATTTGAATAGGGATTTATGCTAAAATTAGTTAATCTGCCAGGTGAATAAAATGCTGACTATGATCCACCTCTTCACAGCACCTGTTCGAACATATTACAGTTTATTATTCACTACAAATCAAAGTGCCCACACTTAATACTAAGCCACTGATGTGCAACGCACATGTTCTATTCAGTGTGAACATCACAGGGCACCAGTGTTTTCAAATAAGAAGAAAATGCCTTCCTTGCAAAAGAGCTCACACTTTCCAGAATTAACATTTCCATCGTCAGCTCCAAAAGGCACCATCTGTTCTATCTGTACGCCAGGCGAAATCTATTTGTTCCTTTTAGCTTGGAAGTGGCACATTCCTCATGGAAGTTTAGTACAGCAGTTAAAATCACCGTTGTTTCTGTCAACACATGTAATGTGTTGTGAGATGTACTGAATTTCTCTTCATGGAGACGAATGTGTTTTGGTTTTGCAGTTTATTCACTTTTTATGTTGTGCCATAGCAATATGTTATTTTATCGCCATCTTGTGTGAGCAACGTTGGCTTAAGGGTTTTTGTGAAATTCTTGCTATTGTTCTAGTTTATTGTCTCCATAGAGTCTTTTTTTATAGGAGAATTGTGGTTTTAATAGCGTTGTAAAGGTCTATGTATGGTCCCACTCAAAATGGAAACGTTCAAAAACAAGGTCTTTGGCAATTAAATCTCACAGCCTTCGGAGGCAAAGTTTCTTCTTTAACAAAATGAAGCTAGTTCCATGATGTCTATGTGCTCGGCATAACACAAGGGTCAGAGCTGGATTCCATGACGGGCACAAGCTTCAAGTTCTGTTGGTACACTACTAAATGTTGAGAGCAGAGTTATTACATGGTTTCTATGGAGTTATCTTGGAGTTTGTTCACTTAAGCATTTGTATAAAACTCTGACACTTGTTTTATTGAATTGTTATCCATAGGACTATGTTTAGTGAGGGAGCCAGCTGATGATAGGGCACACGCCAAGCCATGGTCAAGACAGACCCAAAGGAATGTCCCTCAAAATACCAAAGACTTGCCCACTCCTGAGAAGCAGGCCTCCAGCTATAGTATAAAAAATGCTTAATGGAATGATTGTGTAAGAGAGAATACATCAGGAACTTACAGTTTGCTTTGTTTCCTAAAGAGGTGCTTGGTTGGTAAAAGAATTGTTCACTAGAATATATTTGTTGGAGATTTGAATGTTCTTCATGGAATAATTATGGATTAAAGTATATCTGCTAGTATTTAGAATAGGTTTTGGAGAACCATTGTTGACTGGAGTGTGTATGTGGGATAAAGTACAATGGATTTTTATTGGAGATGTGAGACTACTTTGAGTCAATTCAGGATAATGAGGATTCCAGTTGTCAAATCCAAAATCAATGTCCAGTTAACCAGATGCGCTCAAACTGCAGACGTATCACTTATTTTTACAGATATCGCATAAAAAAAAGGCAAAGATGTTTATAAAGGAACTAAATATTTTAGAGCAAGTACACACAAAATGCTGCCGTTCAGCGAGAAAAAACACTTCTTCATTGTATTGGTAGCTGCTGCCTGCAACATTACTGGGATTACTGCACATGCATTCACACGTGTTGGAGGTATGTGCTCCTGTAATCCCAATGCTTTATCCAATAAACACATAGTTCAAAATAATTTTGAACAGGTCATCAAGTGAATTTTCTTTTGAGTTTTATGATTAGGAGGCAGCTCTTTTCCAGTGCAGAGCTCGCTCTTGGGGCATAGCTATGGTGTTGTTTACTGATCTACTGAATATTAATCCGTGTAACATGTGTAGAAATGTTAATATGTACATGCAGGGTTACAAAAAATCAATATGTAGCATCTACAATCTCAACATGCCAGATTTTTGATAGAGTAATCTTGATTTATGTTCCAAGATGAATCACCTGGCGACTTGCTGTAACACAATCTTACAAGGAATGTAAATCCATGTATTTGTGTAGCTAAATGAAGTATCATGAAGTATTAAAACTTAAATTTCTAGAATTAAAAATTACCCTGAACACCATTAAATTAGCTTTCAATAAATGCTAGTCTCCATTTCATTCTTCGTTAATCATACTTTTGTTTCCTAAAGCTATTAAATGGTACTTAAATGGGAGTTTAATGACAAAACACTCTAATACATGGTAACCATGGCAAAGGGGAAATTGATTTAATTAAGAATTGATATTAAGGTCTTGACAGGATCACAGAGGACTTCTGACAAGTCTTCTAAGTCTACTTAGAAATGGTTAATTGCAGAATCGACATTTAACTTTGGCTTGGGGTCCTTTCTCAAGGCTGACTGGGACTTTGATTTCCCAATATACCATTGTTAGGAAGACCATGGTACCTTTGACTTGACAGCTACATCTCCTGTCCAAAGATCTATAGTAAAAATAAAATGCTTAAAGATGGCTCCTGAAATCACTATGCTTAGTTATTTTAAGGTAAAGTTTAATGACCTAGAGACTTTAACTTCTGTTATCCCAAATAATCCATTGTCTCACTAATTATAAGGGTTGTAGCCAAACCACAACATCTTGCCCAGACGCCAACAAGCACAACCTAACATGCAGGTCTGGGCAATTAGGTATTAGCTCTATTTGTTTTTCACACATGTCTGGGCTGGATAGTGTCACCTTTGAATCCTTTATGCTTCCTTTATTTTTTGTATCCCTCGCTGGTCTAGCTAATGGGCAGAGGGTTACATTTCTGTGACCTCAGCCACGGGCAGGGTCCTGGTACAACACTCTGTTATTCACATGCTCACTAGCATCTTTTTGTTGTGTTGTTATTTTTTATGTGGATTTTACCCTGAAAATGTGTCAGTCCAACCTGGTCGCCAAAGACTCATTTTGTGGCAAGGATGGGTCTGGGCTGTACCTTTTGACCACCCCCTCCTTGAAGTGCCCCTGCCTTTTTTTTAGACTTCATCCAGAGAAGGAATGAAGGGGTTGTGTATACCCACAGGGGGAACGAGACCCCAGAAGCACAAGATTGGGGATTTGTTTTCCACTGTGCCCCTGCCACTTTTGGATCAATTGTCACCATACTCACACAATGTGGGGAACCACAAAATAACCCTGAGCTTCTAATTCATTAAAAAAAATCTGTTTGATATGATATTTATAGTAATTCTGGTATCATAATTGATAAATTAGGCTGTGCTATGCTATGGAGCCAATCCATTAACCTTAAAAACATGTTCCAAAGAAAGGATTTATCACTGCATTCACATGGGATATTTCAGACTGAATAGTAATACAGCTCACCTTTTAGGTCTAATCTTTTTTTATAAAGTGTATTATTTATTACTCCACCACAGATCTCATACTCTGAATGATTTTTTTGGTCTTTTGCAAAGACGTACACAGATGGCAGTGCACAAGGTAATGCATTGATTTATAGATTATGTGTTATGAAGAAGGTGCACCTGCTGCATCAGGTAATCCTATGCCTAAATAGGTCAAAAGTCTCGTATCTGCGCTGTCGACGTTGCTGGTGTTGCTACAATTGCAGGTTTCTATCTTTAGATGCAATGTTGAAAGGCGTTGGTGACTTCACCACGAGCACAGTCTAAATCACTGAATTCTGCAAATCACTTATACTTCTAAATGGGCCAACATGTTCCAATGCATAGACTATTAACGTAACATCTGGCTGTTCATTACAGAGGGTTTTTTTAACTTAATATGAACACATCACGTTCTACAAATTGTGTTTTAATTACTAAAATAAAAAAAAAGTACAATGTACGCTGACTTCTTTTTTCTCCTGAATATATGCATATCTGTATTTTAAAACTAAATTTAACCCAGGGATCGACATGTGCGATAGCACTCCATGGACTCCATTTTTGTCAGAAAAAATAATAATAATATATATTGTTTTACAAATAGATTGCGTAACATAATCAAGCTTGAAAGATCAACAAAAAAAAAATTGTATTTTATGGGTATTTTTTTCACTGTAGTTTTTTCCCCCCTTCATATTTGCACCGTATTTTAGTTGGACTAAAATTAGAGAGGTAAACTCATGTTGTCCTGATTTTAAGCTTTAATCTTACCCCTGAATTTAATCCTTTAAAACAGACCAAAAGCAGGGTTTAAGATTTCAGGATAGCAACAAAGCGCAAAAGAACCTTCTTACGGAAGGAAACTCTGTCCATAGGGTTATTGGCTCCTAGTGAAGGGGTCCAGGGTTTACATTCTCTCTTGGGACATGCTGGGAGAATACGTTACCCGTACGTCAGGGGGCATTTCCTGCTCCCTTTTTGTTACAGGGTCACGGTTTCCCTGAATTTAGCTTCTAAAATAGGAGCGTGGTCTATAATCGAGACAGCCTATCAGGACAATACAGTAGAGATGGAAATGTTTTATGAAACAGTGAGATTTCAATTGAAACTGTCAAACGTGACCCGGTTTTGACAGGCACATTTATAAGACTATAAAAATGTCCTTTTCACAAACAATACTGGCGAAGCAATAACATATGAATTGATATGATAGTGTTCCATCTTTCATCTGCTTTTCATGGCTGGATTCTTAATCATTCCAGTAGCTTTTATGTCACTGCAATTGGGCCAGAAATTATTTTAAGTGCTTTTATAATATAACATTACAACGTGCATCATACCAGTAGCTCTCTTTTATCCTTTCAAATTGTTAGTAATGTTGTGCGTTACAACTGAATATCAAAATGTTGTGATAGAGTTTTGGTAGAATGTTGGGCAGTGAAGTTGGTTTGTATAGACATGCAAACCACTTTTATGATACTAAGAAGCACTGGCTGGAGAACCATAACTCATCTGGGATGACTTTGGCAGATATAGATGGTCTCATCTATAAGAGAGTATCCCAACTCTCATGAGATCCCAACACTGGAATTCCCAAAGCATGGCTTCTACCAGAGCAGCACGAGAACCCCATAGCTAGAACGATACAATTGGACCATCTAGTAGACCATAGCATCGCTGGAATTAAACCATTTTCTGCACACGGGTCATATAGATTTCCACAAGCCAAGTATTCTATGTCTACTAAACTACCTGCAATCTGTTAGGTCCGCTATTCTTTATATGTCAATCTATATGCAGCGCTACTGAATATGATGGCGCTATATAAAGCAATAAATAATAATTCACAACTGAGAACTGCCTTCATGAGTCGACTCTTTATTAACCCTTTAATTGCTTGGCATAACTAATATGTTGCATCGACCACTGAAAAAATGTCTACAGACTTGATGAAAACTGTAATTTGTCAGGAGGTGAAGATGTTCTGAATTATACCATCTGCATTCAAACAGGGATAATATAAAGCAAGTATATCTGGAAGTACCTTGATCATGTCTGCACCCGTCCCATAAGTATTAATTTCTCTAGATAAATAGAATAGACACTTGTGTACCAATTTATTTATAGCAATGTGTATTGACTTTTAATATCATTTTTCATACAACTCAAGGCTGTACCTGTTTATTGCGCATGATATAGCTGTTTACCCTGAAAAATAATGCAGTGCGGTTTTTTTTCTCTCCTGCTTCGGTTTAATATATTATGACTGGTGAATTAATTCTGAATAATAAAAGCCTATAAAAAAGAAAATGCATATTGAAATGCATGCTAATCATCCGTGTCAGTGTCAGTTTTATAGAATGAATATCCAGGCTTCAACATTGTGTCCTTGTTGGCTTGTGACCTTGGAAAAGAACAAATGATTGAATAGTTTTTAAAATACACGCACTATTCTATCCAATAGAAGGATCTTTTCAGTGGAGAGGCTGACAAAAGACAGTGAAATAATGTGATTGCCACCATAAGGGTTTTCAGGTAGCTTTCTTCTAATGGGCAATGGTTGTGATGTTGCCAAGGGCTATCAGAGCTTGTGATCCTTGTCAAGAGGAGCCGGGCAATAATTAAGGTGGCCACCAATGTGTTCATCAAAGGTTGAATGGCCTTGCTATAGGCTTCTATAATGACCAAGTGTATTATATAAATCTGGGAACCTTGCAATAAGGGCCAGCCCAGAAAGCTCAATTATGTAGTTATAATGTGTTATAAGCTCGATTATGTAGTTATAATAAGCAGTTTTTTAACGTTCGGTGAGCATATGGTTCATTGAAGGGTAAAATCACTTTAAAATATAAACCACAGGACTTTGTTTGAACCATCACTCCCATGAATGATAGGCTGATCATACATAGGAGTGATGGTTTAAACAAAGTCCTTTGGTTTATATTTTCCATAAGTGTCCTTGGTTAAAGGAACCATTGGGGCACCCTAACTTATAGTGATTTTGAAGTCCAGAACATAAAATTATCTCTATTATACTAGATATTTCTATAGGCAGCTCAATGATCATAGTTGGTTGATAAGTGAATGCAGCAGTATGCGACTTCTGAACTGTATACTTTAAAAAGTTCATTCATGCACTTCGCCTACTTTTTTCCCTTTAAAAACGAGAAATAAAACTTTAAGCTACGCACACAGCACATCGGTATATAACGCTTGCATGCAAACTACAATTGAATTTACTTCCATGATGCCAAAAATATTTCTACTGAAATATAATGAATCATTTCTTACTTTTTTCTCTTTTCATTGATCAATTTGTATAATTAACCTTCTTGCACCAACGACTGGAATACACTGATGATCAATAGTGTAATAGATCAAAGTAGAAAATCATGCTGATTTAATTAATCTCTTTGAATTAAATTAGATTTACTAAAATTTTAACTTGTCTCCTAATCAATACACAGAGCATCCTTGTAAATCCTAATACATTCTATACACTTTTTTGTGTGTATATATATATATATATGTGTGTGTGTAAGTAAGTGTATATGACAAAGGACCTCTACGTTTTACTACACTATATAGAAATGATAATAAATAATAATAATAATAATAATAATAATAATAATAATAATAAAGAATGAGAGCTGCCATTACATAACAAATTAAGCACAACTTGTTGCTGTTGTAAATATTTTTTTAATATTGGGTACTTTTGTGCTGTTTAATCACTTATTTAGTAATTTTTGGGAAAAAAAAATCATTCAATATAACACCCAAAGCTTATATACACTGAAATTTTTGTTTCATTTGAGATCTAAACATGAATATATATATTTTTTTACAAACATTTTACGCAAGTGTCCTTTTTTCACAAGAGATTTTGGGACTCAAATCCTTTCTTTCCTTCCCATTTCTTAAAAGAGCAGCTACCATAATAAGGAAAAGAAATAACGCAAATAGAGATGCTTCGACACACAAGGATGGCATTAAAAGATGTGGTGGAAAAGCGGAAACATATTGATAAGGATTTTAATAAAGTCATGAGTTCTGTCCATCATAAGTAAACATTTACACCGAGATAGGAAGAACAAGTTCTCCATCTAATGACAAAGCTGAGCCGAGGATGAAGACTATTCCAATCTCTTGGAAAGTATCTTATATGTCTTATTAATTTAGTCATACTAGTAATTGTTCCAGGAATCAAATCATTTAAGAGGCACTTATCTAATTTTTTTTTTAAAAGTCACATTTTACAAGAATCTTGACTGGAATGGGCTCATTATCCTGCTTTATATTGTTAGTTAATAATTCCTGGGCTTTTTTCAATGGTGGCAACCGTTATTACCAGCCTGAAGCTACACGAGTGGCCAATGAATAATATATATTATAAACCTGTATTCTACAATCACACACTGTGCATAAGAAAGGGTCCAAACCACTAAATCTTCTAAGGTTTTCAAATAAACTCATCATGACTGTGTAGATATCAGGTCCTTGTGGCCTTTATTTTTAATATCACATCCATGGGAGACAATCGGCTAATTATACCTGGCCCTTTCCATAATCTACTATACTGTATATATATAATTGTTTTTGTTATTCTCCTGATAGTCTTGCAAGCATTTAGAAGGTCCGTGCTGACTCGGGATAATGTATAGGTAACGTGGGCCTCTCTTAATACTCTCCTCACTGATTTAGGTATACATTATAAGGGCCAATTCTGCCTCTCTTGCAGCAGATCCTCATGTGTTTGCCTTTGATAACACTTAGTGATATCTGGGAGTTGAATATACCCCTCTCTGCATCTATGCCTCTCAGCGTAGCAGTACAAAGCAAGAAGCCGTATCTCATGACACATGTAAAGATTTCTTTTTATGCTGTCTTGTTTATTAGATTTTTTTTCTTGGACTTGTCTCATATCTAGGACGGAGTCATAGGTGATAATATTTATTGGGCCAAAGTAGAAAAACATGTAGTCTTTTGGGACCTCAAAGGTTTCTTCCTTAGATGGGTCTAGGACGATGGGGAATTAAGGTTTTCTTCAGTCTTTTATTGCATCCACTTGGGAAAATCCTTGGTTAAATGCACTCTCAAACTTTGAGATGGCTGCAGAGCTGTGCAGGGATGTACAACAAACTCTATGTCTCCTACAGAAAGGTAAAGTTATTTGACTGACATCAATTACACTAAATCTTCTTACATTGCATTTTATTTATGGAGCACCAGCAGATTACGCAGCACTAAAATGAAAATTAACAATATTGTTAAAATTGACAATATATATATATGAAACTGGCATCAAACCTTAAATCATGTGAGTTTCATGACAGTGTCCTACGTTGTAAGGCACTTCAAACTACATATTAAAAGCGATCAATCATGAGCCCAACAAAACTGTAGGTATCTTGTTCCTTCTTACATTGACATATGTCTTCATAATTAGCGTAGACCTGAATGACAGGTGCTGATGGATCCATATGTGCCCATCTGGGCGAACTTGGGGACCAACATTAAGATGCTCCTGCTTTATGTCTTTATTACTGAGGGCTGAAATATCACTTAATTCAATTCTTTTTTAGCTCATGAATGGACATGACAATGACCTTCATCACTAAAACAGCAAACGATGAGATGTGTTCCGGATGGAGAATACAAATCTGACAGAAAACCTGGACCTGCCATATATATTAGCTTTGCCTGTGATGACCTCACACTCACTCATTACTTTTTTGTTGAAATGTGTCTCTGTTTATAGAATCTTCGAGAGCAGGGAATAGTTTTTTACACTTATCATCGACAAGCATTGTTATGGTGGTACTATGCTTATTATAACGGTTGAGGTGACAATCACTGATTTTTTTTATTTTTTTTTCCCCTGTGATTGCTGAATTTTTTTTTTCATGATTGTCATATTGCATGGGGTGAAATAGTGACACGTTATCCCGTTTTATTCTCCCGGCTGGCTATTCACCAGCCCTCTTTTCTATTTTTATCAATCATTTCATTACTGTCGCTGTGGAGGCTTGTATGTCTGCGGTACGAGGGATGATTAGTAAGACTAGTCACACTTGGTAAAATCAGAAGTTAATGCTTGAAGCTGTCGGGGGTTGTTAGACCTTTGTTTACAAGCTCATTAGCAAAGTCCCACTTGATGTAGGGCACCACACGCTTAACACCTTAAAAGTGTCAAAGACAGAAGCAACCCTGAAATCATATTTCTGTATAATAAGAAATAAAAACAAACATATAATATTGGCATTAAATCTGGGCACAGCTATGTATCAATCTTACGGACCCAGTAACTACTTGCATATTTTCACGCTTATATTTCTGATCTGGTTTAGGAAGAGGTACATGTTAAAAACCACAGATTTCCCCCCCCATGGGGATAAATGGGAATATATATCTCTATGTACCCCCCTGCATGTACGAATATGTAAGGATATAACCTTAAAACTGAGAATAGCAATTATTACTGTATTTTTTCTTCAGTTTTCTTGGGAGTAATAAATATGATCTTTTTGTTATATTTCTCGTTCTTTATTCTTGTCTTCAATACTGCCACTCATGTATTTATGGAAGAAATACAATCCATGTTTGTGTATCCTTAAGCCCTCCTTAACTTTACTATGATGTCATATCGTAGTGTCATGCACTTACCACAGTCCATTAGTCTGCCAATGTCATATATTTATTTTTACTATTGTTTAAAAAGAAATACTTGGTAATAACATTAATTGTAAGCATTTTCATTTATACATATTTAGGGTGATGTTATTATATTAATATGCTTAGTCATTGATTGAATTACACAGGATGGAAAGTATTATTTTTACTTTAGTATTATTTTACCTGTGTTTTAACTTCAAAGAAAGAAGTTCAGCATTTTAGCGATTATACTGGAACCAGAGAACCTAGGACTAAAATAGAGGGTGATATTGAGGGATATTTGATATTCCAGTGAAGAATACGAAGACAAAGATGAAATGTAACTCTATAGAAAAGCTTTAAATATAGACACGATCATCCCCACCAAAAAAGATGGAATAAATTCTTAACAAACATACCGCCCGTCAAAATCATCTCAAAGAATGGAAGGGATGTGTCTCAAAGGTATTGATGGTACATCAGAAAGAATTATATATATATATATATCTTTATATTTAGGTTCATAATGTATGATGTGTCTTACTCCTAATAAAAGATAAATGGCTATAATTTGCTTATTCCCATGCATGACTTGTATTCTAAAAAACAATATAAACAGCTTTTATAGAATCTTTAAAAGCAGAAATACCCTTAACAATTCCATGCATCAATTACCAAGGCGACAGACCTTCCTTTTAGCAATCTAATGCAAGGCAAGCATTTTAGGATTGATGGTATCCGTGGATTGATCAGCTCGGACGTAGAGTATAAAGAGAGGAAAAAGTTAACCTCTTTAGTGCTGCAGTGACAGCGTTGATGCATGGGTTAGATAATGATCATCACAATGTATTTTAAATATCTTAATCGTGACAAATGGCGCACATGGAATCATGGAGGTAAGCTTTGGTCTTATTTTGCTTGAGCCCATCTCTTGTAAATACTTTCACCTATCCAGAGGATATATTTGCCGAGGGCGCCTCTGTCACGGAACGTAAAAGGTTTGTCCATCCAGAACAAGGCAAAACCTTCAACATTCTTGAGGTTTATCGTTTTGCTTATTAACAAAGTAAGCCCTTTATGAGGATTTATATATGGATAAACAATTTAGGGGTATTTATATACTTTTTAGATGAACCTATCATGGTCGGCGTCACAATCCTTACTCTATAATGAATTCCATGTCCTTACTGCTCTTAATGTAAGTGATCCTTTCCATCAATTTTGTTTGTATTGTGCAGACATGTGGAAGAACGTTAAGACATATCAGCTCCATGGGTTTCTCTCTCCCACCTCCAGGTCAGTCCTTCTTACATGCACCTCATTTTTTCTGCAGGTTTCTTCTTGGTTTACCGACTATACATATTTCTGAGAAAAGCAGAATTGAAGATATTTTTGTTGAAAGATCTTGAGATTTTTGGAGAGGTAATGTAATTAATTGTAATTTAAGGAACTGGAGTGTCATGCCTATAAACAGTGATGTCAGTGCAAAATTTGCTACTTATTATATGCCTTGAGGAGTAACAATATGCTCATATTACGACTAACACATACAGCCCAAACCCTACATTGAGGAACACTCAGCTTGTTTGGATAGCTTGATCTTCCAATCTTGATGTTACTTTTTTCCATAGCCCACCCTTGTTTGATTGTTAAGAGTTGCTCTAGAGCTTTCCATTAGCCCACCGGTCTATGAATCCATTGATGTGACCAAGATGAAAGCCTTTCTAAAGAAGCACCTGAGCACTTTCTTCATCGATGATGGGATGAACAAGATACTTTGGGCTTCAAGGAAAGAAAAATGACGCTCGTTTTCCATATGTTTTAGCTTTTCACAATATGCAGTAAGCTTATGTTGAGTCCCAGTCCTCTACAAACAATAGATTTTCATAATAATATCTAACGCAAGGTCCTGTGACAGAGGTGGCTGAGATGATCATAGTATAACACAAAGTTGGGGCTAAACCTTTGATGTATCTGAGCTGGCCCATTTCTACCCATGTGCATCTGGAAGCACTTAAAGGATAGAAGAGGAGGAAATACTTTATCCACTTCTGTCTCATACCCTTCTCCTCGTTGCAAGCTGTGCCCGTCCAGCCGTTGGATTTCCGCTCACGATAAGTCACTTGCACACTATTAATCATTCCATTACTCGCTTAACACTGATGCATTCAAATCCTGGTGGGATTTTGGCCCTTGAATTCAGAACACTTCTGTCATAGCCATAATCTTCTATACCGCCACAGAAAAGGGGTAGCTAATTAACTACTTGTTTATATATAATGGCAACTTAAAGTGGAGAAAATATATCCATGTTCCAACCCATGAATGTGAGTAGGAATCAAGCTGTCCTTATTAGCCATTAGCCATACAATGGGGGAATACATAGCTTTATAGTAACAATTACCATTGATTGTTTTTAGTTATCTAATAATATTTTCTTCATGAAGGTGGCTTGAACCACAATTACTGGAAAGTTGTTCAATATATCCACTACCCTTCAGTACAAAATTACTTTTTTTACATTAGTTCTAGCAGTCAGGTGGGAGGCCCATTATAAATGACTTACCTGCATTATATCCAGTTAAAATGTATTTTGACCCATACAGAATCATAGCTGACAGCTCAATATCATAATATACCAAGTGGCAAATAGTACATGACTTTCGGAGGGTCGAGTCCCCGTTGAAAATTCTGAGCTTGGAATTTTCTCTCTCTCATGACGTTTTGGTATTGCATTCGTCGCGCTTCTAATGAGTGATATTACTCAGAATCACAGTTTATTTATATGTGTTATTCTTCTGAGATTTAGACAGTCTTTCTTTGGTTGACAAATTCATCCACGGGGCCATTTGAGACATTTTGGAAATTAATGTGATCGATAACTATCTTGCAGGGCTGATATGCTGAGAGACAGCCTCATTTGTTATCTGCTTTCTGGAACTGAGCAGCAAACAGTCAAGCTAATCAGGTTATTGCATTTTTCTTCATATGTTGCGCTCGGTAGTGATTCATTTAATATCAATTTGTAGGTAGTGATTTCAGGGAGCTGTAAAGAATATATATTGGGTGATATTATAGATGATATTTATTATAAATGAAGGCAGAAGTGACATTGACCAATTCTAAGCTTTTTTATAGACTGGAAATATTTAATATAAAAAAAATGACTCACAAGTAGAAATTAACCTTGCAAATGCCAGAGAGCATGGCAAACCGCCCTAGCCTTACAGTGCCACCCAGTTACATTGTATTTGGTTGGCAGAGTGAGCCCCAGATGCCAACCACACATGGCACGTCAGCTCAGTTCAGTCTGGTCATAACTCTTAAAGCCACTGACCACTTGACTTCTTAGTGAATACACCCAAAAGTTTTTGCACTTCTCATAAATACATTTTTAAGTGCCCCGTTTTTAAACGTCTTCAAAAAAGTTTCATAAATTAGCACATACTTTTGTAAAAAAAATATCTGTCTGAGAAAGTAAGTAAATATCAAAGTATGAACTTACAAAAGGTCTCAAAGCACAGAAGTACACAGTGTGAGGGGGTGACAATCAATGTAAAATAATTGAAGTATTTTTAATGAAGCCGCTCCCAAACACATTGAGAAAAATGGCATATTTTGTGACGGAAGGATAATTTGCTCATACTTTCTTCTTTTTAAATTGGGCTCTTTACCTAACCAAGTATCTCGTGAATTAGACCATTAGAAGGAAGGGCAATATCCTTACAGAAATGCATCATTATAGAAGAATATTCATGTTATCAGTACCTCTGACAAACACAATTCTTGTCATTAATTTTGCAAACGGAGAGGAGCAGTCTCTGGCCTCTGGCTACAATTTAAACTGTTACTGCTTGGTGTATTATATTGAAGAGTATAAAAGAGTGAACGTCTAGTTCTGTTATATAAATCAAAATACAGCTCTTTCAGCACCAAGCTTTATTCTTTTAAATTACAGGAAAATGTTCTATTACTATTTTTGCTTCTTACTAGACCCTTGCAATATCATGAAGGCCCAGTTTTTTTTTTAAAATAAGGCAGGGGCGTCCAACATGCGGCCCGCGGGCCAAATGCGGCCCGCGAGACCTCGAGGTGCGGCCCGCGTAAGATCGGCAGCCAGGGCAACCGATCTTACACGAGCCGCACCTCAAGCCCTGCTACTTACTTGTGGGAGGGTCTTCTGGACAGCACAGAGGAAGTGGAGTTCACGTGACTTCCTACTTCCTCTGTGCTTTAGCAGAGAAGGCAGAGGGAGTCCGCGCCCCCTGCTGAAGTCTGTGAGCGGCATCGAGGGAGCTGCAGTACAGGTAAGGGGGTGGGCAGGGTGTTTGAATGAGTGTGTGTGATTGAGGGAATGAATCTGTGAATTAATGATTATATGAATAAATGAGTGTGTGAGTGTGTGTGATAGCATGGATGTGTAAGTGCTGGAACCTAGGCATGATTCTCGCACCCGGGCCCTGAGGCGTCTAGTTTCGCCCCTGGCCCAACCCATCTCTCCTAACGCTTCACCTCACGGACTTAAAACGTGCCCAAACATTAAGCATACCTTGGAACTCTCTGAGTTTGACCCAAAGTCTCTGGGTGAAGCACTGCTTCCCTGGGTCTCCAAGCCAGTTTCTTCTTTGTAGGTGGGCGGTGTGTTGCCCTGCCCATTACTCCGCCATTTCCCTCCTACTCCCCACCCCCTTAAAGGCATGTCTGGAGCTAGTCCCACACTTGCACATGGCTAGTCCGGCCAGTTCATAAAGCCACTGTCCCAGAAGTAGGAGAGCTCCAGATAGACTACTCTAAACAGATGGATATATTATACAGGTGTAGATTAACAATGGGGCAAATGGGGCATATGTGCTTTTTATACATAAATAATAATAATAAAGTGCCCCTTGTAACAGTGTTGCCTTATGGCCCTACCTGATCTCGACGCACCCCTGCAATACAATACACAACACGAGTACTGCATCCCAGAAGAATCTGGAATTATAGAAGCAATAGATGAGGAGATAGATAGATAGATAGATAGATAGACAGATAGATAGATAGATCCATACTGTTCATTTTTATAATCTAAAATGCATTTGCAAGTCTCACGTACAATACACCTCCTTATCCCCTCGGGCTTTGACCTATTGTAGAAACATCTGTTCAGTCTCAGAACATAATCAAACCTATTCATTTTCAGCCCTTACATCTGTATTCCCAAATGTACAAAGTGACGTTAATACTGAGAAATGTTTCATTCAGGATCATTACTTCAACCGCAATGATAGAGAAAAGATGAGTGAATTGAACTGATACCATAATCTGAGATGTTACACTACGGGGATCCCTTTAGCCCAGACACGCACTCACTCGCCGCCTGACATGACTGAGAGGAAAGGCTGTTACTTTTCCTGCAATGTGCAGCGTGATATAGTACAATCACTGACCGTGACACAGAGAACCATTTGTAATTTTCAAAGGCATCAGTTGTTTTATCTGGGTGTAAGAACAGACCTTTCTCCGAGCATGTCCCCGAATTTGACTTGAAAGAGTGATTTTAACTATTTGTTCTAATAAATCATTTTTGATGGATATTCTTTGAGAGCATGATATGTTCTTGTAGTAAATGTCCAGACACATTTCATGATACCCACTGATCCATTTAACCGTTCTTTCCTTTTTTACCTAAAGGTTCTTATCAGCAATGAAAAATATGGAATGAAGTATGCCAATAGGGGTTATAATCAGTGGGCGGTCCTGTTAACGTTGATGGGCGGCAGGGGAGGGCTGGCAGCCCAAGGCCTGGGGGGCAAGTCTAGTCAACTGGCCCATTGCGCCACCAAAGCGCCTGCGAGCGACATTGAAAGCGGCTGTCGTGCGGCAGTCACTCCACCGGCGCCTAATGAAATCAAAGCGGCCAGCGTGCACACACCGCACCGCCCAATGGCTGTGCCTCAGCTCTTCATCCCACCCCTTTTAAGACGTGAGACAAAGAGCTGAGGCACAGCCATTGGGTCTGATTGCCGCATGATGCAGGGGCGTACCGAGAGTATTTGGCACCTGTGGCATATACTGTATGTGGCACCCCCCCCACACACTTTAAAACTGCATAGTTTCTATGGTTAGGCAAACATTGACAGGGGTACAGCGTAACTGTTATATACTGAGGCACACATTGACGTCAATGCGTGCCTATCACTATACATTGAGCCAGACACTGACAATACTGCACTACAACCCCTATCATTATATACTAAGCCAAATATTGATCTGGTGTAGGCCTACCACGTCAGTGACTGGCTTAGTATATAGTAGGGATGCACCGAAATGAAAATTCTGGACCTAAACTGAAAATTCAGCATTCACTTGGCCAAAACCAAAAAAAAATAAAAATTTTACTTTAAAATACTTTCTTAAAAGTAACTCACCAAAATTAGACAAAAAAAAAATCAACAACAATATTAATTAATATATATATATATATATATATATATATATATATATAATTAACAGCAATCACAATCCTATCATGCCCAGGTTCTAGCATGTGCTGGCTGACTTAGCATGATAGGAGTGTGATTACTGTTTGCAATATATATATATATATATATATAATTATTCTGTCCAATAAAAGTGACCAAAAAAAAATTTGATAACAGCAAATCACACTCCTATCATGCCTAGGCAGCCAGGATATGCTGGAATCTGGGCATGAAAGGAATGTGATTATAGCCTCCCTATGGTGCGGAAGATGGTGGGCGTGGCTTCAGTGTTTTTCTCAAATCCCGGCGCACAAGTCCTGACGCACAGCCACAGTTGCCGCGCCGGCACCCCTCAGATGAGCGGCAGCCGGGACGGGCCGCCCCCCGCCAGGTACGCTACCAGCACAACGGCCGCATTCAATCCAATCGCAAACTAAGCGGCTGCTTTGAATATCCGTCTGCCGGCCCACCGGCCCGGATTCTCCTGGAGTTCTCTGGGCCAAACTCGGAGAGTTCCCAGGTATACACTTTGCTTGTCACTGCTTGCATCAGACAAGCACCAAGTACTTTTTCACACTTAACATAGTAAAAACATTTTAATTGTTTCTTCATTAATTCTACAGCATTGGTTCTTCAAACTATATTTTATATTGTAATCGTGTTTTGCATTTTATTAGTGCAAGATAACAAGTGTATCATTTTTATTATTGCATAAGTGATTAAAATGAGTATTGTATTTTATATACAAAATGAAGAATAGCTTGATGGTGCAAGTGACCCATTTGGTTATTGTGACATGTTAACGTGTCACTTATTGAAAACATTTAACAATATCTTTTTTCCGTCAAACAGTATTTATTTCAGCAGTTACCACTGCGGTTCTCGGTATCGTGGCAGGTTTGTGGGATATTTAAAGTGCTTTATAAGGCCGTTGTTGCATGCACCTTATACTCCAATGTCAATGAGGCTGACAATACACATTCCAACTTTACATAACGACAAGAAGAATTACCTTGATGGATGGCTTTTAATAACGCTCATCCAGCTCCACTCTTTTTCTTATTATGTAGATAGAATCATGTTGCGCACTCCAGTCCGTTAGGGAAAAGGTTGAAGCTGAAAATTAGTGGAAACGAAATATCCGCTGGGAGACGCCATTACAATAAGAGTCATCTCTTTTCCGGCCGGCGAATCCTCAATGAACCAACAGACACAGACGATATTAGCAATGTTTTATCCTTTTCCTCTGTGGATAAAACATTAAAAGAGCAGGTATTTGAAATCGCAGATACTTAGAATAGAGAGAAAAGATTATGGAAAAGGAAGGTCTCTGTTTCTAGAAAGATGGGGTCTTTGTTTGCAGGTACTACGTACATAAGCTATTTTTCTGGGCAACTGTAATACTGAAGCATGTTTACGATATAATGTCTCTTTGGCCAGAAAAAAAGTACAGGAACGTTCTAAGTTTAAATGTTTGCCAATTGAGAGTCAATTCTTCGGTTTTACACAGCTTGAAGAAAAAATGCATGCACTAATTAAGGAAATTAAAACACCTGCTACCTTCAAATATTTTTTGCTCGTAGTCTAGCCTTTTACTGCATACTATATTTCGGTCATGATCACCTGCAGCACATTTGGTAGCCCTGATCTCGTATTACTTTACCCCACTAAGCTAAAAAGTTGTAGGGAGCACCATGTCCACTTTTTAAAAAGCCATGCCTTTAACTGATGATTATGTAATATATAAAAACCTTGGTATTGCTATAAAATATATGTATAGAATTTTAATTTCAATTTTCCTGTCCGAGGTCAGTGGCTCTGTTGTGAAAATAAAAACAGTGCCAGGTGCCAAATTGTGGCAGAAGGCCACAGATACCAGGTCCCCTTTTACGTTTCTTCAGGGGTCGCACTCTGTAATGTGATATGTAACCTCTTCCCTCCCTGGCCAGAATGCCTACAGGAGGGCCACATCTTCTCGGTCCTTTCCTGCTCTTCAACAGAAAAGAGGGGGCACTCAAAACAGCTACCTATATCCTTTCCACACCAGAAAGCCAAGGACTTTTGCAGGCAACACCATTGCTTTTTTGTGCATTTTTGTCAATTTAGTGCTCAATATCATTAAAACTGCATCACCGTACTTTTCATACAAGACGGAAAAAAACAAAAGCAAAAAAAACCCAAAAATCCAAAACTGCCAAGTGCTCTGTAAAAAAAAAAAAAAAAAAAAAAGACAGTGTGGATCATATATGAAAATACTCCACAAGGAAGCCCCAGCCTTGTAGGCTGGTGTGATAAAAACGTCTCTGTCTGCACCACCCACCATGGCTGGGACTGGTCTATACAAAGATGCATGGAGACTTATCAACATACGTGACCAGGTGTGTGCTAACCCCACACAAAACCTAAAGTGCACAACCTGGACCAAGGTCTGGGGATATTTAGCGACCTCTGGGCCAGAGGACAAAGCTTTTTCTCTCTTACAGGTACTCACTTGGTCTTAGCTAAGAGGGAGCTGCAGTTTTATTGAAGCCCTGAGGTAAGTGAGAAGATGAGCAAGATATGTGACCCCTTCTTTTTCTCACTCGCCAGAAGGCCTACAGGAGGGCTGGGTCTTCTCGGACCACTGAAATTTACAACTGAGGAGGGTGGAGCCACTCATAAAAACTACATAACTCCCTTCCTCACCAGACAACCAGAAACTGTTAAGGGGACCTGGCTCCGACAAGGCAATTTTCTGTGTACTTAATAAGTCCATTGCTAAGTAGTTTGGGCTTTTGCACTATAAAATTAAATCAAAATAAACACGTGCTCCGTGCAAAGAAACAGCATAGAGGTGTGAAAATATATATACAAGATGTGCTCAATGTATTGAAGCACCAGACCTTAAGGATGGTGCAAGCAAAATTCCCATGCACCGCCAAGATGAACTGCAGTTTTTTGCTTTGTTTTTTTTTTAATCCCAGGGCTTCTCTACTGTACAACAAATGTTTTGGAACTAACACATCATAAATTGTGGTTAGGTAAAGGGGATGGAAAACCCCTCCGCTTAAAATTCAGGGGGTAGCAGGGGCTGTCGCCACTGCAAGGGATTCTGGGTATGCATATGCACATTAGGTTAACATTGATCACATTTCGCCTCTATATGTGAAGCTGGAGCATAAAGGTTTTTTGATAAAATGTGCAAGGATAGGGGCAGGTTGGAAAGCGGGGATGAGGGTTACGTTTGATGTCCTGTGAGCATAGAAGAAGAAGGAAGAAGAAATTGAAGCAGTTATGACTGATTAGTCGTTCTGCCATACAAAAAAGAATATGAGATGCTCACCCCAAGTGCAAAGATGAGTCCAGATGTGGAACTCCTTCTTCTTTTGGCCTTGTAAAGAATGTCAGCCATATTTTCCCAATGGGTTTTTATAAAGGCTGAAACATATGTTTGTGATTGGTGTTTCCCATCTTGGGTATGATGATCAGACTGACTAGTAGTTGGAAATATGTCAAAGCTAAAATTTGAGAAATTCATAAGTAGGGTAGTACTGTGGTATACTCTATGAAGTGGCTCTCTGTTCTTGATGAGCTTTGTTTATGAGTTTATGGTATTTCATCTTTTGGGGAGTGGGATCTCTTGAAGTTTGCCTAAAGTACAAAGGTGAAATCTTCCTTTCTTGTGTCTAGAAGGGTATTACCTTTTTTGTGTGAATGTTATGAACGTTGTGAAGATAAAAAGTGCTTGTTGTGATGAGGCCATCATGAATACCAAGTTCCCATCTTCTGAGGCTGCACTCCTACAAGGAGATATACAGCCACTTCCTTCCCATGTCTGGCCCCAGTAGCCCACTGAGGGGCCAGTGAAGGCTGAAACATGCATTTGGGGTTGTTGGTTCCCTTGTGCAGAGGAGGCAACACATCAGTTCTGGACTAGACGGGATCAGAGTGAAATGCAGATGGTGGTTTTTTCCCCCTGTAATGACACATGAGAGTTAGAATTTGAGATGCTCCCAAGCAGGGATGCACCGCAGGACAGGCTATGAAGCGGCTGCCTGTTGGTGGTGAGTATCGCATCTCCTTTGTTTATGATTATCTGTTCTGCCATAAAACCAACATGCTAATTTTTAGTTCTGCAGATTAATTCCTCTCCGACTATATGCTCTGATAACTCAGCAGCTACTATTTTTATGCCCTTACAAATTCACTAAAGACAATGTTTATTTCTAAATATACTGGTTATTGCAACAACAAGTGCTGCTGCCTTGTAAAAAAAAAACAGCTATGTGAATGAATCTCTGAAGTAAATAAACAGCAAGTAAACTCAGCTTGAAGAAGTGATTTCAAAGAAAGTCAAAACACTGATGGCAAATGATGACAGCAGCTTAGGGTACATATTTTACAAAACATTCTTGGTGGAACAAAGCAGCACACATACCTCCCATGTGTCCTTCTTTTAAACCTAGAAGCTCCTCTTTCTGAGGAATTTAAGACAAAATTGTGTCTGAATTCTAGAATTAGTAAAACCAACAAGAATGAGGAAGTCACCACACAGCTCCTATAACACGAGTGTAAACTAAGCCATGGACATATAGTCAAGTTTATCTTACAGCACTCAAGTTGTGGCGGGGCAAAGGTCATGGAAAACCCCTCCACTCTTTCCATGTGAAAAAATAAGGCGCTAAACTATATATATATATATATATTTTGTACCTTTTGTTAAAACATTTTTTGGAAGCGGAAGGTTCCCCTGATGGTGACATCAGTGGGAAATGATTTTTACATGCTACCATTTTTATTATTATTATTTATATTTATTATTTATTTATATTAGTTTTTTCCATTTATTTTACTAATCACATTGTGATTGGAAAGCTGGGCTCCATTGACTTGCATGGTTGGATACAGTACCTGTATTCAACCTACAAGTGGAGCCAGAGTTCTCAGGAGGGTCTGGAGCAGTGGGTGTTCGGTGTCACTGAATGCCTCGCTATCGAGGCATTTCAGCAACACCATTGAAGTTTAGGAGGGGATCTTTTAAAACGGGCATCCGCCGCCATACAGTGTATGGTGGATGTTGACGTCCCAATCTCAGTGTTGCTGAATACCTCAACAATGACACATTACAGCAACACTGTTTAAAGTAATGATAGTTCTGGCACGTCAATTATCATAAACCATTTGTTTTCATGCGACTTGCCTGGACCGTCAGTTGTCATCAAGGGCTTAAGATATATGCGCGAGGACAGGAGTTGTTGGAGTAGTTTCTGAGCAAGCTGAGCAGTCTGGGACAGTGATCTGTTCCCTAACTGTGATCAGGTGGTTCCTGGCAAACTTTAAACACAACACAGTAGGTGCTACGGTTCTTCAATGGAGACTTCCGTGTGAGTTCCTGGGAAGAGTCCATACAAAACCAAAAAGCAGAAGAGGGTCATTCTCTCCACCGAGCCTTTAAGCTTGTTTTCTAAGGTTCTCTGCAAAGCCTGCACAAAAGGACGCTGCCAGGACAAATGTAGTGAGGTTTCCTTTGCCATGATGCACTGTGGGCAATGTCTGAACCTGCACAGCCGCTTAGCATGCATGAATGTCCTTAGAGGGAGGCTTCCCTTAATGGCCATGCAGGCCATGACTATATACATACCCAGAATCCCCTGCAGCGGTGTAGCACTACACTATATCTGTGGGAAAAGCAGGCCTTCTGACTTGCCTGGTGGATGTGGATGAGTGTTTAACCCCTTAAGGACAATGGGCGGTCCCTGAACCCATTGCATTTTGAGCCCGTACATGTATGGGCTTTGCCATTAAGGGGTTAATAACGCCTCTGCTACATACTTACAGCAGGGCCTGTTATATCTGATGTATAGAAGTGTGTTGAGTTTTGTCAGGTCTAATGACATGACGATTAGCATAAGATTTAAGGAAACTGGTGCTCTCCAAAGGGGAAACTCCGGAGAAAGTGTGGTGCTAGACAGCGGCTGAGCCCCTCGTGTACCTAGGTCTCTCTCTTACAGGAAAATAATACAAACATGTGGAAGAACAGAATGCATTGAGAGATACAGAATGCTTAGCAGGCTTCCTGACATACAGAGGGAGTTTTGTACTCCAAAGGACAGGCGTGTGAGAATTTAATAAGTCCCCAGTGTGCTAATTAGGCCCACAGCGAAAAGGGCTGCCCTGTACTCCATACAGTATTAAACATAAGGATCTGACTATTTAATTGCTGGTCTTCACAGGAAGAAAGGGTGCTTGAGGCATTTACTGAAAGTGAACACAGTTTAATAGCTGTAACTCATAGCTTCCCAGGCTGACTCAGATTGGTCAACCCTGAAACCATAAGGTGGCAGAGTCTGGTTAGGTATTAAGGTGCAAAACAAGGGGAAATCACCAGTTTCCGCTCATTGATGTCAGACCCCACTTTATAGAACACGTTGTGACGTCTCAGTTAGTCGCATGAAACATATATTGGCAGAAACGCATTGTGTGGGGGGAAAAAGAGATTTCTTTTTCAGTGATGGGGAAACTGTTCTACCCACATTTAATGGTTAGCCCCACTACGTCATAAAGGGGGGGGGGGCAGATGGGATATCTTATTCTTTCCCAGGTGTAACTACAAGATTAAGAAAACAGGTGATATTTCAAGAATAATGGAATGGAAGTAGCAAGAGTAGTCTGCATGAATAACCAAAAAAGATACAGTAACTATGGTATATATAATAATCTAGTAACTCAATTTGGCATACAATTTCCAAATGAAGTTTAAAGCATCCAAGTGCATCTTTCATCTAATAAATACAATAAAAAGAACATACAGAGAAACTTGCAAAAAAACCCTTGACTTTTCAGTCCTTCTTTAGGATCTTCTTGATAAATGTCCTTAGCTGGTCCTTTATTGTAAACTCCAACCAGTGCTGATATTTACCAGGGCCACGCCAGTTTGACAACTCAATATCCATTTAGGCACAACCTTGCGAGAACTGTAATTGAAGGACATCTGTGCCTTTCTCAGCATTCCTCAACATTCATCATATGTTGTTGCTCATAAGACAGCATCAGTGAGCAGCCAGAGATCTAAGTCTACCCAAAGCTGAGCAAGCACCTAGAATCAGCCCTGGTAGCTTCTGTCCTAGAAATTCAGGCCTGACTGCAAAAATGCTAAATGGATAAGGGGAATTACAGTCAACAGCATGTGTCACACAACCTTTAAATAATGTTTAATGGAAAAACAACGATTCTTCAAGAATAAAGAAGTAGACTCACATACGGTTGTGAGCGGTGAGTGTCTGCCAGTTCTAAACTCAAAGCTTTCTGCTTTAATGGGAGGCACTGCCTCTCTGCTGATTTTGTTTTGTGTGCAACAACATCTTGATTATGCCAGTCCTATAGACCGAACTTTAATTACAGGCTCGGTAAAGCTCACCTAGTTGTGACATACTCAATGGACCACCTGAAGTGAAGGTGGAGAAGCCGGGCAAAATGCAACAAATACAGCTCAGGGAATGTGCCATTCATTAGTGATACCTGTTGTGTACCACATAACGTGTGCAAGAATAAGTCTGAAAGTTTAATGAGCACTTGGATCACAGAATAGGAAAATGAATTGCTTGAGCAGCCAGATAGTAATGAATGTTTACCTGTTGAACAAATGATCTTGACTGCCACGGCTAAGCCGCGCTTGCCATATGAAATGCACATGTTGAATCTGCTGCAGTTAATGGTTCGGAGAGGTTGGCAAGCATAAAACTTTTTTCTTTTTACTCTCCTTAAAGGGAAATGTTATAAGATTATGAAAAAAGTTTTCAATGTCTCACATATTTTACAATGTTCTAGTTTTTTTAGGGTAGCGTGAATGTGTGGCCCAGAGCTGCAGCTGCCCCCCTCAGTAAAGCAACATTTCCTTAAATTGCATTAAGATCATGGAAGATTAGGTAAAGTGCACTTTGTGGGGCAGAGCATATAGTAGGATGGATCATCTCGTCATGGGAGTTGATCACCACTTTGCATGACAGAGCCCCATAATCAGCACTGCCGCACGTAAATCAAATTAGTAGGTATATCCTTACAAGTTAATGAAAATGTATCAGGGACTTAGTTTATGCAATGGTTTGGACATCTCCATATTTCACATTTCCATTAAACCTAATACATAATACCATTATTAGCCTAAGCACAGAGCTGTATAATGCCCATGGATGCTACACACTCATACATATTGGGCAGCTCCATATATACAGTATATATGTGTGTTTGTGTGTGACTTCCATGGGCATTATAGATTTTATACGTTTAATAACAAGCATTAAATGTCAGCTGTCAAAAGATCACAAATGTGAATACCATCTAATTTAAATAGCACACATTTATAGTAATTGCACAGAATAACCCTATTACAGTAATTATTTTTTAAAAAAATTACACAGGAAAATTGGCTACGTAGAGTTTAAAAAATATGTTCCTTTTATTTTAACAAAAGATGTTATTCTTGGCATACTAAGAATGTGCAGGATTATGTTTGGTTAATTGATTACAAACAAGCCAATGCCACTGAATGTGAGTGTAAATTAGAACAAAACCTAGGCAAGCATAAGATATAAATAGAAGCTAATTCTTAACCTGATATGCCATTTCTGTAATTATATGTTGGGCACTTGTAATTGCTAACATCGTTAATTCAGCAAATTAATAATTATATATTAATATCCAAAATCTGGGTAATATTTGCAATAGAAACATTAATAGACAAGGGCTGTCTAACATGAGACCTCAAAAGCCATAATATTTGTAACAAAAATATTGATTTAGCAACAGTGTACATTACATACATTATCTTAAAATGCAAATACATAGCAACAAAAGTCAAGTATTGTCCCAAATTTAATACAATAGGAATATAACTGTTATATTGTTTTATAATATAAATAATATAAGTTATATTATAATATAAATAATAATATAAAGGAATGTATGGAATGGATACATGTATACATAGAAAAGGTACATATTAAACACATGAAGACCTATTTGCTAAAATTCAAGTGTATTCAAATTCAGATAGCCAGTGAATATTGACTGAGCATGCTAGATAATAAAGTTAAAGGTTTTACCCCATGCGGAGGTCTCCCCCCCATTCAACTGAGATCATGAGGAATGAGGGGGTATAGGTAGACTATATTCTTTCTGAGATTTAATTATTACACCCCGATGGCTCAGACATGGGGTGTAAAACCTCTATTTTTTAATATTTAATTTAACCTATTTTTTTGTAATAATATACATTATGGGGGAGGGCACTGGTGGTTTTTTTTTTTAAAAAGTATTTGGGGATGTTCATTCAGCCCATGTGGCCTTTATTTTTGTTTGAATTGCAAACAATTTACATTTTATTGAATCTGTGAGTTGTTTGGTGAATGATAAGTATAGTCCACACCGGAGTCTGGTCAATCAAGTTAACCTTATTAAATGGACCCAATAGAGAAGTCAAATACTAATAATAAAGAAGAGCCTGTAGCAAAACAATGTTGGGGTCCCCACCACTGTTGTTTATGGAAATATTTGGCAAATCGTATATTTAGCACCTCCACACACACTTAAAAATTCAATAACACCTACACTCTCACTCTTACGCACACTTGCACTTCTTCTTACTTACACCACTTACACACTCTCACCCACTGTCTTACGCTCTCTCAATGTCTCCCATCTTCTCAGCCGTCCCTGTCCCTGTCTCCTTTCCCACAGCCCCGCTTCTTCTCTTGCCTCTTCTTCTGACTTGGGACCTCTGTGTGCTAGTGTGGAACCCCACTGATGAGCGGCACCCAGGTCGGATCGCCCCCCCTGTCACGAACCGGGGGAACAGGTCTGCAGACAAATAACTCAAAGACAAAGGATGCGGATTAAAAGTTGTATTGCATATGATGGTACAATATATAGACAAAGAAAGTCTCTTGCCAGGAAGCCCTCTGCTTGGGGCACACACGGCAGGAAGCCCTCTGGTTGGGGCACACACGGCAGGAAGCCCTCGGGTTGGGGCACACACGGCAGGAAGCCCTCTCATTGGGGCACACACGGCAGGAAGCCCTCTGGTTGGGGCACACACGGCAGGAAGCCCTCTCGTTGGGGCACACACGGCAGGAAGCCCTCTCGTTGGGGCACACGGCAGGAAGCCCACTTGCAGGGCACACGGCAGGAAGCCCACTTGCAGGGCACACGGCAGGAAGCCCACTTGCAGGGCACACGGCAGGTTGCCCACTTGCAGGGCACACGGCAGGTTGCCCACATGCAGGGTACTCGACTTGGGAGTCCACTTAGTGGGGCGCTGGCCGCAACTCAGGAACACGGCAGGTTGCCCACTTGCAGGGCACACGGCAGGTTGCCCACTTGCAGGGCACTCGACTTGGGAGTCCACTTAGTGGGGCGCTGGCCGCAACTCAGGAACACGGCAAGAGACAAAGCAGGAGCAGATCAGGAACCAAAGCAGGAACCAAAGCAGGAACCAAAGCTTAATCAAAATAAATACTCCCACTAATCTTTTACATACTAAATGTAATATTCTACATTCGGTTTGAAGCAAAAGTCTCAAGAATAATACTTATAAGTCAATCTGTTTCTGAAGAGCGATAACCAATTGACATTTGACTGCAATTATTGGTTGTAAAACCCAGTGAAATGCAGTGAAAAGCTAGGCATAACCCAACTAAAACACATTACAGTAAGTACATGTCGCTATATCTTTGAATAATATTAAATCGGGTAAAGGAACTTTAAAGAAAAAAAATGTACCAGCTTTAAAAAATAAACCCACTTATAATATATCACAGCAGTCGTTTATTTTAAAATAGGGATTTTCATCTTAAAGCTGATCAAAGGCAGAGGTTTTTTTTACAGCTAATAAACTCCTCTCAGTGTGGAGCGTCTTATTAAACCGTACTAGGTTAAAATTAGAAACTATTTCAACAAGCCGTACCTCTTGCATGGTCTTTGTGTGATTAAATGATAAAGACCAGAGAGTTAATGGAAAATATAAATCATTACAATCTCACTAACAGAACTTTGTCTCCCAAATAACTTCACTTTCATCTTCTAGTTCCTTATCACAATTAGTGGTTAAAACAATGAGTCATTGTTTTGCATTCCGAGAGTCATTCGCTACGTTCTAAACCGTGGGACGCAATGGAGAGTAAATAAAGCGACAATTCATAACCCCCATAACGGCCTTGACAGTGTTTTCTGTAATGAACACAGTCCGTCAATGTGTTTTTATGACGCCTATATAGAAAACAGCAGTGTGCCTTCACCACTACATGACCTAGTACTGTTTTACAATTATGATTCTTTTGCTTTTCATAAATAACAACTCATAAAAATGTTTGTTTTTCCTTTTATAAAATGTCGACCTAGATGCAGGAGATAAGCATGCATTTTAGCACCAAGGTTTGTACAAGAGGTTGTAGGCATACTGATTGCAGGAGACTAGGTAGAATGTGTAAGGCTCAAGGATTGGGAACGTCTTGTAGGTCTGGGTTTTAACCTGCCTGGTATAGCCCACGTTTGTCCCCTTCTAAATAAATCAACATGAACTTCTGCACTTCTCTTCCTTTTCAACTTTGCTCTCTTCCTGCCTCCCAATGGGGAAACGGAGGTGGAAATGATAAGCAGGTATGAGATAATGTCACCCTCTTACATTACCACCCTCATTCTCTGAAGGCCCAGTAAGAGCCACATCAGCCGTGTTCCTTTCTTTAGGATGGGTGACAAAAGTGGCATAATAGTTTGAAGCTAAAAATCAACTGGTTTCGGGTGATGCTTATACCTGAGAACTTTCAGGCTCAGGCTCCACCTGTCCCACTGGGTCCTGTGACATGCGGCAATCATCCTCCCTCCATGACATCATGCCGTATCGGTGAGGGAGGGTGATTGCCGCATGTTCATACAGGAGGGAAGTGGAGGATGCGCTAAATACTGTGTGTGTGTGTGCGGATGTGTCCAAATAACAAATAACTACCGCAAACCTACCCAAGATATCACCATGAGACCTGTATTAGAATTATAACATTTCTAGAGACATACCCTGCTAACTAAGAAACTTCATGAATATCAATATTGTTCCATCAGCCTGAAACCTGTGCAGACAGAAATGGCTATGCACTACACCACCGCTACAAGTCTACAGGATCTAACTAATATGACCCAATCAGACACAGAGTTTGGCACAAGCGGGAACATGTGTGTTAATCACGAGAATGCAGCATTACATAGCATTAGACAGCAGTCTCTGGCTGGCTTCCTTTCTCCATCATTATACAGAAGTTCATTTGTTCCTAAGCACGAAAGGTTGATAATTGTAGTTTCCCAGGAGACCATATTGTGGAAAAATATCCAACATACTTTTGCTGGTAGTAATCCACTAGGGGGCGCTAGATCAATGCCAACAGTACTGCAAATCTATTCTCCAAGCAATGGAAACAAATAGTACTCACCTTGCTATGTGTTTGTGCCTCAGATCACATTCACATCACTTTTTTTTTTTTAACACACAGCCTTCTTCTGTTTTCTGCAATGCACAGATTTCCAGCTTCGTAGGCGACAATTTCAGATAAAACAAGTTAATTGTTGCAAGCTGTTATTCATTATACAGAATGTAACATCATTCAGAGTACATTGAATGTACTGGGCATACAGATGGTTTATCTCTATGCCATGCTATACATTGTCCATAAGCATAATAAGTGGACCTTGGCAGTTAAAAAAGTAATTGTTGAAGGAGATTTATATTTTCTCCCCGTCTCATGTGGTACATAGAGTAGCTGCAACAATTCCCTTTACATACAATGTTTTTGAAGCATAATTTAAACACAGTTCTTTACATACACTTGGAATATCTTTACATATATATTCTATGCCTATACAACTTGGATTTTCTATATAATTCACTTTACTAAATGTCACATGCTGAAGGACAAACTCTTCTGTACTGGGTACTTTCATGTGAGCTTTTGGTATACTTTATTTGACATTAAACTGCCAGACCTTAATCTGCATTTTAAAAAAACTTTTTCCCCTGATTATCACTATGAATGTATTCCTTCTTCAGCTTTTTTGTAGGACGTACCCTTTTTTATTTGATCAGCAAGTTTTGCCTGAAGAGTGAAACATAATAGTAATATGGACATTAAATAATGCCAAGGAAAGGCTGATGTGCTTTCCATCACCTTTTCTATGGAGAAGACCTGCGAAGAGCACTCAGGTATGTTATAATTGCAGCCTGTGCCACCACTTGACCCATGTCTCATTGGAGAGCATTATGGCACTATTCTGATATCTACTTCAATGTATGCCTGGAGTTGTTGGTTCTCTCACACAGAGTTAATATGCCTCTCATTTTGGTTCTAAACTATACTTATAACCAGGACTAATCTGATGAGATTTTGTCCTCTGTAATTGGAGTAAGCTAGTTGAGACTCTCCTATGAAGGGATCCTCCGAGGCAGGCCACTTAAATGCCGTCTTTGGATGAGCTAGCCTCACCTTTTTGGGATCTCTTGGGGTTTTCCTCAAATAGTGAGGAGAATCGAGACATGGACCTCTTTACTTACTGTGCCTAGAGGTATAAACACCTCAATTGAGTTTCTGACCTGCAGGACTTGCTCCTGAACCCAATGACTTGCTATTGCACACCCTCAGGACTTGCCCTGACAAACACTTGTGATTAACCCTTGAGGACCTGTCTGAGCCAAAGTGTCCAGACCCTCACAAAGGCTGATGAATGTCTAGTGTTATTGGGTTTCTTATGCAGAGAAGATATGTATTGCATTTTGGTTATGAACTGTCCTTGTGACATGATAAGACTGAACTATGCTGTTTTGTTGTCTTCTGTGTATTGATACAAGTGACCTAAAGCTTGCTCCTTATCAGGGATGCACCATAGGGCAAGATTGAAGTGAACACCCAGCAAATATTATTCAAAAGCACCTATTTGAGGCATAAATGTGGGGGATTCCATCACACTATATGACCAGATTTTGCTTCCCCCGTCATTTCCTCATTCAATATGTATGCCTCAGATTGCTTTTTTAAATAAAATTTGCTGGTTTTCTCAATGGACACACTACTACCACCTGCTGGTCATAAACAGTATTCTTTTTATGCGTCTTATGCATTCTGTTCATGGTGTTTCCAGGCAACATTGATTCAACCTTAATCCTTTGTGTGCCAGAGGTGTGAACAGGTCAACCCAGAGCAAAGCATCGTCATACCTCTGACACCGAAAATTATTCATTTGACCCTGTGATGGATTGTAAGGCAAAGCTATAAAATGGATACATAGAAAGACAGGACGGAATTAGGATAGGATGACAGTGATGCACATTGATATACACATAGCAACAAAAATGCAAGAAAAATCAGTTAAATATTATGGTCTGGGAGGGAAAAAAGAAAAACACAGCAAGGGCACCACAGCAAAGGCATGTGTTTAATTATTTACCATAGTATGTACTTGTCCATAAAATAATGTGCACATTTTTCTCTCATTTTCATTTCTGTCTTAATTCTCTCTCTGCCTCTCTCTCTCTCATTCTCTTTATCTTTTTCTCTCTCTCTCTCTTTCTCATTCTCTTTATCTTTTTCTCTCTCCCTCGTTCTCTTTATTTTCTCTCTCTCTCTCTCTCTCTCTCTCCCTCTGCCTCTCCCTCTCTCCTTCTCCCACTCCCTCCTTCTTTCCTTGTTTCCTCTCTATCTCCACCACACACACACACACATACTGAGTGGTCGGCTGGTGGGTAATTCCAATGGGGGTTCGCACCTTGCGTTGTTTGCCCCGCCCCGCCTGTGATGGCTGGGAGCTGACGGCTGGGATCAAATGAGAGGCTCAGCCGGTGCTCAGCCGGGAGAGGCTGCCTCTTCATAGCTCTTTCTTGCATAGGCGGGCAGGCAGGCTACATATGGGGACAGGAGGCTTCATATTAAATATATGTTTATTATAAAACACTTAAATTTAGGAATTTTTTTTTTCCTTTTGTGCTTGGCGGTTCACGTGCGCATGTGCTCCTATGGAGGAGCCTCCACTGCACACACTACTATTTAGCATCCCCTAAACTCATCCCCTGCACACAACACATATCCGGCAGACCAAACGCATACAACACATATCTGGCAGACTGCATCAACCAGCACTCACACAAAACATATACCCACAACCACTCTCCTCCTCCTACACTAACCACCAGACCCTTGTTAAAAAGTGCATTATAAGTCACACTGGGTGATGCATACAGCAAAGATCCAATAATGGTACACTTTTAGCCCATTTTTAGTGTGACCGATAATTCCCACTGCTGGTTGATGGGCCGTCATGTATAATGTGTTTCTATTTCCAGGATTGAAGACGTTAAGGATCCTAATTAACGCTATGTGCAGGTTTAATTGAATGAGATCTCTCCCAGGCAAAATATTCTGTCCTTTTAACAACAATGAGCAGATTTGGAAGTCTTCCTGTACTTTTGTTCCAAAGCCTCCAAAAAAAAAATGATGACTCGGGGACAATCAGTATGCTGCTGAAGTCGATTTTCGTAATGAGAAATAACAAAGAAATGGAAAGTGTTGTCTTCAGGGAATCCAGATCAATCTATAGATATCATTCTACCAGCAAAGTCCCAATGAATAAAATGAATGTAAAGCTTTAATTTGATGTTGCAGATCTCTGAGCTATTTAGGGGACTTGTTTCCATGTCCTTGATTACTGACAGCTGCCATACACTTTTGATAATAGGTAATGTTTGATTTCCAATTCTCCAATTTCCAATATGCTAACGGCAATAAAAAAAAAGCTTTCGAAAATGACTAGGAAGATTCCTAAAGGTTTATTTTTACATTTCCCTTTACAAATGTCTTTCAAAAAAAGATAAAAATGTACATATATATATATATATATATATATATATATATATCACCTGGGACGTATAATTATGATAAATTATCTATTTATTTATTTGGAAAGTCGTGTGAGTGCGTGACTTGGACTGAAAGTTAGAAATAGTGATTTTTAATTTAAATAATAATCGTGCTCTTCAAGTTTTGTTTTTGTTGAAGAATCCTCCATTGTAGCACTGTCAGCCTTGCAGACCTTTGGCATTGTAGTTGTAAATTTGTTAAGGTAACCTGGAGAGATTTCACCCCATGCTTCCTGCAACAGCTCCCACAAGTTGGATTGGCTTGATGGGTAATTCTTACGTAAAACACGTTCAAGGTCGGTTTCAATCAAGCACAATCCACAGGGTATGGTATGGCGTTGCACAATGGAGAGATAGCCTCTGTCAACCTATATCCCACTATACCACCACCAAAACACCCCCAGACCATCATATTGCTTCCTCCATGCTTGACAGAATCTTTCCATTTGTTCTTCATCTCTCTAATGTTTTATGATCTGAACACCTCAAAAAAAGATTGGTCTATCCATAACTCTGTTTATCCTTCCTCTGTCCGTTGTCTGTGGTGTTTTGCCCATCTTCTGAGATCTGGGTCTGAGGTATGGCTTTTCCTTTGCAGCTCTGCCTAGAAGGCCAGCATCCCAGATTAATCTCTTTACTTATGATGTTGAGACTGCTGTTTTATGGGGTACTATTTAATAAAGCTGCTAGTTGAGGACATTTGTTTCTCAAACTAGACCCTCGAATGTTTTTCCCACTCCTCTTTCTATTTTGTTAGTTTGCGCTGTTCTGTGAAAGGGGTAGCACTCAGCATTGTATGAGATCTTCAGTTTCTTGGCAATTTCTCACATGGAATAGCCTAGTCTCAGAATAAGAATATACTAACGAGTTTCAAAAAGAAAGTTCTTTGTTTCTGGCCATTCTGAGGATTCTAATCAAACCCATAACTCCAGATACTCAACTAGTCAAAAGAAGGCCAATTTTATTGTTTTTTTTAAATCAGGACAACAGTTTTCAGCTGTGTTAACATTATTGCAAAAGGCTTGTCTAATGATCAATTAAACTAGCGAACACAACGTGCCATTGGAACACAGTGATAAAGCGCCTTTCTATGCCTATAAAGATATTCTATTAAAAATCAGCTGTTTCCAGCTACAATAGTCACTTACTAGTCATCAAGTATGTGATCGCACAGATTGTAATCGCACAGATCACATGTCATATAGAGCTTGTTGGACAAAAAATCATGTTCTCCCATTTTAAGCATCATTCCTCTTTATACTGTGTAGCTTAAAGGGGCATTTAAATAAAAAAAAAATGATTTACGCAGGAATGGAAATCGGGTAGCAACAGGTTGAGAATAGGGTTATTGAACTGACCATTTGATTTGATGGTCAGATATGATGGTTCCTCCAGTTGGCCTGTCTTGCTCGTTTAGTCTTATATCCACCTCAGCATCTTAGCTTTTATGGACTCAGAGGGGCATCTGTATCATAGGTTCTTTATGATGTTATGGATATAACTTTAGATGCGAAACATGGCGGAAAATATATAAGTGAGCACAGTTACAACACTCGGACCGCCAGTAAATTTAGAAACATGTTTCTCAAATGAGGCACTCTAATACATCTTAAAGTTTAAATAACTATCTAAGAAAAGTAAGTCCCTTATCAAGTGGCCATTCCACCTGCTTTACTGGCCATACAATGGACAGATTTGAGGTACTTTATCATGTTCTTAACTGTTAAGGATTGTCGGGCATCTGGTGAAAACCAGAAGAATGGAAGAAAGGTTTCACTTTTTAAGTTCTGATGACTAGTGTCAACTGATTTTACTTTTAAGAACCCCAGAAAAGAAGCCATAACCAGTATGTGCGCGATTTTTCCGATTATGCGAGGAAATGCATAATTGTTTTTACTTTTTTGTACAAAGTAAGTCTTCCTGGCAATTCAAAAAGGCAACATTGTGAATAGTAATTTACATTATGTCATGTCTTGGATCTTTATTTGGAAAAACAAGATGGGAAAAAGGGAGAAAAAATAAATAGGAAACTAGGCTGACATAAACACATACCTAACACACAATTAATTGTAGAACAGAGAAAACCCACAGAGGACATTACAGGATGCTGCATGAACTGTGTTAATGCTAATATTGCGAACAGCTGGATAGCTAGATGCTGATAACAAGGCAAGTCATTTTAATTTGCTACAAGGTTTAGTTTTTAATTGAACCTGTAAGAATTAAAAAGCTGCTGCAAGCAAAAGCAGAGGGAAGAATTTGGCAGTGAAAATGAACTTTTTTTTTTTGCAAAAGGAGAGTTTGGAATATGTTCTACATTTTCAGATTAGAGTTGCTACAATTGAGAGGCGTTATCTGCGCTTGTTTCCAAGTGGATTAGAGTTGAGTTGTGACTTGCGCCTGACTGGGTCTAAGATAGGGTGACCACTTGGGTATAGATGACTTGAGACTGCTCTGATTTCTTGGATCTCTTGCTCGGTACTGAGAAATCAACAGACTACACGTTAGAAACATAGAATTCGACAGCAGATATGAACCATCTAGTCTGCCTGTTATTCCTGCTGTAAAGACTCCAATGTAATTGTTTCTTGATCTTATCTCATACGTATGCCTATCCCATACATGTTTAGATCCCTTACTGCATTAAAACTCAACCATATTAAGTGATCCTAGTTTTCTCCTAGGATAATGAAGATTCCTTAGGGATGGTGGCAGCATATACGTGTCCTAGCACTGGGATGGTAATATGTGGCCTTCCCAAGCATTGTCCTGTATTAATAATGGCATGACACTAATAAATGAAGATATATAGTTTACCTGTGGAGGTAGAAACCTTATGGCCAGCTCATATAAAGATCTATGCTACAGTGTGCGCCAGCATGTAGGCAACCATAATAGTTTGCTGGCAATATTAATTACAAGGTAGTTAAACTCCAGGTGCCATTTGCTCAGAATTTGGTGAGTTTGATTGAAGCTCCTCTGACCTTCCCCAAGTTAAAGATTGTTTGGAAACCTTGTGGAAAATCAGCTATTCATGTTTTGTGTAATGTGGGTGTCCAATGAACGAGATGACGATTTACCGTAGATTATTGGCCAAGGTTGCACTAGGGAGAATAATATTATATACAATATATATATCTATATATATATGGACATTGTTTTGTTTTGTATATTATTTATCAATTTGTACAAGCTCAACGTAACCATCAAAGCTTCTACAATTTTAACAAGACCAGTGATTGACATGTGTCTAATGTTCTGTAGATTAGACGGTTTATAATTTATAAATAATTTCCATGAGAACAAAGGAGCATTCTCTTTGTAAACCAAAGTTTTATTTGCTATTTTGCATTTGTTTAACAAAAGCTGATGGATAGATTAGACAGTTTGACTATTTAAGTCTTTAGAGTAGGCTGTGTTTGGCAGAATATGCATAATTATTGATTCAAGATAGACAGTGGCTTTTGTTGATAAACTTCAGAAGGCTGGAATTTAGTTTAGACTAAACTGTAATATGGATAAGTATTTGCTATCTATAGGAAGCATCAAAGATGAGGAAGCATCAAAGATTACAAATTAAAACATATAGATTAATTGGCATTGGGTGGAATGTTGCAAGTTGGACATTATGAATCCTTCTGTTTAGTTAGGTTGTGTTCAGCGGCTCTTTAGAGTCTTTGGGTCAAATTGGTGAAGAACGTTGGTGGTTGAGTTTTTACTCAAGTTAGAGGTTGTGGGTTGAGTCAATTACTCATGTCAGAGGTTGGGGGTTGAGTAGGTCATCAAGTTGTTCAGTCTATACGTGCCCAAGACTGGAGACTATATACAACAGTTTTATAGAACATGTGGAGTTAAATATACCTGAAGTTTATTCGGTAAATGGGAAGTTCTGTTCACTCTATATATCATGAGTATGTCTGCAATAAGGACTAAATTAGCCCTGTATAATGCATAGCAATTGCAGTAAAAGTATTTTTTTTTTTTTCTTACGTCATCTGAACTAGTCACTGTCTAGTAAATAAACTCTTTTCTCTTCTGGTGATTAAGGAGATAATATGGTAACTGCCACTGAAATACGATGAAACTACTGGGATTTCTGCATCATAAACCCATCGTTTTGTCTACCTTTTAGATTTGTTTCTATTTTTATTCCTGTCCCATTGTGATTTTTGTTCAGCTTTTTATGGTCCATCTGTGACTCTACACACCAGGAAGCTTGGATGGTGATACTCATACAGAGTTTCTGGAAACGTATCTTATGTCTGAATGTAGTGTTGACTTCTATTGATTTGTTTTGTAATTTCTCTTTCTAGAAGGAGAAATATTAAAAGTCCAGCTGTTACTTACAGGATGAAAGCACAGTTTTATTTATTTATATTTTGAACTGCAAAGTTTAAATTAAAAAATCTGGAATATTCAGAGAAAGAGGATTTTGTTAATGTTATTTCTGTTGAGAACAAATAAACGCACTTAAAATTAAAATGTAATAGGGAAGAACGAGCTTATATCATTTTATAATTCACTGGAATTCTTGTGCCCCAATGGAAAAAAACACATTCTTGCTCACTTAGAATATCAACCCCCCTCTTTATCGTGCAAGTGGCCACTTAAACCTAAGGCCATGTGCACAATACTTATTCATATATAATATGCATGCTTAATTTATAACCAGGACCAATGAAAAATAGGCTCCGTCACTTTAAGGCCAGTGGTCTATAGATTACAGGTGTGTGGCCGTCTGCTGGATCCATGCTAAGAACTAGAAATATATCTTGCAGTTGCATGTATCTAGAAGATTGTGGCATACTACATTATGACATCAGCCACCTGGGTAGTGTTGATTATTAGGAGGGGTTAATGGCCAAATACCTTTAAGGCATTTGCTTGGTGGGCCTGATGGTCATTTTCCATGAAACTTTACATAGACCTGTAATTCTGTACTTGTGTATAATATGACCAAAAGACCATGCTACCTAGATATGGATGCCTCATTGTGGTCTGGTATACATCCTTTGCACGCTGAGTTAAAATAGGATTATGAGAACACTGCACAATTGTAAAAATCTGCTATTGAAAAAAACTATGGAAGGAATTGTGTATTAAGTATTTTAAGCAACAGTTCAAACTGCTGTCCGTTATTTATTTATTCATCTTACCATTACATAAGTTATGGTGGGTAAAGGTGATGGAAAACCCTTCCACTAAAATTAAGGGGGTAGTAGAAGCATTATTAAACACTCATCTACAGACACCAGACAAGCCAGAAGGCTCGTTTTTCACCTCTCATGGTGCTGCCACAACCACAAGCCTCAAGTATTAAGCCAATGTCACAACTTCATGCTGATGAGTCCCATGAGTGGTGATCTGGCTATTGCACTTACCCGAGTTTTGTCTAAAGGCTGTCTTGTACAGCCGGAAATTATTGGTTGTTGACCTTATTTGCATGTACCTACCCAGAATCCCTTGTGGTTGTGGCAGCACCATGAGATTTCTGAGGGAGAAACAAGCCATCTGGTGTCTGTAGATGAGTGTTTAATAGTAATTCTACTACCCCCTTAATTTTATTCATCTTAAAATTCTGGAATTAACTTCTACATTGTAGGCATCCTTTTCTCTTAAGTTGAAAATTTGGCCCAGTTTTGAATCCACCCTTTTAGACAAATGAAATAGACATCAAAAGAGTGTATAAGCATTGCAAATATCATAAAGCCGTTACAAGACGTTGATATATTTCATGTTTACTTGCATGTGGGTAAAATGCCAAAAAACAGCAAAATCTACTGTAACAGAACAGGTCTGTTTCAGGATTACTTGTTGTGGGTCATTTCCATCTCTACTTTTTAGCTATTAACAACACCCTGTATATGGGGAGCTGTGCATTAGAACCACAGCATAAGATTAAAAGCGTAGGGAAGGCATAGCTCTATTTCCCCGAGCCTGCTCTTGGCATTGTCTTTTGGAAACAATAGGTTGCCAGATGCATTAAAGCCAAGAAAATGTGGTTCTCTTATAGACAGTGATAAAGAGCTGTTTCCTACAATAAGCATGTTATAGCTCCAAAATCTAGATGAGCAGCATCAACCCATGGGATTCAACAGATGGCAGAAGTAAGATGTTAGGGCTGTCCTTGTATCGGGAAACAAGGGGAAAGTGGATGATTTTAAAAGGCTTAAGCTTAAAAGAGGAATAGCTTTGCTGAAACTGTCTAAAAAATGTCTTACAATTAGGAGAATATATTTATATTGTCCCGGAAAACTGTCAGAAATTCATATTTTGTCTTAAGCTTGGGGGGTATATTTTAAGAATTGATACATTTACCAATATACTGCATTAAAAAACATAAAGGTTTCAGAGAATATATCTAGAAGAGGAATGTATGACACTAATGTGGTCCTTATAGAAGTTTAGGCCCAATTTAAAAACTTGTGGGGCTTGTTTAATCTGTGTGGCCCCGCACCAACACAATTAGTAATATGTAATGAGGTGTGGCACGGACAGATGGTTTGCATCCAATGGGAATATTATATTTGCTCCTGCTGTCTCTCCTTGGTTGTCTGTAGATGAGAGCTCCAGACTGTAGAGTGTCTCCATCCATTACCTTCCCAGTTCCCAGGCCTGTCCACTCCATGTGTAGCCCCACTCTTGTGCCTTGTTAGCCCTGCATCAGCGACCTGGCCCCACTACCTCCTACCAGGAGCAGATGAATTTCATAGGACGAGCCCTGGAAAGATGCCAAGTATCTCAATAATGTTCAAATCTAAAATAAGTCAATCAAAACTGTGACGAAAAGAATGTAATGATAATGACAAATAATGAATGTAACATAGGGTTAAGAGACAACCTGTGTAATATGGTCACATACAGGCCGGATATGGGATGGCTAAGTAGCCAGCAAATGGCATTTGTGTGACTACTAGTTGGCTATGCATAGGCTCATATCACATTGTTATACTTTCTGGAGTGTCGTTATCAGTAAGTATGTGTCCTTATAGGCCACTTGCCCATTGTACGTTTGCCTGGTGTGGCAGATGGGTGGTCTGAGTCTGTCTACTGGACCTTAAGTAAAAGCTTGCATTGAAGACTCATGGTTAGTCCCTCTATTGTTTAGTCTGACCCAACTATCTGTTGGGTGTTTTGATTATCGGGTGATATGAGATGTAGATTTAGTCAGAGCTTTACCTAGGGGAAGGACAGAGCTGGTACTTTCGAAATCTGGAGAAATTAAAGGTAAAGTGATCTGCATTCTGAGTTTTAAAAAGTTTTATTGGCAAGTAACCAAGAAAAAAGCACCCTTGACATGCATGTTCATTATCTGACTAAGCCTTACACTATCCTTGTTCCTCATTAGGAACCAAAAAAAACCTCATAATGACTGAACATACTGTATGAGTAGTTTATTACCACCATTACTGTCACACGTCACTTTAATTTGTTTAAAATGATCATTATGGTATTTATGAAGTAAGGAAATTGTCTGTGAAGTGGCTGTGTCTTCATTTGTATGCAGCGATTTTTGTCTTTGAGCATAATTCCAAGGATTGATTATGTCATTGCTCTGTGAACATTTCATACTTCTAGTGAAATGGTACTTCTCCTCCATACTGACATATGCCCCATCAGCAACATTAAATGCTCAGACTTTGCATACTATCAAAAAAAGAGGAGATCAGCTTCCTGCACAAACCTCTGTTTAATTTTCAAGAGAGGTGTTTTCAAGAAGGTGTTCAGTGTTCAGCCGTACGGATTTGGATTTACAGTTTGGTTTTTGAGAGAGCACATTGAAATTACATGGAAATAGTCCTATATTATGCCTGATAGGAGCCAAGAGCCAAACACTTTGTAACAACTTACAAGCAATAAAAATGCAAATATACTTTGAAAAATATACTCCTATCACCTTTTTTTTCTGGAAACATTTTTGCTAACCTAAGTTTGTATTTTCTATTTACAGTAAACAGTCATATTTATGCAAATATTTTTTTCTTCAAATTCTGCACTTGTGTCCTCAGATACTCTTGGTTGGAAATTACTTTTTGTCGAATTATCATTCCCTGATTTTAAAGGGATAGTTTGTCTCTACTGGAGTCCACAAAATGCTTTACAATGCTTTTGTAATGCTAGCAAGAGTGCCTAGGGGAATGATAATAGCATGTCTCGGTAGGATCCTTGTTCAAAGGTTTTCTGCCTATGACAATCATATTCCCATTTGGTTGAGCCTCCAGGTACCAAGACGTCTGGGACATAGCTGCGTCTCTCAAAAAAACAGAACCCAAGGGCAAAGCTAGCTTGAAGTCAAAGAACAAGCCAAAGGGTCAAGATTGACAGTAAACCAGTTAAATCAAGGAGAAGACAGAAGACAAAAAGCAAGAAGACACATGATCACCAAAAAGGCTCACAAAATGGGCAAGTTATAAAGACGCCAAGGAGCAAAATGCTATTGTGTCCGAGACATCAACACAAATCCACACCCATCGCAAAGACTAAATATACCACAAAAATACCAGATACGTGCCAGTGTGTGTCTAGAAGATGCAAAGGGGCAGTTAGAATGCCTCCCAAGGAGCACCAATCCATGCAAAAACACCCGGCAAAGCCTCCTCATCGTAGGAGATGTCCTAGTTATTATTTAGTACAGGCTTCTAGTGTCTGTTTATTAAACCTGCCCTTGGTCCTCATCATGATGGAATTGTCAGGACCCGGGTCCGTGGTCAGATGGCTACCAGGACCCAGAGCGCCCAAAGATGGAGTTCAGGAGTTATTACGCAGTAGCGGAGATGGACAGGGCCTGATGCAGGGCGACCGCACTCTCCACCTAGGGTTGCACAGCCACGTACTAGCGCCCTGACATATCAGCGGATGTTATCCAGTTCAAAACAAAGTAATAGCCTGCAGGCACCCTGGAGCAGGTATGAGACATAACAGAACATAGAAATGGGCACGATGCTGCAGGTTGGGAGTAGGGAAGCTAAGCAGAATACAGGAGAAACATAACCAGACAAGACATACATGGTACAGGACATAACAAATGGAAATCCAGGAATGGATTACTGCAAAGGGAGAACTATAGCAAGGACTAGGGAAACTGTAGCAAGTACTAGGGAAGACATGCAGCTCCGCAACCCAGATGGGGCCTGACAGGAATCTTCAATCCTCGATTATCTTCTGAGAGGAAGAGACATTAGGGAGAGGCAGGTCCACTGGCTTTGACTACTGATTATTTTTTTTAAAAAACTACTTTTTACCACCATTACACCTACTAAAAGTTATTTAAAAAAAAAAACAACTAGTGTAAAAACCTTTAAACAGATCAGGATTAATTACTCACCAACCAAGAATTTATTCTTTTAGAGTTATTGTTACAACCAACCTGTCACATGGAGCCTAAACTGACAATGGTCCGGCCACTCTGTTGCCAAAGGAACACCAGATACGAGCTTTTTCTATTATTTATATTGTATGTGATTATAGAACTACTATTTTTATTTCTTAAATTTTATTCTCATGATTTTTACTAGAGGCAGTATACATGCATATATTTGATTTTTTAGGATACTAATTCATTGCATTTTAATTGCTTTAAAGAAACATAACTGTAAGTGAAGCAAGTATCGTTTTAAGCATTAAAACTAAGATAAGGAAGCAGCCACGTAGAGTCGACGGTAAACAAAACGGGGAAAAAGAGGCAACAAGTTCAATTTTTTGAAAATAACAAATATAAAAACCTATGAAATCAGGTATTGGAGCGAATAACCTTTCCACCTGATAGACAGCCATGATAATAAATGCAGAAGGGCACATGCTTCGACACATAACATCTTCCATGTCCCACATCCATAAGGGCCAATGGCTCCATGCATAATGTCAGAGGACCAGTGAGTGAACCCTGGTGGGTTCCTGTCCACTTCTATTAGCCAAGTGTTTGAGTGTGCATGATCTTTAGATGTGATCACCAAACCAACATGATACTTAGAAACACAGAATTTAACAACAGATAAAGACGATTGAGCCTATCAAAGCTGCCCATTTTAACTAATGTAAAGACTCAGACCTCAGTCAGTCCTTGGTCTTGTCTTAGATCCAGGAGAGCTTCATGCCTTTCCCATGTATGTTTAAATCTCCTCACTGTATTAACCCTTACGACTTCGGCTGGGAGGCAGTTCCATTTATCTACCACCCTCAGAACCAGACGTTCATTTGGAAATTTTGGATTTCTTTAAAAGTAATAATTCTGATGATGTCCTAATAATAAGACTGGGGTATGGCCCCCTACTTAAGACAAAAACAGCAATCCCTTTTTTTTTTGCAGTGTAGAAGGGCTGTTACGAACACATTTCTACAAATGAAACCTTTGCTTCTTTCCTCCCACAAATGTATATTTTTTAACGGCCAACAATTGCTGGGAAAAAAACTATATTTACATATGATGAAAAATGCATTTGAATAGGATAATTAAAACTGCTGGGTGAATTACGTTTTAATTCTGCAGCTACCAAACAAAGAATATTTCAATATTATTTAGAATGTATGGTTTAATTATTAACTCAGTGGGAGGAAATATTATGACCACAAAGACATAAAAAATATATACTAATAACACTACAAGACTTCGCTATGACAAGTAAGCGTTCTAATATAGTCCATAATATATAGCTTGGGGTGGCAGATAAAACAGGGGGTGTTACAAAGTATCACATTTATGATTCAATTAAACTCATTCATATTAACAAATTCAAACAGTATTCTTGTGTAAGGAGGAGAAATTAAAACCCAGACTATATTATAATCTGATAGAGGATACAAATTTTAGATTAGTCGGTCCACTCATTTTAAATAATCATAACAATTCACATCCCAAATCTAAAAATAGGCTCTTAGACCCTCGGGTACTTTTGGGGCAAATCTGGAGCTACTACCACGTTCTACATTTAGGAAAATTAGAAGTTTTCCAATTGCCAGCACATGCATTGCATTCATTTTTTTAAACCTTTTTTAGCTCTAAAAAGTTACCTATTTCTAATTAATGACTTAACCCCATCGTATTCTGTAGGACCCACAATCATAACCCTTGCACCTCCATTCGAATTGTTGTTTCCTCTGTGATTAATCATCTCCTACTATTGCTCAAGCCCGGGTGGCCTCCATGTCCATATGGTGATGTGGCTTAATCCGATCACAACAGTGCAGACGTAATTGTGGTCCCCCTGGTGTTACCTTCTCTTTTTAACTAAGATAACAACAAGAGAGCGTATGGTCTAAAGATCTGTGCTAATAAGTGCACCATTAAGTAGCCTTTTCGTCCATAGGGGTGAAGGAGTAGTAGGTATAGGAGCACTCAGGGTGGCTCTCAATAAGGAATAACAGTGGTTTTCTCCAAGGCGTTGGAGTCCATAGTTGAAGCTGATACCCATGGGACATGGGTGGGTCTAAGGATTCATGGCAGTTTTACAAATGTTCAGACTCCTCTTTTATAAGTGGAGGTGGATCTGTCTCAGTTACTAATTGAAAGGTATTTGATGAAGTAAGAAGTTACCGAAGACCTGTCCGGCTAGGGCCATTGCGGGGTATTTCTGGGAATAAATACACTAAAGGGGAAGGGAGATGTGTGTGAACAGAAGTGGGGGGTTCTCATAATTAATGCCGTTATATATGGATAAATTAGTAATTCTGGATAGCAGAACCCAAATAAAAAGTAGGTACATATAACATAAATTAATACAGCGGGGAAAAAAAAAAAAAAAAGACTTGAAGGTTGATTTTCTATGAAAGAGGAGTCTTCTTTATGTATCACTATCTACACACTACAAGGGAAGAAAGTCCTTTAGAACATAATAGTTTTTTGCCGCTTACGTCGATGAATGAAGTACGAGCATTAATTCAAAAAATAATGGCTTCGCTACAATAGAACATAATGCTTCAGTTCAAGAGCTCACTTGATGGATGAAACATTATGTGTGTTTTGATCTCTATACATAATTTGTGCATACCTTGCAGACTTAAAACTATAGCAACCGGGAAGGGCCACCATTTCCAAGATAAAAGGAAGAAATACAATAAACAAACGAGGAATAAGAAACTGCTTGAAAGAGAGCAACGCCTGAACACAGTGGGGTAATCGTTGTGGAAACCAGGCCACCTCTTGTTTAGTTTACCAATTTCCAATTCTATACACTAAATAAACCCATGCAACAGAGTAATAAAAGAAATGGACCTATTGAAAACTTGCATAATATGTATGTCATGGGGAAGGAAGTTTTACGTAGATACACGGAACAGTCTCCCAGCAGAAGAGGTCTAATACAGTAAGAGAGCATGCATGAAGCTATCCTGAATCTAGAACAAGACCAAGGACTGATTTAAGGTCTGAGTCTCTAAATCAGGAAAAAAAAACAGGCAGACTAAATGGGCCGGATGGTTCTTATCTGCCGTCATGTTCTATATTTGTAACCTTTTTCTTCAGGATCTGTGTTACTATTTCTTCCTATATCGTTAAGTTGCCTTTGTAGGGGTGGGTGAAGAGAATCGAACAAACCTCAGGACAGGAGATTGCCCAGATAATGCTGATCCTGCCACAGGCTGCTTCCCATGTATTATTCGACGAGATTCATGTTTAAACGAGGCATCTCTTAAACGATTAAAGATATTGATAAACACTAAGCACATGCTGGAGCTAGTATTACAGGAATACGTCATCTCTTTGGTGATTAGATGGCTTCCAGTTGACTCAAAACAAAGACGTTCTTGGCTGGTAATTGTAACAATTAGCAATTCTTCATCACCTGCAGAAGAGAAGCCAAATGAGAAACCCAAGGCATTGAATAGAATGTATCATCAAATATGCCGTTTAAATCAGCCCAGAACGGCAGTTTACCGCATCGTAGCCATTAATCCAGGCCAATTGCATGGAGTTATTGCCATGGAAGCATCAGATAAAACCAATTCGGCCCATCTAGGCTGCCCATTTTTCCTGCTGTAAAGACACAGACCTTAATCAGTCGTTGGCCTCATCTTAGATTCTGGATAGCCAAATGCCTATCCCATATATGTTTAAAATCCCTCTCTGTATTTGCCTCTATCACTTCTGCTGGGAGTCTATTCCACTTACCTACCACCCTCAAAGTAAAGAAACAATAGACTTCTGCCTTGTCTTCTCTCTAGGGAAACCAGTTAGCTTTAGCATCTTGTGTCGTTGTACGGTGTGTACAGTTGTATGGGTTTTTCGGGTTTTTTTATTGACTGTACACTATACTATTGACTCCACATACTTGATGAGGCTGTCGCTGGTTGTGTTCTGTGCTGCATCACAGTGTGCTTGGTAAATGTTCTGTACTGAAATAAACCCAACATCAAGAGCTTAACAGATGTCTGTAGGTTTTGTGCTGAGGCTCGTGCAATTCTATACCTAAAGCTATATAGAAAGTAGCAGCGTAGGAAAATGGGGAGCCCATCTAACGGTGGATAAGGAGTCATAAAGGGACATAACGTGTGCCCCTAGCTGCATGTCCCTCTGGAGTGCTTTGAGTTGTCCATTCGCTATTAAAGGATCTCTTTTTTATTATTAAGGATCTTAAATGTCTACCATTTTTGTATTGCTTTTTAAAGCTTGTATTAGCTCCTCTCTCATTGGCACAACCAGGTCAGGGTTATTATTAAGAAAAGAAGCAAAAGGGGCAGCTGCCAAGGGCAAATTCTTGGTATTTTCCAATTCACTGTTGATGTTGAACCTTTGGGTCCTCTAAACAAAGAAAATCTCCCACCAGGCTCCGCAAATGACAAGTATGTGTATTAATCACTTGTTTTTCTGGAGAAAACACCAAAATATTAGGCTCGTGGCAATGTTTCTAATGCATCTCCTACGGACTAATTCCTATGATGTGTCTTAAGAGCCTTTTAATGCATTCAGGATGCCAACTGAGTCTCATCTAGCCCAGCACCCAAGGTAAATAGAGAGAAGAATCTTAAGAAAACCGGACGATTTAAAGGTATACCCCAGCCATCATATGCACTTTAATGCATATAAAAGATAATGCTACCTTATAACTGATGTCTTGTGTGCGCAAATGCATAGAGGGATTCCACCGAATCGCCTCCATGTCTGTGCACTCTTCGTCCACCTCCAGGTATCTACTTTGCAAATGATGTCTCGAGTCCAGCAATATGCATGTTTGGGATACTCACTGCCAACCTTTCATAAAATAGGAAAGAAATATTGAGTCACATGGGCTCGTAGGACTTCGGCGGTCCCTTGTGCTCTTTCCCCATGGACTAGAAAGAGTCAGTGGGTCATTCTGGATGAATAAGACTGAGGTATTCTATTATTTACAAAACAAACTTGTATGGTAAGAACTGAGTGTGTAGTTTGGGCTGGGATGACATACCTAAACATATACAAAAAAAACCACTACAAACAGAAAATTACACTACATTTACAAAACAGATCATTACGTTCCGCAGGCTAAATGTTGCCAGAAAACCCCTGGAACACCAGTCACTTAATTGTAAATAAAATACTGCTTAAGTGTATAGAGTTTTTTATTTAATCTAAAATGTCATGCTATATTACAAATGTAAAATTGTAATTGATTTTTTTTCTTTGTTGTAAAAGGTGAACCATACTAGCAGTTTAAGCTTGCCGAGAAGGATACTGCGGTGACATTTCATACTAACTAACTATCCAGCTTCCAACTACATCGGTGACCCAGTCAATGACCTCTTTCCATTTTTTCTAAAGAGTGATTTCGGAAAAATTTCAAGTCCCCCCCCCAAGGGTACCTGACTGAAGATGCACCGAGTGTTACAAATCGAACTGCAGCAAATGTGCTCCGATTCCTCAATTTTTATTGAAGGCCATTTCGTGGCTAAGCTAATAGGAAGGGCTCAGAGGTATGAAGGTCACAGCTAAGGTTATGATAGCCGGTAAACAGCAAACAAGTTATTTTGTTAATCAATAGAAAAAAAACACGGTTTTCTGTGGTTTTTTTCGATCACTTTTTTCTATAGTAGATATATTTTTCTTTTCTCTCATTTCAGACTTGTGGATACCTTCCTTAAAAATGCCATCTCCAAAGAAAAGTTGAGCTGCAAGAAAGGGAGAATAGATTGTTGAGAAAGTAAAATATAACATTCTACTAATTTATAGCGTGTCAGAAAATTCCGTAGCGCTATTACAATAGGAGAGAGCGAAAATTAGCGAAAATATTACAATTTAAAAAAAAACAAAAAAAAAAACACAATTTACAATTGGACAACAAAATGAACATGTTAAGACATACTGTACAGGTACAGAAAGAGAAGGGGGTCCTGCTCGTGCGAGCTTAGAGTCTATTAGAGAGGTGCTATTTTTAGTCAAAGGTGATACCTTTTTGGGAGGGAAGATTGTAGAGTAACATGAACTTTCAGGACCTCAGGGGTCCCTTCTTCAGATTTGTTGGATTCGATGTTGGCCAAAACGAATGATCTGGTAATGCGCCGTGATACAGGTAATCTATAACAGAGCTGATACCGAGGAGAAGCACACCAAGGGAGAAGACAGAAGTACAAGACGAGGCAAGAGAAGAAGCGGAGCTGTGGAAAAGGAGACAGAGACACTGCAGCGGCCAGAAGAGAAGGTAGAGAGACATTCAGAGAGAGAGTGAGTTAGAGTGAGAGAGCGAGTTAGGGTGTTAGGGAGAATGAGAGAGTGTGAGAGAGCATGAGTGAGGGTGAGTGACAACAAATTTCATTTCCAAATGGAAAAATCCCCCGAATTTTGTCTGACCCGGTAGGCAGAAATTTCTTGTTTGAAAACGAATAAAGCAAAAATTAAATGAAAAATTAAGCCCAGTGGTTTTTGGTCCATTTGCACAAGTTTAGTTCTTACAGTAAATTTAGTTAGACATTCATTCACCGAGTAAGTGGGAAAACCCTTAAAATATCTGCACCATCGAGATAAGTGAAATGCTCACGCTCAATTCCAAAGGGAGCAGTGTTTTAAAATCAGACACAATAGCTACGCATAATCCTTTGTTGGGAACCAAACACATTAATTAATCCTACATTCGGAATGGAAACTTTATCTTGACTCTTGATCTCACATTACCATAACTATAACCTTAAATATTATATACAAAATATTGAAACAAACAGAAACACCATAAATACACAAAATATTAAGATCTGAAAAACACAAAAATGCTTTCCAAGTTTTCTATGCTTTTTTTTTGGACTGCATCCAGAACTAATTAGAAATATTTTTCGGCAGGGATGACTGGTTTGTTGAGTTCCGCAGCAGCTGCTTTGAACACAAGATGAGGAAGAATGATAAAATACTTCTGCGGTTTATGCAAAGGCTCATCTGGGAAAATCTAAACTAGTAGCAACTCACAGTAAAGATCAAGGCGCTCGTCTCACACCTCTCTGTGCAGAACATGTTACAGATCATAAATGCTGATTATTGCAACGTCTAACCCGTGGCTGTTCCTCGTAGCTGTAATGGCCGTCTTAGGTTTTTTTCCACCAGTTTACGCTCAGGCGATACTGATGAGAAGCACGTTGAGTACAGTGCCTGTATATCCCGTGGGTAATGGAATTTCAGTAACAAAAACATCCCCAAAACCACTTGCAATCATTTATGTTATTTTTATGAAATCTGAAATATGTTTTCTGTTTTTAAATAGTTCTAGTTTTTGCATAAAATAAAGTTTTCAGGCAGCTGCTTATTAGCCCTTTGTATGTGTTCTAGACCAATCAACGAGGCAAACACCATGATTCTTTATCATATTACCTTGTGGGAAACAATAGAATGGCTCAGTATTAATCACCCAGCTGGACACTCTGACTAATGACAGTCTATAGAAGAACAGACTTCATTAGCATTGCCGTGCATCAGCTCAGTATGGTGGTTGTGCAGTGAAATATCACATGACCGACAACAATGGCAGCCGCCGGGTCTGCAGATAAGGTGTATTGGAACAAAATGAGATAAAACCAGGTACTTACAGTTGTATCTTTTGCTCAAGAAGACTCAAAGCAACATCTGAAGCCATAATGCGAGACAGGGATAGATACAGTAAATAAATGTCCTTAACAGCGTGATAATTCTTTTATAGAATACCACATTTTAGGGGTAATTATAGAAACAAATGGGGAGCCTTATAATAGTTCCTTATGCCTGGGTGTACCCCAACTACATTTCAACCAAATCACACACGTTGACTATAGCCACAGCTTTCTGTGCACTCTAATTTAGTTTATTTGCTCAAAAGCAGTTTTCATTTTTAAGGATTCTTTTTTTTTTACTAAAAATACATGGGAAGTAAATATAGCCAAAACAAACACACAGAAACAACATTCATACTTTGACGGCAAAATGGCAAACAATTTGTAAATAAAGAGGGGAAAGATGTGATGATGCTGCTTCATGATGTCATTGATATGCAGATGAATTCATTGTTATTATATTATTCTATTTGTAGAACAAAAAACATTATATATTGTACAGTGGAGTTATTCTTACAGCTAGGTTTACTATGATTTTTTATATTGGCACGATGCAGACACACATATATATATATATATATTTATATATATATGTACTCTATACGGTACTTCTTAAGTGAGCTGATCCTGAGGATCTTCAAATATTAACCCTTTAATTATTGTTTATTGAGTTATCTAGTGCCATTATATTCCACATCGCTGTTTTCTTGTAATAACTTGTTGATGATGGCAGCAAATTGCTTCTAATAATGATATTTTAGGAAGTCATGACTTGTTATGAGCCAAAGATATTGTGAATGAATTCAATCAGGATTTAACCTGTGATATACCAGAGAGAACAGCACCCACTGGGATCAGAGTAGAACACGATGGACCCAGCTCTCAACTGGGTGACCCTAAGAACCTGAAATTTGGATTAAAAATTGAGAATTTGGTCCAACAATTGTAGTTTCCAGGTATACCCTCTGCACACTATTAAATTCCTCTATGCTACTTACATATCTTTATATTTCATATCATTTTTATTTTAATCAGTATTAAACATTCCACATTGAGCTGCCTTGCACATTAATTGACAATACTAAAGTCAGTAGTGCACATTAGCCAAGCTTCACCCCCACCTATGTCTGAAACATACCTCTGGTTATTAATGTGAACTAATACTTTTCTTCACTGTATTCCCCTAAACTGTCTCTGCTGGGAGGCTGGTCTGTGCATTCATTACCCTTTCAGTGAAGTGCTTACTTACATTTCCGTTGGGTCTGCCTCTCTCCTCCTGCTGTGCCTGACCTTTTGTTCCAGCATTACATCCAAGAAAACATTTCCAATAACTGTGTCACCTATTAGCTGAAGCTAAATCTTCCAGCAGAAAGTCAGGCAAACGTGTTCCAGGATTTTCTAGCCTCAGGGGTGGGAATTCAATTAGTCTGTTTGCCCTGTCTGCTTGCCTGTGATTTTAAGATCACACTAGAGAAAAAAATTCGCTGTATTTTTACTTCTGTTATTCCATAGTCATATAGATAGATATGGTTAGAGAAACTGAAATACATCGACCCCAGGTCAACGGGGGAAACTACACTAAATTGTTATTTTTTTGTTATTTACCATTAATTTAAAAGAGCGCATCGAACAGCACAAGTTTAGAGAGAAAAATCCTGCTACCATAGCATTTCGTGCCATAAGGACACATCAACATCACCACATCGAAGGGGACAAAAATCAGTAGAGAGGAGGTAGGTTGGCTAGGGGTAATCAAATAATAGATGGGAGGGGGTATAGAGCCAATAGTATAGAGCACTGAAAATATAAAACATATAATAAATAACAATATGGGAGGCACAGAGCCCATCCTGTACCACCACCAATATATTTGCACAGGCATACATGAGTTAGAGCAGACTAAATAACCATACGGGAGGCACTGGGACCATTCCATGCCATCTCCACCAATGGATAGGGGAACAGGGCAAGCACTGGTTGGACTTTGTACCCTTTAGAAGTAAAGTACTGTAAGGAAGTTTAACTTTACTGAGAAGGTGGTAGATAAATGGAACAGCTTCACAGCAAAAGTGGTAGAGGCTAATTTAAAAATGCATGAGATAAGGCACAAACCTATCCTGAATCTAAGATGAGACCAAGGACTGGTTAAGGATTTAGTCTTTACATCAGAAAAAAAGGTTGGACTGAATAGTTCTTATCTGCCATCAAAATCCTATGTTTATAGGGTTATTCTTTACTACCCCACACCTCTGCCACAGGATAGGAAAAGGGAGGCTAGCCCTCTATCTGGGGAATGCCCTTTATTATTTATTTTTTGTGAGTTGCAGTAGAGGACTTTTTGCTGTCATTCATCTTGCATGCCCTCGCCTGCAGCCTGAATATATGAATGAATATACAAGTTGCCTTGAAAGTGTTAGCATGTGAAAGCATGCAGCTTTGGTGGAGTCTGGGCGGTGAAGCTAACCCTTAACTCGACCCACCATTTAACCTTTTAGTAAAAAGACCCCCAAATCTCCCTTAACGATCTTCAAAAAAACCAAAATTATTACGGTATTATTGCACTGAGAACCAGGCAGTACTGCAGAGAGCCTTCTGCTACTAATGAATTTATGTGTTTCTGTTTGTATAAGAAACAGGTCTTTTTTTCTTCTCAGTATTCACCAGAAATGCAAAATGACCAAGGGACTTTGCTGGCATGTTGGCAAAGATTAAAAGCCCAGAAGTTAGCAGTGGATCAGCTTTTCTCACAGCAGGAGAAAACTCTGAAATCAATAGGAATTACCCAGATGAGGTTTAGAAGGCATTGTAATAATTAAGTCTGCCAAAGACACATCAAAAGATTGTGCAGGCTTAACATGATCCACTACGGTAAGCGTCGGGTTTACTAGAGATTTAATGGAAGAAGGTGTCTAAATGGAAAGATTTAGCAGGTTCAGAACATGCTGGTGTAGAAGCTAGGTGTCTTCTTAATTTGCAGAATGATAATAAATGGCTGTTTAGCTAAAATATAAGTAAATGTGAAAATGTCAAAACACTTTCATACTTTACATTACAATTTCTAATTCTCTTGGAATATAAATCCTAATGTAAAGTGCCAAGAACATATTTTAGCCTGTAACGAATTAAATATCATATAAAAAAAATTAAAAAAAAATAATAATAATAATTCTATATATATATATATATATATATATATATATATATATATATATTAGCCTGTTACAGGGCTGGATTGTGCATACCAAGGCAGGCAGCCCTGTCACTTGAAGACGCCGGCAGCTGGATATGACAGCCATTAAGTTTTTATGCTCATATAGCGTGCAGCCAGGCGTGTGGCTTACATCATTAGACGGCTGCCCAATTTCAGTGCCAGGGCCACCTTGTAAAACCCAGTCCCTATAGAAAGCTAATGTATATATATATATATATGCTGGAGCAACACATAGGGTGCGTATTCAGCGATGACTGTGCATATGTACAGTATGCCAGATGGCCAGTCAGCTATAGAAATAGTGTGTGTGTGTGTGCTAATATGTAATATGCATCTATATGTGTAGAAGTGATCTGAATAAAAAGTATAATAGTTTAATTTACATATAACATTACACAATTAATTAGAAATGGGAAGCAAATGTACAGAAAACAATGTATCTGATTTACAATTGCTAGTAGTATAGATATTTCTTATCATCCGATACCACTGAAAAGAAAGCAGCCGCTGCTTACTCTTCAAGACAAAACAATGTAGGGCACATTTCCTCCCACGAGGCTACTTAAGTTCTTTAAATACCAACCTAAAGTTACAAAGCATGGCTCAGGACTCGAAGATGCTTGATTCTGACCAGAAACAATATAGCGAAACTAGAACAGCCTTCAAGCATCAAGGGAATATCGTAATTATATTTACAATGTCAATGTCAAATTGTTCTAGCAGCTACAATACAGAATAAATATAGAGTTGGCATTGATTTTATACATATAACCAGTAGGGATATACGCTCATACACACAAAACAAATTGCTTGAAAGATATAGTACAAAGTAAATAACCATATTCAATAACAGGTGCGGGGGTCTACTCAGTACTTGCGCAATAACCGAGAAAAGAAACATGTTACAGCAAGTAAAGCACGGTGTGAAGCAGGTACAGCATACTGTAGCTAATCTATTTTATTACAGGTATTAATATTGGGAGTCACCCCCAAGGCACTTTTTATATGAGTGAAGACATAGACATCCAGAGGGCAGGGCATGGGGGGGGCAGTTATCCCCAGGAATTCACTTGTAATTTAGAAAACCTTTCTGGTTCTTGAATTTTAAAATCGTGTGTTGCGCCAGTAGGATTTTTGAGCTTAAGCTTTAATAATTCATCAATCCTTATTCAGTAGCCTGTGATCTCGGATATCTCAGAATTCTTGAAAGGACTGTCTGTCTTAGAAGGCGGAGGAGGGGATTAGTTTGTGGACATCTGTATCAGAGCGACACACTCTAAAATATAATATTGAAGGGCAATACATTTGCAAAGAAGCAACTCCAGATATGTGTTCTTGGGTCAAGCCTTGCAATGAATGTCTTTAAACTCTGATGATCAGCACTATGTTACATTTTGGTATATTGATGGGCAACTCATCCTTAGGATTGGCGGTGGGAAGTTACCCCAGCCACCCTCTAGGTTCTGTCTCAAGCTTCCTCTGTTTTGGGTGTGAGAACCCAATGTCATGCCTCTCAAGGATGCTTAGTAAGAGGGGGAAAGTGCTCTGGAGGCTGTGCCAGCAAGGGCAAATGAGCCATTTATCTTCAATCACCCTAATGGGACCTGTGGAACAATGGAAGCCTCGTCACTCAACAGAACCTTCAACCCTAGGATGCACCACTCAATATAGTCACTTTCAGTGGACATAACTATTTCCAAATGATTTAGTGGCCATATTTTTTTGTAAATTAAGAAAATACTATGACTTTGTATCATATAAATTGATTACAATGTATAGATGCTAACGGTCCCGAAAAGGGCTTCAGTCTGAAGAGGAGAGGGTAAAGGACAAAGAGAGAAAAACGAGAATAAGAGAAGAGTGAGAAAGAAGAGGAGGAAGAGAGAGATTTTTGGGCTCGCCATTTATGCTAGTCTTAAATAAAGTTCAAGGTTTTCTTTCTGTGCCCAAAGGTCGAGTTTTTGCACTATTGCTATTGGCTTTCTGCTGTTTTATTAAAACCCTTTTTTAGTGTGCATCCTCCAGGGATAGCACATTACATTGTATTATGATTTCCGAAAACAGTTCAGCAAAATGCTATACTTAATAATACACTTTTTGGGAGAGCAGCGCATTACTTTCCCTCTGCATTGCATATATATATATATATATCTCACAAGGAATATTTTTATTTTGTAGAAATTATGTACAGTGCTCTTTTTATCAAGATACAAAAATTGGGAGAGTAATCAAGGTCTCATTTGTTAATTATATAAGTAAACAAATATTAATATTAGCAATTAGAAAACGTAACATTTGTAGTCTACAGAAGAATATGTCTGCAAACTTTCCCTTTAAATAGTAAAAACGGCATAATATAACTGTTTGCAGACGGTTCTTAGCGCAATCTTGTAATAAATCCTTGACTTCCAAAATAATAAAAAAATAAATATTTGTAATGAAGGGTATTGCTGTCCTTTAGAACAGCTTATCATAATTTAATACAATATTATTTTACAAGACATCTGCAAATCCTAATTAATAATTCAGGAATTTACTGCATCGTCTCAGAAATATATTTGTCCAGATAAAAAGCAATATATTATTTACAAATACATCAAGACCAAATACCAAAATCCAGGGAAACTACATTATGCATCAAACAGCTCCAAATCATTTTCTAAAGTTTTGTACTTTTCCCCCCCCAAAAAAGATAAGAAAAAGAAGATAGAATTTGTATCCGCATCGCTGCCTCCTTGTATTGCTTTACAAAATATTATGGGTTTCCTGGCTGTGGAAACCTAAGACCTTTAATTTTCCTTTTAGGATATTAATGGGATTATGAAGATTTAAGAAAAATAAGGTGACAACTTCACGTGATTTAAAGGCACTGTTCCATCTATTCTGCAGAATTTTGCCGAGAGACAGTTAATTATGATATGACACAACGTCAGAGCCCGATAAACTGAAAAAAGGCTTTTTAAAAGATTTTCTTTTGTTTTTGGGGATTAAAGCTTCAGAGAAAAAAATACAATGACAGATCTGCCATTTGCTCAATAACATAAAGGAGAAGCTGCAGCTCCAGAGCTGCAGTGTACCACCACTCTCTGTGGACCAGTTTCTACACCACCAACTGGCTGCTTAAAGCTTAATGTGACGAAAAAGAGAAATAATGGAGTTTGTTTATCATCTTAAAAGCCTAAAATGCATTTACTACAGCTCACTAAGCACTTTATGTTCAGTTTACCCACGTTTTACCAGCTTTTTAATCCACTGCTAATGGACTGAACAAATATAATTGCTGCGTCTTTCAAAACTAAAATAAGTCTATCAAAGTTCGTTTAGAGGGGCTTTCCAGATTCTACTTTACAAAGGCAATATCTATGCTTATTATTCTGTTCATGACCACAGCCAGGTAAGAATATGATAACGGCCCATTGATTATCAAAACTAAGCCCCCCCCAAAAAAAAGTACCAAAGTAGTTTTCCCTTAGTAGTTTGATAAGGGCATGACATTTCGTTACACAATTTTGTTTGGTGACATTAGGTAATTTCACCGGCTCATTGAACCAAGAAAATTAAGTCACTGTAACGAGACTTTCAGCATCTCTGTACAATGTGGTATTTTGCTTCTTCCTTTGGTAACAAGACAACCTCTATGTTATCAGCTTCAAGCAGCACGGAGAGAGCAGTAAAGTCAACCGGTGACAGAGTCAGTACCATCTGCTAAATAATTTGTAAGAGAGAGTCTGGTACACTACTAGCATATTAATCAGAATGTTGCTCTTGACCTGACTCGATCTGGATTTTCATTTTTAAAGTAATGTCTGTTTGCTAGACAAGGACATTTATAGATTTTCTGACATCAAGCCCTTTTGGGCTTCTCCAATTCAAGGTGGTCTTGTGTTTTGTTTTTTTTAAGCCACTGAACTAAAATAGAAGAAATTCAATAAAATGCCTGATCCACGTAACATAGTATTGTATATATATATATATTTTTGCCAATTTACAAGCACTTGCGCCTGTTTGGGCCGCGCTCTTGGGGTATCTGGGTTTATAACCTGGTATAGTGGTTCTTAGAAGCAGGATGTAGATAGGGACTACCCTCTAGAACAGGGGTTTCCAGCCTGCGGCCCTCCAGCTGCTGCAGGACTAAATCTGCCATACTCCTCAGCTTGCCCCTTAGCTGAAAGAGCATTATGGGAGATGTAGTCCTGCAGCAGCTGAAGGGCCGCAGGTTGGACACCACTGCTCTAGAACAAGTCACTGGAGAACAAGTATCTTCCTCTATGCCCTGGCTCTTCCATCTGGTAACATTTGTGTACTGTGGGGGAGTTATCAGCTACAAGCATTCCGGGACTGTAATGTCAGTGGCCACAGGGGGGCGACATACATGAATAGTCTTTTAACAGTATTGGGACAGGTGACCTCAATGTCTAAATGTCTGTGTCATAAAAATACATTTTTTAATATATATATATATATTATTTTTTGGGGGGCTTTTTTATATTTAAATATATTAAAATAACACTTTTTATGAAGCTTTGTCTTTATAATCCTTGATTTATTTCATAACAGAGCAGTCAGAGGACAATGTCTTCTCTTAAGTACTCCCTGGAAATTGTTGAAAGCCTTTATATGTCTCTAATCAGAAGAAGAACAATTTCACCCTGCTGTATAGTTACATTATTATTTCCTCTTAATCTTTAAAGGATGCACAAGCTACATGCAGGGATGACAATTATCTCTTTGTTGCATTGTAGGTAGATTCTATGTGGATCTGTTTATGAAAATCAGTATCAAAACTGACATATCTGCTGTGTCTCATATACACTGTGTGTGCAATCCTATTTGTCTCTTAACAATGAAAGTTATTAATCCAATCTTTTCATTTAAAAAATACAATAATTCTTATCACCCTTTACCACTTTTAGAGTGATAAAGTCATTGATTTTTCAACTGATTGAAACCTAGTAATGTAATTGGTATAATAACATATATAGTGCCTTACAATGTAATTATTGCTAACAATTTGGAAGCTGATAAACATACCAGGGAGCTCCCTGGGCTTGATGTGGAGTCTCCAGATGAAGCACTGCTTCCCTGGGTCTCCAGGTCGCTTCCCCATCTTTCTCTGGGCTGGAGGAGAGGCTTTTAGCCATGCTTGGTCTCCCATTAAGTGCACTGGGAGGAACATGTCTTCTTATTAGGAGTTAAAAGAATAGCATATTATAATATCCATGTCATTTGACTTTTGTTTTATATAGATCCATCATATTCTGTAGTGCTGTTAAATGGGTAGACAAAACATAACAAGTAGTATGTAACATAACAATTTGACATACAGAGACAACAGGTGAGGAGGGCCCTGCTCAAAAGATCTTACAATCTAGAGGGAATTATGGTGTATTACACAATACATAAAAGTGTAAGTATTGCAGGAGAGGTGAGCTAAAGGAATATGGGAGGGCGTTAATGTGGAATGTTGTAAGTGTCCTTAAAGAAGTGGGTCTTGAGGGATTTCTTAAAGGACTAAATGCAGGGGGGAAAGACGGATAGGCTGGGGAGGGCATTCCAGAGGATAGGGGCATCCCTTTGACGGCTTTGAAAGTAAGAGTCAGGATTTTGAAACGAATCCTGAAGCGCACGGGCAGCCAGTGAAGAGACTGGGAGAGCGGAGAGGTGTTAGTAAAGCTACGGCATGGTGGTATTGAAAGTTGTTTAGGAACCTTCTTTTTGCAGTTTTCTCACTTTTTATTTTATTTTTACATTTTAATTTTTTGGGGGATCTCTTTGGAATCCCCCTCATTATGTCATGGTGTCACCCATGGGTTCCAGTATTTCTTTTGTGTTTTATTTGTATTTTTTTTTACTATTTTTAAAATATTTTTTATTTCTCTCTACTGGAGAGTAGTCAATAACAGTGTTATAATTTAAAACATTGAAGTAAAATTCAATAAGATGCAGGGAAGAAGCTATGCATTTCTGCTGTGACCCAGCATCACACGGATCCACCACTCTATCCATCAGTATGGAGAAGAGAATAACTCCGCAACCAGGCCTACTTCTTACGAAGGGGAAACAGGCACCATGTAACAACTTTATTGAAAGGGACAAAAAGTGTAAAGGGAAATAGTTATAGTGCTGCTAGTTCTATTTTGCTAGAAATTCGACAGTGACAATGTATAAGTGGGAACTGAAAATTAGACACGTCAAAGGGGATTTCTGCAATCTTTCATTTTGACCAATTCTTGTTCAACCAGTTCTTTTTTTGTTCTTAAATATGTCCTGTGCCCTTTTTAATGGGATTTAAAGGGTTAATATACAATGGAAAAAACTAGGGACGTGTATCTTCTTGTTCTGTGCGCCAGGGCTCTGCTTTGGTTCATAAGGACACAGTTACTAGTATAAAAAAATGCAGCGTTACAAACATAATTCCTGGTAGTGTTGAATGGCTGATTTTTTTTTTAGGAAATAATTATATTATCATGTTAAAAAGTTGCTTCATTCACAAGTTTTGCTGGAAATGTTACAAAGTCAAAGTACCCCAAGTTTGGCAAGTCCTATCTATTGCTTACTATGAAGAAGAATCCGTGGGTCTGTATTGCATTTTAACCCAATGGGACTCCCTTGCAGTTTAAAGCCCTCCCTGGACACCATTTAAAACCTGCAAATGTACACCAAAAATACCAAAAAGCTGTGCTTCCCTTTTGTTTAGTTTTTTTATATATTTTTTTAGAGGTCAAGGTAGTATACATGGTTTTTGATGGGTCTTATCTTTTTGAGTCTTATGTCTGAGACAACAAAACACAAATTCTGTAAAAATGAGCGTCTGGGATTGTGTGTGTCTGGGTTTGTGTGTTTGGGTTTGTGTGTGTGTGGTTATGTGTGTGTGTCTGGATTTGTGTGCGCATCTAGGATTGGATGTGGTTTTGGTGGTTGGGGCAGCATTTCATCCTTGGACCCAGGCCACACATTGTCTTATGCTGGCCCTGTGCTTAGTGTACAGTCTGATTACCATGCTTATTAAAAGTCAATACAAGGATTTTTCAACAAAACAGTTTCTACAAGAATGAACATACATGTAGCTTTAAAATCAATACATCAAAGTATGACGTGATTGTATTACCCCCAAAGGCAATATGAAAAAAAAATTATTCAGTTCCTGCCAGTGTTCTGTATAAGATATATTAAAACTGTACTGAACAAATGAATTGGGGGTTCAGCATAAGCATGCATGCCTATAGCTAAAACATATAGGTTATAGCTGGGTTTATAAGGCAATTTTTTTTTAATGCACTACTGTTGACTTTTAACACATTGCCTCTTAAACCGTTAAAAGCTCCTTATAACGAAAATTAGGAAAATAAGAAATTTTACCACTGATGTTAATTAAAATGCTCAGGTATCCCATTAGAGAGTTATACAGCAATGCTTATTTAGCATAAGTAGGATTATGGGATGCTTAAAAGGGTCAAGATTGATGCTAATGATAAAGTATCGGTTTAAGGTATTCTCTGACCTACAAAGACTTTAGGACTGGTATGAAGAGCGGCAATGGTCTGAGAACATGGTGGCAGATGACAACTCCATGGCTGTTTCCTTCTCTACTCCATGGTTTAAGTGAGACAGCTGGGGAGATCAGAGATCTCCTGTGCAACCAGCAGATTGAGTGTCAGCATACTGGGGCATTTCCACCATGTTCTCAAAGGGATGGGGTGATCACGTAATATATGTGTAAAATCACTATAGTAACTAGACACATATAAACCCCTTTCTTTCTTCCAGACCAAGTCAATCCCAAATCTTGGTCAGACAAGTCTTGATCAAGTTGCAGAGTTGTTGAGACATTGAAACACTAAAAATCTTTAACAACTCTGCTACTCCTATATCGCTATTCTCAAATGCAAATACACTCCCAACCACCCTCTTTGTTCCAACAATGGCTTGCGCCTCTCCTACTGTTGTCACCGCTTCTCGTTCCCGTATTCATGCTGTCCCTACTTCATTCGGACTCTCTCTCTTTTTTAATTTCAACAGCTCAGTAAAAACCAAGCTATTCCGAGAAGCCTACAACTGTCCCTTCAGAGTGCCAAATAAACCATCTGCCATGTCTACACAGATAACACAGTTCTCTATATCTCTCTTGCTCATCCTCACATAAGCAGTTCATTATTCCTGCCTGTCTTCCCCCCTAGACTGCCCTCTTCTCCTACTGTACCAGTATCACCTGTCAATAACAATTATAGCACTCTATTTATGTTGTCTGCACACTATTTAATAGCGCTAGTGAATCTGCGGGCACTAAGTAAATAAATATAATGTATGCAGAGTTATGCCATATATGTTAGACAATAAAAATTCCCTTTATTGCATGAATCACTCTTTTATCTAAAGAAATATGCTGAATATCCTTAAATCACAAGAAAGAAGGTCTGGATACATCTTAATAGTATTATTGTGCCTTTCCTCTTACAGAGAAAAACAGCTTTATTTTTTTGTAGTATTTAATGGATTGATCAGAGCAGGGTTGTAGTTCATCACCCTCTAAATTATTTAGGCTCAAATATGAGCAAGTTATATAGAAAACTTTCCTAAGTGTCACTGTAACAAAGTACAGCCTTAAATGTATGACATGTACAGTATTTCCAGCACAATAGAGATGAGTGTTTGAACTGCTATTCCTACATAATTATGTTGAAGGTTACTTTCGAAGTGCTAAAAACATCAAGCTACGTTGACATGTGGTATGAAATTGTCTGATCTCTTGAGCTGCCAGCTGAGTTGAGAAAGAGGAAGAACTTCCGTTACAGATGCATTTAATAAATTTGAGATTAAAGTTAAGATAATTCCAGTTTAAAGTTTTAGAGTTCCGGTATTTATAATAATGATGGATGTACGGGCCAATAATGTAAAGAAGAAAGAATTAAATAAAGAACATAATGTAATTATAGCAAAATCTTTATTAATCCCCCGAGTCAAGATTAGTATGGCTATCATGATAAAGCAGTAATATTGAATATCTATAATGAAAAGATTACAGGAATTAAATAATTATTACAAAAATATTCTTCTCTAAGAATTGACATGTGCGAAGTAGGTCATCTGGCGATTACGGTGCTTTGCATCTCAAATTAAACATTGAGTCAATCAGAAGGAAACTTTTCAACCCAAATTAAGCTACAATCAAATCAATTAATTAAACTATAAACAAAACTGCAGAAGAAACTAGATGACAAAGAAATGGATTTTTATATTTTCCTATCCTAACATTATACCAGAATCAGTTACCCTGTTGAACATTTTGAATCAGTAGATTTGAATCAAATTGGGTCATTTTTTGAACATTCAAATTCAGTTTGAAAGTTTTTCCTTTGGAAGTGATGTTGTAAGCGTATGTAAATAGTGTAGACATTAAGGTGTATAAATGGTACATTCCTCAACATGATTTTATTAGTCAGAGTACCTGGTTTTGGAGATTAAGAGTCAGCCATTCTATTATTTGCCACAAGCAGTTTGATCCAGGCATTTATATTTGGTCTAGCTCTGTTATCTAAGCCAGATCTACCCTTATATGCAGCTGCCTGAAAACATTATATTATGCTATCTGAGCTGTAAGGAGAGCTGCAAATTCCCTTGGTACAAATATTCCTTCTCAGGTATTCGACCAGAAGTGAAGGAAAGCTGGCTTTTTTCTACCCAATTGTTACTCACGAAATAATTAAGTAAATTAAACTAAACCTAACAGAGTAGAGGGCATAGGAGCTCATGATGCTGCGTATTACTTACTTGACCATGTTCGGCATATTCAAAATAAGGCCAGACTCTCTACGATGCGGATGAAAACGAAGCAAAAAGCACAGAATTTTCTTCTGAAATTTGCAGGCCCTTTCCCTCACACTCTCTCACACTTTCATTCTCGTTCATTCACACTCGCTAGACATTTCCCTACCATCTCTGCCAACCACTTCCTATTCCACATATTATTCATCTCCTCCAATCTGGGTAGAGGATGCCACTGAAAGGTCTTAAGGTGAACTTAGGGCAATATGGCGCGCGCTTCCTGTGACATCTTCTCCCCGATGCTCCAATCGGTGGAATTACCTGCCGGGTTATGTCTGAGGATATATGGTTGAAGATAGCAGATTAAAGATAGCAAGAGAAGAGAAGGGAGAAGATAAAAGATGATAAGAGGGAGCAGAAGTGGTCAGCAGACAAGGTAGGGAAACATTTATAAAGTGTGAGAGAGTAAACGAGAATGAGAGTGAGAGTGAATGATGTGGGATAGTGGATGTGTGTGAATGTGGGCCCACTATATATCGTGTCTACTGGACTAATATGGCTTAATCCATTTATATTATTTTTATATATATATTTATATATATATATATATATATATATATATATATATATATATATATATATATATACATAGATACATTAATGTACAACTTGATTGGATTATTAGTATTCCTGCTCACTCTCACCCTCACTCTCATTTTAAAGGCCAGTTAATATAACATTCCCCTATTAAGAAAGCATAAACATTGATATTTACCATTTAAATGATTTCTTCCCATTCCACTTTCTTATGTGCAAGCTGCAGATATACATAAACCCCAGTCTTTTATCTGTACCGTAATTAACAAGGCATGGGGAGCGAAAGTGCAATAAACTGCTAAATATGCATTTCACTCGAATATTAAAGCAGAGGTCATTTGCTTACACACATTTATCTAAATTTATTCGTACTGGCTGCTAGGTCCTATCTTCTATTTTTATCCCAGCCTGAAACCTGTATCTTTTTATTTTTTATTTTTTTACGTTACCATATAATTGGGAGCTTTTTACATTAAATGGTGTTTATGTACGACCACCAACAACGTTTCTTCAGGGTATGCAGCAAAATGACCACATTAGGAGGAGGCAGAACTGCAGATCTGCAGCTACAGTCAAATAGATGACTTTTATATTACATTTCATGCATAATACCTGGAGCTAAATTAAATCACTGTTTTTTTCCCAATAAAATATATAAACGACTGAAATGATCTTACATTTTTATTATGCACACAGTAAGTATCGATGAAATCATGAACATTGCTGATGATTTTTATATCCTTGAAATCTTGAATACCATGATATTCTTATAGCATTAAAGTCTGGGGAAAATATTTGGCATATTCATACAGAGGATCGGACAAAAAGGAAAAATGTGGCAGCACACACCAACGAAAAAATCAGTGCAGAATGGCATTATTTTGCGTCAGAAGTACGTCAAGTAATGAAATCACCATCATTATTTTTGAGCCCCCGATAAAGGCTGAAACATTGGCATATGTCATCAATAAATATGTTTTTTCTCTTTGAGAGTGCATGATATTGTTTTGCTTTATCAAATAAAGGAACAGCTGGCATGGGATGTATATATAGACGGGTTTCTTCTGGTGGTGGTACCATAGACTGGTGGAAGTCCTAAGTGCTTTCTGAAAGTCCCTATGTGGTAGTGCCAGCTATGATGGCCTTACTCTGCTGTTCAATGAAGCAAATAGGGATTATTGCTCGTTGATAACAGGTTGTCATTTATACATGGAGACTCAAGGGGAGCTTTAAGCCTCCACAATGGGAGCTTTCAGTCACCAAATTAGTCCCAATGAGTCATTTCTATGTTGACTTTTTCAAACAATTGTTATTCAATGGCCACTGGTTGTGCAGCATAATGTTTAGTACGTTTGAGTTTCTGTTGGCTGAAACTCCACAAGCTCATGGCAGGCGCATCACTTTAACCTGTATGACATCACGCTGCATGCAACATTTCAAGAAGCATTCACACTCATCATTGCTTCCGCTTGAGTTACCGCGGAAACAGGTGAAAACAAAGAGCTTTGTGGTAACTCCCATAGACAAATTTTTCAATATTTCACCTGGCTCTATTTAGGATTTAAATCCGCTCCTGATTAATATAACTGTGTTAAGTAACATAACAACACATTATTCCACGTTCCATCTAGCAGACGTAAATACTATTGTCGGTTTTCAGCAAAATAACACAGTTATTGTCTCTTTCCTTACTAATTTATTAAGGCACCATGGGAACAATACCATAGTTATAATTAGCACTATTCTAAAGAGATGGCAGAAGAAGCGTAAACATCAATCCGGACTCATTTAATGACATTCACAGATTTATCGTGCTCAGGAACGATCTCGAAATAACACTTCTGCGATAATCCCGAATCAGGGATTCCAGCTCTAAATCCAAATTGTTACAAGGGTTAGAAGAACAAGTGGATTTTGCTAGAAGATGCTTTTTCTGCATTTTAATACATTAGCCATATTACCAGCATTTTATCATAATGCATTGTATAATTTATAAAAGTGGCTAAAATAACCGATTCTGCTAACATCATTATTCTCCCAGTGTCAGAAAATCATTCAGAAAAAAAGCTTGGATGTTTGGCAAAGAAAATTAAATGAACCATTCATCTTATCATTAAGTGTCGGCCATTTTTTCCTCTTCAACACTTTTTTAACCCTTGCATTAGGAAATAGCCTGAATTTTCATCTAAAATCATGTGCATCCAATTTGATAAAGACATAAAAAGATACATTTACGCCCCAAATGTTAAATTTGGGTCACAAAACAGGTATCTAGTGGCTCGAATTTTTAGGTGAAACATATAGGTTAGATACTCAGTTGACTAAATTTGACACTGAAGTTACAGTTTTTTAAAAAAAATAATAATTTGATTAATGTTACCGATATGCTACTGTATCCAGGACAACAGCATGATTCAATATAAATATAGTTTGTAAGCCAAGTATAGGTAGGATACCTGCAGATTTATGACATATTAAAATAAAGCACCTCTCTATAAATCCGTGATAGCTTCCTGAAATAAAAAATACACATGGAACATGACTAAGCCAGGTTTTACTAAAGCTTACGACAATCACAGCTAATGAGCTGCTTATATTGTAGCGTTTCAGTTTTGTGATGATCTGGTGCTGTTATAGTTTGGAAATACTTTTGTTTCACATGCGGCACACTGAGCTTTGTAAATATGGACTATTCATTGTGTGGCCGTCTAGTTAATAACAACCGTCGGCAGATTCCTTTTTTATGGTTAGGAAAAAACATATTCAGAGATATTTCCATGTTTGTTTCCAGGGTCGGACTGGGGAATGAGAAGGTGGCCCTGGTGGCCAGTGGCTGCCAAATAATCTAAGTGTTTGTTTTGTGTATTATCCTTTACACACTTGTGGTCAGTGTGTTGGTTCTGCAGCACCAAGGTATTATACTTGTTTAAGTTGTGTCATTACACCAGATATCTGGCATTTTCATTTTAAGCGCTGAGTATCACTTTTTCCTTTTCACAAATAATCTAAGTGTGGCTGCCAGCAAATATGCCCGGCCACACACTGCGCGAGCATTAAAAACACAATACGGCAGATCAGGTCAGTATTTAGCGCTGCCGATCAGCGGCCCATTGGGCGTTTGTCAGTTTTACCAAATGGCCAGTCCAGACCCATTGGTCTCTAAGTCGGAAAACCTCGACACCTGCTAAGTTTGCTTTACTATTTCTAATGTCAAAGCACCATCCGATTTTGGAGGGTGTTGTACTGCGCATAATTCTTTCCTGGGGTAAGGAATTTCTTAGGAAGTTATACCCCTTCTATTTATCAAAGCTAAACCTCATGGGTTTTTATGTATAAATATAAGCTGATTGGACCATTCATGTGACTGCCATGGAGATGAAAGCACTTTTCAACTTTACATTGCTATCATTTTGTTTTATACATAACACCCTATGTCTTCCATCATCTTTTTTCCAAAAAAAATCCATTCCATGAAGAGTTTTTTCCAACATTTTGGCTACAATGATATTTACAGAGTTAAACTGAGTATTTTACAGGTATTTTTTCCTTATTACATCACTTTTTTACCCAGGGATTGTCGGCAATGTAAGACCCAAAGCCATTATTGTAGCTTTGTAAAGTTATATATCTCAGTTTCATTCTACCTAGCAGCTCTTGATATAAACTCAAAAACACTGCCAGTGAATACCGAATAACCCTGAAATATACCGACAAGACCTTTATTAAAATATTTTCGTTTAGCTGACAGATTAAGTAATGTAACAGCAACTCTTTTAGATTAGACGAGCTGCAATAAAGCAAAGTATTATACAAATATAGTAAGTATTTTGCAGCGATAGATATTATTATTTACCTTTTTATGGTTTAATAGGTTTCTTAGAATCATGTCGGTGAGGCAGAAATGAAATGTGCGCCATGGTAAAACTCTTTATTCCACATTTTAATAAAATTATCCTTGTTCACAGTATTGGGCGATGGTCTTCTCGGTATCTAAATGGACAAGGAGAACCAACATGTTCTATAATGAAATCCTGGCACAAGATGTCACAATGAAATGTGGAATAATAAATGAGTTTTTGTCCTACTGATTGCCTTCCAGTTGAAACCAGTCTGAACATATTCCAGCCATTAGGCATTAATTCAAGAAGACAAAATATTTTCGCACAAACTGATTAGTTTGGCCTGCATCTAGACAGTGTCATCAAAACAGTTGGTGGAGATTAAAAATATTTGCCGAACTGTCTGCCTTTATTTGAAAAAAAATCAGAGCAAGTCAAAGTACTATATTTTTTGGAAGATATATAGAATGCAGGCTCTTCAATTTAGGTCAGAAAGACACCTATTATTTATTATTGGGCTAGAGTAAGTCAACAGCTTGCGCAAACATAGCCGAATAAGTTGTGCCTGGGCCCCCTCTGTATCCTACCGGAGGCAACTGATCGCAATGTCTGTAAGGGAGCCCTTATAATCTCAGGTCGTGGGATGCAGAACTAGGCTTTTTTAAAAAAAACAAAAACAAAAACTCTCCTTATTTGAGTTACCATGGAAAAATTTTTACAAATTAAAGATTTTTGCATTGGTTTTCATCCACTTATTCCACCACCCATACAACCCTACCTGTGACTACCACATCCCTACAGAGTTAGTGCGACTTAAACATTTGGTTCTAAGCCCTTTTAGGTGCAAAATGAAGAGGGATGGGAAGAAATACAAAACAGAACATTTTATCTTACAATTTCTACCAACCCACATTTTAGCATTAAAAGAATCTCCAGCAACACCTGGGGTAATAACAAGCAAAAGACAAAGCACACCACCCAAATAATGTACCTGAATCCAATGTGAAAATGCAGCCCAACACTTAATATAAGAGAAAGTAAAAAAAAAGGTGATAATGGAAAACAAATAAATAACCATAAAAGTGAAATTTCTAATTAAACTCTAAACTATAGTAAGCATATTGCGTATTTAATCAGCACTTTATACAAATTATTCTCTAGAATTGGACTGCTACTGAAACGCATTTCTCTTCCATAACCTAACCAGTGCAGAATTCAGTAATTTTTCTCCTCTCTTGTACTAATTGCGCTTGCTTTTTTAATTGCAATGTTTTAAATGGCTGTTTTATTATTAATAGGATATTACTCAGGTGATGTATTCTTCTAAATGGATTTTATTCACAGCAAAGGCAAGCGGTTAACATTAGACTTGGGCACCAGGGGGCTCTTCGTGTTCGTCTTCGTGCTCGTCTTCGGCAAAAAAAACCCCTTCGTATTCCGCGAATATTCGCCTGGTCCTGTCTTCTCTTCGGGCGAATATTCGCGGACATTCTTCGTGTTCGGGTTTTCTTAGTTTTCCCCGGTTAAGGGGTTAAAACGGGGTTAAAGCCGCTCTGGCGCCAGGAGTTTACATGTCAGTATGAGCAACTCTATTGGTCGTCAGCAGGGGGCTCGTCTGCCATCAACCAATGGCAGACGAGCCCCCTGCTGGCGACCAATAGGGTCGCTCGTTCAGACTGTTAAACTCCTGGTGCCGTAATTGTCCGGCAGATCCCGCTGGTCTCCCTGTTCTATCATTTATTAACTGATAGAACAGGGAGACCAGTGGGATGTGCCGGGTAAGTTGCAGCATTGGGGTTTTAAAAGTCTGCACGAGCCACTCTGTTGGTCGCTCGTGCAGACTTTTAAAACCCCAATGCTGCAACTTACCCGGCACATCCTACTGGTCTCCCTCCCTGTTCAATTAATTAAATGTCCGTACGAGCGAACAATAAAGTCGCTCGTACGGACATTTAACTAATTGAACAGGGAGGGAGACCAGTGGCATCGGCAGGGTAAGTTGCAGCATTGAGGTTTTAAAACCCCAATGCTGCAACTTGCCCTGCAGATGCCACTGTTCTTTAACTAATTGAACAGGGAGGGAGATCAGTGGCATCGGCAGGATAAGTTGCAGCATTGGGGTTTTAAAACCCCAATGCTGCAACTTACCCTGCAGATGCCACTGGTCTCCCTCCCTGTTCAATTAGTTAGTCTGTGCCGGGTTAAATGTCCGTACGAGCGACCAAAAAAGGGGTTTTGAAACCTCAATGCTGCAACTTACCCGGCAGATCCCACTGGTCTCCCTCCCTGTTCAATTAGTTAGGGGTTAAGTTTATTTTTTAAAGGGTTAAGGGGCCGTGCAAGTGAGCCTATTGGTCGCTTGCAATGCCCTTTAACCTATGGATTTCCGCTCCCGTTAACCCCTTCGATGCTGTGTTAGATAGGTTCGCTGGCAGGGGTTACAAAGACCGTGCGAGTGAGCCTATTGGTCACCTGCAGGGTCTTCCTCTGGCATCAACCAATTGGTTGATGCCAGAGGAGGTCCCTGTAGGCGACCAATAAGCTCATTCGCACTGCCCTGTAACCCGTGACGGCGAACCTGCGGATTTCCACTTCCGGGAACTGCCGCGAAGCCGCGAAGATAAGGTAAGTTAGAAGAGGGGGGGGAGAATGGTAGACGAAGACGAAGACAATCACGAAGATCTTCGTGGTGTGTGTCTTCGTCTTCGCCTACGTTTTACCGCCGCCGTCTTCTCTCTTTGTGTTCGTTTCCATGTTCGCCCGAAGACGAATGCACAAGTCTAGTTAACATTTTAAACACAAACAAATAATACTTGTTGACATTTGGGTTACTGTCACTAAGAATAAAAGCACGTGATGTCATGGGTTTGCCTACATAATGTAGGATTCCGACGGAACACGTAAATTGGGACACTTACCAAGACAGCTGGAAGTAAAGACATAAGCCTAGTTGACTGCCCTTACCTATTCATGAATATTTAGGGGTAGTAGAAGCATTATTAAACACTTATCTACAGACACCAGACAAGCCAGAAGGCTCATTTTTCCCCTCAGAAATCTCATGGTGCTGCCACAACCACAAGGGATTCTGGGTAGGCGCATGCAAATAAGGTTAACAATTATCACCTTTGCCTCTATATCCACTTTATACATGGATCCCTTGAAAGTAATATGCTTCTACATACCCTAAATTTTAGTGGAAGGGTTTTCCATCACCTTTACCCACCATTTTTCTCTTTTGGAAGCCCGAGGTGCGTGCTCCTTTGGTGCCGCATTCTGTGCACAAGGCAGCAGAAGCCAGACTACGATACCGAGTTCCCTCACGGAGAACTCGGACAAATTCCAACCCCCCCCCATGGGAGGTTCGGATCTTGAGTCTCACCCCGAAGAGTGAGACTCCTTGCTGGCCTTCTTGAAGAGAGGAAGGGGCCAGAAGGCTCCCAATCCTCCTCCAGCAAAGTCCAGGCTTCACTGCCTCTTAAAAAGAAAAAAAGTGTCCTAAAACGTGAGTACAAAATCGTGTGCCGAAGAATAGTGGGGGTCAAGCCGTGAATTTTCAAGCCGTGAATTCAAAGGGATAAATTAATAGGCACTCGTGTAAAAACGATGTGATATATAAATTAAAGAAAAATAATTTAAGGGCAAGCCATTTGTGGCCTGCCGGATTCAAAAATAAAATCTTAACCCCAAGACCAGAAGGTACCTGGGGAAAAGGTAGTGCTGGTAGGCCGCCAGCGAAAACATGCGCTCACCGTGTGCAGTGGCGTGCAATACCACACACGGTGACTCCAGCATTTCTGCCGGGGCAATTCCACCTCAGGCTCCATTTTCTATCCCGAACCCTAAGGCCAGAGGACCAGTGTGATCCCCCCCCACCACAAGGGGAACTACACTTGATCTTAGCCAAAAGGCCGAGAAGCGATTACCCACCATAACTTATGTAATGGTATTTCATGGTTACCCCCAAGCCTCAAGTATTATACCAGTATCACAACCTCATGCTGACGGGTCCCATTAAGGTCAAAACGGCTGTCCATGAGCGGTGATCTGGCTATTGCACCTTTTCCTGAGTTTTGTGTAAAGGCTGTCTTGTACAGCGGCCAATTACTTTCAAGGGATCCATGTATAAAGTGGATATAGAGGCAAAAGGTGATGATTGTTGACCTTATTTGCATGCACCTACCCAGAATCCCTTGTGGTTGTGGCAGCACCATGACATTTCTGAGGGGAAAAACAAGCCTTCTGGCTTGTCTGGTGTCTGTAGATGAGTGTTTAATAATACTTCTACATACCCCTAAATTTTAGCGGAAGGGTTTTCCATCATCTTTACCCACCATAACTTATGTAATGGTAATAGCGACCCCTTGAAAAAGGAGAACCGAAACGGCGTTGGGGAAGTGGATGACAATATGGGTAAGGAGCATATTGCTCTCGGATATTATTCTGATTTTTGGAATTGCCTGGATATTTATTATAAATGTCAATAAGTGCTTCAAATATTTATTAACTCCATAGTGAGTATTTTTAACCATGCAATTTTTTGATGGTTACAGAATGGATAGGTGCACTCTATATAGAGTAAGATATAATTATACTTGAATGATTCAGCACTTTATAATTCTTATGATGGTTTACATGCACTCAAGACACTTTATATATATATAGCCATATTGCCTCCATATGCTCTGATTATTTTCCTAAACAAACCTCTGTTGTCTATACAATGAAATGCATTATATGTTTTTTATGAATTTAATTTTTGTACAATAAAATAATACATTTTATATAAGGGCTTGCGTAGAACTCCTTTTTTTGCTAGGTGTATAAGTTTACAGGAGTTCCCCTGTTTTGAGGATGAGATCCTTCATACATGCCACAATATTTATAACATTATGTTATTTGTGAAGAGTGTGGTTGGATTCTTTTGTGTTATATGTTATGGTAATAAGTAGACTTTTTGTGAACATCTTTTGCCTAATCACAAATTCTTTTAATCCATTGGCTAACCACATTAATGATTTCTTCATTAACTATACATGTACTATTTTTTTTTTATTCTTGCTGTACCTGAAGCTCATATCAGTTTATAAAAAAAAAAGCCACCAAAAACGCATTGATATTATTCACAGAGTTTAAAAAAGCTAAAGGAACACCCCGATGTCCCTTGCAGCCTCACCAATGAAGAATGTCTATTAAAGAATAACTTTATTAAGTTAAGAACTTTAATATGCATTCCTCAACCTGTTAAAATATTTTATTATTTACCTTTAGGAGAAGCTGCAGCTCTAGAGTTGCAATACCTTGCCTCCTTTGTTCCTTTGTGGCTCTGTTTCACACACTCCTGAAAGTTTAGGAGATGGGGGGGCAGTGGAAGAGGCAAATGCATATGGGGGACTCTACAGGTTCTCCTTCACTCATTTGCAAGAGGGGCCACATGAACAGCTACAATATGCATTTAATTACAGTTTATGACACATTAAAAGTAAAAAAAAAAAATCATTACCTGTTGTGAAATAAATTCTACTTTGGGCATGTTGGGCATTCGTCTAAAACACTTTCTAGTTGCCTCTTTTTTTATATTAAATAATTTAAAAAGCCAAATGACTTGAATGACCTTGAGTTTTAAGAAGCTAATAACTTAACTAACACGCAAATTTAGGATTTATTTCATAGATCCCTTGGATAACACGGAGTCTGATCCAATGGGATATACATTTATAATATAAACAGTGGAAATTGAAAAGCAATCCGCTGCTGTTAAATTATAAGTTTCTATGGTAATTATTTTTCTGTGGTACTATTATTAACGTGTACAGAGAATGTTCGCAAAGTGAACTTTCCTTTGCATTTGCCTGCATACTTGGCACTTAGACATAGATTACGGACTGAAAGCTTACATATATTGAGCAAGATCTCAGCGGGGTACTCAATTTTAAAGCGTAGGAGACAAGTAAAAAATGTTATTCATCCTTGGTCCACCTATTACATCCACACTTTAGGCTTTAAAAGCTATAATCCTCCTAAATTAAGTTGTAGCCACAGAGGCATTTTTTTAAGAAACATCATACAAAAGCCTGAAAGCTAAAAAAAAAAAAATGAAAATGGCTTGAATCACAAAAATCAGCAGGCGCTGATTGAACTACAGAATAATCGTCAAGGTACAAGAACAGTAGATCTTGGCTAAAAAGGTTTTAGTAAACCATTCATATCATAATAATCTATTGTGTGCTGTTCAGACTTGAGGGGTATAGGTCAGTAGCTTAATTTGCTGATGGGAATGTGCAACATTTCTGCTGTTTTTTAACACAATGGCTTGTTACACTGGTACAGGAAAACTGGAAACTAATAGAGAATTGATGTATCATCTTATCACAAGGGAGCCAACTTCTTGGATAATCATTGGATTTGTCATAGCAGCTTCAAGGAGAGTTCAAATTGTCCCAAAATCAGGAACAATTTCTTCTAATTTGGATATGTAAACACCTATTAATAGCATAACATGTCTCAAGATGGATTTTTTTTTTTTTTTTTAATTATTTTTTTTAATTATTATTATACTCGAGGAATCCGCACTTCAGCCAGAGACTCCAGGTTGAACCCAGAGAGTTCCAGAGTTTGTGTTCCGCCATATCCTCCTCCTCCTTCTAGCCAAAAGGGAGGTGTAGCATGTAGGACAACTATATAGAGAACATGATGGCTGCCACAGGTTCCTTTGGGAAAGAGACCTCACTCAATACAAAACACTAACAGGCATAGTAGAGAGGGTGCCCCCTAGAGCCTTTATCTGGTACTGTACTCCATGCATGTAAAACTTTAATTAATATACAGTTTTTATTTTACAGTATTTACTATAGACTTCTTATTTAAAATGATCCTGTATTGGTTATTTCTTGAAACGTTATTTATATTGAATTAGTTTAGAAGATCCACGTGAGGGCCTTTTTTTTGCCTTTTCTTCTTTTAAAAAAAAGACGCCTTCATTTTGTACAAGCCTGACTTGGTTACAATCGTTATTTCTCACAAAGGCAGCTTGAGAATACTAATGTCTGGCTTTTGTGACCTTGATCTTTGTCAGTTTCCCGAGTACTGACTGTTACATGTCTGTAAATTCAATAGCAACTTATCACTGTCCCACTAAATTATCAGGTCACGTCCTTATATCTCACAGTAACCTGCAGTTATGTTAACACTTTGGCTTTTACGTTCCCTACTGATGAGAATGCTTTATTTTGTCTCTGTTTGCAAGAATGCCAATTAATTTATTTTGACAAAAAAAACCTTATCTTTCCAAAATAAAATCACAAGGGGGTATACCTGGTGTTTGTACACCAAGTCTAAATACCTGCTTGAATCTGATTAAGTATCCTAATGTGTCCTTGTTTAATCAGGTGGACATTTCTCTTGGCAATTGTTTCATCAGTCAAACTAACAGCTGTTAACCAAATAAAGTATTAGTCGGGCACAAACAGAATTACATTCACCGGACTTTTTTGTCGGTTCAAAGTTAATCACCTCTTTCTAAAACCAGTTTTGAAGAAGTATAAACCTGGCATCTCGTAGACATAATTATCAGTATCAGTGGAGATTCTTTCCATATATATAAATTATTAAAGTATATAGATTCTGGTTGATGTAAGTATTCATGTCATTAAGCGGTAAGTTTATTTTTGACACAGGTGAATTAATTTTAAAATAAAACATTAGAAAATATATTTTTTAAAGTAATAGAAGGGGGTAGTAGAACTATTATTAAACACTCATCTACAGACACCAGACAGGGATTCTATATCCGCTTTATACAGGTATCTCCTGAAGTGATTGCCCGTTGTACAAGACAGCCTTAAGATAAAACTCTGGTAAGAGGTGCAGTAGCCAGATCACCACTCAGGGGCAGCTTTTTTTTTTTGGAGCCCGAGGTGCGTGCTCCTTTGGTGGAGCATTCCATGCTTTAGGGCAGCGGAAGCCTGATGAACTATTCTTCGGATCAAACCCCGAAGGGTAAGACCCCTTTATGGACCAAGGTAAGGGGCCATAAGGCGCCCTATACCTCCACCAGCTAGATCAAGCTATCAAAGCAGTGCAGTGTCCAAAAAACAAAGTGCCAAATCATAATCAAAAATCAAGTGGTGGGCTCGCCGTGATTCAGTAAAGTGAAATCAAAGTCCAATTCATAGGCACACGTGAAAAATGCAGTGAATAAATAAATAAATAACCACCCATTTCAGGCCGGAATAAAAAAAAATAAAAAAAGTGCATAGTAACAAAAAGTCTTCAGTGCATATCGTGCGCTCACAATTCCACAGTGGGCGTGCAGACTGTGAAAGGATGTGACTCCACCATTACATAGGCACCTCAGGCTCCTTGCTAACTAAACCCTAAGGCCAGAGGATCAAACATTTTTCCCTCCGACCTAAAAGTACTACACTTGATCTTAGCCAAAAAGTGATAGGAACAGCTGCTTCTTCCTTTATGGGACTTAATGAGATTTTGATACTGGCCTAGTACTTGAGGCTTGGGGTAGCACGAGAAATACCATTACATAAGTTATGGTGGGTAAGGGTGATGGAAAACACTTCCACAAGGGATTCTGGGTAGGCACATGCAAATAAGGGTAAGAGGTGCAGTAGCCAGATCACCACTCATGGACAGCGGTTTTGTCCTTCACGGGACTCGTCAGCATGAGGTTTTGATACTGGCTTAATACTTCAAGGGATCCATGTATAAAGTGGATATAGAGGCAAAAGGTGATTATTGTTGACCTTATTTGCATGCGCCTACCCAGAATCCCTTGTGGTTGTGGCAGCACCATGAGATTTCTGAGGGAAAAACAAGCCTTCTGGCTTGTCTGGTGTCTGTAGATGAGTGTTTAATAACGCGTCTACTACCCTCTTAATTTTAAGTGGAAGGGCTTTCCATCACCTTTAAACACCATAACTTATGTTAAAGTAATAGAATGCAGTGAATATTTCATGAAGTTTGGTGTGTGTGTCTAAAATAAAGCTGGACAAGCTCCTTATGACAGCCTATGAGGACTTCTGCTGTTGAGTGGGCAAGTCAGGCTTAACGATCAGGGTCTAAGGTCTGGCTTTACCCCATCTACCATTGAGCTGTACTAGAGCCGGTAGAGTGTTCGTGTGATTTCCAAGTTCATATATATTAACTTATCGTTAATTTTCACTCCCTATTGTTGAAATAGTGATGATGATGTTGATGTTGATCTATAAATAAAATTTTCAACAGTTGATAACTGAAAGGCCAGTTCACACATACATATATATATATATATGTGTTATTTAAATTTTTTTTTACATTTAAAGAATTACATTTTTCAGTTCATAATACAATTTATGTGTACAAATATACAAAAACAAGTATCTTACTCGCACCAGCTAAGGTAAGCGGCTAAGCCCCATCCTGGCTTGCCAAGTATATATATCAGCAAGTTAGAAGTATATCTGAGAACTTCCAAAGTTTCTAACACAGGGTGTATTGCGATGCATGTAGAATTGGCATTTACAGATAAGGCAGTAGTTCAGGGATAAAAGTTATTTTTCAGCACAATTTATCCAGGACATTTGCCAGAATGCTTCATATTTAACTTTTTAGATAATAGGATTTTCAAGTCCCTGTCAAAATATTTCAGTATTATGTATTGATTTGTACAGTACAGGTATATTAATTTTGCTTTGGCAAAATAACTTTTATTTGATAAAAATAGACTGAAAATCCTTCATTCATGTGTAACGCGGCGCTATATAAAGCAGTGATAAATGTAAAGAATATAAATTGAAATTAGACCATAAATGTTGATAGGTCTGATAAAAACCAATCCCATCCGTACTCGGATTATCACTCTTATTCAACAAAATAAGTAAATAGTAAAAACATATGCTGTCTGAATAAAACTACATGATTTAATATTGATAATATTTTTTGATAATATATTAAATAAATATTGATTTAGTAATTAAATATTGTACATGCTGTTCCCAGCTAGAAATCCGTGGCTCCTATAGGAGAATGCTTGATATTTTGAGTCCCATGCCTAGGGGCCTCAGAGGACCAGTTATCAGGACCCTTTCTAGAAACAAATGTAATTTGCATTACTTTATATTAAAACCTTCAGGGCAAAATTAGCTTCTTCTATAGATAATGACAGGTATACAAATCGTACACAGATCGTGTGAATTATTTAATTATTACATCTACAGCTGGGAAAGAACTTTAAAGAGCCCCAGTGTTATGATTCAATCTACCTAGAGGCGTAGTTACCTCCATGCCCGTTATGACATCATATCGTGGCGCTCATACCTGGGAACTCTCCGGGTTTCACCTGGAGGTTGCCAGATGAAGCACTGCTTCTCCAGTTCTCCTGGCCAAGACCCGATTCCTCCGGGTCGCTGGAGTGGGGTATTGACCCTTTAAAAGGGACGTCAGCGGGAAGTCCCATTGACGTCAGGGGGACTACCCGCTGACGTCAGTGGGCAGTCCTGGCCGCGTCCCGCAAGGGAAGTCTCCGGGAAGACCAGAAGTTCCCAGGTATGCTGGCGCTCCATGTCTTCAAGGTGCAAAGCGCATTTTAAAGCAGTATGTGGAGGCTGTGCCAGCTCGTTCACATACCCCCCCCCTTTGTTACCAGCCCACAAGCGTTCGATAAGCACCCCCAGTCTTGCGGCTGGGGGCTCAGACCCCTCTAGGCATAGTAGGCCTGAACACACCAGTGAATCTACCATAGAACAGCATCTAAGGTAATGTCAGACTGAACCAAAAGGGCAAAGCAGTGGTCTGTAGGACCTTTGAGGTATTCTTGACAAAAATGTCTATCCGTCCAGATAGAAAGAAGGGGCAGCAACAGTGTAAGTAAAATGTTAGGCTCCGTATTGACAACAAGCTTTTATTGTATTTATTAAGTATACTTTTTGACAATGTTGAGGCAACACATTTGTAAAGTGCCCCAAAGGCATACAATATAACTTTTTTCAGCAAATGTAAAATACACTTTTCAGCTTTGTCAGCGCCGTGTCATCTGTGACACGCGGCTTAAATACACCTCTCAAGTTTCATATTTTTTTACTACTGTTTGAAATTGAATGTTTTCACAGTGTTATCTATAAATTCAGCTGGCTGAGTCAACAAATGAATTATGACATCGGAGACCTCGCCTAAAAAAAAATATAATACTGTAAAAGTTCTGAAAATGCCATTTATGAAAGTAACCCTTTTTTTAAAACCCTTGTTTTAAATCAGCAATTAAGTGGGGTTTTTTGGTTCAGTTATGTGCAAGTGCTTTTTACATGAAGTTTGCATTTTATCTAGAATATATTTTTATCGATTGTGTCCAGAAAAACACAATTTCTCTTCATTTTCTGCCCTTATTTGTTTGTGGATTAAACCACTCAATGGTTATTCTGTGAGTTACGGCAATTGTTTCAAATCAAAGCTTGTGCATAAAGGCACAAATTCATCACGAAAGTATACATTTCAACAAAAAAAGTTTCGAGAAATTAAAATCTCTAATATTGATTTCCTGGGGAAATGATTAACTAATGTGTTCGTTGATACAATTTATTGAAGTCCTAAGGCTTTATCATTATTGTTGTATATAAAAACTAATATCATTCAATAAACTGTAACAAGCCCTGTGGTTATGGCTCTGTTTTAAAGAAACATGCATCAAGTAAAAACCCAAAATAAGTATTTCAAGAAAAAGGACTTGGCGAAAGTTAGGTCTAGAAACATTGACTCTGACGGCACCATCTGGCCCATCTAGCACATTGCCTGTTCTTTCTGATGTAAAGTCTTGAACCTTAATCAGACTTTGGCCAAGTTTTGGTCTCAGAAGTCAAATGTCCATCCCATGCATGTATTAGTTTCTACCACTTCTGCCAGGAGGCTACTCTACTTATCTTCCACCATCTCTGTAAAGTAAAAATATTTACAAGATAAATTAAAATTTCCTTAACTATTTGCATATATGTTCCATCTTTTTTAAAGGGGTCCTTTTGCGCCACTGGGGTTCTTAAAGGCAAAAGGCTTCAATTGTGTTTGGGATTTATGAAGTAGGCATTTTTTTAATAAGCATAAGAACCGGAGAAAAGATTTATCTAGTTGTGTATAATGTTAAGATGAGCAAAACACCATCCATTATCATCCACATTGGCCTGATACCATACCTACCATAATGAAACTGTTTGAATGAAGAGAACATATCGATAAGTGTGATATCGTTTTATCAAATGTTGTATATTGTGATAACACATTTTTTGTCTAGTTTAATCTACATTTTTGCACTACGATCCCCCCTCCAATGAAATCCCACCTAAAATCAAACTCTGTTGTGTCCTTATTTGACGTCTGATCTGTAATGAGAAATAACTTCTTTTTAGGTAATTAATGCACACTGTGGTACAGATACATTTTCCTCATATGGGAAATTTGGACCAAATTTTTTGGGGGAAATGCTGAGTCCAGTCATTAACTCCTTATTGCCAAGCATGTGTATTACTCTCAGACTTAACCAATGCGTACAGTATGTACATTATGTACATTAAAAATACCCCGTGTAGCTGCTATTAGAATTTATTTCTATCTATCCGAGTCTTTTTTGTTTAACTTATAGAGCAGGGAGCAGGAACATATAAGTCTTCGATTGGTAAAGTCACATTGTCTCAACTAGGGACACCTGCATCGATTTGTATGTCTTTTTGACACATTTAATCTTCCCAAATCTTGAGGATCGTAGCTTTCAGAAGCTCAGCTATTCCCAAGCTCAGGTCTGCAAGTCTGTAAATAGCCCTGGGTTTTCTAAGCGTGGTAATTATCTTTTAATTTGTATATCTGTATATAGCCCCTGTGCACCCGGTTAGCTGCTGAGCTGAAAACTGGACTGGTTTGTGGCCCTTTAGAAGCAAAGATATGCACCATTGCTCTGGATTCAAGGCCTGTCCTTTAGGGGATATCTTCAGGAGAATGTCTAGGCACAGATTAGCACGCTATGTGCTAACCTATAATCACTGAGTATTTTACATTCGCTGGATAAAATAAATAAATAAAGCGTGAGATCAAATTATAAATTATAGAAAGGGGATACCTGTCTTGCAGGAGTGTAATGAAGTGTATGTTTGTAACATTTTTTAATATATATCATATTCACAGCTGCCAAGTATTTTACATATATTGATTTGCAGGGATAAAAAGTCGCACCTTTGAGTCTGCCAGCAAAAAAAATGAATTACATTTTTACATATTTATAAATAGTGGTTCTGAAGCAAAGTACAAATTCTGGCTCACGCGATACGGTGATTATCACGTACTTAGCCCCTAGCCATGGGTGAGAGATCCAGGGGTACAGGATCCCCGTGTGCTGCCCCTAAATGGGCCAGTTACAAGGGCAACATCTAATCTCTTCAAACAAACCAGCTGTCAGGGACCATGCAGATTAAACCAGCAACCCTGAGGATGGCAGATTACCTACCTGCCGGTGTTACGACTCTGTGGCCACCGGATTCCTGTCTCCCCGATGTCTCGGTCAAGCGTATGTCAGGTTTCTGTAGCACGTCAGGTAATGAAGGGCCTTTATAACCAAGGTTGCCTCCAGGCTTTACCTATGGCTGTTGGCTTTGTGGTTATTCTTTGCTTTTTTATCCTCAGCTCTGGAGGCCAGTTAAACTCCCTCTCCACTGCGATTGGTGCTTGCAGTTTCCCCCAGACTCTGCTGTCGCAGGGCCAGATCTAGAGCCTGGTATCAAGAGGGGCATTCACATTAACACACATAACCAGACACTCACACTTACACAAATACATCCACACACACACGAACACAGATACGCAACACTAACACAATGTATAAACACTAATGCACACACATAGCCACACACTAATGTACTCAGACACTCACAAATAGACATTCAACACTAACACACAGTAACACACCCAGACACGCACACAAGCATGTACACTGACACAGACACTACCACATACTCACATACTTCCCTATCTTTAATTTGTCTTCAATGCAGCTCACACACACAGTGCAAGCTGCCGCTCTACTCAGACGGGGTCATGCAGCGCAACTTGCCGAGACCCCGTTCAACCCCACCTTCCTCTTAAAATTAGGGGCATAAAGATGTGAGTTTGTGATTTGGGACTTATATCTTTATCCCTACTTGTGAAGCATGCTGCCGTCTTTCTACACCTTGCCCTGTTTAACCCTTGGAAATGCCCATGTGCTGTTGACTGCCAGTTCCCCAGCCTGCTACCTCGCTTCTGCCCACTGCTATTAGTCCTGTAGATGGCTTCTAAGAAGAGGTCTAAGGCCGCAGCGAATGACTGTCTAATACCGGGCACGATCAATAAATGAAAACATTTCTTGTAAATTATGTAAAGAAGCAATGCATATAATGAGAAATGTAAGGTCAGTTGCTATAGAAACATACATATAGTTTACAGTTTTTATATGTGTTTTGAACAAATCTTAATACCTAATGAATGTCTGTTCTCACTTTTGTAGCAATCTGGATTATGAATTAAATGAAAATTCGCGACAAATCAGGGAAACATGTTCATTAAAGATGAAGACAAATAATGTACAGTGCACTTACAGAAAAGTTATTAGACCCTCATCACCAATGTAAGATACATGACACAAAATAGCTTGACAACTCTACTGAATTATATAACTGTGTATATAAAGAAATGTATATAAATGTCTTAACATAGTGAAATGTAATGGAGACCTGAACCTGCATGATGACTATTTTTACACTCCCGTAGATCATTTAGGATACCAGTGCTACTGCTTGAGGTACAGTCATTCACATACAATGATCCAATTAGTTATTGAGCACACCTTTGTCATCTTGGAATGCTGCTTTCCAGGATTGTATTGAACTATAATACCATATTCATCGTCATTTATGATTATGTCCTTATCGACCAATCCAATACTGGGGAAGCCTGCCAGATCCCTTTTTCTGTAACTCTCTATACCTTTCTTCTTTACTACACTAGCCCTCTCTGCTGCCCCCTAGTAGTTGGCATGCCTCTAGTCTGCCACTCACCCAGTGTTTCCTGGCTGAAAAGATCATGAAAAGCTTCAACGTCAATACTCGTTTTGTTCTGTGAATGGTTGAAAGTTGGTTGCAATCGTTATATATAGTTATTTCTGCTACTTTATCTACAACATCCATCCATCAACTTTACTTTTCCTTATATTGTCACAATTTTCACTTTTCATCATTGTAATTACAAACACCACCACCACCACCATTTAAACGGAGCAGACAATTTCTTCTTTATATTAAAATCCGTGTCATGAAAACCTGAAGGGAAAAAAAAGAAACCCAAATCATAATCCGTCGGTGATTCATTTTCTAATTCATATTAATTAGGGTCTCGCACTCTATGTGTAGCCACCGACAAACCGCTATGCACATCTGCACTTACATTATTCTTATATTATACCTGCTATGCACACCTGCATTTAATGATTCCCTTTGCCTCGGGGTTTGAAACCTAAGGTCCAGAAACACATTAGTACGCGTTACGTCAGCTAATGGGCCCCTACAGTATGCAAATAATTACCAGGCTGTTAATGTAGATCACATTTCCAAAAACACTTACTGTTGACTTCCATTTGAAAACAAAAATTCTCTTTATTCTATTTATTGATGCAAAGCTACATAGCAAATAACACATTTTTACTATTATTAAAGATCAAGTATTTCTTCTGTGAGAGGGACCAAGCTGACCCTTCAAAAGTGCAACTAAATTAATGGACTTAATGAAATTAATTAATTTACTCACTAAGATGTTTTATTATCCAACTTTTCTTTAATGTCCTTGAACATCTTGATTACATATATATTATATATATATTTTTTTTTTTATATATGATATAGAATTTGATAACATTACAGGGTGCTAATCCTGGTGAGCGTTTCATCCACATGCCTATAACGATGTATTTATTGATTCCAAATTCCTTCTTTTGGCAGATTAACTGCTGTTAAGATTTGCGATTACATTTTTTCAGAGATATATTTATTTATGGTGGGAAATGGGCTTCAGGTGAAAGTTTTAAGATTGTACCCACGTGTAACCTGATGTCAGCTCTCAGTCTCTTCTGTGCTTACAGCAGAAGCATCTTGAGAAGCCATTTACAATTATCCCGCATTGCAACACTGTGCAACATTTCATTCCAATTATTTTTATTCTGTTTGACCGCGAAGCTGCCAAGAAGTGAAGAATATCCACAAGATCATCCATAATTAAAATGTTGATGATCACTACTGCAGCACCTGTCCAAGTAAGGTAGATAAGTCTCTAGGAAGCTCCTTTCTACTATGGATCATCCGACTTACTTTGCAATCACGGTTTGTGCGAACAACTAAATTGTGAGAGGTCAGAAATATGTGAAATACACTGTGAAGCAACTAGTAGCATAAAGAGTTAATAGGTTGTTTGAATGACAAAAATGAATTTCATGAAAGATTTGCCTTTGAAAGAATCAGCACTCACCGTACATTGCAAATGGCATTATATTTATTTATATACAGCGCCAGCAGATTCTGTAGCGCTTTACAATCAGAGTCGGTAGGATAACTTTAAAATCACCAACAAAAGCTTCCATCGCAGCGGCTGTTCCATTTATCCACCACCCTGTCGGTAAAGGAAATCCTTAGATTATACATCAGATTATTTTTTAGTCTTGGGTAAATAAGCAGTAGAGGACTGATGAAACAGAAAGCGTAAAAGCGCTAGAAAGTTAAAACAATTAGGTAGTAAAATAAGTCTTTAAATCTTGGTTTAAATAGTCTTTCTATTATAGAAGGTTTTGTAGATATACAGCTGCAGACCACTTGCCAAGGATCCCTCTTCTTGGCTGGATAGTAGAACAGTAGTCACAGGGGGGGGGTAGTGGTTGCGCTTCACATGGATAGTGGTTGTTAAAAATGGTGTAGTATGTCTATGTTTTACAACAATAAACTGTTCATTCCTGCTGTACTCAATTCAAGGTAGCTGTGTCTACTTATTGGGTACACATAGCAGGGTCCCAAGGTGTGCATGCTGGCTGGTGCTGGAAGTTTTTCTGGGGACAAAATGAGGATACTGGGTGATCTCTAGAAGTTACTATAGCTCTCTTGGTGAACCTCTTACAAAGGTTAAGGGACCTGACAATTTTAGGCTGGTAGTGCATTAAGCTGAAACATGGCCACTGAGATCAGACTGTTAAGGGAAGAAAGAAAGGATGGGGGTTACTAAATTGGCAATGCTATGTTAAATAAGGAGGGGAGAATGGGAAAGGGGCAGTCAGTATGGGTTGGTAAAAGTAATGATTGGTGAAACAAGTGGCAAAAGAGAGTCTTCCTTAAAACTTCTAGGCGGGGAGGTATTAGAGGACTGAAGCAGATGACGGAATTATTTTGGGGGGGGGTCGCAACACTTACGGAATTAAGCAAAGAGAGAAGCATACAAAAGGAAAATGAAACAGGGAGGCAAAGAAGCAGTTGTACCAGGGGAACAAGAGGAGGGACTATGAGCAGCAGAACTGTTTGATGGGAGGAAGGGACAGAAGGGTGACATGGAGCGAGTGCTGCGCAGACAGTGTTGGTACTTAATCAATAAAAATAAACCTACATGTTCATACTCACTCGTTGAAAGGATCACTCAAAGACTGGTCCCACACTTTGTGGCCACACATAATGGTGGTTTTGCAAATGCTTGCACAACTACGGACCATCTTGCCTCTGATCGCAAGTTCGTTCGTGTTGGTCTTACCAGCTGCAAGGGCTCATGGCATGTCCTAGAATGTCAGATCCTCTCATCATTGCCAGGGTCTCTGTCAAATCTATCAGAAATCAACAGAGTCCACCACTGTCGCTAGTAAAGCAGAAAAAGAAAACAAGTTAATGAGCCACCTTAAAAGGCTGTTCTATTGAGGCAAGCAATTTGCCTTACCACCTAGCCCTCTTTTACCCAATAGTGCACTGGCCCAGACAATAACCTGATGCATAGATGACCATGCAGCATTCAGGAGCATCACAGACCTTAATGGCACTCGCTCTTGCTTTTTTACTTGGTAAACACAAAAGCAATAGAACCATTTTCAAAATGCTAGAAAGGTATGATTTTCACAAATTATTTTGTATCTAACATTTCACACCCGAGTTATTGGTACCCATCGACAAAAAAAAAGGGAGAGGATGAAGACTTAAAAAAAGGGAGACAGAAACAGGTGGTAAAAAAAAAAGACAGGGGAATTGTGCTAAAGAGGACGTAAGAAAGGCGTCCGGCTGTACGTGTCGTCAACAGTACCCGAATTTTATATTTTCATGTAATTATTGCATTTGTTCAAAAACCGAAAGTATGGAAACATTTTGGGGATAAATTTGGAAAGAAGATCCACTAAAGGAGAAGCTTTGATATTTTGGTCTTTTCTTGTTCCAATGAAACTGTAGTCTTAACATAATGCAGGGTGTTTGACAGCTTGACATATTAGCCAAACATATCTCTCATGTCTATAAGATCTCGACCAAATCCTGTCTTAGACAATGACACTAAATGCTTATCTTACAACCTTGTGATAAGCAGGTCCTCAACACCAACAGGCACCTGGGAACTAAGAGTATATCTAAGGGAAAGGATTTTATTTCAATTGCCACCAAAAACAATCAGCTCAGGGGGGTGTCTGTGGGGGAAGGACATTAGAATACAACGGTAACCTACATGGCAACACATATTGTACAACACCCACTGCTCTTTACACACAGAGGGGAAGATTATTTTTGTTAAGCAGAAAGGTCTTACCTTTAATGAAGGGCTAAGTCTTCTCTTTAGCCAGTCTCCATGGATGGGCTGCAATCCTTTCTCGCTCTGTTTCAGGAAAGTATGACAGTGTTAAAGACTTTACTGTAATTAAGGTGCCAATATTCTTAAGAGATATTGTGGTGCCACACTCTCTTGGCTATTGTGATGTACCCTGTGGGACCACATTGGCCATTTTTTCTTCCAAAACGAACAGAGAGATTGAATAACAATATGAATCATTGGGCCCATCTAACCTGTGTATTTCTTAGCGCTGAAGTCCTTGTCTTTGTTTCAGGGCAGCTATACGATTTCCCGGCAAATGTTTATCTTCCATTACCCTACTAAACTCTACCACTTCTGATTGAGAGGCTGTACAACTGATCTAAAGAACATTTGGCCAAGGAACTAAAAGCAGAGTGGAAACAAACTGTCGAGGGAGACGTCTCAATTTAATAGAAGCAAGCAGGGGAGAGCAGAATGGGACATACAGTACTGAGAGAGGGGAAGTTAATAATAATAATAATAATAATAATAATAATAATAATAAAACATTAAAATGCTAAACGAGGCATAGACAAACTGGTAGATCTGTTCCATATGGGAATCTTTGCCTAATTTCAAAAGTTACAAGAAAAGTCAGATAAAATGATATAAATGTATTATTCACAATTGCAACATTGTTAATTATTATATGTACCCATGTTCTCCTGGGTCAACACAAGCTCCATATTCACATCTCATTTCATTTCTGTTATAATTATTGTTTTGTTTTTAATTTGTGTGTGTGTGTTTTTTTGGTTTTTTTTTAAGATTTCTTGTCCTCCAAATGTTTTAGGTTTATCAGGAAGTGGGGTGTCAGAGCTTAACATGCAATATTCTCCAGAAATTTGGGGTAGAGTTTTATTCATTTAGCAAAAGTCTTTAGATGTGTCAATTATTCAGAGTTTACCAAGAAGGTTCTTCACCACAATTGCACATTTTGGTGGCCATCCCTCAGCATATAAAAATTTAAATATCACAGGTTACTGGGGTTCCTTCTTGTATCTGATCCACCCACTATGGGGGAAGTGATGTTTCAAATCTGTACTTTGATTACATTGCCTATGCTACACTGAACAAAACATTGTATAATTTATGTGACACGTTTCATTATCTGGAATATGTACCGGGTACTGCCTCTATCTTCTCTTTCCAACCTGTTCACTATCCCTGCTCCCTGAAAATAAAATCTAACATTTTAGCATTTGTAACATTTTTACTCACGGTACGTAGACTGTGGAGGACCAATTTATAACAAGCCTAATGCGTTTCATAGATGATTTTCTCATCCAGCTTCTCATCAACCTGTGCGTTGCCAAAGGATTTTGAGCAGGTTCTCCAGGGCACAACAGTTGTTCCAAATCGACGTAGCAGCTCATCCTGCATTGATCGCGAAAGAGGAAAAAGAAATTAAGGTTAGCACGAAAGGGAAGCCACATTCCAGTAAGATTTGAATAACCCCCAACCACCCTGAAGGTCTGACTCCAAGGTATGAGGGGTGCATGGTTTCATGGTTGATACATACCAGGGTTTTTACGTGTTTTCAAATTGGTAACCTGTACCTCTGATTTGGAGTAGTGGTTAAGACATTGGTCTTCCACCATAAGGCCCATAAGTTCAAGGGGCTTGTCCCCACACCAGTGACGTTTTCGTAAACTAAAAAAGTTTTGCATGTCTCCGCTGGATGGGGTGATCTCTACACTCTGGCATGGCAGCTAAGTAGTACTGTGTCACAGTGGGGTGGGGGGCTGCAAAGGTAAGCAAAAATGAGGCACCCTTTGTAAGGTGTTTTCAAGTTCACCAGGCAGCTAGCTGTGATGTATCCCTTATCCATGGTGAATGGTTTGCAGGAAACAATTTACTACAAAGACTATATACATATACCTTATAGGAGAGAGAGAAGGTGTGACAGAAAGATTGAAATATTTCAAAGGATTTAACAAAGTACGGGATGGGTTTTTTTGTTTTTTCAAAGGAAGAGAAATGTGGGAATAAGAAGTCATAATCTAAACGAAAGGAGTCAGAGGTTTAGATGTAATAAAAGAAAGGGGTTTTTTAAGCTAAACTGGCAGAGGCTAAAACAGTGGGGGAGTTTAAACATGCAGGTGCCAGGCACAAAGCCTCCCCCACTCTAACAGGAGATCAAGGACTTGGATTAAGGTCAGAGTCTTTACATGGGCAGTCTAGATGGGCCGGATGGTTCTTATTGAATCAAAGTTTTTAACAACAAGGGTGTGACAGAATGACCTGTCATGCAGGGGCCCCAAGGTACTCAGAGATGGCTCCAGCCTGGCTGTCAAACAAAGATAGTACAGGTAGGAACTCCATTGTTTAAGTAATCCCATCAATAGGATTGCTGCAAAGGGAATTATAGGTTGAGTTGAATACATGTATCTGTTAATTTATGTTAATGCAGTTGCGTGGATATATGAGTCTTATCAAACAGATGAAATAAAAAGCCAAATTATGGTACTCATTATGGGGGCTTTATGATTAGCCCCCAAATATGCGCTTGGGCAATATGATCCTCGTCTAGGGATATTCTTGCGTCATACTCTTACAGTTCTTTTGATGACTTTTTGGAACGTGGTGTACATGCAAAATTACGAAGAAAAGGCAGACATAGTGGTTTCCATATAAAAGGTACAATTAAAAGTAGAATATGGTGTCAGTTATACTCACTGCTTTGGGCTTAGGTGGTAGGATCCCCACCAAGGATATAGTGGTAGTAGATGGTTCCGGATAAAATATATAAAAGTGTGAAAACAAGTCCAGCAGCAAAAATAACTTATTTTAAAAAAAAAACTATTTATTCAAGCTGGTAATAAAACCTAGTAAAGATATAAAATAACACACAACGCGTTTCGCCTAACAGCAGGCTCCCTCAGGGTGTGAAAAGTAGAGGACTGCACCGGGATCTGGGTCCCATGGGACCCGTCAAAAAACTTGCAGGCGCGGGCGGTTTTTTTCGGCTGTTGCGGACGGGAGTGGGCGGTCAGACATTGTACGTGCGGTAATCCCGTGCACTCCCGCAAGGCTGACTTTGCGTTGCTCGCACACAGTGTCTCTTCTCTTGCTCCACTCAGGAACCCAGCGGAGTCATGTGATTTTATGTCACTTCCTGTGACTCAGCTGTGTTTCTGGGTGGAGCTAGAGAAGAGACGCTGTGTGGGAGCAGTGCAAAGGCAGCCTTGCGGGATATCTGCAGATCAGGTAAGGGGGTGGGCAGGATTGACCACATATGTTGCGGGATCGGGCGGGATTGGATGCATATGTTGCAGGAGCAGGCTGGAGCTGGGTAAAAAAAACACAGGGCTCTAATGAGCTGAGCTCGTCATACAATAGAGCAAACTTGGTGGATTATTTTACTGGAAACCAAAATATTTAATGCTAAACTAAGTATGATTTATGCATTCAGTTAATTTTAATGGCGAACCGCATATTTAGTCCAAAAAGTCCTCTTTGCAATATACAGTATTACTTTATTGCATTTTTGTCACATATTTACTTGAATATATCACAACTAATAAAAACAGTAAGAAGGGGAGGAGGAATATACAGAATAGATAAAAAGATAAATATTCATATAGACTATTTGGGAGGGTTTTTAGAAGACGCATTAAACTTTTTCTCTCTCAACAATTGGTGCCATAAATGATCAGGAGAGGTTTAGAAGACGCAGAACGGGCTAAGAAGCAAGTGATTTACCATCACTATTTGCGCCGAGACAAGATTTCTAAATTTTTATTATAATATTCAGAAAACCCATGAGCCTAAATGAAATCCTCAGTTTATATCCTCCTGAGGGATTCTGATAATATCAATGTTTAGATAGAAATTTAGCAAATTTCTCTTCTGGGAGTTGTCTTAACACACGTCTACATATTTTACTTTGCTACCGGATAGACTTGCTCGGCAATGTAAAGTAGGTTTACGTCTCCAAATCTAAATTCTAGATTTAAGTGAAAAGGCATTTATGTAACATACAGTGCAATGCCAGTTATTGCGCCTCATCTCAAAACCAAATTTCACTTGGGTAATATCATATATATTTTTAGTGTCTATTAACTGGCTGAGTCACTTTCTAGTGCTTCTGTGAATCAAAAAATATCTAATTTCTGTTAGGACTTGCCGTTAACATTTCGGAAGGAGTGAATTTGTGTTTATTGCTTCGTCCGTAATAAATATCTTATTTGCAATCCCCTGGAAAATGTTTATTAACAGCCATTTTTCCCTTTTACGCTAAAAACGTTCTAGAGGATGCCTCTAGTTGACTGGTTTTTTTTGAGAAACAGAAAAAGGGTAGGGAGAGATATTTAAATATATTTATAGGCACATTAGTAAACATCTTTTATATATCATTATATAGATTTAACCATTTTTAATTTTAGTATGGTCCAGAACTTGGTCTGAGTTAACATGACACTAACAGAAGATCCCACCCCAATGGCATATGACAGGCACAACAGAACAAAACAAATCGGAAAAAAAAAAGTTCTTGCTCTTATGAGCGCTAACTAAACAAAGTGCTCCAACCTAACTGCGGTTGGACGGCTTATCCGTTACCAACAAAACCAGATTACAAGTAATAGCAGCAATCAATAATTTAGAAGCTCTCTCCCTCTCTCTCAGGGAGCCAAATGATCTCCCTCTGGAGGCTATTTCACTGCCTCTCCCATTAATTAGTGAAAACAAGCGAGTGCTGCTCGAATCCCCGGACTGGATTCCTCTGCTCCTCCTAAACTGTGGAGTGGAGCACTGGCCCACCCTACTCTCCAAGTGCTCCACCTCAGGGACCCAAAAACACACAATTTATCATGGATCTGGTAAAAAAAAAACTACTGAGGGTAAGCACCCTGCAAAATATAAGGATATAACCCATGCTTTCTGTCACAATATGAAGCTTACAGACAGTGACACCAATGGCCTACACACTACTTAAAGAACCATAATCTATCCACAGCTTGTCCTTCCTAGTAATATTTAGAGTAAACCAAGTAGGTAATAATGATTCAGCTTCCATGGTAACCTAAATCATTATAAAGCTTTTTTTTTTGATAAATGATAATTCATTCTGAATGAATGTTTTCGTATTTGGGTGTTTTTTGGGTGATATGTTACCTTGTAACATTGAGTTATTCTGAAACAGTGCTTTTAAACCATAAATATGTTTTCATGTAAAAAGAAAGTGAGAATTAATAGTTACTTCCTCCTATTGTGTAGTGATAAGCAAATTCTGTGAATATTGAAATAAACAATCAGTAATTTAACAAATGAGTTGAAAAGAAACCTATTTATTCACCAAGATAATTTTGATATTGTCCTATTAATAGCCCATGTCCAGATTTCAGTACAAACCAATATAGACCATCAACCAAACCCACTCTCTAGAAAACGTTTCAATTGATATTTTCTAGATGATATTGGCTATGTACTACACTAGCTTACTTTCATTACCATAAGTTGTATGCACTTATTGCAAAGCTCTAAGATGTATAATCTAAACAAAAGCACTTAAGAATGTTGAAGCTATTAGTCTTTTACGAAAACGCCAAGATCAGCGTGATTCGGCTTATCATGTGTATATATAGGATACCAGCGCATGTGCCAGTTATTGCAACGATGTGCCACAAAATCATTTTAGCATTTTGAGCATCCATCTCAATATCCTGTCTTTCCTTCTCCTTTCCCTCTTTTTTCTCCCCTTGAGTCCCCAAAATGGCCACCACTTTTCTCTTGCCTCCAGCCTTTGGCAAGAGCCATCCACCCCCCTTACCTCCAGTTCCACTTAATGATCGCCTCTCTCCAACTCCGGTCTTCCACACATTAACTGCACTATGACTGGAACATGGGAATTGTTGGTCACACTAGGTGGGGCTTAAAGCGAGCATCCAATTGCACTTCACTTTTCATTGGACCTTGGCAATTGTAGAGAGATATCACCAGGGCTGGTGCGAGGATTTTTGCCAGACTAGGCAAAACATAATTTTGCCGCCCCCTGGCCCCACCCCCACAAGCTCCTCCCTTGTCACACCCACTTATACCCCACTCCTCCCCATAGTGACCGCGAGGCGAGGCCACGCTTACTTAACGAGGCCTACTTAATGACCACGGCCGGTGGCTCGTGGATGCAGCCTACACTGCCTGCACGGCTGCCTGACTCCCATCAAGTGACTGTGACTGCAGGCTGCGCGGCTGCCAGCGCCGGCCCTGGATATCACATATGCATTTTATTAACATTTTGTTGAAACTTGGAATGGCTTTCTATATATATATACATGGCCACAGATGCAGAACTAATTCATTCTATTCCTACTCAGCTGCCAAGATTTATCAGTCATCTTCCATATATGTGGGAGGAACATAGGTGGAAATACCATTCCATTCCTATTCAATCCAATCTCTCCACTTTTTTCTAGTCAGGTTTAGAGCCATCATTTTTATTATGTATGATCCTAACATGTTTTCTTTGTAAAGAAATATTAACAACTAGGTTGTAGGTTGAGTCATGACATCATAACTTGATACACCCAGTGTCTGCTGTACACTTTCTTTACATCCAGTGATGAAATACATAATGTACCAACATGCCCTGGCATTATTGACTTTATTTGTCTAAAAACACTTAACCCGCAGTTATAAAGATTAGTGCAGAAATTCTAGATCAATTGTCTACAGGTAAAAATTTCATGTATCCATAGGTGTGTGCGCTTTTTTTTTTTTACAATACCAGACACAATGTATCTAATGTACCTTTTAAAGGAACATTTTTTGTTATTAGCTGACCTTTTTTTTAAAACCATGGTTTAAGTGAAAATGAAAGAAAATCAATATATTTTTTTCTGTTGGGAAAAATAGTTCTGGAACATCAACGCCTTAATTTTAAACCACGGATCTGTATTCTTTAGAAGTAGAAAATAGTTTACTCTCACATATTCGGATAGTGAGCCCTCTTTGGAAACTTTGACACTTGATTAAAAATGTTTTTGTTTTTTTTACTAAATTAAAAATTCAGTAAATACCCTAATCCTTAGGTAAATGGATATTATGGAAAAAAAACTGTGTGTATTTGGAACATATTTATTTGATTTGGGACTATTTCCTTTTTTGTGATTCTATAAGGAAAAAAAGACATTTTAAAGTAGATGATCTCTAGATTATCTAGACATTTCCATAACATTTTAAAGAAAATTGTCGTTTTTTTGTTGATACCAAAGATTTAGAAGTGGAATTAAAATTCTTTAATATATTAATATTTTGGGTGATATACAAGTTAGTAGCAATATACAGTTCTCATGAACTGACCAAAATCTGTCAGTTAATGTGAGATCTACAACAAGAGATGTATCACACAAAGCATTCATCTGCGGCAAAGGTTGAGGGATTATTCAAAATTAAATGTACCTTTTTTAGGTTTTTAGGTTTTTGGGATGCAATATAAGATGTTGTTTTATCTACAAAACAAACAAACAAACAAAACAGTTGGAAGTTGGACACCGGTTGTCTTAATATTTCCACATTTTGGATCACTTAATCTAGAGTTGCATATTATTTAATTTGTGCTATGTGCCTACGGTAACTGCTTGAAGTTCAGAAGAGTGGTGAGAAAGGTGAAAAAAGTTAAATCAATTTATGGATTACTGCTGGAAATTTTATTTTGACCTTGAATTTCTAGAAGGGACGTTCTACATGGGAAACAAGAAAATAGATGAAATTAACAGTTCCACTTGTTTCTCTTGTACCTGCAATTTCATAGTTCATAAAGTTAAACACAGATTATTGCACTCTACTGTGTAAGAAGTAAAAATAGTTTTAAAAAAAAAAAGAAAAAATAAATACCGTTATTATGATATTTCACTTTGATAAATAATATTCCAAAGAATTTCTATTTTCAGTTCCTTAGTCGAGCCATTCTTCATGAACATTTGTTTTTGACTAAACACTTAATCTTATCTTAATCTGTCAAGACTTTATGTTGGAGACAAATAAAATTATTACATTTTTTGGAAAACAGAAAAAATCAGGAATTCTATTGTTTGTACGAGAGAGTTGCCTGTGAACATAATTTTCAATAACACATCCTGAAATTCAATGAAATTGTCAAAACTGGCGTTTATTTTAAATATATATATATATATATATATATATATATATATATATATATATACACAAGTGGTAATATAAAAACATATGTTGAGAATCAAGAGATGAATTCATCATGAATATTTGGGAAAAACTGGACACTATTGGCAGGTGGGTAAAACAAGTGCACGACTGATTCACTGATAAAAAAAAATAAAAGCCACAAATTTTTAACTAATTATTTTTAGTTACAGTCATAAAGTCAATGCACATATATGTGATACATACAAGTAATAAAAAAGCACATACCTGTTCAGGCGTTATTATATGTTATTATTCTCTTGCTTTTATACTGTCTTCCCTTCCTTCAGGAGCGGTCATTATTATCAGGATTGGGAGACATGATCACTTCTCCTCTTTCTCTACCCTATGCATGGTTGGGGGATGGGTAACAAAATAAGCATTAAGGGGGTAGGATGGTGTTTAAGTTAAAAGGAAAAATAGCCTATGGGTCGATGGAGCAATCTTTTGCCTCCTATCCAATGCCTAGAGGTATGGGGTGAGTTTCTTTGCCCTAAAACTTTTTACTTTCTGTATTTAATCATAGGACCCTCATATATTATATTTTGGGGTATGGGGATCTCTGATAATATACTGTGTTATATCTCTGTTTCTTGTTATATGGTAAACATGGTTTATGGTGATATTTTTATATGGTTATATTTTTTCACCAAACCAGAGAAACATAGAGTGTGGTGGTAGATAAGACCCTTGCTGTAAATACCTCAAACATTACTTGATCTTGCCTTATATTCAGGATTGCCTGTCCTATGCATGTTTTAATTCCCTCGCTGTATATACGACTTGTCTACAGTTTGATTTCTGCTAGTCTTTGTATTTATTTCGATGCAATTTTACCAGCTGTCAACTGAATGAGACTCACATAGGAAAAAACGTTATTGCGTGGTTGTTATCGGGTTCCATTGCCTGCGTGTGATCTTGAGTCGTCGAAATAATATTTATTGTCACTTGTTTGAAAAGCCTTCATTTTATACCACAGCTTTCATTCACCTGCTATTCATCATAACTGATAACGGTAATCTGTAGCAATATTTTGCATGTAATTTCCCTTTTTTCGCTGGTAATTGGATGAGAAAATTATAAAGGTAACATAAAATCAAATATATTGTTATACACTGACATTATCTTATTTCTCACATATAAACAGGTTGGTTGTTTTTTTTTTTTTCACAAGCACCGTCTACTTCATGTTTCTAAGTAATATAAATGGGTAGGTTTCCCAGACAATAATAGGTAATCTCCCAATGTGAGAAATAAGGCCACTACATAACCGTTGGCTTGTTACTAAACTACGGTGTACTCTGCCAAATATTTATTCATTTAGTAGCAGATCAAACCTTATAAAAGGGCATCTCCATCAACTTTAACCTCTTCAGTCCCAGGGGTTTTTGGTACCTTAAGTCCAGGAGCTGTTTTGCTATTTTTACCATGTGGGTTTCATTAAGATTCCTCTTTTTCCGTGTTTGATGTACCCACACAAATTACATATTCATATTTTTTTAAAAATCTCTTCAAACAATTACCGAATTTATGTTTGGCAACATCTTCTGATTACAGACATACCCCATACATATTTTTTTTTTTTATGTTCTCAAGGGACGCATCTATTCCTTACATAGTACCCTATAGTTATGGCTTAATAGGTTTAGGGGTAGTAAACAGGGGGTTATACCTTTTTACATGTAGAGCTAGGGCAATGGGATGTACGTTTTTTTTTTAAATTATTATTTTAAATATTTTTTCCATTTTATTAACTTTTTCCACTTGACTTACATTAGGGATTAGATTGTGTGTGATCGGCCCTGCAGGGAATATCTTGTCCCTTGCCTGACCTCTGTTGACATCAGCAGTGACGTTGCCCAGAAGGGAATGCCCAATCTCTTGATCGTGCTTTCCTTATATAATGGCTTATCGCGCTCAGACCAGCAGCCATTACAAATGCTCGGTCAGCAGGACGCCAGCAATGCTAGCTTCTGCTGACAGGGGGGGTAGTCCAGGTTGTCAAAGGACAGCCTGATCCCCTGTGTATTGGCAGGGAGATGTCACTGCCGCTGCAAGAAGGTCAGGACTGACAAGTACGTTTTACAGGGTTTTATTGAATGCCTCGTGACAAACATTAGAATACCTCAGTCTTAATTACCCAGCTAGACTCCCTAGTTAATGAAAGTCTATGGAGGCATGGATTACTTAAGAATTACTTAGCATTGCCATTAAGAATCAGATAAGTGTCTGATAGGAGTAGTTAAATTCATCCAAAATATATGACTGACAGCAATGGCAGCATCTAATTCTATCAATAAAGGAAGTTTATTGGAACAAAATTAGATAAAGCCAGATTCTTGTCAATGCTGACCTCAAGGAGAGGCAGATTACCGGTACTCTCTATAGAACTACCTATAGAATCCATGATCCTTGGCAAAAATGGTCAGGAATGTAAATTATAAAACTAGAGCTTACTGGCTTTTAAAATAGAATTTCATATTTTTTCCTTGTAAATTATTTTTTCTAATTTACAATATTTTGATCTATTTTAGCAATGATTCAATGTTTCTTATTTTTTGTTATATTATTTATATGATGATAAACAGTAGATTGTCACATCCATAATTTTATGTTTTTATCTCTCAAATTATATGAATCATTCTACGAGACTCCATTGAAATGGAACTACCCCATAGTATTAACATCAAGAATATAGGAGCCTTTAAGGGATAAAAGAATTTGATGCGTCTCTCCAAGGTGCAGACAAACTGATGATATATCTGACAATTTATAGTTACATTGAGGATAGAGTTTGTAAAAAGTACATGAATTAAATTTGATATTATTAAAAAAAAGTCTGCAAAATGCGATAGTCGCTTTTTAATATTTTTTTCTTTAGTCGTCAACGGGCTCAACTCATTACAAGTAGGCTGTATCATGACCTCTCCAAATATGAACAAATGGGGGTAAGTCTCATTTAATGACATGAATAATTACCAGAGGGATCCTATTTGCTCCTTATGCCTATTTTCAAGTATATTTATATATTGGACAAGACTGAAAGTATGAATAAATACGTCCACCGAGAATTTCTAGATTGAAGTTTCTATAGCACACTTGAAATGATGGCTCTACTGGGTAGAAATATATTTCACTATAAGAGTAGACTTTGACTTAAGTACTGTGATTCAGATTGAAGTTTGTTGGAACACTAAGTCACTGCCCCTTTCTTTAGTACTTTCTGTGATGTATGGTAACGTAAAGTAATGTTATACTGTGGATGGCAGCTACGGTTCCATTGGTTTTCCGTCCATGTTTATTCTTTCGGGAGTATCATCAATTGTAGCAGGGACTAATGAAACTGCATTTGTCACGGGAATGCACTAATCCTGTTTTATAGATGGATTTGAACTATTGTCCATGGCATTACAGGTGATTTTTTTTCAGCATATCTGATAAATATTTTCCTGCCTACAATCCTCTGCAATTTGATCACGTCTTCTTGAGACATACTTTGCTTCTCACAGTAAACTCACTTTAATTTGTCTTTGTTGTTCTCTCTGTGTTGAACACTTTACTCGTTTATAGGGATGGGTGCATTTCTGTAACCTCTGGGTAAAAAGGGCTGTCACAGGTGAAGATTGAGGTCTTGAAAAATGGCTTATGTTCTTCACAACATTCAGACTACGACGGATTACCATAAATACAAGGCAACAAAAGCAAAAATTACAGATACATTGATGCTCCTTCTCAAAGAGATCAGATCTGTGATTTCCTTTCTGACATGTCATGTAACCATCCAGGTCAATGGAACAAGACAGATCTCTTTAGAGATAATCTGCCTTCCAGCTATGTTTAAACCTGTCTGAAGATAGTGATGGTTAATAGATAAAGCACATGCAAGCATTTAACAGAGATCCTGCTAAGCTAAGCAATCAAAGTTCCAACAGAGAGCTAAGCTTAATAAACTCTACCTAGTCAAAGAGAAAGCTGTTTAGAGTTGCATAAAAACAACGTAAAATGCCATTTTAATGAGGATAATGAAAAGGCCATACGATTTAAGCCTAAACCTCATATCTTTAAATTAAATGGAAAAAAATTCTGTTGTATGAGATTGGGCATTTTTAGTTGCATATAACATATTTATAGAGCAATATAGAAAAAAAGGGATGATGCTAATAGATTGCATTTTACTTACAATATTTTTAAACTGTTGTATTGTGTATTGCTGTGTTTTTACTTTTCAACCAGACGTTGGACCAAAAAATCACGTGATGATGTGGTTTCTGCGATTGAAAATGCAGGTCTAGAACCAGTGGTCCATCAGGCATTTGTTCTGTTTGCCCTGTGGCAAGTCCAGCTATGTGCAGTTCAGACCCTTTAAAGTCAACATCACTGTCAAGTCTGATACTAAGGGCAATGGCCTGGGAAGCTGCCAAGGTTCAAATCAAATTGCGTGCATAGTTGTGCAAGAAAAGGTAAGAATATTAAGAAATTCCAGAAATGTATTCTTTCTTCAAACTTTTCTGAAGCGTTTTCAGTTCCTATGAGGCTTGATTTAAACAATTCATGGGAAATGATGAATTTGACATGATTAAACAATTATTTCTGGTCCACCTTTGCAGATTGAAGAGCAAACTCGCACTTTTAGCCAACTCACCTGCACTTTCCGTTTTGTGAATAGACTCTATTGTAAAATAAGTACGTATCATAAAAAGTGGACAACAAAAAATATGCTTTTGCTTTAAAGAAAATTCAGTCAAATAACTACAGCGAATTCCAAGAAAAACATTGTAATGTTCTTTTTGTTGATTGGATGATCTTGGTTCTATTACATCAAGCACTAGAATGTACATAACAAAGAGATAGATTCTGGCATTAAATGATGCTCAATTATTTGGGACTGCAGAAGGGTATGATTCTGATCGGAGAAATGGAAAGTAAAATATTTATTGGAGCTTGATTGCCTTTTTTAAATCATGGAATTACAGATTGTATGATTTCTCATCACAAGCAGCGTCAATAAAAAAAGGATTTATTAGAGATATAAAAATAGCTTCTCCAAAGAAGCTCTGGAGGAAGGAAAAAACTATTTGTCATATAGCTCTAAAACCGTTAAAGATGCTTTAAGAGGAAGCATTTTATTTTGCTTGCTGCATTAAGTGGATTTCTTTAGGTTGCCAAAGGGTTAGAGTTCTATGAAAGCTAAATTTATGTCAACCTGACATGGACATATGATGGCCTAGGGGAGCAAGGGCTTCGTTGCCACCTCAATACTTCTGATTTGAAAGATGAGCTGCAATAGGAATGCTTTTTCTTTCCTGCCAGGCGTTTACAGTTGTGTTCCTTAAGCGATATTCAGTGTTGTGTTCCTGTAAGTATATCAATCTTTTGTTGAGCGAAGAACATTGCCATGGTCAGAATTCTGGACAAAAATATCCCTAAACCTTTAATTTGGCCAAAATATTTTTTAAAAAAGGTGGGACCATCTAACTGAAGAACAGACATTTCAGGTCCTAGAAATGTATGTGACTTTACTTCTTTTTCCCTGTTGGCCCCAATATTTGATTAGAAATTCCATCTTTTCTTGGACCAATATGGCTTACGTTAAAATATATAAATACATACATTAAATAGCTTATGAGAAAGGACTAGGTAAGGCAGTGGGTGAGTCTGCCCTGTTTAATGTCTATGTATGTCTTTGTGATATTGATCAGCAGGGGGCACCATTTTCTAGTTGACGGGTGTATATGTGATGTGTGAGTTGCTAATGAAATCTAGTAGCGTCCAAGGCTGGATTTAGCAATAGCCGGGATGTTGTCTACAATGCCAGCATGATTAAACTATATAATTTCTCAGCTGTGTTTCCATGATAACCGGCATAAAATGTTATCCTTATGAGGGATAAATATACCAGGTTATTTTAGTTCTGTACTGTTCGGTGCCATGTGTTGCTGCATGCTATCCTTGGCAGCATACTGAAAGATGGAACAATATGAAGATTACATTGGGATCCTGGGGTAGTCCGTATGTGTCAAATGTTTAGAAATTTTCAAATTCAAAGACAAAGCTGCATACCCATTTGTAAAACTGATTTCACTTACACCTTCCAACATTTCCATTGGCCAAAGAGGGACATTTTTGTTTTAGAGGGGAGATTCGAAGTATGGCTAGAGGGGAGGGGTTTACCAGGAGTTCTTATATCACTGTGACCTACGTGATCCCAAATCAACAACTTGTGTAACCGAGTATGGTATTTACTGGGATAAAAAAAAATTTTTATTTCCAGAATGCTATGCATAATCTCATTTTCTGCTGTTTCTATATACAAGGTTTGTTGGGTCTATTTACTAACAAGATGAATGGCCAGACCACATAACATTCATAAAGCAATTTTTGTATTTACTAACATACAAGATGTCTTTGCATTTTGCAAGTTGCAAGGAAGTGCAGGCAAGTTGAATCATACTTCGCATGCCCTTGCCTTAAACTCACAAATTATTAAAAACAAACAATAACCCTTCTCAAAAATAAAACATGTAACAAAATAAATGCGTAGTAATCATCCTCCCTCTTTCCTTACCCATTGTGCTGTTGTGGGGGCATTATATATATTTATATATATATATATATATATACCTGAAGAACAAGAGAAGTTTCAAAGAATGTTCTGTGCATTTTTCCCTGTGTTAAAAACAAATAATTAATAAAAATACCCACCTCCTCTATGTCGACGTCCCTGACATATGGGAGGATGACGTCCATGCAAGAACCCTAGAAAACCAAATGGTATTTATATACTATTGCAAAAGGATTTGAGGTATGTAAGGGTCGGGGGGAAAATAGTACATTTTGGCAATATACATGAAAATTGTATTTTGTCATTTCATGACCATGACCAGAGAAAGTTATATACAATCCTATTCTGCATTTAACTAAAGAGGAATATATCTCAATTCCAATATATATAATAAACTTTTTCACATAGTCTGCTAAAGTATAAGGTATTAAAACATTAACAGGACTTTAGACTAAAACCAATAATGTTGTCATAAAATACATGCATAATTAAATATTTCCACATAGAATTTTATTCACCTTACTACTGTTTTTTTTTTGTTGCTAACCAAACTGATTTAACTTACCCTTTAAAACTTAATATTATTATTTTTCTGCATTATGTGACCTTTCTTTTGATTACTGCACAATTTATTATGGTTTAATAAATCACCATTACATGAAAATTACCTGTACTTGTTCACTCTAATAAAATAAAATGAGAAAATGAATGATCAAAGTTAACCAACCCAGCTGGCTGATCCTTGTGTTCACTGAATCATGGTGAAAACCCACTAAAAAAATTATGCTTTTAACATGTTTTGCAGGTGCTAAATTCCCAAAGAGATTTCCATTGAAATTAAAAACATAGCGCAACTGCCATTGCAATATAAAGTATATCATTTAAAACTGTATTAACAAAAGGAAAAATCTCAGTGAAATATATTAAGAAAAATGAACTGAATATGTTAAATGTTAAATAGGCTTTGTAAGCCAAGGCATGAAGAACCAGAAAGAAAAGAGCAAAACACCAAAGTACCCCAATTTTGCAGAGTCCTATCTAATTTTTCATGGCTATATTGCTTACCAAGGAGCTGATTCAGTGGGACCACACTGCATTTAACCCACTGAGACTCTCCTGCAATTAAAGTCCTCTCTGGACACCATATGTGGCAGAACGGGGTGCTCATACCCTAAGATTTGGTGAAAACCTGCAAATATGCACAAATACAGAAAAAGAAAGCACACCCTAAAAAGCATATACATTCCATTCCTGGGATCAGCGCACACCTAGTAAATACTGTTTAAAAGCTTCTATCTGAGGTTTATATATTGGGGATTCTGTCACACACTATGTCTCATTATGAGTGGATTTTAAAGTCTCAGTGGGTTAAAATGGAGTGCTGTCCCACTGATTCAGCCATGAAAATTTAGATAGTAGTCACCAAACTTGGAGTACTTTGACGTAGCGGTGGGCTAAGCACAGGGCCGGCCCAAGGCAAAATGCCGCCTGGGGTGAATTTTAAAATGCTGCCCCCCTTATCTACCCTTCCTCTCCCTCCGTCCTTGCCGCCCCCCCCCTTATCTACCCTTCCTCTCCCTCCGTCCCTGCCGCCCCCCTTCTTGTACTTACCTTTCAGCAGTCCTGCGGCGAGTCTCCCTGTTCGGTCTCGGTGCCGGCTTGTAATGCTGAGCGCCGGAAATCTTCCGGCACTCAGCATTACAAGCCAGCACCGAGACCGAACAGGGAGACTCGCCGCAGAGGAGAGAGCGAGGGGCGCCGAGCGGTACTGACAGCGGCGCCCCTTTCGCTCTCTTTCGCTTTAAAAAAAAAAAAAAAAAAAAGTGCCGCCCCTTCAAGAGTGCCGCCTGGAGCGGTTGCCCCACTCGGCTCCATTGTCGGGCCGGCCCTGGCTAAGCAATATAAGGCCATATAGGGTGATGGAATCCCCAATATTTATGCCTCAGATTGGTTTATAAGTAGCATTTAATGGGTGTGTGCTACTTTAGTGTAAAGATAGCTTTGGCATAACTTGGGGCAGGAATGGCGATAACATGAGATCTGTTCATATCTGTGTATGAAGGCACTTTTACTATCATCATGTGAAGTGCGGTAACAGGCAAAGAAATTTATTCCAAAAGAAATAACAGACTAGAAATAGGGAAATGTTACAAAGTGACATGATGGCTTTAGGAATCTTGAAACGAAAGAAAAAAGCATCAAAGATTGAGGTTGAAGACTAGGAGTTGATGGAGTTTCACAGCTGGGGTCTGAACTGTTTCGAACATTGCTTCTTCTTAAAAGCAAGACAACGTATAACAAACCCATTCACTGCAAATCCACTAAAGCATACATAACATATCGACATTTCTAATGCTGTAGATAATTTAATCTAGGAATGGAGGTCAGCTAGGACTGTTTTGGTGCATAAAGCTAAGAATTATATTAAAGGATAATGAAATGCCCGAGAGAAGCTAATGGACTAGCAGCCAAGATTCGAGAATATACAAAAAAGGGGGAAAAAAGCCAGATGAGGTTGTCAGCCGGACATGTGAAATTTCATGACTGACTATCACATCAAAAGGAACATGATCAGTTAGTATTTGCTCACATTTTGAGAGATAAATCCAATCTATATAACATGCATAGCCCTGAAAATAGTCCAAAGTATAAGCTGTTGTGGTAATAGGGGCTTTATCTTATACAGTGACTAAAGCTATATACTTATTAAAACAAGTCTATAGCAATTTTGTTTGACAAAACCCCCTTCACAGAGATTTCCTGCTTATGAATGATCAGACTGGCATGTCTGGGTATTTCCATGGCAATACAGAAATTATATTTTAAAGATGGGTGATTTTATTAATTCCTTCCATTATTTACATTGGAAAATATATTGAGGGAGCCCACTTATATTTTAGGATATGAGACTGAGTGCAGGGTTATTTTGTCCCTGCTATTACGTCCTACGGCTATGGTCCCCTCTGTAATTAGTTATACAAACTACCATACAAGCAGCCCCCACTGAGTATCCCTGACCTGATAACACTAGTTCTCTCCTCCATAACAATGTCATTTTTAAATCAGATTAATCTCTGTGTGCAGCATCTTCTTTCAGGTAAAACACTTTTAATCCATCTGATTTTTCCACCTCCAAAATTAATTGGCCATTAAAACATTTATTGCTTTAATCATCAAACCTGAGTTGCTATCATCCCAAATCAATCAATGCATTCTGTCAATTTTCAGCTACAATGAGTGTATTAAAAGTGACTTATTACTCAGGATATATTCCACAAAAACGGGACACTGTTGAAAGACGGCTATTACTATAGCTCAAAAGCTATTAAAATTTCACCCAAAGCCCATTTACATTTACTACCATACACAGACATATTTTTGTAAACTCATTCGTTAAATTGTTAGTATAACCAATATATGACGCACCAGAAGAACTCATAATAATCATTATTTCTAAGCCCAGAGGAATATGAAAAATATTTTCAAGCACGCGGTGCATCTTAAAACCTCCTAGCGGCGTAGGTTATGAGCTATTCCTTATTTATGACATCAAAGTTGTAGCAAAGGATGTAATACAGAAGTTACACATGGAAAGATACCATTTCTAAAGGATCCTTTCACAAGACATTATTTGCTATCAGTGTTATAAGCAGGGCAGGGTACAGCAGCATCCGCATACCTGGGAACTAGCCCCAGACAGTCCTAAGTGGGCAGGGAATAGGAGGGGATGTGGGTGGGGAGTGGGTGTGGCCAAACACAGGTCCCCCTGCCCAGAAAATGAGGAAAGTGACCAGGAGACCTAGAAAAGCAGCGCTACACCTGGAGACTCCGAGTTAAGTCAAATCACTTGGAAACTTTTATACATATCAAGAAAATGATTGACAGTGTTTGTATAGCGTTATGATCGTAGAACCAGCTACCTTTACTCTGCCCTCCCAAAGGTTTTTTTATGGACCTGCTTGAAAAGGAATGACATGAAACTATCCAGAAGAACAAAGCCAATCAAGATGAGTAGAAACTTTTTGACCTGGGGAACTGTGGGCCAATAATTTTTTTTTAAACTTCTGGGGAGAAGAGAGAACTTTGTAGGAGAAACAATAGACTGATTATAGTCTATTACAATGAGGAAAATGGACAGACTAGATGAGCCAAATGGTTCCTATCTGCCATCATATTCTACGTTTCTAATGGAAAACTGGCTAATGATTGAATTACTTGTTTTCATGTGGGCAACCTGACTTGTCTCAAGGACCAAAAGTGCGCAACTTGTTGAAGCTTCCCAACTTATCAAACCTTAGTCCAGTCCCTATTTTGTCAATGGTTGATATTTTACTTTAAATACAGTATATAGATATTTTTTCTTTTGCTTAAAGAGCATTTAGGAAAAGATTTTTCACAGATATATGGCATCATTGTTTAAAATAATATGTACATTCTACATATATTTTTGTATCACAGAAGAAATAGCAGCATATGCAAAACAACCTATTTTTCTCCTTAATGCGCAGGAACTAAAGAAACGTTGACAGTTCTTTGGGAAGCTACTGTAAATAGCGTCATGTTTGTTTTCATATCGAGTAACTCAGTTTTTTTTTTATTTAAAATGCGGTAATTTAACTAATACAATTAACAAATAGCTGTATGAAAAACAAATACGGTAAATACGTAAATTATTCTGTTGCTAAAAGGGTATAGCAAAGTGTTTAGTTTGTATAGGATATTATTATGTGATAAGTTACTAACATAAATAGGAATAGAAATAATTGATCATTTGGGAAATTTATTCCTGTATAAGAGGCTAACAATCTGCTCTGGACTCGTAGCATTAAACAAAATGGTGTAAGCCTGCAAATGTATCGGAAGATTAAGATTCCAGCTCTCAGCAGCCCTTTGATCCATTGGCATATCTCCCCGTGTGGTTGTATAACTAAAATCGGACACTAAGTGAGCTGCATCTGCTTTAGATGGGGCCCGGGGGCAACACTGTATCAAGGAGCCCCCTCCAATATCATTAAGTATATGTACACGTACACACGCACGCACCCACACGCGCACGCAGGCATACACACACGCACACACACACTCAGTGCATAAGCGCCTCTGATCCTGTAACTGCAGGCTGCTTGTTGGGAGATTTTGCTCAATCTGTGACAATTTCTGTGTTTAAGAAAATGTACTGAATCATTTTAATTAATCATAATATTAAAATAATGTATCATATTCAGTCTGCTGTCTGAGAAGTTACATGTATTGCCATTAACATTTGCTCATGTTTTGCAATCACTTCATAAAGTTCATGATATAGGCTTTATCAGTATGGAGAACAAACGCTGGAATAAAATGCAGCCAAATTAAACTTCTCGTGAACTAATTTCATTGGTAAATTAAGTACAAGGCAAAATTTTCATATTGTTTAGTTTGAAAAATGCCTTGGGGCCAAAAGCCAGCCATTTAATAAAATATTAAATTTGATTCTTCATTTTCTGCAACATTTTCCGGCTTTTCCAGAACAATAAATTAACTGTAACAACATGTCCCTCTAAACTATTCTGTTCATGACTTAGAATATTATGGTACTTATTGGAATAATGTTGTGAATGCACTCTAAATCCTTGATTTGGTATACTGAATGAATACCTAATGCACAAGCTAAGGATTGGTATCCAGTTGCACTAACGATTATAACATTAACCCCATTTCGTGATCTCCTCAGATGTTAGACCTTTTTCTTCTGAAGGTCAAACTGGACAACCTTCTATATCAAATGTATAGTGTTCCAACAGGCAGAACCCGATTTGATGACTATTCTTCCAACAAAATTTAAGAACAAAAAAGATTGCTAGCATTAGACATACTCTGAAAAAATATTTTTGGTCATAAGAACATTCTAAAGAGCTAATGTTCCCTATTCATTAACACATTTTTTATTCTACTCTGCGGCTTTCAGTCTATTCATTCTTTATTCCAGGGGTTGTTTGGTTGGACCATTAATATGCTATGTGGCTATATAACAAGTGTACATTTCCAGCTTTGAACTGGCACATAAAAGCAGCCCTCAAAAGCTATATTTGATCCAAAATTACATGCAGAGCGTGTTGTTTTCATAGCGTATCATGTCCTGAGATCTCTTGAGTCTCTTGAGCCTGCATAGACATCGTCAAAGCTACTATAGACCAACTCAGAGTTGATACATGGATGCCAAAAAGTAGCAAAACTCTTGGGTGTGTGTATAAGTACATCTTTATGTGTACGAATACCATAAATGAACATAATTGAATGTCAATACAATACCTTAATTTTAATAAGCTGCCAGCTCAGCAGTCTGCATGCAGTAAACGGTATTGGGTTTGTTTAATTAATCTTGGTTAATCATTTTGAATAATTGTGAATAATGGGAGGTAGTACAAATATTTTCCACAGCTTCATTGTTTTTAATTCCTTGAGTAAACACTTAGTATTTTGCCAGACCTAAAAGGGAAAGATATTTATACATGCAAATTTGCTTCTGGTTAGGATTGTCCTGATGGTATTTGTAATATTTAATATAAAGTATTAATTAAAAAAAATGTAGAGTTGTGTTCATTTATCACAATAGTCAGAATCTTGATGAATTCAATAGCAATGCCAACCTGATGGCTTAGTTGGCAGCTAAAGAAGTCATTTCCCCATTTATTCTGTATTATAACTTTTTTATGTATTATTCTTTTAGGCAATTGTGGGTCTATGACAGTCGTTGAGCAATGGACAGTGGTCCCTGCTCTCCGGAGGAAGCAAATACATTTTGTATAACCCGTCTACAATTGGAAAGGCCTGTTTAATTCTGCTTAAACGTCCCTCCTTTACGTAATACAGATATCACCTGGTTGACTCTTTTTCCATATCGTACAACCTGTGGTTGAAGCTGAAATGTCTGCATTAGTCAATATGAGAATCAGGGTTTGAGCTAGAAGCCTACTCGCACTGCCCTTTAATTGTATCCAGGCAAAGTTTTCCCTTTGCTTGCAATGCCATGAACTGCTTTCCTCTGCCAAAATGATTGACCCAGTCACAATGCAAATAAATGAACCAAAGTCAACACCAAAAAAAATACCCAACTGAGGGTTGTTGGGTCTAGCAACATTACTAACAAAGAGTATTGTAGCTTAGTCTTAATGCATATATGGGCAATCTGCGGCATATAGTATAAGGAATTATCATGCTTCTGATACTGAAAGAATATTTATAATTCCACATAGAGCATGGGTGGTGTAATATCCATTGGAAACCAAATGTAGATCTTGTGGGGTTATCACGCTATGCTGTTTAGCAAACTAACTAGGGAAGGAATATAAACAGTTGAGTCGGAATATATGGTTGCATCGATAGATGGATTTACTGCTATAACTACTGTTTAATCTTAAATCAGTCCAAACATTAAAAAATCAAAACAAGCTTTGTTAGAATGTTTCAAGATACATAAGTAGTGCTTCAAAGTGTTTTTTTTTATCTGTAATGGGAGTTCAATCAAATGGAGTGTTATTACTATAAATTATCAGGTGCTTCTGAATACTTTTGTGCTTTAAGTTTATTTATTTAAAAAAAAAACAGTTGTATTTATACTAAAACAATACATCTCAGCAAATTGTGCTGTCTTTTTACTTTTTGAGTTGAAGTTGCATATCATACTCTGTTATGTATTTTCTTATTGATAGACTGGGATACTAATAATTGATTTGAATATATTAACATAAAAAAGGCTCGGCTATTCAAAAAGAGCTTGATACATGTTGGATAGTCATCTCAACCCAGCCCAACAAGAAGCGAGGAACATGACCTGGTGTCAAGCCAGCTACAAATGTCTCTTGCCTTTTGTTTTATGGGTTCATGGCACAAAGACCCTGGCCTATGTAAAGGATACTCTTGCTGTCCCAAATGGGCATTTACTATTTCTGGGTCATCTACACGGCTTTAGCTCCAGAATTCTACATTGTGTTATCATAGGCTGCATGTGGTTTACCAAGCCTTCATTAAAAATCTACCAGTGGTTATATGCGAGCCCTTTCTAATTAAATAAGTACCCTGCCTAACTCCAAAAAGAGAAAACTCTATTTATATCATGTTCTATAGCAGGAAGGGAGAGCATATATAATTATCATTTCACTAATGACTGTAAACTCTTCATCCACAGTTATCTTTATGTCAAAATGTGAGTCAGAGTAATTCTAAGACTACAACATATAGAAGAAGACTGAAGTTAGGATAATTTATTGGGATGTTCCTGTAGAAATTGACAGAGCATGTCATTCATGTTGTTGTAATCCAGAAAAAAATGTATGGCATTATCTTGTTAAAGTATTATGGGAAGATTTGTAAGCCAGCACAAGTCAGGGAACTTGAGAGATATAGCTGAAGTTACTGTGTAATCTCTTCTGATTTATGCTTAAGTAACGGAAAATGGTCAAACTTGGGTGGCAGAGTCAGCGCTAGGAATTCTGGGGACCTAATGGGTCTCTTCTACAAGGGGTTAATTTGATGATATCAAAATTAAACATAAGGGATATAATATTGTATTAATATAGTATTTTGCATTTTACTCATGGAAAAGCCATACGGACTAACAAGTAATCCCTATGGAGTTAGAAGACAATATTCATTAATTGTGGGTTGAATTAATCATGAATAGAAAAACCACATCATAGGTTATTTTGTTTTGTCTCCCAAAAGAAAGAAAGAAATAATACCCTCTCTCTCTTGTCTGCCTCTTATTTTATGTTAAATAATGGTAAATTGCCATCTTTTACATAGATTTGGATCCCATTCTATTTGTGCCCAGAGCAGTGGCGACTCTAGAAACAATATATAGGGGGGGCACACAAGATATCACAGTCAAACTGGGGGGGCATTCATAATTTCCAAAAGTAATGTGCTATGGAATTATACTTTTGTTATTGGGCTAAAATAATACTTGATCATTCAACATGGGAAGCCTGAAGCCACAATTGAGTGCGACTAATCCTTGAAATAAATATTATAACACAATAAATAACTTTTCCACTAAATGATTTCAGGGCCTTGAACGTTTTGTCCCCTGAAGTCACTACAACTTCAGGAGGGCATTTTATCTCTGGATAAATATAAATTACATAATTCCTACTGTAAGTTAAGTGCCAGGAACAGATGACCAAACACACACACCAACACAGGCTCTGTCACACCAACACCCAGACACACACACCAACACAGGCTCTGTCACACCAACACTCAGACACACACACCAGCACAGGCTCTGCGACACCGACAACCAAACATACACACGCACACCAGGACAGGCTCTGCCACACAGACACACAGACACACACACCAACACAGGCTCTGTCACACCAACACTCAGACACACACACCAACACAGGCTCTGTCACACCAACACTAAGACACACACACCAGGACAGGCTCTGCGACACCGACAACCAAACATACACACACACACCAGGACAGGCTCTGCCACACAGACACCCACACACATCAGGACAGGCTTTGCCACATCCAAACACACACACACACACACCAGGACAGGCTCTGCCACACAGACACCCACACACACCAGGACTGGCTCTGCCACACTGACAACTGAACACACACATCAGGACAGGCTCTTCCACACCCACATCCAAACCCACACACACACACACAGACAGGCTCTGACACACTGACACCCAAACACACACCCTAGGACAGGCTCTGCCACACTGACAACTGAACACACACCAGGACAGGCTCTGCCACACCAACACCTATACACACACCCGAGGACAGGCTCTGCTACACTGATAACCAAAAACACACAAACAGCAGGACACAATCCACGTCACAGATGTCTGCATCAGGATGAATTTTTCACACTGCATTGTCGTTAATACCCCCCTTAGCGTTTTTGCCCCTGCTGCCCATATATATTAATATTAGCCCCAGTTGCCGATAGCAGGTATAGATCAACACATTAACACACAAACCAAGCTTTGCATGGATAGATCAACTGAAATTCACCTGTGATCTCAGCACTGAAGGTATATATCAAATAAACAGAATCAGACATACAAATCCTGTATTTGCAGGTATACAGTAGTATATGAAACGTAGCATTGCAGGTATAGATCAAATAAATACATGGAAACAGCATTGCAGGTATTAATCAACTGAATAAGACATACAAACACTGTATTTGCAGGTATACATAAATAATGTATGGAAATATATAGATATGGATCTACAGAATAACGCAAAAACACAGCTTTGCAGGTATAGATCAATTGGAATTCATATAAAAACACGGCATTAAAAGGTATATTTAAAACCCCCTAAATTACATGCATAGATCACAGGTTGCGCACCCCAAAGGCGGCCCTGCCGTCCACACTGCCCACACAGCAATCACACTCCTATCATACCCAGGCAACCAGTAATTGCTGGTACCTAGGCATGATGGGACTGTGCTTGCTGTGATTGCTGTTAGCAATCACACTCCTATCATGCCAGGTCGGCCAGTACATGCTGGTACAGGGTGGCTGTAAGTGATGTGTAGACCCCATACTGCTGGCAGCATCAATACACAAGGGGGGCAGCTAGCTAGGTTTTAGCATGTACTGGCTGACTTGGCATGATAGGAGTGTGATTGCTAACAGCAATCAAAGTCACATCATTACTAGGTTTCAGCACTTACACATCTAACCAGTAAATGCTGAAACCTGGGCATGATGGGACTGTGATTGCTGTTAGCAATCACACTCCTATCATGCCAAGTCAGCCAGTACATGCTGGTACAGGATGGCTGTAAGTGATGTGCAGACCCCATACTGCTGGCAGCATCCATAGACAAGGGGGGCAGCTAGCTAGGTTTCAGCATGTACTGGCTGACTTGGCATGATAGGAGTTTGATTGCTAACAGCAATCAAAGTCCCATCATGCCTAGGTTCCAGCACTTACACATCCAACCAGTAAATGCTGAAACCTAGGGATGATGGGACTGTGATTGCTGTTAGCAATCACACTCCTATCATGCCAAGTCAGCCAGTACATGCTGGTACAGGATGGCTGTAAGTGATGTGCAGACCCCATACTGCTGGCAGCATCCATAGACAAGGGGGGCAGCTAGCTAGGTTTCAGCATGTACTGGCTGACTTGGCATGATAGGAGTGTGATTGCTAAGAGCAATCAAAGTCCCCTAATGCCTAGGTTCCAGCACTTACACATCCAACCAGTAAATGCTGAAACCTAGGCATGATGGGACTGTGATTGCTGTTAGCAATCACACTCCTATCATGCCAAGTCAGCCAGTACATGCTGGTACAGGATGGCTGTAAGTGATGTGCAGACCCCATACTGCTGGCAGCATCCATAGACAAGGGGGGCAGCTAGCTAGGTTTCAGCATGTACTGTCTGACTTGGCATGATAGGAGTGTGATTGCTAACAGCAATCACAGTCCCATCATGCCTAGGTTCCAGCACTTACACATCCATGCTATCACACACACATTCATTCATTCATATACTCATTCATTCACAGATTCATTCCCTCAATCATACATTCTCATTCAAACTCCCTCCCCACCCCTTACCTGCACTGCAGCTCCTCGATGCCGCTCACAGACTTCAGCAGAGGGCGCGGCCTCCCTCTGCGTTTTCTGGTAAAGCACAGAGGAAGCGGGACTGGAGCAGAGTCATGTGATGTCACGTGAACTCTGCTAGGTTCCGCTTCCTCTATGCAGTACAGAAGACCCTCCCACAGGTAAGTAGCAGGGCTCGAGGTGCAGCCTGCGTAAGATTGGTTGCCTTGGCTGCCGATCTTACTCAGGCCGCACCCTCTCTCTCCTCCCCGTTAAAAAAATAAATAAAAAAAAAGAAAGAAAGACGGGATCCAAATTTAGCAGGGGGGGCAACAGGGGGGGCAAGGATTAACCTAGGGGGGGCAATTGCCCCCCTGTAGCGACGCCACTGGCCCAGAGAGATACAAGAACACTCCTCACTGAGAAAGCCCATTTAAGACAATTAAATATCTGTGGTTGTTGGTTGACTCATGCAGAAAATTTGCATTAAGTGTCACATCTGGACTTCATCCTACTTTCTAATATATATTCTTCCTCTTTAATGTTAAAATTAAGCACTACTCACTGAGGACACTACTGTAGTGAAACACATTATTTAGTTTTTTCAAGATTCTTAGACTCTCTTCCTAAAAAATAAACGAAGAAGTCTATATATGGATGACTTTTTTTTTGTGCCTAGAGAAATAGCAGCTGAACTGCATCGACAACACCCAACGTTGCCAAAATTTAAATATATGTTAATGGTCTTGTGCAGAAGTCATCTGATTAACAGACTAACTAGCAGCCTTGTGCTTATTTACTTTTATAACAGAGCAAGTGCGCTAAGGAACCATTGCTTCTATATGGGGTTCTATCATAGACAAGGCTATGCAATTTTTATTTTAATGGCACAGCTCATGATAAACCATGGTATGCACATGGTCCCAGTATTATGGGGCTTTGAGTTATCAATCAAGCCTAATTAACTCTACTGTAAAAATTGAACACCACCTCTATTTAGTAAAATGACCAGTCAGGTCGACTACAGATCAAGTCAATGCAACTGCCCAAGTATATTGAAAGAAAGCTAACTGACTCAATAGGATAGTTACTGTAGTTAGAACACCTATACAAATTGACTCTTCAGAAGGAGATTTGTTGACCCATGACTCCATTCAAGTCATTAGGAGCAGCAGACTCATCAACCAACTCGATTTAAAGACTGGACAACCACGGCAGAAGGTTTAATTTGCTTTATTTAAAATCCTGCAGCCATATTTGATTCCATAATCCAATAGAATTTACATCTTATCTAATGCGCTGTATTTAATGCTACCATGTGAAGGCAAAACCAAATAAAACAAACTGCAGAAAGGGTAGAATTCTAGCAATCCAAACATTCCCATCTTTAATATTTAGACAAACCCAGAGTATCTTGATGAAAACCGTCTGGCAGTAGGCATTGGAGATCTAATCATAAGCAAGGACAATGCATAAGGGAAACATGATAATCAATGAGGACGGGGCACTATAACACCTCCACTTGTGATTTGGACATAAAGTTATCTCAATATATTGAAGAATAATAAAAATGGAAGAAGGATGGATTTTTTGTGGAAACATGGTTTTGGATGTTAAAAATTGAAATTGCTGCATTAATAACCATAAATAGAAGTTCGCCACCTAGACTATATAACAAGTTTATAGTACAAAAAGCATAGCGTGGTTGTAGAATATAATACATTTCTGGCACATACTTGAGTATGCGTCCAACTTGCGGCCCTCCAGCTGCTGCAGGACTACATCTCCCATCCTCCTCAGCCAGCCCCTTAGCTGAAATAGCATTATGGGAGATGTAGTCCTGCAGTAGCTGGAGGGCCGCAGGACTACATCTCCCCCTGCTATATACTGCGCAAGCTGACCAGATCTGATGTGTCAAAAATAGAATTTTTTTTAGAAATGACTATTAATGTTTCCCCCCCACACCTTCTGTCTTCCAAACCAAATCCTTGGTGTTGCAGGATAAATCTGAACCAATGCAGTATACTACGGAATGCAGTAGTCATTTATTATTTAGCATATTTAAGACAATACATGTAAAGGCTGAGATGCTTCCTTCTGTTGCAAACGCTGTAAAGCGGGTCATAATTATTCCTAATAACATATTTGAAAGCCTGTGAAATTTCCATTATACACATACAGACTTAACCTATGATTGTATTTTTATCTAAGCTCACATCATCTTAAATTGTACTTTTTTAGTATTCCAATATTGTTTCATTAAAAAAAGCTGCTCAAATGTTTTATTTTTTTTATAATGTAAAATACTACGGTATTTTTAAGATCCCCACCCTTTAGAAATGCCTACTGATTTTCCTTTAGGGTTTTTTTTTTTATTTTACTTTTTTTGTTATTTCCTTCCCTGTAACTCCCGGTTTAATAAAAGTCTAGTTTCCAATGATTTAATTATGAGTTTTGCCACCTTAGCAAAAGGCACAATCTAATGTTGAGGCTAGGTAGAGAGAATGGTTAATGATCCAGTTCATGCTGCCTCTGTTATAGAACATTGCAGGCTATTACTAGCTGCGCAGAGAACGCCAATCGCTGGGTATAGAACATTGGAAATGGAACAGTGCCATCTATTGCTTCGTAAAAAAAATACTTCTGCTTGGAACACAGTGGAAAGAACATGGCAGAAAAACAACTGTGGAAATAATGCCTTTTTTTAACATTTTGTGCCTCTACAGTCTGCCAGTGATCTCTTCACACTCTCATGATGCAGAAGATGGCAAATTATCTTCCATTTTAATAATAATATGTTATTTTCTATTTTTGAGAATGGTTTCTGCATGTATTTGGCAAATGCTTTGGCCAGTACTATGGTTACTATTATGTCCCCTGCAAATTCTTTCATCCGGTGTCAATTCATTAGCGGTAATGTTATACAAAAAAAATAATGTTGGTTAGAGAATGTCTCCTGCAGGATTCCAAAAGACAAAATACATATTTCTGGCTGTGTGAGGAGGGATTAATGCATGTATTTAAACATAAAAAATTAGAATTTGACGGCAGATAAGAACTACTCGGCCCATCTAGTCTGCCGATGATGTAAAGACTCAGACCTTAATCAGTTCTTGGTCTTCCAGATAGCTTCATGAGTAACCCATGCATGTTCAAATTGTCTCACTGTATTAGCCTCTGTCTCTTCTTTTGGAAGGGTTTTATTAATATCTATTGCAAAATGCAAATAAGGAAAATTTTAAAAGGGTATGACAAATTAGTTATGAGTCTATATGCTGGTGATCCACACTGTGGAGCACATAGATAGTGAAAATGTGGCTCACCAGGATATGACATCATACCTCATCTTTAAAACTGGAAGATGAGGTATGAGATCATATATTCGAGACACACTGTGTGATCTATGCTGGCAGAAGCAAAAATGCCCGAACCCCTTTTGGATATTGATAGAGAAGCCTCCTTTAGCTAGGTCTGAATGGGAGTTTTTTCAAGCAGTAGGTTACTATTGGGTGCTGACCTACTTCAGATCCATGCTAAATACATTATTTCACATGACTATATGGGTGTAAATAATAACCATATGTAATACCAGATGGCCATATGTAAACCATAATGTGTGCAGAAACATATCACTGTAAGCCATCAGGATGGTGGCTGAGTCTTTTCCGAAGATGAGCAGCTGTTTATTTAGAAGAGCGGAACTGCAGATTGAGACATTCTGTATGACTGCACAGTAGTGAGGTCATGTTGTGGTGCCAGCAGTGCCCTTCTGTCTAAGTAAGCAGGCAACACTGAGCACCAAAAATCAAACCTCTTAAGTGCTGGAGAGGCGAGACTCACTTCTGTATGGCAGTTCACTAGACATCAGTCAGGCATTCAATAGATTAAAGTCACGGCTCAGTATCTCCCAGCCTATCTACGTTTTTTTTTTAAGACCTGCTCCAACATGAGAGTGATTCGAAACAAATGGGAAAGATTTGCCATATATTTTAGAGGTAAAATGTCCAATTTTCACAGCAATAAAATGTAAGATAGTGGGAATAAAATACAGCCATTTTCAATGATTTGTTTGAAAGTATACACTTTGGTGGAAGACATGTTATTATGGTAACATTTCTTGTTAGTCACTTTCTAACATCTAAAAAGAAAGTACAGTTAACTGCTTCAGAGCTCAAGGGACAGACTCATGATAGAGATAATCACCACACTATGCTCGGATGGACCACCTTTCATTGTAGGAAGGCAATAAAAAGGTTCAAACAGTATGCATGATTGGTATAATCATATCAGAAAAAGTCATTCTTTAAGAGGGAGCTAAACCTTTATTTTGAGTGGGTAAACCAGGGAAATTGCAGCAACCCTTCTATAACCCTATCATAATAAAATACAAAAAAATTACAGCGTATCAAGCTTAATTTCCTGGTTTTCTCTAGAATCTGTATGTTGATAGAACTGTGCAAAGAACAAGAGTCCATACAGGAAAACGGGTTCTTGAAGTAAGAGCAGTAAAGATATGGAATTCACAGAATTATGCTCTCAAATTCGACACCTTTCAACATGGGAAATTGGAAATTGCTTTGATTTGTTGTTTATTTATGCTTCAATGTTACTATGAATTTTGTTCTTAGAAATATGAATCAGAAATGTAAAAGAAAGGTTGACTGCATACTCGCTGTAGCTCATGGCCTATTTCCCATAATGCTGCACTTTCACAATCCCAATACCAAGTCTCACTTTAAAGTGTTCCCTGCGTAGAACCCCAGTGTTGGGTGACAACATGATGTGATAAGATACTCTGCACCCAATCTGGTATCCTGTTACCTCCCGTTAATAGATGGAAAAGGCTGATGATTCCCAGGGTTTCTCAAAAAATCTCTTTTTTTTGTTTGTCCCTAATTACCCCTAGCTTTCGGGTCTCTGAGGTCAGGGGTATTAAGTTCTGAAACACAATCAATTGAGCTTCTTTTATATAGTGAGGTGGAAATGCTGTGCTATTTGGTGGTGATTAATACCTGCAAATATTCCAAAAATGGCTTTACACAGGCAAATGCAGGAAATAAAGTAACTACATACAAAAAAATTATTACACATTCTAAAGAGATATTAAAAAGGCAAGTTAATGCTTTTTTGTTTTGTTTTTTGAAGGTACTGTCCTTGTAAAGATTACAATGTGAAATTAATGTTTTATATGGCTAGACATACAGAAACAAATATTCATATTCATAATGTAATGTGATGACTGACAGCTACGACCAGGGGGTGATGGAGTGATCTTTCAGTAAAGATTGTTTGTTTTGGCTCCCAAATCATAGAGAGGATCCCGTTAAGATCTCTACTGACCTAGATAGAAATGGCGTTGCTTTCTGCAGAGGCAGTAAATGACCACTGTCTGCAAGCGAGCAAGTAAGTAAGCAAGGAAGCAAGCAAGCAAGCACTGCTAGTCGCACTGAGAAAACAGCTTGTAATTTCTAAAGTACAATCTACCTTCCCCAAATTTGGGGGACATTGAACAAAAATAATTAAGGTTTTTTGAGGTTTATTGGCATTTTTAGCACTAGCGGGTTTTACACTTTTTCGAAGCCCGGTCAGCAGCTCAAAACTTTGTTTCCCGATAATAAGATAAGAACTTCCAAAGGAAGATATTGCTATGTTAATCAATGTATTAAACCCTAGGATATGGTAACTGTGATTTTGATAAAGTCAAATGCATTTATCTTATCTTTTGTAGTGACTTAACATACAATAAAAATAGAGATATCAATAAAAAATAATTTTATCTACTTAAACATTCTACACTTCAGGCGGCGCAAATCAATCCCTGATTATCTTTATCCGTAGGTATGACTGCACTTATAAAGTAAAGGGCACAAGATAGCGGGATATAGCTATCCATGCATAACCTTTTAAGTTACAGCGCTTAATGTGCTTAAGTATTGAAGAAGCGAAAGGTCCTTCATTTTATTCTGTGAACTTATATTTTCTTTCCAATAAGTAAGATCTTCCTTGCCACAGCACATCGAACACTTGACATCCATATAGGCCAAGTGATGACATCATGCAGAAATGACTAACTCAAACTGTTATTACCGTAAAAAAAGGCAAAATATATATTTTTTTATTTTCTACAAACTTCATCTTTTTTGTAGGAGTTTTGCCATCTACATAGGTCATTACATAATTCAATTCATTTTTAATTATTATTTTTGTGAGTCATTCAAAGTAATTTTTTTTTTGAAGATGTTTGATAAATGACTATTCTGTCCCAAGAGAGGGAAGCTCGGTAGCTGGCACTGGCATATTTTAATAATATATTCCCGTCCTTTAGTTGTCTACCTTCTCCCTATCCTGCCCTTTAAAAAAAAAAAAAAAAAAAAAGTGCCTTAGTCAATCAACGACAATTAATAATTGAATGAAGAGAACAGAAATCATGCAAATCCTGAGAGTAATAAGGTAGCTGCTCCCATCGCAAACACAGAAGGTCACAAACGCAAACACCTTTTACAAATACATTTTAAATTCAGACCATGTAGCAAGAGACACAATAGACCTTTCAACGGTCCTTAATGATAACTCACATACAGTATTATATCCCCATTAACATCAAGCACGGTGCATTCTGTCTGGAACCAGTCAAGGACATCTTTGACATTTGTATATAGATCATACGAACATATCAGGTCAATGTACCAACGCGGGTACAATGTAAGTGGATTATGTATTATAGTTTCATTTCTTTCAATTATTGTCATGCAAAGTAATCAAGGAAATAATTCAAGCATAAAGAGGATTGCACCTTTGAACTTCTCTACTAGTGATTCTAATAGACAGTAATTGCGCTGAAATATTCATCTCCAAATATCTGACCCCATTACCATGCGTCACGTAGAACAGACTCCCAGATCTCCGACTAACAAAGTTGTTTGAAATGTCTGTGAGAAAAGATGATGTCACGTCAAAATTAACTTTGCTATTGCTTATTTAATCATTTTCACCAAACTTAACAGTACACAAAAAGTTACACTATGGAGCACCTGCCCCTTTTCACGCGTTCCGCCCGTCCAGATCTTATCCTGACCCCTTTTTAAAAGCTCAGGATGTCTCCTTTATACAGATGATTTATATCCACGCATTCTACATTAACATAGAAACAGAGAATTTGATGGCAGATGAGAACCATTTGGCTCACCTAGTCTGCCCATTTTTTTTTCTGATATAAACACTCGGGTGTCATCTTAGATTCCGATGCATATGCCATACTTTTTTAAATTCCTTCGCTGTATTAGCCTCTACCACTTCTGATGGGAGGCTGTTCCATTTATCTACCATCTTCTTGGTAAAGTAAAACTTCCTTACATGATATCTAAACGTCTGACACCTCTTGCTTGTAGCCTACGACCATTTGCTTTAATATTCCTCCTAAGCACATGTTCTTATATTGCATCTACAAGCAAAACAGCAATTTTCTGGTTTTTATGACTATACGGCACAGTAACAAAGATTGTGACCACTATCTGCTGATTTTAATTCAAACTTAAAAGTACAAATAAATTGAAAACATAACACATTTACACACCATAATACTCCATGATCATGGCATGGCAACCATTGTTTTTTCAAAGACAATAATCCAATAACAATTAAAGGTAAATTGTAACAATGGCTCCGACTGGTACTATGTTTGCTCATCTTGATTAGCATCTAAGATTAGTAGCTGACAACAATGGTTGAAGCCAATTAGAGAACACTTTAATTATTCCCCACGCTATGGCCCTTATTCATTGCAATGGACGTTTACTTTCCACAGTGTAATTAGCCCTATGCAATCAAGGAAGTTTTCTCCTACTTTATTTAATCTGATTGGGATGAAACACTTCACTTGTATTTTATCTGCTTGGTTACTAAATAGATCATAATTTATCTCCCAGACAATAGCAGCAGATGTAGAAATGTTTGGTATTAATGAGTTTACTGTATAATTACCGATTATCCATATAATAATTACGCATATTATTGAACATGAGCTTGTTCTTTTACCTTTGTAAAAAAAAACTCGACTTGGTTTTAATTCTATTCCGTATAGAATGTGCGGACTTTATTGTCACATAATGACTTCCTTACCCAGTACTGGAAACACCTTCTCCTGTATGAACAATTTTGGAGCTTGAATGCTCACTTAACCCCTTCTCTTCCGGGTTCATACTGCCCTATTTTCACTGTCTATGTTTCCATTTTCTGCAAACCTCATCAATGATGCATAATTTGGGATGCCGGAGTGCTTCAGTTCAACAGATATCCCCCTTCTTGCCCCTCCATGGATCGCTGAATCTTTCAGTGATAGGTTAGGAACATTACATCACATCCTGACATCATTATTAAGATACATGGGATCTCTTTGAGTGTGACTTGGAGTCTCTGGGTGAAGCCCTGCTTCTCCAGGTCTCCAGGTCTGTTTCTTCTTTTTCCAGTCAGGGGAACAGCATCCCACATCCATTTTCCCGCACATGTTCTGCTCACTTTTGTTCCCCCACCAACATTCCCCCCCAAAATACACATTGGTGCTATACCCCTGCTCCCATGCATGGCCAGCCCCATAAAATCCCACTCCCCAGAGAGAGGGAGAGCTATGAGCAGCCTGCCCTGGGAGGCTCCAAAGTATGGTCTCCGTTGTACCTCATCAGGTGCACAGGAGAAAAAGAGAACATATATATATATATATATATATATATATATATATATATATATATATATACATATATATATCCCTCTTACTTTTATTCCCAAAAATATGCATGTGGGGATAGTTTGAGATAAACTGTATTGTCTTGGGGCAACTAGGTTAACACACATACCACTTATATTGAGTAAGTACAAAAATATAGTAAAAACAATTATACGGAGAGAAGATTTGAAAACTACATGGTCACATTTCTACTTTTGCATTCTACTGTTAAATTCCTTAACTTATCCTATCCAATGTATTTGCAATATTTTTAACTAGTATTTTTTTTATTAAACATCCTAGTAATCCATATGCACAGCGAAGACAAATCCGAGAGCTTGAATTCCATGTTACGTAAATGATTTAACGTGAAGTTAAATTAAAGCACACATCATCTACGTGAACGAATACGTATTTTATCTTTAAATGGTGCTTTTATAGCAGGACATACCTTAGTAATGATGATCATTTATATGCTGAAATAATACGTTGTAAATAAGTTTCTCAGTTCAAGTTATTGGCTGTTAAAATGACCAGATACTAAAAAAAAGGGTTTACTGCTCCAATTTGTGTCCTTAATGAGACATTTCGGCATAGAACACGGTACGAATGTTCAGCGACGTGGTCATACATTAAAATAATGAATGCATATTTTTTATATTATTTTTTTTTATGAAACCTAGATTAATAGGGTATGTATTGGAAAAACTAGGATGTAATTGCCATGAATACAGAAATATTACTTATTCCAAGTGAGGCCTCATTAATTTTGCTAAGTTTTACAACTTTAATACAGAAGAACAGCAATGTTGAAATAGGGATTAATTATGTAGCATATCAGCGATAACATCAGATAACAGGTGTACGTGAACATCACTTTGGTCGTAAAGTTAACTTACGTAAGCAATAAGTAACACTAGTAAGAAAAAGGCTTCTGAACTATAAATCAGGGACCGGTTATTGGTAAAGACATAAAAGTAACATTGTTGAGGTTAAATCATGGTTATTACCATTAGAACTTTTTATACACTGTATTTAAACAATTAAATTGATGGCTGGCCAAAAAATATATCAAAATCCAGAACCTGGCTTTGTAGAAATGACCAACTAACCATAAATAAGTTATGATCACAAATTTGGATCATTTTAAATACTCTAGACCAATATTTGGAGTAAGAGTAACAGAAATCTGAACGGGCATCTAGGTCATTGACTGGGCATCAATGGTTTGCAATAATACATGCAGCGGTATATTCTGGCCTAGGTCGACTAGACCTAGGGCGACGGGTCCGATGGGCCGGTTAAAAGGGAGCTCACTGATTAAAAAGTGGGAAGCCGGGATATGACATCATACATCCAGAAGAAAGGATTACAGGCGCGCCCTGGGGTAGGCCCAGGCCAGCGTCAAAAGCTAAATAAGACACTGTACGTCTATATAATACATAAACATATACACTATACACTCCCAACTCCATTACTTTGAATTACCTGAAGAATATATCTAAAATATGGAGGGTTCTTTAGGTTGAAATTTGGATCTAAGGTTTTTATTTCTTTAAAAATAGCTATGATTTGTTTTTCATTTTATACAATGCGCGTCAAGCAACAAATCCCGATAAAATAGTCTGTATGTGTATTTTGGTTTGATTATATAGCATTATCTATACTTACATCTTAACAACGCCATTTCATCTTTAAATAAATTACTTTTTCTTATTAACTAAATCTTTTTTATTTATTTTTTTTATTTTCTCATATCCAAAAAACGAGCTGAGCCTCTTTGCCATACTACTTATACAAATGATTAACTCCCACAGAGATGATAGACCATATTTTTTATAAGCATCTGACAGTTTAATTACAAGGATGAAGATGATAGCTGTATCGCCTAGTTTGTCAATTTAGAATTAGGGTATTAAACAAACAGACAGGAAGCATACATTTAAATGAAACCATTAAGTGTAGGCAATTAGCGTTAAGCACTGAGGATCACTTCAACATTTAAAGCATGAAATTAGGAAACAAATTTGAATTTTTTTTTTTGTTTTATTTGATTACTTTCTTTAACACTTTATTTTGTGAAGGTCCCAAGTGCTTCATCTAGACGGTGCTGGACATCCTTCAACCAATGGGACACTTAAATGCTGACTTAATTATTATTTATAATTAGGCAGCAATGGGAATATGTGTTGTAGAGTAAATTAAGCGTGATTATCTGCAGTCGTCATCAGATTAGGCTTATCTGCATATTTTTTTTCCCATTACAAAGTTATAATATTTGAATTTGCTTGATTATTCTAGGTTCCATTGCACCATGTTTCTCGGCCTTCGAGAAAGTATGGTATGCTGAAGTTTTGTTGCGACGGGTTACTGTGTGTATAAATTAGAATGTGTCTTATCAGCTCATACCTGAGAACGTTGGTTGCAGTGACCTGGGAAACATCATTCTTTGATGAGAACATTTATGACGGGGCGGGCTGGGACTCAGCCAAGGTATAACAACTGTGGCTGTTTCAGGTGTTTCAAAAGATTATTGACCCAAAGCTCAAGCATCAAATTTTAAATCCTCAAGTCTTGTTAGATACAAAGCATTTCCATGAATGCCTCATGGCAACCCCTCTGGAATAAAGCTATATATCTGTGTAGCGAAGAATGAAATTTGTTAAAAAGAACAGTAGAATCTTGCATTTTTTTAAGTCATTTGATAAGAAACAGAACATGGAAAGTTTTACTAATGCACTGACCTAAGGTCAAATCTTGTATTTCTCTTTCATTGTCATTTTTGTAATTAAATATAATTAGAAGCCTAAGAATAAGAACTGATTTGAGAGCATCATTTGATTAAAGTAGAATAACAGGTAAAATAGCTAGCCTTTGGGGGTGGGGAATAACAACTAGTATTTACTGTTCATCTCAGGTACTGAAGCACAAAAGAATATAATCTACTACATGCATAATAATACAGCAAAAAGTCTCAAAAAATGTAATATGCAAAATATAAATATATAAATGTAATGGAATAAGTCAAATACAGAACTGATAAAACATTGGAAACTGATGGCAAGGAAGTATGTTTAGGTCACTTTGAATTCTAAAAGTAAAATATATATGATGACATCATTCTTTGATGTTGATGTTCCTTCAAAGTAATATAAAATAAGAACGTTTTCGAAACTTTTAAAAATCATTTTAGGACATGTCAGCTGCCAAGGAGATGAGGTCAGGACTGCCCCCCGTTTGACTACAATAGATGTTTTTCAATTGCGTTTACTAATCACCATAACACGTAGAGTGTCTTTTACCTGCATATTATTTTCACAATGTGTCATTCGTTTGTTGGTTTATCCAATAGTGTCGGTTGATTCTAGACTCGTTATCAACATTCACAAAATCCAAAAGTCTTGACCAATTAACTACCTCTTATAATTATGTCAAGATGCTTGGAATGCCTGGGAAAGATGAACACTGCACATAATTACACCACATTTCTATGGTATTTGCTAATTACCTTATTGCTTAATTCAATCTTTTGACTCTTGGAAAGCAAGGATCCAATTTGTTCTGCTTGCAGATGATTTTTCAAAGTGAATTATTCTGCATATCTAGCGATTGTATGTCTTGTCGGTATAATTGGTCATATGGGAACCAATGGGTTTTGCAATTAGTGCACATCAGAAAACTATGGAAAACGTAATACACCTCTAAAACATTTCATGCACAAATAGTAAGATCTTCTACTCTCATGCACTATAGGGAAACATCTCTGAATCTCACAAAGCAACACGGTAGACATTAGAAAATTGCCATCAACATCCCTGTGCAATGCTGTTCAATGGTGCCTGAATGCAGAACATCTGTGAGGAAGGTTTAATATGTTACATGATGGGTAGCATGAACAAAAGACATCAAAAAAGGGAGTCACCGTGGTGGGTTTTGACATCAAGAGGGCCCAAGGTCATCTATCATGAGACATAATTAGTGACCCTGCGTAAAAATAATTAGCCACTCTACCTTATAAGTTAAAGTATGAAAATGGCATGCCATATCCCGTTTACTCCCAATGGCACTACAAAGGTGCATTAGACCTTCCATGTCCCTTAATATGACAGCTGCTTCATGCATTGACTTAATAAAAAGTACAGATTTTGGCTAAAATTGGAAATTGACACTCAACAATCCTAATTTTGGATTTCCTCTACCCTGATATACCCTGCATAGCCAGCCCCGGCCTAGAGCACCAGGTCAGGTGGGGGGGGGGGGCAAAACTGGGTACCATTCACCCTAATGAGTGATCTGGCTCTGAGGTTCACCACTTACTTAATAGGCTGGTTGAGAAGATAAGAGAACTCCATTTTAACTGCCCTGCTTAAATTTTGGGGGTCTGGGCATAGCTGAAACAGCCTCCATAACATGCATTATCCATGTTACGCATCCTTAAGAGGTAAAATATGACATCATATCACAGAACTCAGCTTAGAGAGACAGTTTATATAGGCCCTGGTAATTGTTCAGTAGGAAGAGATTTGCTCACAGCTTTAGACAACAGTCGAATAAACAGGACCACAGATCTAAATTGAAAGCAGCAGCCAGCTCTCTGTGAGGCCCATTGTATAGAAACCCTGAATTTTTAGGCACCAGTTTCAAATCTGGTGTGACCATGATGGTGGCATGAGTAGGTGAGTACTGTAGATTGCTGGGGTGGTACCCAGCCTGAATACACCTCTACCTATTGTATATGTCAATGTAAAGTATAATAATATAATACCATAAAGGCCAGATTTTTAGATTATATGTAATAAATACCTAACCCCCATTGCTACTTTTCTTTGCATCTGGTAAATGTTACCAAAAACTGCTTTGTAGGTGGGAAGCAGGCAGAATGGATGGCGCATATGCCCAAATGGTTAGGGGAAGTCCTAGCAGAGTTTCTGCCCACCTTGGTTTAGATTTGGTATTCAGTTACAACATCCACCATAAACAGATTATTCCCGAATACAAATACAATATGGGAGGCTCAGCATCAGCTAATAAAAGTATCATGAACATTAACTCAAAAAACTTTTCTATACATTCAGTCTGTTCTAGATTGCTGGTGCTCTATCCACGTTTGGTGGATTGTATTAATTATGTTTAATGTTATGCAGCCTAGAGATTAGCTGCATTCAGTATAATTACTTGTGGCATGTTTACTCACTAGGCATTCATTGGAAGACTAATTTCACAATTCCTAAAGGGGCACAAAGAAGTCTTAAAAAAGTTGCAGTGGAAACAAAAAACACTCTATACCGTATGAGATTCATCAGAAACCACAAAGTTAATGGAGCTTGGTGCTTTCCAGATAATTAACACATCAACCTTTGGTTAATCATCATCTTCTCTTGAGTATATAGCTTTCAATAAAACCACAGCTGTGAAATGCCCCTCCTAATCTTATTGTGTTCCCTTTGTCCTTTATGAGCAGTGGATCAAGTGTTATTGAAGACCTGCAATGTGCATCTTCTGCGTTTAATGGAAATTTCCTTTACCCTTCACTCAAATACAATACAAACTAGTTAAAAAAATATAAACACACTTTTCATAAAAATCAACAATGTCAAAAGTAGTATGAATATACGTTTATGGATATACACCGAGATAGACAAACAAAAAACAAATACATTCTTAAAGCTATGTTTCAAATCAAATGTATATATCAAAATATAATATGTAAGACATATGTATAGCATTTGAATAATTTAAAATACATTAGGGCCAAAATAACAAAAATAAATCCAAGTATGTATTTCCCCAAAAGAAAAGGTTTGGGGTATGGTTAGGGTTAGTAGGGTTAGTGAAAAAAAAACAAAACAGTACATGTATTTCTGAATGTAGATAATAGTAAGTGTAGTCTCACTTACTTTTGTGATTACATCCATTGATTGAAAATGTTTTTAGGAACATTTTGTAAGAAAAGTACATTTACATAATGGCTTTTAAAACCTGTAATGTCCCAATGAGCCAAAAGCAGTCATGCTTTAGCACTATTTTTTTTTTTACCTTCACTGGAATTTAAACGAAAGGCAGCTAATCAGCTCATTTTTATTCATGAAGACAAGCAGAATTATCTGCAAATATATAGAAGAAACACAAAGAAGCTACCTATCTGAATTCACCAGGCATTGTGCAAGTCTGAAGCCTACAGGACAATAAGAACTGTGCACTTAGTATCCGACCTGCCGAGACTTGCTTATATGAGCCAAGCAACGGGTTGTAAAATGGTAGCAAACCCAATGTTTTTGAAGATCTTGATCTATTCTAAAAAAAATATGTTGAGTTGACCAGTTGTGTCATGTTCTCCCTCTTTTGTTAAGTTTCTGACTGTTGTTGATTGGATCAGGCAACCATTGTAAAGGTTGGTGAAGAGAAAGGTAGTTAGATGTTACTATTATCAAGATGCCAATCTTAGCTTCAGTAAAACTAAATCAATCTAAAAGAGTTACACCAAGTAAACAACTCAAAACAATAATTTAATAATTTGTATTAATTTAGTAGTGAATTATGCTGCTTCCCTTAGAGAGTATATATATATATGCATGCGTATGGCCATTAAACTGAACTTCCATTCAATCATAAAGACATGATCAAAATCATTAGGACCTACTGTTTTTTTTAAAAGTGTTGTAAACCTGTTCTACACACACATATATATATTGTATATATATACAATACAGACGGTGATATAGCATTACTTTTATCATTATATACGGAGGCAAACATTGAAGGGGGTACAACATAACTGTTATCAATATATACTGAGGCAAACGTTGATGGTGTTATAGGATAACTGTTATCATTATATACCGAGGCAGACATTGACACTGGTATAGGATAACTGTTATCATTATATACTGAGGCAAACATTGACGGGGGTACAGCCAGACATTGACAATAATGCAGCATACACCTTATGACTATATACTAAGCCAAACATTGATGTGGTGTAGCCCTACCACTTCAGCGTCTGGCTCAGTATATATACGATGCACCGAAATTAAAACCAAAAATTCAGCATTCACTTGGCCGAAAACCGAAAAAGTTACTTACTTTTAAAAGTGTGGTTATATATAATTGCTAACAGCAATTACAGTCCTATCATGCCCAGGCAGCCAGTACATGCTGGAACCTGGGCATGATAGGAATGTGATTACAACCTCCCTATGCCATGCTATCCCCCACACTTACACATCCATGGTATCACACATACACTCATTCATAAACATTTAGCATAAACTACAGCATAACACCCATCATTCTCACACACTTACTAATCCACTCTCACTGAATGTTTTCCTACCCTTCCTCTGTCACTGTCACTTTTCCAGCTACAACTCCTGCCTGGTGGGCTGCTGGCCCTCAGTGCCACACACCCTAAAGCGCCAGGTCCTCCTTGATATCCCCAGTCCAGCCTTGTTCACATATGTTTATTTTTTAAAGCTAGCTAGTGAAGCTGGATGAAAATTTCCATGTTCATCTAGTTTAATGTTACAAGAAAAAGTTGCAATGTTGCACGTTTTGGTGAAAATTACTGTGAAGACAAAAATAGACAAAAAAATCCTGTATTATTATTTTGTTAAAGATTACTGCATGCATGAGAATAATATATTAAAATATGATAGTCCATTTAATTATCACCTCCTGGATACGTGTAATTTATCAAAAATGTGATTCAGCCTACTGTTTATGGTCATGATATTGGTAGGAACGTAGGCCAAAACCATTGACAGAGCACACCACCTCAAATGGAGAACAAAACTAAGTCCAATTTGCATGATATACATTTATATAAGATAAAATGTCAGTCTTACTGCCAGTTATAATCGATAATGAAGCACATGTGTATTCCCGTGGAGGCTGAATCTCCCATAGCTACCCGTACATTTGTTATTACCCTGAAGAAATATTTCTAATACTCTCCAATGCAGATTTTCTTAGGTGGGTTTTATTATCACTAAAAGGAGCATAATGATAAGGTCACTGTTATAATTTGATTACACAGCTAGTACCAAGGGCCAACGGACATATAAAAAGTTTCCATGGTTATTCACATACATTATTTCTCTCATGTGGGAAATAGATATGTTGCAATCTATTTATACATGCATCTGAAATACGTCAATAAATGTTGTTTTCAACCAATGTATTTATTAAGTTCTGCAAGTATTAAATATTTTAGCAATTGACTATTCTATAGACTATAGTTTTAATTATGGAATACAATGATCTTAATTTTCTCAAAATAAAGAAAAACATGGGAATTTTATTTCCTGGCAGTTATTCTATACACAATCACATGGACTTTGTTGATGTGGACACGGTATCTTTATTGTTCTGATAATTACCGGTAATTAATTGTTTTCTCATGGGATTCCTTTCATTAAGTAGCGAATGTAAGGTGACTTTCATTATAAAAGGCCAAAGGTCCTACATAGTGTATACTATTGAACAGGAGCATAAACAATACAATAAGATTATTATTTAAATGAGTTAAGGTAACCACCAAACTTTGCTTTGGGTTATGTTTTTGCAGGGCTGGTCTTGGGATGACTAGGCAGATATGTGGATATGCGCAGCCAAACATTGTGTTTTTATGCTCACGTGGTGCGTGGCCAGGCTGCCTGAGTTGCATATCAGGAGTAAGTAGGGGCACTGTCGGCCAGCGCCTCGTTGGACATTTGGCCGGTGTGCCAGATGGCCAGTTTGGGCCTGGTGCTTATCTTAACCTGAGGCAGCTCAGCTGGGCTTGGTAGAGCTGTAAGTGCAGTCTGTATTAGTACTGTGCACTTTCCAGTCAGCTCAACAAAGTGCTTTATCTTCTTGTTAGATCCTAATTATTACCAATGTTGGCATTTATCATACTGAACTCATGCCCAACTTGGGTCATCTCACGTGAAAACATCAACAAGGATCCTTGTTATATTGTATCCTGCTGAGGTCTTACTAAATGCAACACAGTTATCCCAAGTAGCACAATTACGGGTAAAATAGTATCCAATCTGGATCTTTGGTTGAGCTCCTAACCTTGAACTGGCTCCTATACTAGGTATACATGTAAAGCACCCATGTTACAAATTGTCAGATAATGGTCCCCAAATTTAAGAAGTTTAGAACATCAGAGCAGATCCAATAGTTGGTTCTATAATGTTTCATTTGCCAGATTTAATACGTTCTGAATTTCTATTTATATTTTCTTTGTATGTCTTTAATGCTTTGGTTCTATTAGTTGTAACATAAGAACTGCTGCGACTTTCATGGAGCGTAAATTATGGCAGAATTTGCAGCCATTCGAACTTCACAGTCAGTGTGGTTTTCTAGTCTTTCTTATTGTGTCTGAAGACAACTGATTTTACAAAATTATAGCACCTCACACAGATAAAAGGAAATTTACTGTATTTCTTCCACAACTAAAGAGAATTGATTTACCTCCTCAGATCTTACGCATTTCTATAAAAAAAAATAACTTTCTTACAGGAAAGAGAAGAAACATTGCAGAACCTTTTAAGCAACAACTTATAAAAAGTTTTGCTGTATTTATAACACGCGTATACCAGAAGATTGGGTGTTTGAAAATGTTTATTTTTTATTTTATTACAAATACATTTAAATGACTTGTGTTCACATATTTAGTTTTTCTATTCGTATTATTTATTATTATTATTTGTAGCATTATAAATGATGTGATATAAATTGTCTTTGGTGGGAAAAGCCTCACTACCTTCGCATCTAGACAAAAAAAGACATTGAGACAATCTTTGATGTCATAAAACCTCTACCATTTCTTGGGAGGTATGCAAATACCCTAGAGGGTATTACGACCACGTCATAGGCTGGGTTTGTAATATACGTAATGAACATTTGCTTGTGTTTGTAGTACATTAGGACGAAAGTTGAGTGGTTTCTGCTCATAATCTGGACCATTTTGTTGATAAGGTTATCATGGCTCGTATCCATCTTATCGGTTGACATTAGGCTGGCTGAAATCCAACTCAAGGGTCAATTTACAAAATAAACCCATGAAATGAAACTGGATATTAGAAGGATGGGATGTATAAGGAAGAAAATTATAGGGTTTTATTTGGAATGAAATTGTTTCATTGGGAATTGGGAGGAAATTACTCCAGATCTAGCATTTTGTTCCGTTTGCCTGGATACTCTATAATTACTTGTAATAACCAAAGTTCCTAGGCCATTCCCAGAATTCCCAGAAGTTATTTTAAAGAGCAATTCTGGTGCAAATTTTGAATCATTGATGGCGTCATTAAAATGATTGCTATGGTCATAAGGCTACTCTTTAGACTTAGCTCCAGAAATGATCTTGATAAACAGACCATACAGTGAAATACAGTTAGTTCTATCTAGAATCTACACCTGTTAAGATAGAGATGGCCAGTAACTACTTCATTTAAGACAGAGATGACCACCCTGTACTTACCACCAGTGATCCCATCTGGTAGTGGTTGTGCAGTTCATTCCTTCCGAGAATTTGTTTCTTAGAAAAGGTTCTAAAACAAAGTTATATTTTGTGCATTTTACAGCTTAAAAATAAACCGCAGTCTATGCCACATTCATAAATGTCTAATTGGTTTGCTGTAAAAATAAAAGGGACCCAGATAAAATTTTAGAGGTAAATATATTTCAGGAAAATATTACCGCGTGAATGATGTACGCCTTAGTGTGTATTTTTTATTCCACCACATACTGTGAATGCGCTAATGGGCTTATGTCTAACACTCTTAGGCTGCTTTGCTTCTTATTACAGTAACTGACTAAAGCGACTATTAACGCTCACCCACATATATGCAACATAAAATAAGGAACATAAAGGGGCGTATCTGATTATTATTTTTTTTCCCGTCGGGTCTGCTGCAAGCTACCAAAAGAGAAATGAGCCTTGAACCTTCTATTAGCAGCCCTGTAAAAGTTACATTTAGCACTTCAATAGGAGCAGTCAATTATCGAGCCGTTATGTTTTATTTATTTATTTATTGGCTTAACGAGCTGGACAGTGGCTCGTACCAGGTGAGTATATCCGGAATACCTAGATATTTCCAAAGAATATGATTTTGTCCTGGAAGAATAAATTTATATCTTATACAACTGATATATCCTATTTAATTGGCTGCTTAGCATTTGAGAAATGGACAGCTAATATAAGTATATAGAGAGGTTGCATTTAAATGCCATGTGAAAATATCATTCAATCAATATAATATACAGCTTCAAAGTTTTTTTTTTTGGTTTTTTTTTTAGCGGCAATAAAGTCAATGTGATAATTGCACTCCCATTGGGATTAAAGGGCTCTGGTTGAGTCTAAGATCTCATTAAGTCATGGGGAAATAACTTGCTACAGAATTCTTGTGGCGTATTGTATTTTAGCAAGATGCTTACCCTATGGACGTATGCCCCATTGCTGGTCTCTACACACATTCTCTTGCAATTTTACCCTGAATGAGGGTTTTTTTTCTGAATAATTGCTTCTCTCCATCATATAATTACATCAATTTTCATTCAATAGACAGCTGTCTTCGTTAGCAAATCGTGTAAGTCTATTAATTCTATTTTAAAGAGTGTGGGAATAAAAAAAAAAACATGAAATGATCTTTGTTAAGTATTACATACATCTGAGATTTTGTGAATGAAATTATTTCTTTGTAAATTACATTTGGGGGGAAAAAAAGGAATCTTAAGCATACTCTTTGATATTTGTTAAGTATGTATATTAACACCTTAAGGACAATGGGCGGTCCCTAAACCCATTGAAAACATGTATGGGCTTTGTCATTAAGGGGTTAATAGGAAAGATAATTATTTGTTTGCACACATTAATGGGAGTATAATCTGTGATCAATCTAAATATTGGAAAGAAAAAAGTTCACCGGTAATAATAGAGGTGGTTTGGTGGATGACAATAAGGGCCACGCTAAGGGCCACGCCAGGAACTCACAGGATCTGATGCTGGGTTGTAGTGTTTTTTATACCAGTCTCAAGGTAAATGGGCAAATCCTCTGGGTCACACAGTGTGGAGCTGAGTACTTCATATGTCACTGATTTAATGATATCTGATTTTCTCACAATCAAAATTGCTGCTTGAAAACGGGTGATTTCAGATTTTTTTAAGATGCTCCTGGCTAGTAAGAGTCTCCACAGGAACCATTTAGTAGCCATGTTTACAAAGGTCTGTAAAATATTTTAAGGGACAATTAAAAATCCGAGGTATGATAAAGACTATACTGTTTTAAAAGCTCTCGATAGCCAAACAATAAGCGAAAAAATATGAGACTTTAGCTAAGCATGCTCATCTGTACAACAATGCATTAAAAAGCATTCATACTGTGCAAAAACAACATGGGTGAATAACCAGCCCCTGCCAAAACTTCCGAGCAGAACTAGGGAATTGTATTTATTTATAGAACACCCAGTTAACACTTTAATTAGGGGGTGCAAACCCCCAAAAGAGACCGTTTGTATACTAAAACTAAACTTCCAAGAAACCATGATATTCTCTCTCGATCACATAGTGTACGGCAGCCATATCCAGCCACACTCTGCCGCTCTCCATGCACCGCTAGAGCCGATGACCAGTTCGGTGTCTTCTAATCTAATAACATCAGTAGCTACAGTATCTCTGCTCGCTTCACCACTTGCTGTATTCTGCCTTCCATAATTAATGCTCCTCTGCTGTGTTTCACAAATGTCTATTCTTTGAACCCTCATCAGACAGGAGGTTGTTCTAGTAGATAATTTTGTTTACACAAAGTGACCAAACCTCTATAAATAAGACCTAAGAAATTATACACATAAGAACTGGAAGCTAAATGTGCCAGAGGATAGCAATGATGATATCCATTACCCGCTTTAATCTACTGAAGTATTGCAATTAATTCATCCGCATCATGTAAGAATTCGGATGATCCAAGTGGGAGCAAGTTCTTATTAGTGCATGTTTATGCGTATAGACTTTTTCCAAAGGGACATCAACCAAGGAAATTGCAGACATGTCAAGTGTTTGCTTTCCTGTTGTCAAGTGAAACAACAAAGCAAGACTCTATTATAAAGAAATAAATATGTATTGTTCAGAAATACTGTAATTACCCAGGATACTCTTTAGGCAGATAATGTATTAGAATAATTGTTATTGGGTATCTAGATAGATAGATAGATAGATAGGTAGATAGATAGATAGATAGATAGATAGATAGATAGATAGATAGATAGATAGATAGATAGATAGGCATTTAGTGGAAGAGCATCCTGGCAAAAGCGGTAGGGGTTAATACAGTGAGGGAATTTATGTACATTTTATGCATGAAGTTATCATGAATGTAAGATGAGACCAAGGACTGATTAAGGTTTCAGTCATTACAGCAAGAAAAAAATGGGCAGACTAGATGGGGCCAAGTGGTTCTTATCTACCATCAAATTCTTTGTTTCTCTTGGCTAATGGATGTACCTAAAAATCATGGCAGTAAATACAGAAAGATAGAACTTGACAACAGATATGAACTAATTTAGCCTGCCCATTTTACATGGTGTCTTGTAATTTTTAGCTCAATGTCCGGTGTATTCGCTTGGGAAGAATGAGATTTAGCCAACACCTCAACCCATCTTTCAATGGAAAGTGTACAAGGACTTCCCAAGTCTGGGTAAGCAAGCTCAGCACAGGGTCTAGTAGGACTATATTTTCTACCCAGCGTTCCCGATGAGTCTTTAACCAAACAGAAGTTTAATGTCTGTAATCATTAAATGGAATGTACTGAGCGTTACTTTAAATTCATATGCTTGCATCAAGGCTGAATTAGCACAATCCAAGTTTACCAAATTCCTAAAAATACATTCAGTTATATTAATATAAATAAGCTAAATAATGGAGATTTTAGTTGATTGGATAAAATCACCAAGGTTGCATTCTATTCTCTCCATTACTTTACTTGTAATACATAAATATTAGGCTAAAATTTCCCATGGGACAACAAAATTGTCCTTCAGCCTGAAATACAAAGAGTGACATTTCCAATGAACTCCTCCATGCATTTAATCAATAGCTTCATGTAATTGAAAACAACTAAAGACTCGTGAATAGGAAATGTGTTTTGATGTTAAACTGGCCTTAAACAAAGAAAATTACTGCATATGTAGACATCATTAATTTAGTACAATCATGGATTTTAGGACTTGAGTAAAATAAGTTTAAAAAAAGAAACCTCCATATTCTTCCAAACTTTTGCGTCTGGTAGAACCAAGCCAAAAAGGCTTATCTATTCTCTCTATTCTCATGAGAGTTCTTCTGAGCATTGTTCTTTTTTCAGAAACTACCAAGTTTCAATTTGAGAAATCAATGGTTTTTCTTTTAGTATTGCATTTCAATTGTTAATTTGTCTAAAAACAACCTCAGCTAGGAACAGACAATACATAATAACTTGATTTGGGATCAATCTGACATTAAGCTGGTATTTTGATGTTATGGCACAAGCATACTAAAATGTTAACTTAAGCTATTAAGGAGTTTCCATTCAATTTTTATTTGGAAACCATCTAATTAGAAAAATACCCCCCAAAACTTTAAAACTTAAGAAATGTAGGTAATTTGAACATTTTGAGATTTTAAGCTATTGTGAGATGCTTTATAGGGCTTTTCGCTATATTGATGATGTACAGCAGATGAAACGCTGGCATTGAGGATGATTTATAATGGTGATGCAAACCTGAATTTGTTTCAAAGTGACATAACTTTGCTCTAGTTATAAATTTATATCTGGAATTTATAGCAGGTTAGAGAGACATGCCCCTACCTGCTAAACCTCTTAGATACCCGTGACAGTAACCGTGGTACAGTATAATTAGAAAAATGTCCACAAATTCAAAGATTTTTTTATTCAAACAGCATCATCAATTTTCATCTGGTTATATCATAACCAAATGTATAAAGGCTGCACAGATTCCTTTATATATTGAATGCTTGCAGCTGTAGTAACAGTCATCATTGCATGCTCATTTTAGCCCTTGGATTATGTAATACTGATTCCAAACACTAGGGGCAGTTTGGCTCTCTTTACTGCTATATTTACAATATTAAACACCCTAAACAGGTGATTTGGGTGAGGGGGTATATTCGGCAATATAATGGCGGGCCAAGCAATACATGGTCATACAGTGTGACGGAATCCACAATATTTATGCTTTAGATTTTTGTATTGGCTGGGTATGCGCTGAATTTTTGCTTTGCAATTATTGGCAATTACTATTTAAGCAGCAATCCAGGAATCTGAATGTGTATGCTTTTTATGCTTTTTAGGTTATGCACTCCCCTTTCTGTATATTTTTATAATATAAATAATGTAAGGCTTATAAAGGTTATAGTTTATATCATAAATTGGTTTTAAAGAACTGGATATTTGAGTAGGCTGGGGTCAACTTCAGGACATAGGGTGTACATGTATTGTTGTTGAAGCCCAGTCCATGTTATACATATTAATATGATTTAGATATTTTATATATTTATATATATATGTTTATATATATTTTGTGTGATTTTGTAAAATTATCAGGTTTTTCCTTACCCGGAAAACTTTCATACATTCCGATAAGCCTAGTTGTCATCACATCTGTTTTCTACAACAATCCCTTACATATAAAACCTTCAAACAATAAAAACAATTGTTGGTGTAAAATTTTATCAGTGTTTGTAAATTATAAAATGTATGCACTTTCCGTATGTTTATTCTGATTAAGTTCAAGTATTCGATCCATATAACAGTCCAGATGCACTGAAATGAGAAATCAGAGATTAACTCTAATTTGTTGGTGTTTTTTGTGTGTTGACACTTGAATTTGGATGCGATATAGTGCATTGTGTTTATATAATACCCTGTGCTTAATTTCACAGGCATATCATACTGCAAGGTGTTACCTTTTGCGACAACTTCGGGTATTGTGTTAATTGCTATAATAATTGCAAATGTTGAACATATTCTATAAAAGTATACCAGAAATAAAATGTAAAAAACATAACGAAATAATTATCCTACGCAGATGCAAAGTAGATCTCATATTTTTCTAATTGTTTCTCTAGAGGAACAGTAGTTTTGCTTTGTCTTCAATTTTTAACAAAAGTTTTGTTATGATTATATCTGATGCCTATTTCATAATTCATAAGGTGCAACGCAGTAAAAATGTAAAATTTAAGAGGATAAGTAGATCATAAAACTGACATGGGAAATGGCCGTAAATCAGTTAAACTACCATGAAACTTTATTTAAGAGTGGGTTATAAACAGAGTGTAGGGTGAAAAGAAGAGAAACAAACAAATTAAAAGTCCTTTGTGATTTAAATCTATTTGTTGGTGTTTGCAGAAGAGAAACATAAAATTAACTTGAAAGTGTTTATAGATACATTTCATCACATAGTCGTTTAGTTTTAAAGGGGACTTCCACCTCCCTGCCCTATGTCAATAATCAAATGCCTATAAGTACCTACTGTAGGTATACTCCTAGAGCATTGTGTTTGTGGCCCTGTTTCTATCCTGCGGATTATTGAACTATAATTTATCATCTGGATTTTGACCCTTAGCTTGGGCTTTTACATTGAACCTGGTTTAAACCTTTGTACTACGAATGAGTTGGATCATCAGGTTCCATCAGCAACTGAAACGTAAGGCAAATGTTCTCTGGATTAGAGAACCAAAAACCCTGGATATACATTTCAGCCTTCATTTGCCTCATCAGTATGGCTGGTATCCCAAGAGAGCAATGAGGTCCACGTTTGGACTCACATTTACACTTGTTATACAAAAATAGTATGAGATGCTCACCAAGAACAGAGATTCGCTTCATAGCTTATGCATCCCCGCTTGGGAGCATCTAAAATGTTAGCTCTCCTGTGCCATTACAGAGCATAATTCTTCATCTACATTTTAGTCTGATCCCACCAAAAGGGCGTCCAGAACTGAAATGTTAGGCAAATTTTCTCTGCAGGAGGAAACTAACAACTCCAGATGAATGTTTTGGCCTTCATTGGCCTCGTCATTGAGGTATTCCTTTAGGCACAAGAGAGCAAAATTGGAGATGCCCCCAAGCAGGTGTGCACGCATGCTTGCAGGGGGTGGAAAACCTGTGCCAAGCAGTCTGGCAGGCCAACCACAAGGATGCTGCTGGCAGCCAGGTAGGACGCAGTTATGAATGTGACAGCAATGTTACATGACCCTATAGAAGTAAGGCTCCACACAAAGTAAAGGGGTAAGTGGGAAGATTGAGTATGTGAGTGTATACATGTAAGTGTGTGTTAGAAGTAGTATGTCAGTGGTTGTTATTTTGGTTCTGATATCCATCTTGACGTTTCGGCTTGCTACCTCCCTCCTGGTTGACTTTGGCTTGGACTAACACAGCCTCAGCTCCTTCCTGAGATTATTGGACTGGCACCTGGTTCTGGGCTACAATCACCCTGCAGTTAGGTTCCACTTGTCATTACAAAGTGAAAGTTAAATCACGTGGTCATAAATAACTGCTGAGGTTGGCTTACTCACAATATGTTTTTATGATTTAATTGAGCATGACGCATGACCACAGCAAATGGCCATTACCGTAACCAAAGGCAGTCATTTAGACACATAACCTGTTAAAGTTTGACTGATTGCACACATAACCCAGTGAAAAATGTCATTAGATTATAGGGTAGATTATATAATATATATTGTCCTCGGTATATACAGTGTTGCTTGTTCAGAAAATCGTATGCACGAAATTGTATGTATAAATAATTGTATAATCTTCATTATATAAGAGAGATTTTGATGTCAAGGCTGTCACCTCATTACAAAAGCATATTACATGGAAGCCAACAGTAATAGAAATATTGTATTCAGGAGAAACAATGAAAGCCTTGTACATACAGTTATTTATTTTTTTACCACTTGTATTTTATTAGTTTTAATGCACTCTGACAAAAGATGGTATAGCGACTTTTTATATAAAGCAGAAGTGAAACATGGTAAAGGGGATTTGCGATTGAAGATATGTGTTTATGGAGCCATTGTGTACATCGTCTACTGTTTAATAACCTTGTGGAAATGTGTTTTTTAGGCCAACTGTTAAGAAATTGTGTGTTTGCAGTTACGTAAGAGGTAAACAATCACATCTTTTTCATCTAACTAAAATAGATAATGGATGTTGAATCCAGCATTTTTATTCAAACATTAATTATTCAGCAAACATTCTATACATCTAGTCTGGCTTTAGTATAACCAGGGATAAGTTTGCATACTGTGCATGGGTGCTTGATTGGTTTAGTATGATACTAGATTTGTATACATCTGATGTTGTCTAAATTATAGCTACGTTAACCTGCCCTGCAGTGCACCTTTGTTCTGGAGCATCTCAAGTTTTAGCTCACTTTTACCATTTCAAAGGAAAATTTCTCCATTTACAGATCAGTTTAATTCTACCCAAAGGGGGAGTACAGAACCGAAATTCAAGGTCCTCTACACAACATAATCAACAACCCAAACATCCATTTTGGTCTTCATGGGCAACTCTCTGACCTACTGTGCATCCTGACTTGGGGACACTGTAGGTCAGGCTTCTAATTGGTTGTGGAGTTGTTCTGATCCTTTTTTAAATGTAATTATTTAACTAATCAGATATATATATATTTACAATTTGTTATCACATGAGATCTCCATTGATACATTACAATGCAGAATCAGGCCAGCTTTATAACATCATATGTGCTTATCTCAGTATGTATCGTTATGGATTCAAGAGACCATTTTTAAATGTCTAAAATGGGTAGATGCACACGCCATGCATGTTAAATTATTCACCAAAACAATGTATATTGCAACTGTTTTGTTGAAATGGTAAGCATATATTTTTCATAACACTATACAGTTAATGTTGGGATTCAAAAGAAGAAAGTAAAAACATCTAGAGATTAGAAACCTCTTTAAGTTAAGTCCCTGGTGCCCAAATCAAACATCAAATGGTGATTCCCCCCCCCACCTTCATTTTTCTGTAAATAAACATTTTTATACCCTTGTGTTCTGGATTGTGTATTAATTATAAATAATTGTATTAATGTCTTGAGACTGTTCAGAAAAGGGCTGCTAAATAGTGAATGGGATATAAATGAACAGAATATGATCTCAGCATGTATATCTTATAGGAGAGAAGAGAGAAAATGGTCATATGATAGAAACATTTATATGCAGAAAGGGATTCCACAATGTACAAGAGGGAACAAGAGGAGGAAAATGGCGGGAAAAAGGGTTATTTAAAACAAGGGGGCCAGATCTTTAAATGTAAGGGCGTTTTACTTCACAAAGGGAAGTAGATAAGTGGAACGGTCCCCAAACAGAAGTGGTAGAGGTTAATATAAGGATAGGGGTTTAAAACATATGGGAAAGACATAAGGCTACGAGCAAAATGGCTCTTAACAGCCATAAAATTGTATCTTTCTATATTATATTTATTAAACTATAGTTAAAAAAACCTTTCAAGTATAATATATATATATATATATATATATAATGTGTATATAGTTGGAATTACCAGTCATTCTTCATACTTGGGGTTACGGATGCAATTCTTGCGTGTTTACATTTTTTATTGCTTGCTATTTATGCACTGTCCTTAGAGCGCCTTCTAATTACCTTCTGGCTGTATTAATGTAGGTTAGCTAAGAAGGCGAAAGCGTGAATCATTATAGGAGATAAGTGCTTAGAGGGCACGGTGTACGTAGAGGATGTGTGAATAGCATGATTAGTATGTATGCAGCGTGTGAGACAGCATGGAATGAGTAAATGAACAATTACTAATGTTCTACGGAAGCATTCGGCTGATTTTGTAAGAGCCCAACACCTTTGTCCCACCACATTTATATTTTCCTTTAATCTTTATCATATCTTGATTCCCACTGTTCCTGTTTAAATGTATGTTGTGTAGGGGACCTACAGTAATTATTGTCTTATTTCCAACTGCCTAAACCTTAACCCCTTCTCTCCATACATAATTACATTTTCCTTAATTAAAGTCCCACCATATATTTTATTGATGTAATTGTATGGCTTCAGCCTGTGTGTGACAAAAGCTTGATTATCCAGATGGGTTCCTTAGAAATCCCGACTATGGGTGATTTTAAGCTCTTATAAAATTAGTGTTAAATAGAAGCACGTTTGTATTCTTTTATCTGCTTTTTTTTGCCATATTATACAGTTTATTAGATAAATTGTTTTTTTTTTTTAAAAAAAATTATGAAGATATACTAAATAAATAAATACATAAATAAGCCAGGATCTCCTTAATCATACTCATCCTTTAAGAACTTGGTTTACCGTCAACTACCAAAACATCTAAAAGCCACAAATGAAAGAATATGTGGGGGGATCTAGTAATTGGTATCTAATGCTCTTTATCTTATGGTTTTGATTAAAATGAGCTAGGAAATGTTAGAGAAGCAGCAGCTGTTTTCTGTCTAGTGGATAACCTTGAAAATTAAGAGCGAGGATCTCTAATCAGGCAACAGATGGAACAGGCAGAGAAATTTACTAGGAGGAATATACATCACTGCCAGCAATACGATGGAGTTCAAAACCTCAAGCAGCAGGTCTAAAGTCTGATACACCGTACCAGGATGCTCTCTGATACATTCTTGCCTTTTCATACTATGTTCTTAGTACTGTGCGGCGCATTTACATCATCAGAAACTGTAGCAATGCTGAGTTGAAAGATGAGTCTTGCTCGCTGATAGCACGTTAGAAATCTGTTGGCATTTAGTAAGCTAGCCAAGTGTCTCGGGTTTTAATTGTATAGCTGTGCTTTTAATATCTTCTCAGTATGATGGTGGAACTGGATGGTTTCAGAACATTCAGACTAAATCATGGGACAAACACAGTCATACCTTGTAGAATGTGAAGGAAAATAGCAAACAGTTCTTGCCGCTGCATGTACTAAATGATGGAGCCACTTGGAACATTTACTTTCCATCAGATTCTAGATTCTAGACCTGCAAAGTTCAGCCCTCATGGAAGCCGAATGATCTGGTTTCTAAAGCCTTGTTAAATACAAGATTTGTTCATTTGCTAAAACTCAATTCTTCTAAGACTTCTAGGTAACTATAGATCAGTGGCCATTTTTAGACTTGGAGGAATACAGGTTTAAAGAAACACTCCAACCATCATTTGCACGTAAATGCATATAATAGGTGAGAGGTCCCTTTACATCTACATGGTGTCTCCCTTGCATATACATGACGAGAATCTGCAGAATCCCTTTGAATGTGCCTTCGACATATCTCCTTGCACGTGATATACTTACCGCCAATCAGCTGCAGCTCCGTGGAACATCACGAGGGGTGGTCTTGTTAGACCCCTTTATGTGTAATCAGTGGTGGGAATCTTTAGACCATGGAGGAAGTGGGTAGCTGTAGCTTCTGCTACAAGTAAGTCTTTTTTCTCACAAAGTTCTAGCAAGGCATTCATTTTTTTTTTTTTTATAACATATGGGTCCAGATAAAAAGTCATAATGGTAATGTCTTTCTGCAGATGATACAAATGTCTGTAACATGGTAGACATTCCTGGTGGAACAAGCCAAGTGGCAAATGATTTAAGTAAATTGTAAGAATGGTCAAGAGTGAGGCGGCTGCAATTTAATGTTAATAAATTTAAAATAATGCACTTGGGGCGTACAAACACAAGACAGAATATAGCATTGGGGGTACAAACAACATAAAAGAAAGTAAGTAAGAAGTCAATGAAATAAAATAGAGAGGAGAGAAAGGGAAGGAGAGAGAGGAAAAGAGAGAGAGAGAGAGAGAGAGAGAGAGAGAGAGAGAGAGAGAGGGAAAGAGAAAGAGAGGGAAAGAGAAAGATAGAGACAGAGGGAAAGAGAGAAAAAGAGAGAGAAAAAGAGGAGAGAGAAAAAGAGGAGAGAGAGAAAGAGAAAGAGAGAGTGATGGTTCTGCCACATCACAGACCTCTTGTAAGACCTCACTTAGAGTATTGTGTACACTTATGGAGACTCCATCTCCAGAAGGATATCAACACATTGGAGAGTTCAGAGGAGGGCGACTAAAATGACAACTTATCAGGAAAGGCTAATGGGCACAGTCATGCTGGAATAGAAACGGGCCTTCCCCAAACTGTTCCCACAAACTTGTAAAGCATAGCATTGTCCAAAATATCTTGGTATTAAGATTTTCCTTCACTGGGCCTAGGCCAAACCCTGAGTTCAATTAGATATCTATAAACTCTTGGTCGAAGTTAACTTTAAACTTGTGCGGCAAATGAAATACAGCCAGGTAAACCATAGAAACTGTCAGTGACAGGATTTTTTATTTACATGGTCAACATTTTCTACAAAATTTTATTTTTAATACCATTGTACAATCTTAAATTGAGTAAATCCATTGAGTTAATAGAAAAATATAGTCACATAAAATAATCTGGAAAATATTTTAAAAAAATACAAATAAAAAACCCACGTTGATAAATGTGTAAATCTAGTGTAATGTTAGTTAAATGTTTTGAAAATATATTTCACAGCATTAGCAGTAATTATTATACATATTAATTTCATATAAGTTTTTTTTAACAAAGTGGTTAATAATTTTTCAGAAACAATCTGAAAGTGGTCTGCTTGGAAAGGATTATTAGAGGGATTATTTCTATAATCTTCTACATGGTTTAGATAAATAAATTCCATCTGAGATTCAATTAAATATAACAATGGTAAAATATTAAGCAGCCAGTGTGAAAGTACAATTAAATTGTTTAAAATTACTTTTCCTGTTGAAGTTGGGAATTTAGTAAGTTAGGAAACAGGAACACAAAGTAATTAATCGACTTTTCAGGGCATAGAAATATTAATTCTAAAATATAATAATAAAATAACTAATGCAGGTTTGGGTGATTAATTCAAATATAATCACATTAATTTTAAACACTTTAATTATTAAAAAAAACTGCAACAAATTAAGTATCAGAAAAAAATAAATAGCAACACAAAAAACGTTTAAAATTGTTATTAATTAGGTGAATACATTTAATCACCTATATAATAAAATATACAGTATGGAGATACTTTTCAATGATACAACAAATAAAATATGATATCTAACTTTTGGAATTGTAAACTGATTACAGAACTTAACATACATATAAAATAAAACACAAAGTATAAAAGTAGAACACATTTCTTTTAATTGCCTATAAAATTGTATATTACCAGCATACCAGTTATGATCCAATATACGCTAAATCTTTAATAATTTCAATATAATTTTATTTTATTTCCAGCTATTTGATATGCAATTTGAAAATATTAAAGGGAGCATCTAGTTCAGGGACAAAATAAGCAAAATTTGTTTGCTTCACTTGTATCTAATTTTCTGAAAAAGTAGCAATTTACTTCTATAAAATGGAAATATGTGTAGCAAACAAATAGTATGCATTTACAATCTACATCCATGAAACAAATATTTATATGTATATTGGTGACAATCAGGTTTCCAAAATTAAACGACAATGTATGTGTTTCATATAAGTTGCATATCAGGCATTGCTTATTAAGTAAGCATGGACATTGTGATTTTGGAACACCAGACAAAACCAGTCCAAAGAAAGACTATTGTCCTTATCCAACTCAGGTTAAAAACTTGCGATGTTTAAAAAATGTATAATTGCTAATTTTTTTTTTTACTTAAATACTGACGTATGGAAAGATCACATAGAATACTTTGGTTGCGCTTAAGACTTTTTGGCTTGACAGTGGTTCACACTAAAAGGGTTAAATTATTTTATGGCACACAGCTCAGTAGCAGTAAGCTCTTTATTTCCGATGATTTCCTGCTAGAGCTGGTTCCTAGGGGTGTTACAGCAATCATTTTTTTTCAAATTCTGATCTAAATAATTTAATTTAATGTCTAGTATAATTGTGTGATTCTGATTTTGTTTATTGAATAATCATGTTTTACTTTTATTAAATAATGATTTGTGTTTGTTTTTTTTAAATACTAATCCTATATAGCACAGCTCCCATTTAAAAAAACACTTAAATAATTATTTAATAAAAGTAAAACATCTTAACTATATTTTAACCCCTTCGCGACCTTTGCCGGTTCAGGACCGTCATGACATGAAGGTCACTAAATGACCTTTGACGGTCCTGAACCGTCAAAAAGTAAAATAAGCTTAGAAAGTGATCAACGATCACTTTCTTCGCTTAAACGGCGTTACTGTAATGCCTCGATGTCGAGGCATTCAGCAAGGCCGAGATCAGCATCGGGGGCCATGTCTGGCCCCTCCCGGAGGCGTCAACAGCCGCCATACATTGTATGGCGGCGGACGCCCGTTTTAAAAGCGTTTAGGAGGCGATCAACGATCGCCTCCTAAACTTAAATGGTGTCGCTGGAATGCCTCGATCAGGAGGCATCCAGCGACACCAAACACTTACCTCTGGGTGGGCTGTGACCGCTCCGGAGAGCGGTCACAGCCGCCGCTGCCGGTGATCTTCGCCATCAAGCAAGATGGCGGCGGCCCGGGAAATAAAACAATAAAGACGAAAAAGTTCGCTAGAGGGTCTCCAGACCCTCTAGAGAACTGGCTCCACTTGCTGGTTGAATACAGGTACTGCATTCAACCATGCAAGTCAATGGAGCCCAGCTTTCTAATCACTATGTGATTAGTAAAATATTCAAAAAAAATAAAAATAAATAAAAAATGGAAAAAAAAATTAAAAAAAAATGTGCTAACATTTAAAAATTATTATGCAGTGATGTCACTAGATGAACCATCCAGTACCAGAAAAATGTGTAAAAAAAAATATAAAAAAAGTATTAAAAAAATAAAATAAAATTAAAAAATAAAGTTTATTATTTTGAGCAAGTGCTAAAATTTCTCAAAAATCTCAACAAAGAGTTAAAAAAAAGCACTTCAAATACCCAAAGGGTGTCTAATATATAAAAAAAATGGCTGATGGGGTAAATTGGAGTGGCCTAGCTCAAAGATAGGGCATAGGTACAGACTGACCAAAATGGAGAAAAAAAGCGCACTTCCCAAATGTGGCATTTTAAATCTGAAACAACCCGACAAACCCATGCATGTCGGGTATCACTGCACTCAGGAGATGTTCCTGAACACACATTGGGGTGTTGTTTGACAGTGGCAAATACCAGGACCTGTATATCTATAACTAAAGTACAATTTGTGTGGAAAAAAAAAAAAAAAAATTACTATTACAAAGTTTGACAAAGTGTAGTTGTATAATTGGTGCATGGAAAGGGTTAAAATAACAGCATTTGGAATACCCTGGGGTGTCTAGTTTTCAAAAATATATGGTTTGAATGGGTTAAATTGAGTTAACCGGCTTCAAAGATGTTCCAAAGAGGAGATGGAGGCAGACTGACCAGATTTGTTAAAAAAGATTTGGAAATCATAAAACGCTGCTTGTACTTATTGCCCTATAACTTACAAAAAACAGCAAAAAAACATAAAAACATTGGGTATTTCTAAACTCAGGACAAGTAGTAGAATCTATTTAGCTAGTTTTTTTACTTGCTTTTTTAGGTGAGTAAAAGATTTTTCAAATAAAAGTCATAAAATGTGTTTTTTTTCAATTTTTCACCATGTTTTTTAATTTTTTTTATAGTAAATAAGATGATACGATCAAAATAATGGTATCTGAAGAAAGCCCATCTTGTCCTGAAAAAAACAATATATAACTTATGTGGGTACACTAAATGGGTGAGGAGAAAATTACAGCTGAACACAAGCACCACAAAAGTGTCAAAACAGCCTCGGTCCCACAGGGTACAAAACGAAAAATGAGCCCGGTCCTTAAGGGGTTAATTCTATTGTAATTTATGTAGCCATCCAATGGTGGATTACTGTATTACTGTGTGAGCAGCGTCTCTTCTAGTAGCAGCAGGAGAACAGGAAGCTAGCACAGTCCTCACATAACTCTGCCTCCCCCCTCCTTCCTCTGGGGGCGGGGCCAGAGAAGTTGCTCGCACAGCGGGCCCCTGCAGAAGTCTGCGAGGGAGAGATCTGCAGTTCAGGTAAGGGGGTGGGGGAGGGTTTTTGTGATTAATGTGTGAAGTATGTGTGATTAATGGAATGAATGAGTATTTAAATGTTTGTGAATGAGTGTGTGTGTGTGATACCATGGATGTGTAAGGGGGGTGGTGGTGGTAGCATGGCATAGGGAGGCTGTAATCACACTACTATCATCCCCAGGTTCCAGCATGTACTGGCTGCCTTGGCTTGATAGGAGTGTGATTGCTGTTAGCAGTTATATATATATATACCTCCAGAAATGCATTTTAACCCCCTATATGCCACTCAGCCCCATGATATGCCTTTAGCCCCCTATATGCCAGAGTGGCATATAGGGGTATGAGGCATATCATGGGGCAGAGGGGCATATAGGGGGTTAAAAGGCATATCATGGGGCACAGTGGCATATAGGAGGGTATAAGACATTTCTGGAGGCAGAGTGGCATATAGAGGGTTAAAAGGCACATCATGGGGCAGAGTGGCAAATAGGGGGGTATAAGGCATTTCTGGGGGCAGAGTGGCAAGCTTGGGGGCAGATGTGCATAACTGGGGGGGGCAGGTTGGCAAATAAAAGGAAATAAAAAATATATATTTTTCTCAATCATAGCTTTTATTAAATATGAAAATTAGTTTAGATGAATTAATATTTACTAGTAAAACTTTTTTCCTATAGGGTAGTCTTATATTCAGGCTTTTTGTTTTTTTCCTAAATTAATATTTTGATTTTGGGGGTCGTCTTATAATCGAGCAAATACGGTAATTTAGGCAACAAGTTAATGTGTACATGTGTTTTTGTATTTGAATTGTTACAGATGTTTTTTTTTTATGTTCCTAAAGATACATTGTAGCCAAACCTGTTTTGTTTTAAAGTCAAAGACATTTCAGCAATAACTTAAAAAGCAATTTTATTCTTATATGAAATGCAAAGCTATATATTTTCCAAGCAGGTGAAGAATCTCCTCTCTACACTTCAGCTGTAAGGAAGGTATCACGTAACTTAGCAAAACATAAATTGGTTTGTGGTGACCAAGCTTAAACTTTACTTTTAATTTATCCTTTGTAAAAGTGTTTCTCTCTAGTTTAGAGTATTTTGTCCATTTATTTGGTATTCGACTTAATTTGATGCATATTCTTCTTGATACTACATGCGCTACACTGTCATGTAGATGTGCATAGCATGAGCCTACAGACACTTCAGGCATCATGTGCAGTTTAATGTATACGGCAGCCAAGTGGCCCTTAGTTTCCCTCCATGCATGGAGTGATCTATCAGACAACCCACCACCACCACCACCACCACCACAATGCATTTATCCTCTTTCTGTACCTTCCAGCTCATTGGCTTGCAGGAAATGCATTTGGCCGAGGTCAGGGAAGCAGCAGAACCACTTTTGTAAAGCCAATGAACTATTCCCCATTTAGGTGAGCATACTCCCCAGGACACCCTTGCCACACGGTCCAATTGCAAGGAGATCTTTGGTTTCCCAACCACCTATTTACACTATAAAGGACCATAGCATGCTTAACCCAGCTCTGCTCTGTTTATGAAATCATACCGCTGCGCTGAGCAATAAGGACGGTGGATAGAGAGGGGACTCCATCAGAGACAACACCAAGGGTCAATCTCTGGGGCAGGAGCAAGATCAAATTTATACCCATTTATACTTTTTTGTTCATTTTTTATAACCTAAACAATACCACTATGTTGCTTCCTTATAATTGTTGCTGATTGCTTGCCTGTGTTATCAAGCTTCTAACAATTGTATGCAATATTAAATCTGCTGAAAATAAAACGTTAAACCACCCATTGTCATTATAATGTCATTATGAAGCATTGTGGAGGAAGATGAACTGGCACAAGGTATGCCCCTGATTATTTATATACAGAGGCATCTCGTTCAATGCAGAAAATCTTTGCCCAACTCTAGTAACTGGATGGGACACTGATCAAATCCAAAATTGTATTGCTTTTACATTGAGGTACTTGTACTATCAAAGCTTGTTCTAAACGAAATTTTAGTGCAATAAAAAATAGTAAAGCCACAAACTGCAATATTTTTCTTTTACATTTATACCACTAGACTGACACAGCTATCCTCAGTAATATGAACATATATTAGTATTGCCTTTGTGCCTCTGATAATACCAAATAAAATGGAAAATCAAGGAAGATGTTGGGAAAAAAAAAGTGGGCTTAGAATTCTTTTTTTATTAATATCAGCCAAAATGTATGGGTCGGTTTGTAGGTTTTATTTTCCATTAATATGGACAGTTATAAATGTTTCGCGTGTTCCAGGATCACGCAAAGAAAAATACAACAGGTTGCTTAACCACAGCAAATGTGATTGATCATTTTCTGGTCTTTAAACCAAAGTGCTGTGATGACGGTTCTCCTGTGACATGATGTATTGCAAGCAGTAAAGAAAATGCTAGAACTTCATCTGAATGCTGGAAGGTATTTCACTATTTTTATAATTATCCCTGTATCACGCTGTTCCCGATGCTAGTAGAAGGCTCATTACTGCTAATATATTTAAACTCTGGGAGAGGTCTAAGGATGTTACACTTGCCACATAAAATAAAAGATTTAACGCTCCCATCCACTTGATATTATTAAGCTACTAAATATGTTTTATTTGGAGTTTGGAAAACATTTACTGTAGTAATAAAGCAGGAAATTATATTTTCTAATATGGCTAATATATCTACGGTCTATTTATATGTATCAGTTCTTCAAAGTGATCCATAATCTGGAGTTTTTAGTATGACATCATCATGCTCATAAACATTTGATTTCGGTTAAGAGGCGAGTCTTTTCCAGTTAAAACAGATGGGGCAGCAAAAAGAAAGATCATAGAACTGGTGAGCGGGAAGAAGAAAAAAAGAACAAGGTCATAAAAATATTATTTTTCAAAGGGGGACAAAAGCAAAATCAATATATTAAGCCTTTCACCTCCTCCACCTTGTTTTTGATCTTTTGTTCCACCGCTCCTTCTTTCCACTTTCCATTTAGGTATCCATCATAAGAGATCAGATAGCTGAAATAAGTGTTCTACATATAGGATTTCCATCCTGCTGCTCCCACAGCAGGACCTCCTCTGATGGCTCCCCGGGCTGCTGCCAGGCCTCCTCGGTAAGCGGGTACCCATGTGGAAACCGCTACCCCCCCAGCGCCACCGCATGTACACGTGTCTCAGTGGTGATGTACATTTATGACCCTGCTTTTTGGGTGCTGATTTGGCTCTTGGTTTGGACTTCTGGCTTTGACTCGACTTGCTGACCTCGCTCCTGGTTCCGATTTTGGCTTAGGGGCGGGGTTAGCGCCAGGCAGCCTTAAGTGGGCGGAGTGTAGTTTGACTAAATGAAGCTCCCCTGCCCGGAGACCTAGGTAAGCAGCATTTCATCCAGAGACTCTGAGTGAATCTGAAATTCCAGGTGTGACTATTAAGCACTGAACACTAAAGAAACCAGCGTAAGATCTGTTGTGGATACTTACCCCAAATATACACCTTTTAAAAAAGTAATTAAGAATAGATGCCTTTTAACTAAGGGTGTGGATATGGGGGATAGTGCTTGTTTACTAGAAAGCTAATTGTAAAAAGAACAAGCTACAAGCCTCTTAATCCCTAGTGTGAAGAATTAAACAATATAACAGTGTATAACATAATGGAATATAACATATTAGTTTTTTATCTCTCTAAATGTATAGGACTGCATTGAGAAGTAACAGAGATTTACTTTTTTAATAAAACTTTATATTATGGCTAAGAAAAATAGATATATTTTCTATTAGTGATCTTACTTTCCTTTAAAGAATGATATATAATAGAAATTATTAATGGAGCTGTTTCTCTCAAGTGAAAGTTCCCGTGATGTCCCGTGAGCTCTATTTATCCAGAAAAATGAGGCTCCGCGGGATACTTGGTGGCTTTCTTTGCAGTAAAAAAAATCTTAAAATCCTCTTTGTAAATTTCCTTCACTTTAAAACCACAAGTATACAAAATGCAGAATTTCCCAACAAGCCGTTTTATGAGATTGCCAAGTTCCCAATGTGTGCAGACGAATGGGAACATTTACAACTGGCCCTCTGTTGGCAATCATAACCATTTCACAAAAAATGGCTGATTTCTGAACGAACAACATTAAAACTTGGTCTGTGCAACATTATTATACATTATCTTGGCCATAGGGGTATTTTTGATAAATACAGATAATAAAATGACAAGAACACTATGTGTCAAGTTATATTGCCTTAAAATAGTGGAAAATTAGATGGCCACTTATTAAAATATTTTAACCGGAGTAGCAGGATCTTTTGAAACTCTGAAAATAAATTTACATTTAGAATTAGTGTAGAGTATAGCTGTTGCTTGTGTTATTGCAACTGTTAACCAAAGGAATATTTGAAGCCCCACTTCTGGTATGTTTTTTTTGTCATCCAAAAGAAATGTCGATACAGACAAGGTGGATCTGACATTCAAAAGGGAACATCAGTAATAGAAAGTACTCCAAACTTTTCCCATTAATCAAGTTAAATCATTTTTATGTAAAAAAAACTCAATAAAACATTAAGTATTTCAACCTATTCAATGCAAGTCTAAGTTATTTAAAGAACAATTCTGACGGCTAGGAAATTTATTTTTAATACATTTTCTTTTTGAGTTAAGCGTAGGAAAGCACTTTAGCTTTATACTATCCCTCAATCATTTTTCCTATTATAATAATGAATTAAATTATCTCAGGCAATTAATAGTGACCATTAAACACTTACCAAAATTATTGGCACTTACAATTTATATTACTTTCATAATGCAAAAAGACAATAAAGTCACACATTAAATTACATTTGAAAAAATTCTCTTTAGCAGTGACTTATTATGACCTACCCTGACTTGGCATAGGAAGGCATGTCAAAGGTGGTGGCAGCACCTCTGCTGCATAACAGGGAGCCAATTATTATATTATATATAATTATATTATTGGGTGATAAGGCTTCCTATAGCACCTCTGCTCAATGGGTCGATTAAAATGGAGTCAACTGATCTCCCCAACAGCCTCATTACCACTATGGATGACTGTGTTGAGTCCACCCAGCTCTGCGCATGATGCCATGTCCCATTACTTGGAAGAAGGATTGTGGTGCAGAGCGGGAGGCTGGGGTGCTGTCCTTGGTTAGAAGCACTGGAGATTCATACACTATTCAATAACATGGGTGTTTCCAAGTTGTTTTGCAAGAATACATTGTGGAGTCAATCCAAAGCTGTTTCTTCTGCAGGAAGAGCCTGTTTGGCCCTGCATAGTTTAACCAATAACATTTCTTGATAATGCAATAATGCATTAACAATTTAGTTTTTCTCGTAGGAACAACTTCTGTGGTTTGACCCTTCATAATGAAAACAAAAATTAAAGAAAATCACATGGCCCATATTGATGGGCTTGGTAACTAAAACTCTGCTCCCTGTTACTAATATATAGAAGTAAGAAACACGTTTAAAGTTTACTGTTCCTGAAAAGCCTGAATTAAGAAGGTATTAAAGTAATGTGTGAGTACTTTATTCAAAAACAAGAGAAAAGCACCTACCTGGGCTGCCCTCGTTCTCCGCGGTCAGATGATTCTTGCCAATGATTTGCTACTTGAACTAGCCAATCAGAGGCAGGAAAGCGCTCCCATTCAAATAGATGGGATAAATAGAAGCAATATTATCATAAGGGTATTACAGATGGCTCTATGGTTACAAAGGAACCTTACATTTTCTAAAAGTAAAAAGTTGTACTACAATTTTATAAGATAAAAACTTTAAAACGGCTTGGTCAATATTGTGCAGCCCAACTAATAAAACAGAAAGAAAAACACATTTTAAGTACATTATATGATAAGTTAAATTTCTGTATCGATTATATGAGAGGAATAGGAGAACATCTGCAGTATAGCACATCAGGGAATATCCAGTGTTCCGTTACATAAAGCACATCTCATACTTCATGAGTTTGCTCAAGTTAATTGTTTTTGAGAGGAAAGATTAAAACAGATAACTAGAAATGCATGGCTTGAAGAGATACATAATTTAAAGAATCATCATACCAGTGAAACGCTGAGGACTGAGTCGGAATTCTATGCATTATAGGTCAATGCTTTATACAATATTATTAATAATTATGATTCATTATTATCATATTATTAATTATTATAGTATTTAAAATATGTGATAAAGAGTAATATGTAAAGTATGGATGTGAACAAAAAAATATATGTGGGGTATGACTGTAATCAGGAGATGTTGCTAAACATAAATTGGGTCATTGTTCAGCTTTGGAAACTACCGTATAGAAGACTTTTAAGCAAAACTGGAAACTATTTTTTTCTATTTTAATATATATTTTTTCGATTATCACTTAATTATTATAATTTATGTGTTTCTGTGATTTATTAAAAAAGGCCCCACTACTCCCAAACAAAATGTATAATTCGTGCTGATTCATGAAATATGGAAAGTAGGAATAACAAACGTGGTGAAAAAAAATCTGGTCCTGAGGTTCCAAAAACTCCCGGGATGGTAGGGGTTAAATTGTCATAACATGTTGAAGGCCAAAACATATTGGTGTATTTAGTCAATTCCCAGTTGTAAAGAGTTATATTCTTTAATTTAAACTCAGTTGGATAGGAAATGTTTACATTTATCTGGAACAAAAGAATAGTCTTTCTGGCTGCATTTATTATGCTTGTTTATTTATTATGTATTAACTGTAATTTCGCCTTTAGATGAAAGAGCATTTGTGTCTTAAAAAGCAAGTGTAATTTTTGTAACTATTTAGAATATATAGTAGTCTTTCTACTTTCTTGCTATTAACCCAACACAAAATGTTTTCTGTGCTATTCTACAGCGCTGGGAGGAACATTAATGTATTCCATGGAACGTCCCAGGGACGGCTACCCGGAGCTTTCCTTCTTCTGAGGAAGCAGCTTTGTGAGAGATGGGACTAACCGAGACAATCTTTAGTAGGCCGGGAGCAGTAAGATAATGGGGTGCTAAGTGGACATGGCAAAAAGTAACGCCCCTGCTCAGAGAAAGAGGAAAGTAACCCAGAGACCCGAGGTAGCAGCACCTCACTTGGAGACTCCGAGTCACAGAGAGTTCCCAGGTATGCATATATGGTTAAAGTTTAAAACATTTAATATTTTGTATTTGTGAATAGGTATGACACAGAGAAAAAACCCACCAAGTTAGACTTAAGAAATGAATACGCTAAAACCTTTAGTGTTGGAAACATTGCAGGATTAGTAATTTGAAATTAAAACAAAGTTTTCCGAACATTTACATAAATGTGGGGTTTTTTGTACAATAGGTATATCTATCAATGTATGTATTTATGTATCTATCTATCTATAACAAATATATAAACATAATATAAATAATTTTGGTTATATGAATTGGCCAAAGCATAATTGGGTGAGAGTGTGCCTTGAGGTGGCGGGTGAGCTTATTTATGTTTGGCCAATTCATATAACCAAAAACCTCTCATTTATATTATGTTTATATGTTTGTTGCCAACTTTATTAGGGTGAGAAGAGCAGACAGTTTTAGAACAGCCCCGGAGGGAAAGAATTGGACAGAGGGGCCCCATGAATGTAGTGCGGACGAGGTACCCATGGTCAAGCCGGTTTAAGGGGTTAAGGCATGACTAAGCGGAAATTTTAGCACGGAAGGAGTTAAGTTTGGAGGCACGTGCAGGGCCAGAGGGGAGGGGGTAATTACCCTCCCTGGGGGATATATAAGGAAGGGTCGTGGCCTATAGGGGCAATTATTTTCAAAGAGATTTTTTCACCTTTTGTCTTGCAGGTCCTGATGGCGTCCAGCATGGAATCCCTGCTTCAGGAACTTCAGGAGGCTGCTGGGGGAGATGTTGAGTGGCTCCGGGAGCGTCTGTCCGGGGTCCTGTCTTCTTCTCCGGCTCCTGGTTCTTCACCTGCCCCTGGGACGTCGAGGTCAAGCCGTTCCAGGGTCTCCCGCCCTCCCGTCAGGCTGAGCCCGGAGGTGTCTGGCCGGAGAGTGGCTGCTGCATCTCCGGTCCGCCCCGTGTCCCGTTCCGGGCCTACCAAGCGCCGGAGTTCCCGTCCGGCACGTTCCGGGAGGGCCGGCAGGCCTCGCCCGGAGGTGCCGCCGCACCGATCATCCCCGCCGCAGTCTAGGTCCAGCTCCGGGGAGGAGCTTGGCGGCGGGGTCGAGGGCTCCGTTGCCGGAGCGTCCGGGGCATCTGGCGCCGCCGGTGCGGGTTCCTTGCGGCCTGGCGGTACAGGCCGCGACTGCGGCCTCGATTTTGGGCGCCCCGGTGCTCGCGCCCGGGTGCGATCGTCGCGGAGGGCCGCTTCCCCGCTGAGGGCTCCGAACCCCACGCAGGCTGCGTCTCGGCCTAGCTTGCGGGCCAGTGCTGGGGCCCGTGGAGCCCTGGGTGCCTGCAGAGACGCTGGGGAGGCTGCTGCTGTCGGCTGTTCCTCAGTTGCTCCATGCACTGAGGCCGCGGACGACCTGCTGGACACTCCTGCTGCCTTCCGTTCCGGTACTGCAGCTGCACATTCTCCGGAGGCTGTGCCTTCTACATCCACCGCTGGGGGCGCTGCATCTCAGGGTGAGCATTTGTTTCCTTTATTTTCTGATTTTGCTTCACACTCTACACCTGTTGGGGGGTTGGCTGGGGGTGGTGGGAGTGCTTCTGCGGTTTCTGGGGATAGCTCGGCGGTAGCGCTCCAATTGCTTACTGTTTTTCGTGACCTGGTGGCGACTTGTGGTTTGGGGGGTCAGGGTGCGCCTGGGGCTGGTGGTCTCCGTGCTTTGGGGAGTGGTGGAGGTGTACCGGCTGTTACTGGGGTGCCGGCTGGGGCCGTGGGGCAGGTTGCGCCTGCGCCTGTTGCTGCGCCTGTTACTGCGCCTGTTACTGCGCCTGTTACTGCGCCTGTTATTGCGCCTGTTGTTTCGCCTGTTCCTGCGCCTGTTAGCGCTAGCAGCGCTTCTGCTGACCCGGCTGCTGGGGGTTCGCGCGCTGACGTGGATCCTGTTCGTCTAGCGGACGCTGCCCGTGGGGAGATATATGTTTGTTTTGAGGCTCCTTTGGGTACGCATTTGAAGCAGGACGTGAGGGAAAAGATTTGGAAGGGGGAATATGTGGAAATATTTTCGCTCCTCCCTCTGGAGAAGTTTAATCTTGACAGGCCGTCAAAAAATGAGGCCACTAAAAAGGAGGATGAGGAGAAGCGTAGATACCGTTTGATTCCTCGCACCTTTTCTAATTGGCTGCAGGCTTTCGCCATTTTGGCCAGTGTCATTGGTCAGAAGGCGCCTGAGCATTGTTCGGGGTTATTTTGCTACCTTGACTCGATTGGGGAAGCGTATCGGGTTTATGGTGGGCAGGCGTGGCTGCGGTATGATGAGCAGTTCCGGCAGCGCATGGCGGTGCGTCCTGGGGTCCGTTGGGACCATAAAGATATAGCACTGTGGCTGCGCGTTATGACGCCGGGTCGTCCTGGGTCTCAGCCTTTTCAGACGGGAGCCGGCACTTCCGGTTCAGGGGTGTCGGCTGGGCAACAGAAAGGATACTGCTGGAAGTTTAATGAGGGGCAGTGCAAGTGGGGCACGTTGTGTCGCTTTAAGCATGAGTGCTCCGGCTGTAGTGGCGCACACCCGCTTACTAAGTGCCTCAAGCGGCAGAAAGGGGGTAGGGCCAGTGCTGGCAAAAGGGGAGACTCCGGTGCGGCTGGAGATGATGCTGCCGTGGCTGATTAAATATCCCGATCGGGATGCTGCCCGGTTGCTGGAGGAGGGTTTTCGTGAGGGTTTTCGCATTCCGTCTAAGGTTGAGGGTTTATCTGATCGGTCGCGTAACCTTAAATCGGCGCTTGCCAATCCGTCTGTTGTTTCTGACAAGTTGTTGAAAGAGGTGCGTTTGGGCAGGATGGCGGGTCCGTTTCCTTCCCCCCCTATCCCTGATTTGCGGGTGTCCCCGTTGGGCCTGGTCCCCAAAAAAGAACCAAACAAGTTCCGGTTGATCCATCATTTGTCGTATCCGAAAGGGCAGTCGGTGAATGATGGTATTGACCCGGCTCTGTGTACGGTCTCGTATGCGTCTTTTGATAGGGCGGCGCATTGGGTGAGGGTGTCTGGTAGGGGGGCGTTGTTGGCAAAGGTTGATATTGAGGCTGCCTTCCGTCTCCTTCCTGTTCATCCGGAAAGTTTTCATTTGTTGGGGTGTTTTTGGGGTGATGGGTTTTTTGTTGACAGGTGCCTCCCGATGGGTTGCTCCATTTCTTGCTCGTACTTTGAGACGTTTAGTACGTTCTTGGAGTGGGTGGTTCGGGAGGTTGCGGGTCTCCCTTCTATTATTCATTATTTGGACGATTTTTTGTGTGTGGGTCCGGCGGGTTCTTCTCAGTGTGCGGTTTTGTTGGCCACGATGCAACAGGTGGCGCGTCTTTTTGGTGTCCCGTTGGCACCTGATAAGACTGAGGGGCCGTGTAGTTCCTTGTGTTTCTTGGGTATTGAAATTGATTCGGGGGACATGTCTTATCGGCTCCCTGAGGCGAAAGTGGTTGAGCTTCGTTTTTTGGTTGCGAGTTTTCGGCGGCTGCACAAGGTCACTTTGAGGCAATTACAGTCCTTGTTGGGGAAATTGAATTTTGCGTCTCGGGTTATGCCGATGGGCAGGGTTTTTTCGAGGCGTTTGTCTTTGCTGGTATATCGGCCCCACATCATTTTGTGCGGCTTACGAGATCCCTGAAGGAGGACCTTGAGGTGTGGGATTTGTTTCTGCGTGATTATAATGGTCGGACGTTGTGGATGGAGGAGCCGGTCACTAATGTGGACCTGGAGTTGTGGACGGATGCCGCGGGTGCGGTGGGGTTCGGTGCTTATTTTGGGGGTAGTTGGTGTGTGGGGAGCTGGCCAGCCGGCTGGGCTCGTGCGGGTTTGACTAAGAATTTGACTTTCCTGGAGTTGTTTCCCATTTTGGTGGCGGTGGAGGTGTGGGGTGATCGTCTCGCTAATCGCCAGGTTCGTTTTTGGTGTGACAACCTTGCCGTGGTTCAGGCGATTTCTAATCTCACCTCCTCTTCGGTTCCCGTGTTGCGCTTGTTGCGGCGCTTGGTGTTGCGTTGTCTTCAGCTTAATGTGTGCCTTAGGGCTTCTCATGTTCCTGGTGTTGACAATTGTATAGCTGACTCCCTTTCTCGTTTGCAGTGGGACCGATTCTTCGCTTTGGCGCCCGGGGCGGACAAGGTGGGCACGGATTTTCCGGCTTGGATGTGGAGTCTGGGCGAGCTGGAGTAGAGGTCCTTCTGCAACGTTCTCTGGTCCCTGCTACTCGTGGTTTTTACGATCAGGTTTGGGGTGAATGGACTGCTTTTTGGGCCGAGGCGTCCGCCTTGGAACAGGGTCTTAGTAGGGCGGAGTGCCTGTTGTGGCTGGTGGGTTATTGGTTTAGTAGTGGGGTGTCTGTTGCGGGTTTGGGTCGCCGGATGTCTGCTCTTGCTTTTCATTTTAAGGCTGGGGGTGAGCCTGATTTCACTCTCTGCGTCAGGCTCTGCGGGGGTATCGGCGGGGTGCTGCTAGGCGTGATTCTAGGAGGCCGGTTTCCTACCCTCTGCTGTTGGATTTGGTGGCGTTTCTAGACGGGGCTTGTGTGTCGCGGGAGGAGTTCTTGTTGTTTCGGCTGGCGTTTGTCCTCGCCTTTTTTGGTGCCTTCCGTATTGGTGAGCTTGTGAGTCCCAGCAAGTCTGTCCCTGGTGGCCTGCTGTTCGATGATGTTTTGCTGTCCGGTGGGGGGGTCCGGTTGGGTCTTCGGAGGTCCAAGACGGATCAGGAGGGCAGGGGTCGTTTTATTGTTTTGCAGTCTCTTCCCGGTTCTTCGGTTTGCCCGCATGACTGTATGGCGGCTTATCTTGCAGTTCGGCCTCAGGTTGGGGGGCCTTTGCTGGTGCATATGGACGGTTCCCATCTGTCCCGGTTTCAGTTCATTGCCTTGTTTAAGCGGGCCCTGGCGAACCTCGGTTTGTCGGCTGATGAGTATGGGTCCCATTCCTTCCGGATTGGGGCGGCTACGGAAGCTGCGCGGTGGGGGTTGCGTCAGGAGGTGATTATGAGGTTGGGCAGGTGGGAGTCTAGCCGTTTTCTGTCGTATGTTCGTCCTCATTTGCTGTGAAGGTTGTTTTCTTGACGTTTGTTTTCTTTGTTTGTTTTTTAGGAGCAGTTTGGATCCTGGGGCACTCCTATGTCTTCTGGGCGGCGCGTCGGGCTGCTGTGCGTCCGAATGGGAGACAGCTGGGTCTCGATCCCGCGCAGTTGACGGTCCGCTGGCTCGGTTTCCGAGGTATGCGTTGGGATCGTGTGTCCCGAGAGGTGTCTCGCCACGTTCAGATCCATGGGGTGCCCCGGATCCTGCTCCTGCATGTCGGTGGGAATGATTTGTGTTCGGTTCCTATCCGGGCGCTGATAGCTGATATTAAGGCAGACCTGCTTCAGCTTTGGGCCGCTTACCCGGAGACGGTGTTCGTTTGGTCTGAGATAGTGCGCCGTTTGCGTTGGCGTGGTGCCAACTCGTTGGCCGGTATTGAACGGGCACGCAAGCAGGTTAATAGGTCGGTTTCGCGTTTTGTGGCTTTTCGGGGTGGCATAGTGGTTAGGCATAGGGACTTGGTGGGTGACGTTGCGGGGTTGTTCCGTGATGACGGTGTTCATTTGTCCGACATTGGTCTGGACATTTGGCTGCTGGACGTTCGGTCCGGTTTAGAGAGGGCCGAGGCGGTGTTGGGGAGCCGGTGAAGCGCAAGGGGTCGCGTTCTCCGGCCTTGGCCGGGTACTCTGGTTTGGTTAAGCTGGTACGGTGCAGGAGTTAACCATCTAGGTATGGTTACTTGTGGTGCACAGAGGTGTAAGTGCAGGACACTCCAGGGGCATGCGCCTCTGTGAATCGTAAGGTCATGTGACTGCCGCGCTAGGGGACGCCGGCAGTTCCAGCAGAGATACAGGTGGGCACGCCCATACCAGCAGGTTATTAATTTGGTTATTAATGGTTACAATTGGTTATGTTGTCTTTCGTTTTGACAATAATTATTGATATATGTTGTGTCAAATTTGTTGTGTTTATAATATTTGACACTTTATGACATATTAATAAAGGTTGAGTGTCGCGGTGCTGAAGTGTTTAAGTCCGCACCGCGGACAAATAATTCCATTCTGACGTTAATAAAATTTTGAAATAAAGAAGTGTCTCTTGTTTTATTTGTGAAAGAGGTACCGAAACTGGACGCTACTTCATTCAAGAACAGCCCCGGAGGGAAAGAATTGGACAGAGGGGCCCCATGAATGTAGTGCGGACGAGGTACCCATGGTCAAGCCGGTTTAAGGGGTTAAGGCATGACTAAGCGGAAATTTTAGCACGGAAGGAGTTAAGTTTGGAGGCACGTGCAGGGCCAGAGGGGAGGGGGTAATTACCCTCCCTGGGGGATATATAAGGAAGGGTCGTGGCCTATAGGGGCAATTATTTTCAAAGAGATTTTTCCCGCCCATCCCTCCCCTAATTCTTGGCTCTGCCGGGTACTCTGGTTTGGTTAAGCTGGTACGGTGCAGGAGTTAACCATCTAGGTATGGTTACTTGTGGTGCACAGAGGTGTAAGTGCAGGACACTCCAGGGGCATGCGCCTCTGTGAATCGTAAGGTCATGTGACTGCCGCGCTAGGGGACGCCGGCAGTTCCAGCAGAGATACAGGTGGGCACGCCCATACCAGCAGGTTATTAATTTGGTTATTAATGGTTACAATTGGTTATGTTGTCTTTCGTTTTGACAATAATTATTGATATATGTTGTGTCAAATTTGTTGTGTTTATAATATTTGACACTTTATGACATATTAATAAAGGTTGAGTGTCGCGGTGCTGAAGTGTTTAAGTCCGCACCGCGGACAAATAATTCCATTCTGACGTTAATAAAATTTTGAAATAAAGAAGTGTCTCTTGTTTTATTTGTGAAAGAGGTACCGAAACTGGACGCTACTTCATTCATGTTTTTTGTCTAGAAATAATAATATATGATGTTGTGGGTATAGAATCTCAAGGTATCTCTCTTCATTCTGACTGCTCTTATAATGACTCCCAGAGTGATTTATTAATTCCTGCCACCTAGTTAATATATTTATTATTATGACATTATGTTTATTAAAAATGAAATTATTTTATGTATTGTGTAAATATATACAGAATTTGTTAATGAGATTAGAAAAAGCATTTCATGGCCAAAAGGGAAAGCTACAAAAAGTTATTTTATGTTTTACTAGAGCACCCATGGAATTTTTTTTGTACGCAACATTATATTTAATCGAGGGTTAGCTGAAGCAGATGATGGATTAAAGCTTATTTGCCTAAAATGTTTGATGGCTGAAGCTGCATTTTTACCTGTGTAAAAATAAAAAGTACCAAAATTGACAGATCCCTTTTTTAAAGATATTTATTAAATGATAAGTGTAAAAATAATATCTGATGACTACAGGAAAATGGGCAGTCATTCTCAAAACTAATTAGTAATTAAACCCAAGTACATACAATATGCATGGCTGTGTGACTATGATTAAAAGTTCTTCATGAACAAAGACTCATTAAGAAATAATAGCTGCAGGCATTATAACCACTTCCTACAGGGTGCCTCGTGATTAAGATTTGTAAGTGTTGTTAAATGGTCTTTAAAACCAGATTAAAGACATATATACCTAAATCCTGCGTGACGGGAACACCAAATCATTGAGGTACTCTGTGTTCATCTGTGTTAACAGCTTGGTGTGCCTGCGTCGCTGCGAAACCTGTACTTACTGTGAATGCATATTAGTACGTCAAAGAAAGAATCAGGTAAGAATAAGGGGAGCACACCCTAAAGAGCATAAAAGGCATACACATTAAGATAGCAGGCTGATGCTAGTATGCAAAACAAAGCAAAAATTCTGCACATACCTAGCAAATACCATTCAAAAACTGCCTATCTAAAGCAATATTTAAGCCTTAGATAGATGTTTTTTTAACGGTATTCTCTAAGAATAAGGTAATAGTATGATTAATACATGGTAAATATGTTTAAAGGACTTTCACAGCGGCTCTATGTTAACTAGAGGATACCCTTTCTGGTTTACCTGCCGCTATACCCTTAAAGTTACATATTATTATTATTATTATTTATATAGCGCCATCAAATTCCGTAGCGCTGTACAATGAGTAGACGGGACATAACAAGTAGTATGTAACAAAACAAATTGACTTACAGAGACAACAGGTGAGGAGGGCCCTGCTCAAATGAGCTTACAATCTAGACTAAATAACTTTGTGAATAATTTAATATAAAATATTTATCGGAATGGAGAATAATGCAGAGAGATCCACGGAGAGAAGCGTAGAAACGTTTATCTATCTCCGCGGATCCGTCTGCGTTATTCTGGCCTAGTGACGTACTTCTGCAACCCGGGGAGAGCCTCTCCCCCATTCCACCAATCGGAAGAGAGGATGTGCGCGGTGGCACCAGCCGGGATAACGCTGCAGAGAGCAAGAAGTGGAGCGAAGAAGACATGCAGAAAGCGGGGAGACATTTACAGAGAGAGAGAGAGAGAGTGAGAGCGAGGGAGAGAGTGTGTGAGAGAATGAGCGAGAGTGAAAAATGACAATTCGGAACACTCTGCTTAATTTTCGGACATTCGTAAGAATTGATGCAGCGCGTAAAACACAGAAATGGTATGATTTACCAGCAAAAAAGCACTTACCTTTCGTGGAGGCTGCTGAGAGGGGTAGCTAGGGGCATAGCCCTGGGTCAGGCCTAGGGCAGCAGCCAATGAAAAGATATCACTATAATCAACATTTAATTATTTTTACAAATTCTGTTGTGTTACCTCTTGGAATTGAAGAACGTTCTCTATCATATAGCGTCATACACATATATACACACTTAGAAATTAACTCAGTATCTTAATATGTTAATACATTTCTCCTAGAAATTCCAAGTAGTGTTCTTATTCCCTAAATGACTGCAAATGTTAAACAAATATAGTCTGGTTTGTTTTTTTGTTGTTGTAATTATTTATTGACTAGCCTTGCAATGAAATATACATTAAAAAAGAAAAAAAAAGAAAAACTAACATAGATTAGCAGAATACATTGTGAAATATTTATGTCTCAGCACAATATATATGATAGAAAATATATGCAGCGAACACGATTTAAGAAATAATGAATACTAAATTATGAATAGCGGTTCCAGAGCCATTGCATTTGCTTGGGTAAACAAATGCATAAATAGGTTTTTTGCCATGTTTAATTTGAATTCCATTACAATTTTGATCCGCAACTCTCTTTAAACAACTCTGTTTATTTTACAGTAGTCGATAAAATGAAATCCACATGTAGAAATTAAGATAGCTACACATCACATTTCAGCAATCATTAATATTCCAGGTGGTGGGTGGACATAACCAACATCAACTCTTCAGGGCTGTAATAAATCACATCTTTAGGATATAAATCAGTATATGACTGAGATGGAAACAGTGATTCACACTACACAATTCTCGCCAGTCTTCAGACTTTTACAAACTTACCTTCTTGATCCCTTACTGTGATGTCATATATTTTTTTAATATTTATTTTCATTCTACCAATGTTTTAAATATACTATACTATATACTACTCATTTTTCTCCAACAGCTATGTGTTTAGTAGACAAAAACATTTACAAGCTGATGGAAGTTGTTGTTTGGGGAAGGCCCTTTTCTATTTCAGCATGACTGTGCCCCAGTGAGCAAAGCTAGGTCCATAAAGACATGGCTTGACAAGCTTGGCACGGATGCGCTTGGATGGCCTGTAGAGAGCCCTGAAACCTATTGAACACGGGATAAATTGATATGCTGATTGTGAGTTTGGCTTTGTTGTCCAACGTTATTGCCTGACCTCACAAATGCTTGCGTGGCTAAATGGGCACAAATTTGCACAGACACGCTTTGGAAAGTCTTCCCATAAGAGTGAAGTCTGGTATAGCCACAAAGGAGGGGGGGCAACTACATATAAATGGCTATGGTTTTGGAATGGGATGTCGAACAAAGTCATATAGGTGTGATGGTCATGTATCCACATGCTTTTGGTCATATAGCGTAGCTTCACAAAATGCTGACATTTTACCTAACTTCACATATAGCAGAATACCCTTAGCTTGCAACTAGTTCCACTTTACCAAGAACCACTTTTTGTTCACAGACATTTTCATTTATACAATGAAATACTAAATTATGAACCAGGAGAAACATTCTGCCTAACATTCTATATGTGTGTCTTTGTGTGTACACCAACTGGAACAAAATATTTTATGCGATCATTTAAATATCTGTATAGATTCCTGTATGTGTTTTATTTTACTCTTTCTCATAGATTAGAAATATCCATAGCTACACCCACATACTTCTGTTGAAAAAGCAGCCATAAGGCTGGCATAGTTAATATTATGAAGCATTCTAAACCCACCGCTTATAATGCATGTATTAGTTTTTGCACTACATACACATTCCTAAAGCACGGTAAACAAGGGTTTTGCTAATTTATCCATCACAATTTTCCAAGTTACTCAACTTGCTCTATATAAAGTATAGTTAAACAGGTTGGGGGGACTAAAAAGAAGAAAATGTCAGTGATTTACCTTTGCATTCTATAGATCTTTCACGAAAAGACATTCTTGTGCAAGCATAACACGGGAGAATTCAAAAAACGGTTTGCAACGTGCCAGTTGTAACAACAAATGATTGTATATTTGTTGGTCCCTACAACCTCCTATTACTCCTTAATAGTTATTTCATGATAGAAATACCCCAGTGAGTTATATTCTATTTTCCTCTATATACCCATACATGAAATAAAGATGGTGTATATGGCCCCGTCAGCTGCAGCTGTTCTACCAGCAAGTGTGCTAAAGTAGACAGAAGGTTTACTCCAGGCAGGTAATCATGAACAATGACCAACAAGATGAGATTATAGAACCAGGGGCGGGCTGGGCAGGGGGGCAATTGCCCCCCAGGCTGCCCGAAATCTAATCTAAACGGCCGCTGGGTGCTGATGCCGCCGGCCGGTGCTACTTTAATACTTTTTTTTTTTAATTTAATATGGCAAGCCAGATCGGCTGTTAAATGAAAAAAAAATAGTATTAAAGCAGCGCCGGCCGGCGGCATCAGCACCCAGCAGCCGTACGCGATGGCCGCCAAGTGATGGGAGCAGCGTGAAGGGTGAAAGCTCCGCCCCCTCGCACTCACCTTTCACCCCTCACGCTGCTCCCATCACTATGCGGCCATCAGATTGTTGGAAATCGAATCTAAACGGCCGCTGGGTGCTGATGCTGCCGGCCGGCGCTACTTTAATACTTTATTTATTTATTTTTAATATGGCAAGCCGATCTGCCATATTAAATAAATAAAAAAAGGATTAAAGTGGCATCAGCACGCAGCGGCCGTTTAGATTCGATTTCCAACAATCTGATGGCCGCATAGCGATGGGAGGGGTGAAAGGTGAGTGCAAGGGGGCGGAGCAACTTGACTTGCCCCCCAGGGCTTAGGCTGCCAGCCCTCCCCTGTATGGAACTAGTGATGAAGCCAAGAACACGGGGTGCTATGTTGCTACCATATAACATTTCAATTTAATTTTCTCAACAGCAAACTATTGTTTATTTTTGAGTTGTATCCCCATTAACTGGTGCCAATCTGTGCTATTAAATGCAGCATTTATAGTTGAATAGTATGTTTCCTTAGTGAAAGGTAATTAAACTATTTATTTATAAGAGTATATCAAATAGATACAAGAAAAAATATCACAAATATCTCAAATTTGAAAAGTTTACAGCAGAAATGGTGGAATTTTTTTTATGGAAAGCTGGTTGTCCTTGGTTGTACCTGGTCTCATGAACCAACAGTCAAAAGTCCTTAATGTTCTATATGAACACTTTGGAATTTGGAGTCATTGTGGATTAACGTTCTATATTTAATAGGTGCTCAAAAATTAGAACTTTGCCCCTGAAATCCTTTAATTACATGCAACTACCTGTAGAAATTACAATAAAAGTGATAACTTTGAATAATTTTTATTTAAAAGAAGGCTGTCCTGGTTACTGTCTAAGGAGGCCTTCTTCTGCGCCAGAGAAGACCTCAGATGGGAACAAGCATTCTTTGGCATGTAGGAGATACCTTCACAGCAAGTCATTGGTCAATATCGGTAGCATCTGTTGTCAGAAGGTAGATCCAATTTTGTTAGCACATCATTTACCGGTGTTCAAGGAAATGCCATGTATCATTAGTTTATCTGCTAAATCTGTCAAGCTATTTTCATTTAGCAATGAGTATCGTTGAGTGAGAATCATAGCAAACAATAGGAGTAACCTCGATATTGTAGCATTTGGTATGGAGCCAGGTTACACTGTCACCGAGGTAATCATTTTTTAAATGCATCATCAAACCTGCTCTTAGCAAGAAAAAAAGAAAACGATAAATTTAGCTAAATGAAAACGCATATGTCTGACATGGAACTTAATCAGGCTATTTTCCCTTTTTCTCTTATTCTGTCTAAAAAAAAAAAAGAGCCGTTCCGCATTGTGTGACATTTAAAATATAATTTTCTCATAGTCTATGTATTTTGTTCTTTGAAGGCAGTTATACATTCATTTGTGCGTACCATTGTACCGTGGACATTTGATAAAAGAATAACAGAACTATGAAAGATTATGATTAGTTTTAACAGCTGGATCCAGCAACTGAATTTTTGGCATAAATCAAAATCATTTGGAGCTTGAGTTAGGAGCCCTGCTTGTTTGTATTTTTTTTTATTCTTCAGAAAATGACAGCAGTCAAAATGGTACATAATTAAAAGAAAAAAAAGTATTGTAGGGTGGAAAAAATAAAAAAAAAGGTTTAGGTTTTATTGAGGTTATTTGATAAAACATGAAGCAAACAACATTTTTGGGACAATGATTTTGTGAAAAAGATTTAGAAACTAATGGGCAAGTTTACTATTCTGCATAGTTACTACACTTATTGGAGATGATGGCACAAATGACACTTTTATTATATTAAAAAAATTTCCAACTTGGTGTCGCTTATCACCACTTGATAACTTACCCCTTTATATACAAAATTCAAACAATATTTGAAGGGGCTGCATGTGCCTATCATCTGCCAGTGCCTGCCCAGGTCCAGTGTCCTACTACTCTCTCACTTTTCTTACTCTGGGGATTGCATTTTTATTTTTTCGGGGGGGTCAGTCTTGTGACTGGATGTGTCTGTCCACCAGTGCTTGGCCTGTGCCCTGCCCTGCACCTTTTTGGGGGGGAAATATGGAGGAGGGATCTGGATGTGACTGTCTGTCAGTGCTTGGTGTGTCCTGCTCTGTGCCTTGCTCTGTACCCCAATGTTCTTCCTTACTCTGGTAGATCAATTCTTGTTCTTATTTGTAATATGAGGGGGGGGGGGTCAGTCTGTCTGGCAGTGCTTGCCCTGTGCCCTGCTCTGCCTCTCCTGCTGGAGCTCAATTTCCTTCCTTACTCTGAAGGATAAATGTTTTTCTAATTTTAGGCGAAATTCAGTGTCCTGTATGGTGGGGCTGGATATGTGTCAGTGTCAACCTACTCCCAATGCCCTGCTTCTGCTGCTGCCATATGACCTTCATTACTCAATTCAATAATCAATTAATAAAACTGGTATAATTTTTGGAGAAATTGAGTCCCATAGCATGCTGATGGATGTGTGGATCCATTGGTCCGGTGCTGCTGTTTCTGGGGGTCCTGCAGTGCAAAACCAAGTGTGGATTTCTTTTTTAACCTTGAGGTGGTGCTTCTGTGTGTGAAAGGTGAGTCCAGAAAGTGTCAGGGACTTCCCCCATTTGGAACGTCCCCCGGTGAGGCGAGTTAGGAGAGAGGGTGAAAAGTCGGCGGAGGAGATATAGATTAGGGTGTCATGTGAATATACTGTAGGTGGCCATCTGGCATCCTGGCAAAATCTTGGGGGGGCTGCTGTCGGGCAACACTCCATACTAACCCGATATGCACTGATCAGGTACAGCAGCACGCTAGGTGAGCATAAAACATAATGAGCAGCCGTACTGCTGGTCTTAAACTGCCAAGGCGGCCTTTTTATCCCCAGTCCAACCCTGCTTATATTAAACTGAGTTATGAAAGGAGGAGGGGAAATTTGCTAGCTTGCCCAAATAATGAAATGCTCAGCATTGTGTGTCTTTGTTTGCTCTAAAAAATGATGTAGCATTTGAAACCGACAAAGTAAAAACCTGAGAGTAATACAGCCGCAATATCATTGTCCGACAGCGGCCTTTCCTAATGTAACACTTGTTTTTTTTGTAAAATTCTGTATGTAATGATGTGTGAAGAATTCTGCATATTTTACAAAAAAGAAAATGAACTTTAAGGAAAGTTAAAATGATTGCAGGTCATTTTGGAGAGGAAGAAATCTGCATAAACCGCTAGAGTAACAAACATATTCTCATTAGCCAAGCTTAGAATTTTATCCAGCGAGTTTGGCATGAATATATTGTTACAATTAAGTGCAAATTATTTTAAACTAATGACTTGTTAGGATTGGAAGCAAACATAAATTAGAGTTTATTTTTACTTTCTTTTGATTTAGACGTCTTTGTGGCAAAGAAAAACTGTCTGTATTATATGTAACTATTTGAAATAACTAAAGCAAGGTAAAATTATTTATAGATGACCAAAAGTTATTTGTTAATATATTTGTGTTTGAAGTAAACTGGATTAATTTTTGGGACCCTGTATCACGAGTACAACACACTGGAACAATGTAATTATTGCAACCCTATTAATATCCGTAATGGGGATAAATCTCATTCAGAACAAATATTACCCCGGGAATTTAGACTATATATATGGTGTACGTGTTTCAAGTAAAATTTTATTTCAAAACCAGGAGATCACCAAATTAGTGAATGCAAAATAGAAAAAAACACATAGAATTTAAAGTGCTGCCGGGTACTTTAAGGCCAGTGGACTCCAGATGACATACATGTGGCCACTCGCAGGATACACGCGGATACTGGACACGGTTTTATACCCTTACAGCAAGCAGGTTCACGTTTTCAATCACGCAGATGCACACTGCAGGTATACAGCAGTATTGGCTAGTATGTGGCTCTATTGGCCAACAGCCCACCCGCCATTTGCCAGATGGTCAGTACAAGTCTGGTGGATGAAATAGGAATATGTTCATTATTTAAGGATATGAATTTAAAGATAGTCAAGATCACATGTTATGACCATCCTCTGAGTGCCGGGATGATGTCATATCCAAAAACGCTGCATTAAGGGATGCTTGGAGCCAAATAGGTTTGCAATGGAGGCTGTGCCGGCTAGGCACAGTGTTCCATAATGTATATGGCCAGGTTACAAGAGAGCATATACCAATGTAGAAATAGTAGAACAGCACTCCAATATTTCTGGTGCTCGAACTGGGCTCCACCAGCACCCCAAAATATCACAAATAAAGTCGCTCGGCACTCCAGTAGTTCAGTGAGGTGTATTTAATTCAACAACAAGGGCAACGTTTCGACCTTACGGTCTTTATGGAGCCATGGCTGCTGGAGTGCTGAGCGACTTTATAGGTTACAAGAGAGATCTCTGATCTCTAGCCCATGGAGATCAACCAATGAAGCCCTTAGACTTTTGGGAGAGCTATGAAGGAAAGGGTAAATGCATAGGGAGACTGATCTAGCATATTCCTGAGCCTAGAACACAGAAACAGTGTTTAAAGACTTATCTGTGATTACCCTTAGGACACAGAGACCCTTCTGCACTAGTTCACCATGGTTGGCCATAATGCATAGTGAAAATAGTGATCCGAAACATTCACTCTTTCAAGCTCCTGATGTAGAGTATATCACAATAAGCTAAACGAGTATCAAACAACTATTTGTGTGACTTTTGTAAAAGCTGGAACTAAAAGATAGAATGTTGTGGCCTGTGTTCTACATCTCTAGAGGGTTGATGCCGTTGATTTAGCTCTGTGAGTGGAAGTCAATTTCTACAATCACTGCTTGCCCTGTCTTGATTTAAGGAAAACAATTCAGACTACTGTAATAGATAGTTTTCACAATGTTTGTAGTTAAGATTAAAATCCTCAATTATACAATCATTTTGTAAGCTTGCTGGAAGTCTCCTCATGAGGTATGCAGGACTCATCTAAACATTTCCGGGGGCATAATTCACCCTCCTTCGGTGTCAACATCTGAGAGATCATTTGTGTTCCAATATTACAGTATGAATCAATTTAGAAATGTGTCTTGTATATAAAATTAAGTAAAGTGTAATGGAGTAAAGCCGTGGGGCTCATACATTATAGTTCTAAAAAATGTTGTCATTTTTGGTATTAATTACTTAATTTAATATTTTAACATTTGTTTACTTGGAAAGTGTCATTTTATTGAATCTATGAAGCTAAACAGAATTACATTTCAATAATTGAGTGTGGCTCAGAAAAAAAAGCATTTATCAATCATATTTTAAGAATTAGTCAGTAACTTGGTCTTGTCACCGCAAATAAACTTTACAATAGTCAAGACTCGACAATTGTTGTGCTATCATTGCATTATTTTCAAACCGTTCATCAATTATTCTGATAAAGTTTCTTTTTCAGCTTTATTATATGTAATATAGTCTCAGTCTACCATTCCCCATCACGTACCCAACCTTTCATTTATTAGTAAAGCTTTGATGACATATTTTACAGCTAGTAGGGGAAGAGGCAAGGAGCCGGATGAGTGTCCAAAATGCCCAAAATCTAATAAAGTCCACATCACAAAATGTAAACCAGAATTGAAAAATTAAGGTTTTTACTAGATTTTTAGTAGAATTTTTACTAGATTTTTTGTGGAATTTTACTTAAGTAGACAGTTTATTATGCAAATGCCCATCCATTACATGAAAATTATTTTTTTGCCTTCTTTCATATAACAAAAGAACTGACTTTACTTTGTAGCTGTAACAAATGTGATTTTTGTTAAGATTGTGCTATGTGTTTTTCATGTAAAGATTGCCCTATTTGTTACACTATGCAATAAGGACGTTTAATTAAAAAATGCACACATTTCCACATCACATAGTGAGCTAATATTGCTCAGCTGATTAATTAAAATGGTTTTGATGATGTATCCACATTAATGATTAAAGGAAAGAAAGAAAGGAGAAAAAAGAAAGAAAGAACATCAATAAATGTCCCATTAGTTTTACCATTTTGCCACATAGGTGACCGGCTCTTAATTAACTTAAAGGAGTTCCTATAAACAAGGTTTTTCTTTCCAAAGGTGTCTTACTCTGTTAAGTATATAAGAGTAATCTTTCTCAAAGCACCAAATAATAATCTAGAAAGATCTTTGCACCTAATTAAATCTTCCAAAATTAGTAGGGGACGCAGACACTTTGCCTTAAATTAAAGTTGGACTAAAGGCTACGTGGAAAGTCTTAGAAGAATAATTGTCATTAAACCTCTATGATCCATGTCGTTTCAGAAACGTTTTTCTTCTAGTTGTATCTCCTGCTGATTTTAATTATGCCCAATATAAATCAATATTTATGAAATGTATACATATATTAACTTTCATAATAAATACTATTGCTGCCACACAATAAAACTAATTGAAGAAATGTAAATGTGACAATATGGACCTTGGAATGTTTGAATTTTACTATTTTACATATATATATATATATATATATATATATATATATATATATATATATATGTTTTGTTGTGTTTGTAAAGTTATTATTAGTGAATCATTCTTCCAAACTGGGTAAAGTAGTAGTACTCAAATATGGTGTCTACCATTGAGTTGTATTGAGGATTTTGTTGAGTTGCCTGTTGATTTTGTCTGATTATTTAAGAGATTAAGCAGATCAAGTGGATCTGGCCAGTTTTTGGAGCCCCTTCTTCAACTTAAATACCAATTTGCTGTTCTATCCTTAAAAACACAAATCTAGGTAAGTCAGGTTGACTTGAAACCTAGTTAAATTGTCAATGGAGTAGGCTCTGTGAGTAACCTAGTTTAAACCAAACTTATTTGAGTTGGCCTCAAAAGTCTGACTTGATTGCCAGTTCTATTCAATTCTACATTTAGCGAACAGATCCTTGTACTATATTTTTCTTTGTGTACTATATTTACACATGTAAACAAAGATGACATGTCTGCTGAGCCTTTAAAGCATTCAATTAAAATGTGTAACCCAAAAATAAAGATTTGATATATAACATTATTATAATTTTTCATGTACTTTTTAATCCATTTTAGTCTGTCCCTATGAGTGTTTGCTAGGTAGATCAGACAGCCAAGCTTGGAGTTTGTCAAGTACTCCAGGGCAACTGACACAGAAAGCATCATCTTCATTTTAAATCAATGTGTCTATGTATTTAAGTCACATTATTCCCCTTCTGTTTTAGCTTTCATTTTAGAGAAAGCAAAAAAAATACCCAAGATAAAGATTTTCAGTATAGCGATTAAAATAAAATGTGTCATATTGTACTTTTTTGACTGGCTTGACTTTAAAACACACACATACTGACATGATAATACCTAGTTCCTGACAGGTTAAATCTATGGATACCTTATACATGGAAAAAACTATGCTATAAGAAATAACAATGGTCTTGGCAAATGTAGTCATTTATTTAGCCCTTTTGTTCTCCTAAATGCAGACAATGATTGTGAAGATTCTTTAAGCCAAATGCTAATTCATAGAACCTACAAAGAAAGTATATTTATTTGTTCTATCCCACAGTTCTATATAGCCCTGCCTAAGTTACATATAGCATCTCAGTTATATTTAAATGGACCTCATTGATTTCACTATGATATAATCAGGGGGCCCTCTAGTTACAAGAAAGACCCCTAATGTCTACAAAGAACTCAAGAGGATCTTTAGCCATGTTGAAAACTATTTTAAATTAGCTAAATAATCTATTTTAATGAGATAGTAGGAGAAATTTAAATTCAGTGAGAGAAACGTGGGTTATCACCTAGACCATACCAGGTTCTACTTTTTTAAACACAGTGGGAGCTTTCATAAACAAGCTGTGTGCCCACCTCACTGTTACAATGGCCTGGATGGCTACTGCTGCCATGAACTCAGTAGGGTGGCCAGGTTATCCAGTAAACCACCAGGGGCTATCAGAACTTGGGGTGCCCTAGGAATGCACCTAGGGGGCCTACTGGATAATACACTAGGGGTAGATCCTGGCTTAGTGAGGGAGCTGCAGGCCACAAGGAAAATATAGGAGTACTGTGTGTATGTATGTGAATATATTTGTGTGTATATGTGTATAAATGTGTGTGTATATGTGTCTATAGGTATGTGTATATGTATATATATATGTGTGTGTGTATGTTTGTGTGCATACTTTTATGTATATATGTATGTATTTGTATGTGTATGGTATATTTATATATATGTTTATGTGTATATGTATGTATATATGTGTGCATGTATATGTGTGTATATGTATGTGTGGAGGGGCATAATAGAAGTTAGAAAGATAATGAAAATGTAAAAGGCAGGCAAGCAAAATAAAAGAAAAAGGAAAAGAAGATTGACAAAAAGGAGGAAAAGATGTCAGAAGTGAGGTTGAAAAAAGAGTAAGGGAGAAAAAGAAAAAAAGACAGCACAATGTAGGTAAAAAAGGAGAACAAAAGAGTAAAAAAACAGGTTGCTAAAGCCAGGAAATCTGAAGAAGGTGCCCTTCCCATATAATTGTTCCAGGGCCCAAAGCTCCTTAATCTGGCCTTGCCTGCTACCTTAAGTCTAACGCCTTCTAGGCCTCTGCTAGAATATGCCACAGCAAGTTGCTATCTTTGGCCCATAAAAACACAGCCAGTGGTGTGTGTGCGTGTCGGGGGGCATTACCTCTGTAATAAGCCCTAAAATGTTTGTTGTGGTCACGGGAAGACACCTCTGTCATGGAGCCTAAGCAATATCCAGGGTTGCCTTGCGGTTGCTCTCTCTGGAGACATACTTATGCTTGGCCTCCCTCTCACTGAAATTTAGAGTTAACACATTCACAGCCACACATGACTGAATTCTGTTATATCAATGGCGATGGTAGCTCAAAATATGATTGTTTTTTCAGAGAAAGATAAAGACGTAAATGTATTTTTTTCCCCATTATTTTCTTCACCAGAATTACCTCCTTCCTCTGTATCGTTTTCTCTTTCCTGTCTCTGTGATCCTCTCTCTCTCTCTCTGCCATTCTCTTCTTTTATAATTAACTGAAGAATTTTCTGCAAGTGATCAATATCTTGTCTAGCCTACAAGCAGGCAGCTATTTTGTGCAGAGATATGTCCACTGGCTGTTTCAGTTACCGCTGGTTGCTAAATAATTATTTCCTCTGTGTCTTCGGACTAGAGATATGTAATTACTGCCTTGATGTATATCTTATGAACCGCGAGATAGATTCCACACCTTACAGCTCACATCTGTGTATAACTATTCTATAATGCATTAAATCAGCATCTCATTACGTTTTTATGCAACAATTCAAATATTATGCGCAGTATCTGTTACCGTTGCATGGTGTCATTTCATTATATCGTATTCTTAATAAAATAATTCTTAAGTCTTTTCCCAGCTTTTAAATGGTATTAGCTCTTGATTTTCGTATTCAACTTCTCTCTCTGGAATATGTTTTGCGTCTGATAAGTCCTTTTTTATATTCCGCTAGTACGACAACTTCTTGTTTTGAAATTTTTAGCAGGTAAAAAATGTTTCATAGACCTTGTCAGATGTTTTATTTTTTTTCTAGCTTTGCAAAATTGAGTTACCATAGTAATGTGACGATGTAGCTATTGCTGGCAGTGATTTACCTTGTCAGAGGAGCTGTGGTGTCCATGACATCCAGAGAATTAAATGATTTGTAAATTACTTTCCTTAAAGCGTCTAGTTATAATAGGGGGAAAGTGCTGGAAAGGAGGAGACATTAATATTCTCAGTATCTCAGGAAGGATCTTCCTGGCTCTATCTCTTTGCCATTTAAATGATCCACTTTTGGCAAAGGATGCAGAAAAAAGTTGAACAGCAGCGGGTATATTAGGTAGCTGATACTATTTTAGAGGAAATGGGTAACCTGGGGGGAAATGTATTAAGTTTTAAAGAGCAGAAGAGCTTTTTCTGTAAACAGAATAATCTTAGTTGCCAATGTTATCCTCTAGAACAGTGTTGCATGTTTAAATGTTAAGGAGCACATACATTAACCCCTTCGTGACAAAGGCCGATTTTACTTTTTGTACCCTTCGTGACAATGGCCGTTTTAACATTTCTGCGCTGCTCGTGTTTAGTTGTAATTTTCTTCTTTCCTGTTTACTGAACTCACACACATTAGATATTGTTTTTTTCAGGACAAGACGGGCTTTCTTTAGATGACATTGTTTTGATTGTATCATATTATTTACTATTAAAAAAAGTATAAAATATGGTGAAACATTTAGAAGAAAATGACTTTTAGTTGAAAAATCTTCCTGAGTTTAGAAATACCCAATGTATTTATGTTTTTTTGCTTTTTTCTGCACGTTATGGAGCAATAAGTACAGGTAGCGTTTTGCTATTTCAAAGCCATTGTTTCCAAATCTGGTAATTCTTCCCCCCATGTGCCATTTCGGGTATCTTTGAACCCGGCCAATGCAATTTACCCCATCAAGTCATATATTTTTGAAAACTAGACAGCCCAGGGTATTCCAAATGCTGGTATTTTAACCCTTTCCAAGCACTTATTCTACCATCAGCCTTTGTCAAACTTTATGGTAGTAATTTTTTTGCATTTGTTTTTTCACACACATTTTACTTCAGGTATGAATAAACAGGTTCTGGTATATGTCACTATCATAAAACACCCCAATATGTGTTAAGCAACATCTCCTGAGTACAGCGATACCTCACATGAATGATTTTGCCTGGCTGTTTAGCAAACAGCCATCTAGCGAACTTTTTCGTCTTTATTGTTTTTTTTCCCGGGCCGCCGCCATCTTGCTGCGGTCACAGTCCATCCCAAGGTAAGTGTTTGGTGTCGCTGGATGCCTCCTGATCGAGGCATTCCAGCAACACCATTTAAGTTTAGGAGGGGATCGTTGATCGCCTCCTAAACGCTTTTAAAATGGGCGTCCGCCGCCATACAAAGTATGGCGGATGTTGACGCCCCGGGGAGGGGCCAGAGATGGCCCCTTTGTGCCGATCATGGCTTTGCTGAATGCCTCGAGGTCGAGGCATTACAGCAACGCCGTTTCGGTGCAGAAAGCGAAAATAGATCGCTTTCTGCACCCGTTTAAAGACGTGCCGGTCCTGGCACGTCAATTGTCGTTAACGACTTGAATTTCGGTGCCCACACCGGCAATTGTCATGAAGAGGTTAAGGAGCACATACGTTCTATATTAGTAATGCAGTATAATAGAACATATGCGATTTTTAAGCAGCTAACAAAAAATCAAAGAGAGCAAAGAGGTAGCTCTTCATTGACTACAAATGCCTTTGTTCTCTGCTCTTTGGTTCTCCAAGGGTCTTTAGCAGCAGGAACGTCACTTTCTAGGGTTATACAATGACATTTTAATTGAGGTTGATGCTTGCCTGTTCTCCTTATGATCTTATGTTTGGATTTTTTTTTTGGGGGGGGATATGAAATACAAACCAGAAAACACATTTCTTCATAACTCTGTGAACTATCCATCAAATAAAGGCTGGTAATGAGGGCAGATGGGCAGATGATGGGCAGATGATGGGCAGATGATGGGCAGATGATGGGCAGATGATGGGCAGATGATGGGCAGATGATGGGCAGATGATGGGCAGATGATGGGCAGATGATGGGCAGATGATGGGCAGATGGGCAACCACCTCCTGTTCTGCTCTGATTAAAAGATTATAGGCAACTACTTGAAAATCCTGTTTTACTTACAGTTCCAAACTTTCACCATGGTGTCTAGAGTAAGAAATATGTTGAACAACAATTGGTACCTGTAAGAAAGGATAATAAAATAAACTAAAAGCTCTTATGCTTATAAGAAGCTACAACATACTGCTGTTATCTGCTATTTACACCAGTTTTTGTTACTTTATTGTCAAGAAGGCTCTCCTATTTAAATGAATGGAAGCACTTTTGTCTTGTTGGAACGCCTTGAAGTCTCATGCATACTCTCATGCTGGAGCTGGCTGACAGAGAGTATTATTGTGGTTGATAACTGGTAAGCAAAAGATTCAGTGGAAGTCAAGATGCTGAATGGCAGGGTAATAGTGTAATGGTGTGATCATTGTTGACCTTATTTGCATGTGACTACCCAGAATCCCTTGTGGTTGTAGCAGCCCCATGAGATTTCTGAGAGGAAAAAAATAAGCCTTCTGGCTTGTCTGGTGTCTGTAGATGAGTGTTTAATAATACTTCTACTACCCCCTTAATTTTAAGTGGAAGGGTTTTCCATCACCTTTACCCACCATAACTTTGGTAATGGTACTTCTCGTGCTCTTCCAAGCCTCACGTGGTAATCCAGTATCACAACCTCATGCTGACAAGTCACATTAGAGACAAAATAGTTGTCAATGAGTAAAATTATTTACTTTTGAACCTAGCAGGCCAGCAATGGTCTGCTCCTAAATTATTAATCTTAATTTATATATTACTTTGTTTTTCACGAGTGCCAATTAATTTCCCCTTGTTTGATTCACGGCTTTTTGAATTCACGGTGAGGCTCACACGATGAATTGGCACACGATTTTGTCACCATTGTTTTTGGACACTGTTTTCTTTTTAGAGGCAGTGAAGCCTGGACTTTGCTGGAGGAGGATTGGGAGCCTTCTGGCCCTTTCCTCTCTTCAAAGAAGTTGCAGCACCCAGGAGCACGCACCTCGGGCTCCAAAAAAAAAAAAAACCCCTATGGGAAAAGGGGGGAAACACTGATCCTCAGGGCGGGGAAAGCATGGAGCCCGAGGTGCTAAATTGCCCTGGCAGAAATGCCGGGGTCACCGTGTGCATTCCTGCGCTCTTCTCCTTGCACCATATGGGCTTGGAGTTAAGAATTTATTTTTGAATTTGGCTAGGCCAGAAATGGCCTGCCCTTATTTATTTAATCTATACAATCACTATGTGTGAAGCACGTGTGCCTATTAATTTGGATTTTGGATTCTCAAGTTTTTTGACCCACTAGCGAGGCCACGACCACTCTTTTGATTTTCATTTTGGTAACCAGGTAAGGTAACCCTTGCGGGAGTGCCCTGAAGGCAAAAGGGGTCTCACCGTTCGGGGTGAGACTCGAAGATCCGGCCTCCCCATGGGGGGGGGGAATTTGTCTGGGTTCCCCTTGAGGGAACGCAGTATTGTATTCTGGGCTTCTGTCACCTCTTCGGGCACAGAACAGCACCCAAGGAGTACGCACCTCAGGCTCCAAAAAAAAAGCCCTATGGCCTTAGGGCCAGGAAAGCATAGAGCCCGAGGTGCTGATTTGTCCCAGCACACATATGCTCGAGTCACCATGTGCAGCTTGCACGCCTCTGGTCACAATAGGTGGTTCTCTATGCACGTCCTTTTCCTCAACCCATCAGGGCTTGGGTTTGTGACTTTATTTTTGAACCCGGTCAGGCCATGAATGGCCGACCTCTATTTATTTAATTTATATTATCACAATGTGTAACACGTGTGCCTATTAACTTGGTTTGGATTTTCACGGTTCCTTTGACCCACTGTGAGGCCATGATCACCTTTTGAATTTGCGGGAGTGCCCTAAAGGCAAAAGGGGTCTCACCCTTCGGGGTGAGACTTGTTGCTCCCTACCTCTTCTGTACGGTGGTCCTCCTTTTCGGAGGTAGACCAGAAGATCTGGCTCTCCTGCAGGGGTTATGGCTGGGGAGGGAAGGAATTGTGTCTGACAAATCCCCACGGGGAATGTCAGACGAACACTTGAAAAAGTATCAGGCTTTTGCTGCTTTATGCACAGACGCATGCATCTGAGAAGCAAAAAAACAGCTGTCCATGAGTGGTGATCTGGCTATTGCACCTCTTCCCAAGTTTTGTCTAAAGGCTGTCTTGTACAGCAGGCAATTACTTTCGAGGGATCCATGTATAAAGTGGATATAGAGGCAAAAAGTGATCATTGTTGACCTTATTTGCATGTGCCTACCCAGAGTCCCTAGTGGTTGTGGTAGCACCATGAGATTTCTGGCTGGTTCGTCTGTAGATGAGTGTTTAATAACACTTCTACTACCCCTTAAATTTTAAGTGGAAGGGTTTTCCTTTACCCACCATAACTTTTGTAGTAGTTGCATGTCAGCTCACAACAAATTGCTCCAAAGAGATGCTCAGTCTCCAGCTCCGTTCATGGTACTTGTGTGAGTTTGTATGTGTTTTAGTGTTTACGTTACAGTGGGTGGGTCTGATGGCACCCTGGCTTGAGCCATCCCTAAATCATGGCCTCTTAAGGTGCATCTTAACCAGCCTTACTTATTATTTTTATTATAATTTATATAACTCCAGTTTGTGCATTGTACCATGAAATATATAATACATTGATCCTACAATATTTGGATATGCCTTTTTTAACCCTATATTTCTTCATGGTGCTATATGCGCTTTAATTAAACTAAGAAACAAATTATCTTTTATTAATTATTATTATTATTGTTATCATCATCTTTTGTTTATATAGTGCCAACAATTTATGCAGCGCTTCTTACAATACAAATATTCAGGGAATGAGACAAACCATAACAGACTAAGACAAACTGATACATTAAGTAGAGAGGGCCCTGCTCGCAAGTTTACAATCTAGAAATAAAATTTTCTTTTATACATGACATACAATAAATATTTTTTTTTTACGTTTAAGTGCATCCATTCTGTGTTATAAGTTGTGTCATGGCAGAACAGCAGGTCCCCCTGCAAATTCCTAATTGCTAAATTTTAACTTCTTAATGAATAATCAGAAAAAAATATACATAAAATTAATAAATAAACTGCTAAGTAAACTAATAACATCTGTATGTGGTACAAAATAATGAGCAAACTTCTCAAGTGTAAAAATAAAATATAATGCGGTATAATTATTTCATTGTACGTTTTAATGGAAATATAATTAAATGCATGTTTTTCTTCTTGTGGCAGTTATTTATTAATGTTCTAGGTTATTACCGGATACAATAAAAAGATTGGTTGCAATGAAATAAAGTTTCTTTTATTGTAATCTTGAAAGAAAGAATTTAAGAACTGTTTCCAAGGTTTTTATATTAATACAATTAATTAAGTTATGCAGTTTTACTCTTTGGAGAGCCGTCTGCCCTAAAAGCCACCGTACAGTTTAACCAAATACAACATGGCAAATCATTTTCCATCATAACATTATAAGGAAAAGTGTTTAATGTGGGGCAATCACCAAGAGAATGCCTTTTGTTACTATGGTGACTGCTTCACATTTGGCGGTTTCTTAAGACTTAAAAAGAGAGTTGGCAAGAGAGTATGCAGGAGATTTTGGGGTTTTAATACCTAAAATTCGCTATATAAAGTATCATTCCTGGCTTCAATACTTCTGCAAGGATGCTCATCTGGACCGGTATAATGTATAGTTCAATCACAGAATCATAGAATGTACAGACATAGAATCTGATGACAGGTGAGAACCCAGCTCATCTAGTCTGCCCATTTTTCCTGACAAAAAGACTCAAACCTTAGTGGTCTTGTCTTAGATTCAGGAGCCATATGCCTAGCCCATGTTTAAAGTTCCTCACTGTATTTGACTCAACCCTTCTGCTGGAAGGCTGAATGGCCTTCCAGCAGAAGCGTTGAGTCAAATACAGTCTATTATTAAATACAGTCTATTATCTACGACACTTCCAGTAAAGTAAAAGTTTTGAACACTATATCTAAGACCTTTAACTCTCTGGTTTTAGATTATTATTATTATTTATTGTTTTATATAGCACCATCAAACTCCGTAGTAGAGCCCTGCGCGGGACTGCGTTTTGAATCCTGCTCCCGCCCGCTCCCGCTGTTTTGAATCCCGCTCCCGCTTGCTCCCGCAATGTGGGTGTTCCGCTCCCGCCACATTTGTGGCCAATCCCGTCCGCTCCCGCCACATTTGTGGCCAATCACGCCCGCCTCCTTACCTGATTTACCGCGCAGTCCCGCAAGGCTGCCCTCGAGTTGTTCCCTCACAGCGTCTCTTCTCTTGCTCCGCCCAGGAACAAGGCGGAGTCACAGGAAGTGACGTCACATCACGTGACTCCGCCTTGTTCATGGGCGGAGCAAGATAGGAGACACTATAATGGAGCAGCGAGAAGGCATCCTTGCGGGACTGCGCGGGATTACTGGGACCCGCAGGTACAGTGCCTGACCGCCCGCTCCCGACCGCTGCCCTAGAAAGACCGCCCGCGCCCGCAATGCAGTCCTCTGCCCCGTAGCACTTATGACTTATTGTATTAAATGTGATTTAAGTACGCTTTATACAATTTGGACAGTTATTCTTGGAGCAGCAGCTGAGTGAGACCTTCTATTTCATGGCCACTGGGATGGGTAGGTTAAAATGTGAGCTGTACCCTTGTGGAGGCACATCTACACCTCTGCTGCCACTCTCGTTGATTGCTCACCTTGGTTGGCAGATGTGGGTGACAGGGGGCAATCATTCACCTTAATGGGTTTAATTTAGTTTACCCCCATCCCACCAGTAACAAGATGGGAGCAAAGTGAGTATACTTGAGGGCTATACTGCTTGGTTGATTTTAATGCCCCCCATCTCAAGCCAAAAACATATAGGGTGGATTAAGATTCCTCTACCACCTTTGGATTTGTGGGCATTATGAGGTGTTACGCAGAAAGTAGTTCTCATTAAAGTTGTGTGGACTTGTGAGAAACATTTGTCCACAATACGCATTTTAGTTAGTGTTAGTATGTGAGGGCACACAAAAGCAGTTGACTCTCGTTAGCTGGGTTAAACCTTAACTTGCCTGACCAGTTGACTTCTAAACCAAACTGACCAAACTGACACACAAAATGGATTGAATTCTGAACTGATCTCCATGGTTCCATGATCTCAGATGATCTACAAAATGGTATCAATGTCTTTATAATATAAATAACAGCGCAAATGTAATGTTTAAACTATTATTGATTTGGCGTAACACCAGTGACATTCCTTTTTTGTTTGATCACACTGTATGTGTACATTAAATGTTAATTCCACTTAAAATAATGATCTTAGGTTTTCCTTGACTAAACCCAAAAACTCGTTTCTCTCAATTCATTTAAAAAGAAATCAACACTGTGGATAACATGCCAAAAGATAAAATATTATATTACACTACTTCCTTATGCAAACACACATCTGTTTCTGAAGGAATATAAGGAAACAATTACAACCAGCTTGTTATTCTAAACTAAATGCTGTCTCGATCCATTCTGGGTTACTGCAACTTGCCCTTTGGAAGAAGAGCAAGACATATAACAAGGCATAGAGGGGCACTTTGTTTTGTTATTCAGACAGTTAATATCTCTATTTGGTACTTTACACCAATGGGTATAAACAAAAGTGAGAGAAAGGAGAAGAAAGTTTCAAATCAACATGTTCTTTGTAGCTTTTTGACTCTTGTATGTATTTGTATCTGTTGTAAATGAAACATTAATAGCAGTTTTCCAAATTGCTGCATTGAAAAGGATTTTATATTAATCAACATTGACATCTAGTGGACAGTTTAGATAACACAACAGATAAAAGAAATTGCTCCAAAAATTATCAGAAAAAAGGATTTCAATATATGAAATAAAAATAATAATAATAAGTTAATTAATTAAACATGGGGCTGTACAATACATGGCTGGTCATGCCTTATGTTCGACGGCTCCAAAACTGATATTCAATGAGATATTCAACACAGTATGTCATCATACAAGAGGCTAATTAGTTAATTGGATGTTAATTAAGTAAACTGTAAGCATCTGGTTGAATCATAACCTTTAGCAGTAGTTAAAACATCAAACCATTAGTACTGCAGTACAGACCATAAATTGCGATCAGAAATGAGCAATTTACCAGTGGGTGCGAATCTGTGGTAATGCTAAGGGGTTAAAAGTAACACAGTTACTAAACCTATCATTGAATATTGTGTTTCTGTTGCTTTTGGATCAATGGAATTGGATTTATTGATGAGGCTAATTCTATCAAGAATTACGAAATAGCAATCATCTCAGACGGAAATTACAAAAATGAGATAAATAACACGGATATATTGCGCGTGCAAACTAGAGCTTTTGTAAAACCTTTTGCTTATGTACCCCATAGAAAATATTGCAAAAGGGGATAGTAAAGTAGCAGAACTGTGTCAAATGGTCTCAATTCTGCTAAGGTTAAAGCATCATAAACCATAATGCATAGATCTTTTGAAGTGAAGCATATGGGACTAACCACGGCTCAGAGTAAATTATTCCATCAAATGTTATTTGCATTATAAGCAGAGGACACGAACATAAGCCTGACCTGAAGGTGATTCCTGCAATAAGCATGCCGTTATCTCATATGTATTTAAATACAGAATAAAAAAAATCAAAAGAAATAAATACATGTATGCATTTTGAATTTTAATATAATGTCACACGCAGGTGCAGTAAGACACGTGCTATATAAACTAATAAGTACAAGCTCTTCGCTGTTCAGTACTTTACAGAGAGGGTAGTAGATAAATGGAACAGCCTCCCATCAGAGGGAATTTGCACATGCGTTTCATAGACATATGGCTATCCCGAATCTAAGACAAGACCAAGGATGGATTAAGGTTTGAGTCCTTACATCAGCAAAACTGGGCAGACTACATGAGCCGTCAAATTCTATGTTTCTAATACAGATTCGGTGTAGCTGGCTGGCAGGAGTTTTCACAGATACAGCTTACAGGTACCACCAACAAAAACTACAATCTAGCATCCAATTAATATGACCGGCTTCAAATGGAACCATTGTGCTGTCTCTGTCTAATTTGGGCACAATAAACCCTTTTTTATTCCTGACAATGCTTCATGTTTTAAGACCTTGTGCAGGCAAAATGGTCATTTTCTTCTGCTGCACTTTTGTTCCAGTAGTAAGTTTCCTTTTTTTTGTAATTGTACCTTTTCCCATTTTGTTTTATATTTTCTGTTAATGTCGTGTTCTTTGGACAAAGGAGGTTTATAATGCTATTCCTGGGGGGGAAAAAAATAAGAATGTTAAAAAAAAAAAATACATGGAGTAACCCATGCTTGGGGTTGAACCGTGCTAATTATAATGTTTCATTTTATTACATTTTATTGTAATGTTTCATTTTAAATTCAAAATTTCAGCCATGGGTTACAAAGAACACATAATGTAATAAGTTAAGATTAATGACAGAGCACCAAATGCCTGAAGAAAAATCAATGCAAGATTTTGCTAGGTCTTGTAGCAATGTTCTTGGGCGAGGAATGAGAGCAATGAGCCTGAAACCGGTATATATATATCTGAAACACGGGAACAGGAAGTACAGGGACACTCTGAGAACTTCCTGTCAAGCACTGCTTCCCTGAGTCTCCAGGGCAGTAAACAGCATTCAGCCATGCTCATAACCCACCCAACCACTCCCATTTTTCTTTTATCCAATGGACTGTAGGTGTATTGGTATGTTAATGCAGCCAGTGGTAACCTAATATGCAGGACGCTCGGCCGTACGGCTACATTTTTAAAATACCTATAAGGGAAATGTTTTTTGGAGGCGGGAGAAGTTTTAATACAGAAAAATGTGCAATATAAGCAGGGCAGGCAGGGATGACCGAGGTTACATTAGCAGTGAACCCCACAGCTCACCTACTCCTGTGCCGCACCCCTCCACAGTGGTGCCATTTTACTAACATATTACCAACTAAATGTATATCATATCATACAATATATTATAACCATGTGCCAAATTTACATTCTTAATGCTCTTGACATAGTGTCTGCATGTCCAATGAATTCAATTCTTGAACAAAGCCATCAGTGATATTGAATTTGGAATGTGTCTTTTTACCTGCATGCGTAAGCGGCCATCTTTATTAATTTTTGGTTCTACAAAATAAATATTGTTTGTGCCACCCTTATTATTGTTAACATATGCACATATATTGTCACGTTATGTTTCATTTGAGAACGTACACCTGAGAATTCAAAGTTCTATCCAATTTCCCTAAAATAACTTTAGTTACACCATTCATAATCTGATGTTTTGATTTATTTTGCCAATATAAAGTATGCCTTTATTTGTATTATTTGCACAATAGTTGTGCCTGTCTAAACATCTAATTTACATGATTGATTCCGCTGTCAAAAGCTACAATCGTATTAGGCTATAACACCTAAAGGAGTAAGTAACTATTGTCTTCTTAATAAACAGCACAGATAATACAGTGAAGATGAGCGATCCGGAACTTGTTGTATGATAGATATTTGTCATTGTGATGTGATGTGCATAAAAAAATAAATTACTTATTAGCAGATTTAGCGAACTGTCATAGTTTTCGGTTTCTTGTTTGCTACTTGTTTGCTATAACTGGGTCATGGGTGATACCAAAACTGCAGATGGAAATCAATTACTAAAAATTGGGGAGAAGAACATTCTTAATTTATAGCGCATATATATTTTTATATAGTGTATATTTTTTCCCAGTAATACTAATTAACCATATTGGACTTGGTATGGGCCATGGTCTACTCATCCACTTCTAGCTAAGAGATACATGTTTTCAGCAAATATGTGAAGATCATTCCACGTATAGATAAAAATATAATAAGTCCAAACACACAAGCACACCTTTCTGATAATAGCTCATTTTACTTAAGCAACAATAAAGTCTACTGAGGTTTCAATCATATGAAATTTGTTTTCCAGACTGATCTTTTGGGTGGGATTATTCTAATATACCAATATAGGTTTTCCCTCTCCCGAGCAGGGTATTCACAGTAGGGCTACCCTGGGTATGCTCATGCTGTGATGTAGCCATTGTCAGTTCACACTTGCACTCCACAAAAAACTAATTTTAAATGAACCAACATACTGTAAGACCGTGCGAGTGAGCCTATTGGTCACCTACAGGGACCTCCTCTGGCATCAACCAATTGGTTGATGCCAGAGGAAGACCCTGCAGGTGACCAATAGGCTCACTCGCACGGTCTTTGTAAGTTAACCCCTGACAGCGAACCTATGGATTTCCAGTGGCATCTGCAGGGTAAGTTGCAGCATTGGGGTTTTAAAACCCCAATGCTGCAACTTACCCGGCACATCCCACTGGTCTCCCTCCCTGTTCAATTAGTTAAATGTCCGTACGAGCGACTTTATTGGTCGCTCGTACGGACATTTAACTAATTGAACAGGGAGGGAGACCAGTGGGATGTGCCGGGTAAGTTACGGCACCAGGAGTTTAACAGTCTGTAGGAGCCCCCTGCTGACGACCAATAGAGTTGCTCATACGTACATTTAAACTCCTGGCGCCAGAGCTGCGTTAACCCCGTATTAACCCCTTAACCGGAAAAAACGAAGAAAAACCGAACACGAAGAATGTCCACGAATATTCGCCCGAAGAGAAGACAGGAACAGGCGAATATTCGCGGAATACGAAGATTTTTTTCCCCCCGAAGACGAGCACGAAGACGAACACGAAGAGCCCCCTGGTGCCCAAGTCTAGTAATCAGAGTAAAAAAGGAAGCAGAGGTCATTGTAACATACATTGTTGGTGCGAGTAGAACAGCTGCTGGGGACAATTGGTAATGTAGCAAAAAAAAATATGTTCTATAAAAGACATAGCCAAAAGCTACAACAAAAAAGGCCATTCCTGGAATAAAGAAAAAGCTTTTGTAAGTAGAGGTCAGCATGCTATTAGGTAAATATTTAACAATACATAGATTTTTTTAATATAAATATGAGATTTTTTGTTTTGAAAAATTCTTTAGTAGGCGGAATACATTCCACAACAAGACTTATGGCACTTAATATGTTATGATTATAAAATATCACCAAAGATGGAACTGACAAATTCATCATACTGTTTTGTTGGATTTTTTTGTTTTCTGATATATACATTGATTATCCATAAAATTATGACCACAGACAGGTGAAGTGGATAACACTGATAATCTTGTTATCATGGCACCTGTCAGTGGGTGGGATATATTAGGCAACAAGTAAACATTTTGTCCTCAAAGTTGAAGCAAAGTTAGAAGCAGGAAAAATGACAACTGGGTCAGAGTATCTTCAAAACTGTAGCTCTTGTAGGGTGTTCCGGGTCTGCAGCGGTCCAAGGAAGGAAAAGCGGTGAACAGGGCCATGGGCGGTCAAGGCTCACTGAGGCCCGTGGGGCACGAAGGCTGGCCCATGAGGTCAAGTCCCACAGACGAGCTACTGTAGCTCAAATTGCTGAAACAGTTAATGCTAGATAAAAAAGTCAGAACACACAGAGCTACGTAGCCAAAGACCAGTCAGGATGCCCATGCTAACCCCTGTCCACTGACGAAATGTCCTACAATGGGCATGCAAGCATAAGGACTGGCCACGAAGCAATGGAAGATGGTGGCCTAGTCTGATGAATCACATTTTCTTTTACATCAGGTGGATGGCCGGGTTTGTGTGTGTCGCTTACCTACAGAACACACGGCACCAGGAAGCATCCATGTCTTGGTGCAGATACCACAGCACACCTTCAAAGGACTAGTGGAGTCCATGCCTCGACAGGTCAGGGCTTTTGTGTGGCTGGCGTCACTTTATTTACCCACTCCTCCTTCTTGCTTCCTATGCAGAAGTTCACAGATATGGTTAGCTTTTCATCTACTATGGCTATCCATAGGCATAGTACTCCTGCAGTACTCAAGATATCAGTTCCTGGGAACATCACAGATCTGCCTCCTGAAGGCTCACCCAAATTCTCCATGTAGAAGCCTTGAAAGGAAGAGTCAGTCTGGAATGGGTATGGCTAGATGCTCTAACAGGGGGCTAAACACAAAAGGTAGGAAGGTTGTGGAACTGGGCAGGGAATTAACAAAATGAGCAGACCTAGCTTCTCCCCCACACAGAATGATTGAGCCTCAATGACCTGGCAAATTTTCAGCTATAGAGATATGCATAATTTTAGAGGATCTTTGCTTTTGGAGTACAAATATCCTTTTCCCTCACACTAGACCATCAGGTACAATGTTCTCTGGGGTACAAATCGACCATGCATCTTGATATCCAAACATGGTGCCAGTTGGAACACCCAATGCATTTTATAACAACTGTAGAATGTATAACAATAGGCAATTAGTATCACAAAGCAAAACATTTTTGCTGAGTAGTAAAAAAGCACTATGACTCCATTTTAACATTGAATAATGTGATATCCATTATAATAATAACTTGGCAAAATAAAGCGCAAAGAAGAATATGGGAAAAAAGTTACTTGAGCATAATTGCAAAGTTCTTGATTCATTTATATGGTCACTACATAATGTACCAAGCAATCATACACACGCAAACATATAATATTGAGATTTTCTAGTTGCTTTTTTTTTCTTTTTGGGATATAAGTAGTGAATGAACGGCTTAATTGATTTGTGTTAAATTTGGCAACATTCAAGAAATTTAAATGAGGTGCATTTTAATTTCATGTGACAGCCTCAGCCGGTCAGCAGATGTGATTATTTGAATTTAAATGCATGTCAGCATTTTAAAGCTCTTTTTAGAATACTTGTAGCTAAAACAATACAAGAAACAATAACAAATGTCACAAACTCATACATGGCCGTCTTTTCCTATAAGCCACAGATCAGAAGCTGATATTAACACTGCTGTTCCACCTACACTTCAAAAGCAACATAGGAAACATATGTTAATCAAACATGTCATCCTGAAATTTTGGAGATATACTATATAGTTTTGTTTTTTTTGCTGTTTGGTTATTTAGGAACATGCTACTGACTGGAACTGTAAATAAACCCTGTAATTTTGCATGGGACAGCTTTATCAAAATATAGCAGGTGCAGAATGAAAAGCAAAGAAGACGTATATCTCCCAACTGTCCCATTTCTATTGGGAGTGTCATAACCAACATTCCACCAAGCTCCCCATTTCTTGCATTAATGAGCAGTAGGGATCATGAACCCGTTGGGTAGATTCTGTGAGCTCCCTGACCAACCCAGGGAGCTGTAAAATTCATATTGTAGCACAGACCTCTATAACAGCTCCGACCTGGCCATCTTGTAACCCTCTCAAGCTGTGGGCCACATAGTGGCTCTTCAGGTAAATTAGGCCGATAGTCCCACCGGGGCTAAAAAGTGGCTCGTCAGGTAAATTAGGCAGATAGTCCCACTGGTCCCACCGGGGCCACTACCTGAGGCCCTGCCTTCAGTCATACCTGCTTTGGACAGCTGTAATGTTGTGGAGTATGAAGACATATTCACTAAAAAATATTGATTCTATTCTTTTTAACAGATTTACTAATCGATCATAAAGTAAATAATATGTTGCAAACTTGGCAGACAGAACATGATTTATTTGAATTTGTTTTTTATTATTATGTCCCAAATAACATTAAAACACTGGATTATAGATTTTTTTTTACAGTTGAACATTCATGATGTAGCCAAAATGTTTGATTCAGCAATATTCAAATTGTTGTGAATTCTGCAGTTTCCCAGCTCATTAGGCAACAAATTACTCTATAGCTTAAAGATATAATCTCTGTATTCAAAATAAAATAATTTCAATATTCAGATTTATTATATTTATATTAAATATGCAAAATTACAGAGCTGAGGCCAATATTAGGATATGATGAGTTTATCCTGAATTAAGGATGATGTTGATTAGAACGGTTTTCGAATGATGTGATATTGTATAAATAGTACAGGTTGTGCCAGTTTGTTGACCTGTCTGATAAGAAGAATATCTATGACAATAAATGAGCCACTGATTCACGACATGCAGAATTTAAACAAATTTTCCATACAACGATTCTTATTGAGGTTTTCCCCATAAGAGCATCTTTTTAGATCTGTGCCAAATGAGGTCCATAGGTTTCTGTTCTTTTGCAGATCTATCAAATGTGTAAAAAAACCTTTCTAACATGGGAAACCCTGGTTCCAATGCTTGGCTCATTTCCCGGGAATGTGGAACTAATTCAGTTACAGGTATAACTTAAAATAAAGCCTAAAATAATTGTGACTCCAACAATTTGTCTGAATTGTTATGTAGTAAAATAGTTAAAATACATTCTCAAGTTAATTAAAAATAATGTCCCATAAAGTCAGTACCTACTGGCTGCTTGGATAAAATTTGCTCCTTTTTTAACGCTTAAGAGTAACGATCAAACTGTACATTCCTGTATCCAATTTCCTAATTATCTAAAAGGAAAATTACATGATTCTGCAAGAAAAAAAAAATTGTTGTGTAACTTTGAGTTGTACATGACTTGGGTTGGCCCTTTCGAAAAGAGGTATAAACCAAGTGCGAAAGGTAACCCTTATGATCTTGTAAATATTCAACACGTTAATAAAGAACAAAGCCAGGATAAACATCAGAACTAGCACAGCATGCAGCTAATTGCCCTTTGCATGAACCACTGTGTGTTCTATGTACAGTTACAAAATATCTCACTATAAAGATGGTTATTAGGTTTTAAATTGCTACACATTAAACAGGCAGAAACTGTTTTCAATTTGCTAAGCTCGGTCTAAGAGGACCGGTGTTTATTGGGCTATAGACTTACTTGGCAGAGTTTCATGAATTGGAAAAGAGATCTGGGAAAGGATGAGGATCTGAAGGAAAAAGCATTGGGAAAATGAAAAATGAAAATGAACGGTGTCTATGGAGACTTCTCCAGGTTGCATTCTGCTCCATAACGGTTCCAGCTTTGCCTAATATATATATGTCTGTACGGTTAAGTGGGTCAACGGACAATCCAGGGCAGGCATCCTAAATATATTAAATGGAATGGCTATGGGAATAAGGGATCATTTTTTATTTATTTCCTGGAAAGGACAGGAAAATTTTATTAAACTTAAAGCGTCAACGGTGACATTTTCTGGAAAAGTGGCTATATTTTTATCTGTTTCTTATGATTTTGCTATTTATTATAATGAATATTTTTTATTCTTCTCCGTCTTTGCCATCTCATTCTTAATTTTTTCATCACACTGTGTGATGAGAAGACAGAACATTTTCTTAGGAGTTTACAGTCCAGTAAAAGAACTTCTCTGGGCGGCACATTGATATCATTGCGGCAAATATCACTGGCAAGATTGGCTTTACCCAAATAATTCCCATACTAATGTTTTGGAAGACAGTCTCTACAAAGAAAAGTGTGTGAATTTTTGTTTTCACATAAATCACCCTATGTATCTGTACGTTAACAATTGATTTGGGCTGGCTTCCAGTATCACAGCTTCGCAGGCCAGATAAAACAGCTGAGTACAGCTCTGCAATATATACAAAATCTGCAAGGAACAAAAAAAATAGATTTCATTGTTTTCTTAATGAACTGCTGGGAACCTAAAGTAATTTATACACCCCCTTACACGATTAACAAAGGTAATTTTGCATGTACAACGTTCAGTGATTTCCTGTACTCCAAAGCATCTTAGCAGGATCTAACGGGAGTATAAATGACTAGATAAAATCCCTGGGGTATTATAAATTAAACAGTAATCACTGGGCACTATGAAATAATTATCTGTTTCTGACAAAGCCTGTGTGTTTTAAGTTAAATTAGCGCCGCTAATATATTTTCCATCTTTCCTACTCGAAATTTGAGCCAATTCCGCATGTGTGAATCAAGATTAATCACTAATGTGAATCTAGAAGACACAATCCTCTGATGGTTTACTCCTCTTCAGAATAAATGAAACCTAGGCTGTCAAAAAGTAGATGATGTGGTTACGGAAAGAGGACTGTTCTGAATACGTTTTGCTTACTGTTAACAAAATAGCAACTGACAAATTGCTTTCCAAGAACATCGTTGACCTTGATGATAATCAGGTTGCAGAGTGTTAGACAGTCAGGGGTCCTGACAATCTCCTGTATTTTGCTTCCAGAAGACATCACTGATGCACCAAATAAATTCCAAATAATTTAAAATGATGTGACTTATAAAATGAGTTGATAAGTGTCTTTAGAATAATAAAAAATAACATTTTAGAAGACTGGGTTTCCAAAACAGTTCTCAAGTCATGTTAACAGTTTTTTGCTTCTCACCATCACATATTGGCATTGGTAAATGATACAACATAACTGGATCCAGACTCGAAAAGCCCATCTGGCACACTGGCCAGTGGCTGACAACATCACATACTCATCCGATCTGGTGAGTAAGATTGGGTGCTGCAATGAGCGGCCGTCAGCTGGATATGGCCACCACATGCTTCGGGAGCATAAAAACCTAGTGCAGGTCTAATGCAATGAAGACTGCTACAATTACAGAGGATCAGGAACTAGAAGTATCATTTTCTCCACAGAATATGAGCTATAGACAGCGGAACACTGAATAAAGTCACGGATGCTAAAACTGTCTAATATGAAGGATACGGTGTAGAGGAAGAAGGTTCCTGCCCCACTAAGCTTACAATCTAATACAGGATTGTCAAACAAGCCTGGGAAATGACTGAGTGCGGGCCTGTAGTTGTGTAATTGTGCAATAGTCTGGAAGTCCCGTGAGTTGTGTGTCTGTGATCACTAAGAGTTCTTGGGTGAGTGGCAGTCCATGTGGTTGTGAGACTATCTATCAGTGTCGTATGTCTGTGAACAGTGTGTGTTCCTGTGCGAGCGTGTGTTACTCATTTCAGTATCTCTCCATTCCCATTATGTTGCCTCTTACCTCTCTTTCCCCTCTTGTAGCTTTCGTAAACATCTCAGGCCCTCAGCAAACCACCATCTGAAGAGAGGATCTTGCAAGAATCAAAAAGGCATTCAACCTTTAACTTAATAAACTTACTTGCAGATCTGGCAAATTCATATTTTGTATTAGTATGCATGTTACCCTGAATATGTGTTTTGGGGACTTACAGCAGATTCTTCCATTCTCAATGTTTTGACTATACACAGTTCATGCACCTTCTCAGCCTCCGTACCCTGTGTAAAATATAAAGAGGAAAATAACAAATATGGTATTTCATAGAGCTAGTTATAATTATAACCATATCTCTAATGTAGAAGAAGAATCCCTGGTGTGCAATATGATTCCCCCTCTCCTCACATATATATGAACAATGCTGAGCGAGCTTCTTGTGTAATTAAACTGTTTCAATAAAAATGAGTAACACGTGCCTGGAGACCGGAGATCAATTAAGGGGATTTCTTAATGTTGTCTCCAAGTGTTATATATTCCATACCCCAGGTTCAAATAATTCAAAGTTTCCATTTAAATAAATGATTATGAGGACCATTTTAGGCGGGGTCTCAAATTTACTACATCAAGTTAAAGGCTAGAAATGGGATAAAATATACTGGACAATGATGTTTAAAACAGGACACCATAAAATGTCAATTAAAAAATATAAACTAAACATTAACCTAAAGTTAAAAAGGAAGTCCAATGGAAAAAAAGGTATTTTTTAGCTTAAGCATAAAATTTGTATTAACGTACTTCATCTGTGATCCTGGAGTCTGCCATTGTTGAAATTTTCTCTATACCGTCACCACATTGAGCTGACTTTTTGCTGTGGATCCAAAAGAAGGCAAAAACCCAAATTTAACCGATTCCCAATTGTGCCTCAAAAAGAGGAAAATTCCTTCTTGACTCCAAAATTTTATAAATGGCGCAATCCACAAGCTATAACTAATCCTGTCCTTATAGCCAATTATATCCCTGTATTTTCTTCTTTGCCAAAAGTCATCAAGCCCATTTTTTCATATATCTGTTGAACTTAATAGCACAACATAGGCAGTGAATTCCACATCTTTATTGTTCTTATTATAAAGAACCCTTTCTTCAAGTCTGAATGGATGACCTATTGTTCTTTGCACAGTCCTATCAATGAACAGGTGATCAGAGTGCAACTGGCATTGTCCCTGTATGTTTTGTACAATAATATCATATCCCCTTTAAGACGCCTTTTATTTAATTTAAAGGTAATACATAAACAAAATGGCGGGCGTTCCCATTTAAAATATAAACCATGGTGTCCCTTTAAACTTTGCAGCTGCATGACTTCCAATAAGGTTGGTCTGAATATGACTTTTCACTTTTCAAAACACATTTGAGTGGTTTAGTTTCTTATGTCTATATACAAACAGTATTTGTTATTTGGAAATTTGATATTAGATTTTTCACTTTGACATGTTTTAAATTACAAAAGGGAGAACAATATCCCATGCACAGGAAGCAAAAAAAAATGTAAAAACACCTTTAGATATCTGAAGCCAGAGATTTCCAAGGACAGTGGTAAATTGTGGAGTAAATTATAGAGTAAAAGTAAAAACAATGAAATAGAGCTATAGAGGACACCGGCACAAGCTGAAAACATTAAATTATAGTCTGAAAGCAAAAATAAGTCAAAACGGAACTATCTCTTCTCTTCATAAAAAGAAAATAATAAGATGGAACTGTCCACCATACACAGTCCTGAAGAAAGAACATTTTTAGATTAACACATTTCATTGTAGAATTACGATAAATCCATTTTAGAGAATTTGTCAATAGGTTTACTGCATGTTTTCTGACCTATATTTTTTAAAAGAGAACCCAACATAGGTAAGGTATTTTATAAGCATTCTTAGTCTGTCCATTTTTCCTGTTTAAAAAAATTAGGACAATCATATGCCTTCTCATACATGTTAAGCCCAACGGGCTATCCTGAGAAGATGAAATGATACAGAAAGCTTGGCAAGAACTCCCAGGTGTCAGTGAGCCATTGCTTCTTACATTTTACTGCTTTGTATCCTACATTTTGTTCAGTGTTTATGCTAATCTTCATAGATTCTGTCCTTCACAACTGCTAATGTTTCTTGTCTGACCTTTGGACCTAGATTTGTCCAACACCTACCATTTCTTCTTAGTGTCATCCAGCTTTCAAATCATCTCAATTTATTCACCCCTTGATGTGTAACAAGCGAGAAAAATTGCCTTCACAAACATTACAGCAACAACAAAAGTCCAGATAACCTGATAGGGTGCATAAAATGTTGGATGAGACACACGAAGGGTCTACTAGCTCACCAATATGGTGAAGAAAATGTTTTGCTCTCCAGTAATGGCCCCTTTCTGTCAATGCAAAACTGTGACGAAGCCTTTGATTTACATGAATAATCAATTGAGTTTCATCACATTGAGTTAACCAGAGTTTACCACTCCAATTGTTGGCTCATCCTGCCCAAGGGATTTCACCCCTTTCAGGGCTCCTCTGGCACCTTTGGCAGCTGTCAATGGGTTATACATTTCTTTTGGGGTTTTAATTGGGATTCAAAGGGACTTTACCCCTGGTTATGTGAGGCCAAAAGATATGTTATGAATCATCCCAGTGGTCATCTGTTCCAACACGTTCATCTTTGAAAATATCCAACGCTAAATTAAAGCCAAGAACTTCATTTGATTCTCGTAGTGATTCTTCATTATTTTAAGGCTGACCTTTGAACTACATATTTCCATTCTTTGCCAGCTGTCTTAAATTGTTTTCATTTCAGCACCCAGTCAGAGGTCCAGAATTCTAAATTTCAGCCCTCAGTGACTCTAGAGCCAACTTGTTAGTCAGCTAGGAGATTCTTATCACACATTGTGAGATGCTGAAATCAAATGCTTTCATTAAACTTGAATCCATCCCTAGTTTTACATTTGGAATTTAACAAACTTTATTTACCAGGCATTGAGTGCAATCTTCTTACATTTTCTTCCTTTTTAGTAGTCATTGTGGAGTACATAAATATATTCCATCTATCTCAAGTATACTTTATCACCAGCCTTCTTACCATACAATTACAGCCATAGGAGCTATAATGAAAAATCTGCGGGTGGGCGTGAGGGTAACAAATGAATGTCAAGTGGTACACAAATCACTGGATGTATCTGACTGCATACAGTAATGGCCATACTCTGCAAACAGGAATGATTCTGTTTTCCTTCAACGCCGAGAAGTTTTTACAGTTCCGCAATGAAAATCATGGAGAACATATATCTATTTCTATTACGTAAGCATGATTAGAAAAACCTTTTCAGCGTGAATTAAGTGTGCTGGTCTCAAAAAAGTCAGGGTATGGAGTCTTCATAATAACATGATCAGATTTCTTATTAAACATCTTGCATTAGTTATTAAATTAAGCAAAAAAAAAAATTCTATCAATGGATAGATGAATATTTATACATTAAAATCCACCAATTGCAACTTATAGATGCAAAGCCATTAACCAGCATCATTAAACATTCTGGAACAAATGTCCATATAGCGATTAAAAATCAACTTTATGTGTCATTTTATCTGTTTATAGCATTCTCTTTTGGGGCTTTCTTTATTATTTTTCATATGTTTCACCTTCTTTTTTCTATCACAACCCCTCTAAACAAATAGTCGGCTGTACTTTGTAATGCTTGTGGCTGTGGGTGGGGTAAATGTAACACATAATGGTGACGAAATTGTTACTGTTCAGAAAGCGATTTCCACAAGAAAGAGGCTAAAACATTAACTTAGACACAAAAAACTGAGACTAACTAAATTATTCTTATTCCTGTTGATGAAATGTTAGAAGTGGGCCATAAATTTCAGTTGGGCAAGGGTTTGGCCGGGTTCTTAGAGAGCATAAGTTGAGCTGATAAAATGAAAGAAGAGGCGTTTAATTACATTTTTACCTTTCCTCATCCACAGCTTTATTATTGTTTTCATTCCCAGTTCTGCAATGTATTAAGACAGATGTGATGATCCACTATTACCACCAAAGCATTACTATTATTAATATAATATAATTATAACTTGTGCCATGAATGGTGTCCCCATTAATATAAACGATCACTGATAGTATGTGGAATAAAGACACATTTCCATCACATTTAATCTTTCTCGTCCCCCTTTTTTCGTTGAACCAGAATAAAGTGGAACAAGATTAATCTGCTCAAGTGGAACCCAGGATTATACAGGGAGGCCGTTGGTGTGCGAATAGACGCAAGAGTGATGGGGATAGGGAATTGTGTCGGCGTAATGTCAGTAGAAAGGATATATATGTATAGGAGGAGAGAAGATAAAATATATCAGGCAAATAGAATGCACAAAGGCTCCACAGGAACTATTTTTCTTAATAATGTATAGTGTGAAAAATATGATTGGAACTTTTCTTTAATACCACTGGGAACTCGTTCGCCATAAAAATTCTAACCTTTCTCCCTGTTGCATTGCATCTTATTTTGTAATTATACATAAAACACTGTTTGCTCCGTAAAAGCATATCCTTCCAGTAATTCTCCTATAAAACATCTCCTTATTATTTGAAAACATAAAATAATAAAACTACAATAATTAGAAATCTCTAAAAAACAATGTTAGCGTTCACCATTAATTATATAAAGGACCAGTTTTAGGCATGTCAAAATTCAAGAATTGGGTGGGTGGTTTAGCAGAATTCACTTTTTTCTCCAACTTATCCAAACTGCATATTATTGTTTCCATAAGCAAAGATATATATACATATATTAAAGGTGAACAGCATTTGCTCAAAAAGAAACAATGATCCCAAAATACACATGCGGTACATATTAAAGTATATAAACATTGAACACATTCAATCACTCAGTCTGGCAGGGGAATACTTACATTTAGTGGCACCCTAGGCCGTGCCCATAGTCTTCTCTGTGGTCAGATCTCTGGTACACTAAAAGGCACTGTGAGCATTTAAGAAACAATATGCCCTTCAGTTTTGTACCAGGGAGACTGCTGCCCCACCCTAGGCTTGGGCTGGGGTACATCACTGCACCCTTGGGCCATACATTTTGTTTCCAGCTAGCAGAGAGAAGACCAGGATGTCAAATAGTAGCTCAATCTGGCTGTATCAGCCACCTTTTTCACATTAACTTATTTTCTTTCTTCCAGGATGCCCTACCATAATTTCCATATCTATACAGTTGGGGCATTGTGTCATGATTCACAATTTCCCGCAGGATGGGTAGCAGCAAAATAGCAATAACCTTGAATGGGCATTTAAAAAAATGGGGGGTGGCAATTGTTTATTTAAGGTTTCTATTAGTCATTGCAGATTGACAGCTGAAATATTAAATAACCTGATAACCACCGCTTTTAATTACACATATTCAAAATCACAATAATCTACCCAGGCAAGTGCCTCATTTGCCCCATTGTTAATTCACCCCTGGGTAGATTATCAGGTTATTTAATATTTCAGCTGTCAATCTACAATGACTAATATAAACCTTAAATAAAAAAATTTAAAAATCCAGATTAAAACCATGAGCCATCATAACCTAACAATCCATTTTCCGTCCTACTTTAATTAAATGGCTGAATTCAGAGGGCATCGATGTCAGGGTTCCATATAAAAACACGAGCAAAATCTACCTCTTCTCCAAAAAAACACAGACATCTCTAGATTTTAAACTTGCGAGCAGGGCTCTCACCACCGAATGTATCGGTTTGTCTTAGTCTGTCAATTCTTGTCTTGTCATATCCCTTGAATTTATGTATTGTATTAAGCGCTGCGTAAACTGTTGGTGCTATATAAATAAAAGATAATAATAATAATAACACCTACTAAGAACGAAATGTGAGCTATTTTGTGCACTTTGTCTGTTCGGTTGATTGGTCAATGCTCTGTCGCACAGCATGTTTCAAATGTACGTTTCAGGGTTTGATCAGACTTGAATCTTGACTGACGCTCTATCCGCACTTTCTGCCGACGCACGGCCTTTCCCCAGTGTGCGTCCGCTGGTGTTCAATGAGACTTGATCGTTGAGTATAGCTTCTGCCACGCTCGCTGCATGAATGGCCTCAGTCCCATGGGGGCTCTCTGGTGGGCAAAAAGATTGGAGATCTGTGTGGACCGTCTCCCACATGCTTAGCACACGTATGGCCTCACTAATTGTGATCTGCAGGAAAATCACTTTCTGTGCATTCATAAGGTTTCTCACCTGCGTGCACCCTCTGGCGAGTAACAAGATTGGATATTATAGTAAAGCTCTTTTCCCAGTCATCGCACGCGTAAGGCCTCTCCCCACTGTGAGCCTTTTGGTGTGCGGTAAGATTTGAGCATTCTGTGCACGCGCAGAGCCTCTCACCCCTGTGTGTGTTTGCTGGTGTTTGATTAGATTTGAGCTATCCATAATAACCTTTTCCACACAAGGCTTCCCTCCAGTGTAGATTTGGCGGCGTGTATTCAGACACGACTGACGGTTAAAGTTTTTTCAGTACATGCACATAACCCACTTCTTTTTCTGTCATGCCTGCTTTTGGATCTTTGACTGCCTTTAAATAACTTTCTGTATTAGTAGGTTAGTTAGGTTCTGGTGACTTTCTTTGACTTTTCAGTGTTATTGGTTTCTGTTCTGGGAGATGCTCTCTCACTCTGTCCTGTTAAGAGAAACACTTATAGATTGATGGTGTCAGTACCTATATATTGCACTATATATCAACTAACTTTGGTCATCAAACAAATATTTTTGAAGTTATCTGAACTGTTCACAACAACTTATGTTTCAGTCTTCATGGGCCTCATCAGTGGGGTGCGGTTGGTATCCCACTAGAAGGTCTTTGTTTAAATAAAAAGAAATGTGGGTTACTAAAATGTTCTACATTGTCATGTCAAGGACACCTTTACAATAAATCCTTTGAGTCCGCAACATGCTGTTTAGTTAGACACAAGGCTATTGACTGTATCTAGAATTTCTCTAAATGACTAATATCACCCAAAAAGTCCAAATGTGAACATCTTGGGGTGTAAACTGATAAGGATCATAAGGACTAATTATACATTTTGTAGACTCTACTGTAATATATCATACAAAACTAACTACATATCATTAAACTCTGTTTGATTAGATAAATTCCAAAAGCAGTGAAGAGACAAAATGCAGAGTACATGATAATTTGACACAAAGTCATCTATGTTCTTCTCTTTTTTTTTTTCAAGCAATCAATAGATTTGTCAGTAGAACCGTGAAAAATGCAGTTGTGATAAATCTAAAATCTATCCCTGACAAGGAAAAAAAATATATGATGCTTTCCCCCTCTAATGACCACAGTTCTGAAGAATCATTATGGTATTCTTTGACACGCAAAGTAGAGAAATGAATCTGAATCACAGTCAAACAAGATAATAACCAATCGGCATTCTCCGAGATGCAAGAGGACAGAGCACCTGGGACTTTGACTCGTTTCCTTGTCCTGATATATAGCTGAACTTTAAAAATGAATGCCTGGAACACGAGGCTTTCGATTTGAAGGCATTTTTCTTAAATATACTTTATTTACGGTAAAATGACACTAAGTGTTCATAGGGCAGTAGAATGTTACAAATGAAAGACTCTGCCCATGTGTATGATGATGGGTTTTCAAGGGGTGTTGGTGCCAATTAGGCCATAATTATGTTTTTCAATTGCCTAACTCCAGTCCTAGCTGATGAGCCATGATGGAATCGGGTTATATCAGTTGGTTCCACTTTTTTACTGATTAAACAGAGTTCTGCTAATCTAAACTCTAATCTGTGAGGCCCACACATGAAAACTACTTTGAGACTTTACATTAGCTTGGCTAGTGCTTTAACCCCTTCAGTCCCCCATAGACATACATGTACGTCCTAAAAAAGCTTCCAATAAAGCCCTTTAGGATGTACCGGTAGGTCCTGACATCTTTTTGCTGCTGCATGGGAGATCAGGCTGTCAACAGACAGCCTGAACTCTCATCTGTTAGCAGGAGGCTAGCGTCACAAAAAAAAAGTTTTCCATATTGCGCTGGTAACAATGCAAAAAAAGAAATACAAAAATGTTATTAAAAAATAATTTTTAAAAACTTACATCCGATTGCCCTAACTCTGTGTGTAAAAAGTATAATCTCCTGTCCAATTCACTACCCCCAAACCCCCAAGTCATTACTATTAAAACTATTACCCTGTAAGGTGTACTATGTGACCCTCTAGAACGTAAAAAAATATATATATGGGGTATGTTTGTAATCAGAGGATGCTGCTGAACATAAATTCTAGAAATTCTAAGAAAATTGCCAAAAATAAAATCTGGGGTTTTTTAGGGTTTTTACATACTCACAATTATTATTTTTTTTGTATGGTTCTATGGTTTCAAATAAAAGCCCTATTTGTTCTGGGGGGAAAAAAAGATGTTTGGGTACATCAAACATTGAAAGGGGAAACTTAATAAAACCCACACATGGTAAAAATGTCAAAATAGCTCCTTGACTTTAGGTACCAAAAATCCCTGGGACTGAAGGGGTTAAACCACATAGATCAAGAACCGAAAGAGTTGTAATGTATGGTCAATTGATAGATGTTTAAGTTTATGGGGGTCATGTATAAAGAGCAATCCTAATGCAAACGCGGCGAAAGTGATACTGTCACCACAGCAACCAATAAAATATTACTGCCGATCACTTCACTTTTAGAATTCTCCACCAGCATTGGTCTTTAAACTGATTTTTTAAATAATGGCTGCTTAAAGTTGCCATGGAAACCAAAGTATTAATACATCTGTTTCAAAGTAGCTTGTAAAAAATGTTAATGTAAAAAGAGTTAATGTTTTGTATATAATTGATTCTAGCGTGGAAATGATGAAGTTGATCGCGGCTGTCTAAACGGTTTAGTTTAAATATCTAAACAGGGATAGAATTAATACTAACATTTTTTTGTAACAATGTTATAACATAAATGTGCCCATTTAGGACCATAAACTGCAAATGGATTCCTTCCCCCTGGGTTATATATGTTGGCATTCTAATATAAACCAAGTTTATTAGACAACATGCGCGCCCCTCTGATAATATAAAGGTTTTAATGTAACAATAAGGCAGATTATATCGGAAATGCTGTAATTACTTTCTTAATTTTCTTCTTTACAGAATATTAGAAACATGGTTTAAGGTCAGGCATTCAGTACTCGCTTGTAAGTCATGACATTTCAAAGTAAAGACATGGAATGCATGACAATAAAAAAATATTAATTCCTGAAGAACTTGTCAAACAGGAAAAAACTGCTTTAAAAAAATCACCCGATTTGATTAAAACGCATATGTGAGTCTGGATTAAAATATGTGTTTTACGCGCAAACTGGTCCTGGCATTCTTTTTTATATATTTATTTATAACTGAGATAAAATGCGACTTCTTCCAATCTTCTTTCTCCTCCTGCGGGATGACTCTGATTTTAATGGGAGCTTAATTTAAATGAATAGATTATTGAAGTACCCGGAGAGTGATTAGTTAAGGACTGCTGCATTAATATTGCCATTTTTATCTTTATTTTTTCTGTTAAAGAAATAAATAGTGAGTTAACCTGCATACCATGTTGGTTTATGCTTCTTTAATTAAGTAAAGAGGTTACTGCTAAGATGCCCAGGTCCCTCCTTTAAAAAGGGGCACATATGTATAATGTATACTCAAATTATAGCTGCCATATGCAAGCCAATCATCAAATGTGTCCTGTGTTAAAAAGCACTATTCAGTAATTTGATGAAAGTCCTTTTACAAAGGAATTATCATTATCATGATAAAAGTAGCTAAACCGTGTCCAAGAACAGCGGTTGGAAAACACTAAATTAGACTATTGTAGTTTTTACTTTTTGCATGTCCATAGAAGAACGTCCAAGCAATTTCTAATTCTACGTGCTTTTTTTGCTTCCTTTATTTTATCACGCAAGCAAATGAATCAACATGATCAAAAATTCACTTAAAATCATAACAAATATCAGATATCAAAGGACTATATTAAAAAAGCACCTCTGTAAACTGTATATATTAACAGAATGACCTGAGTCTTTGTTACTGAGATAGAATGAAAGAATATGAATGCTTAACCAATCAGTTTGTATAATTTAAGGCAATAGGAGTTGTATATTTTTTGCTTGAAGCATCCTGAGATACTCATGAGAATTTGACAACATAGGGTTATTTAGAATGTGCCCATAATGTGATGTCAGAGGGAATTTTTGGCATATGATGCAACCTATTCATGGACAATTGTTTCATCAATTGTTCTCCTGGCTTTCTGTAGAGCTCCCAATTCTGAGTGTTAGCCTATTAGACCTATGATTGCGGATCTACTATGTACTAATTATGTATGTATTAGGCAATTTAGTTGGATTTGCCACTCAATATTATAGGTTACCAGCCAGTCGCCTGTAACACCAATATGTTGGAGGAAATAAGAGTCTGTCAAAAAGAGGGGATAAACCACTAATTGACAAAGGTCAGTTTCCAAGGTCAGTGAAAACAAGAGGCTTAGCCAAGGCTCACGCAAATGTTCAATATTTCCTTCTTCCTTTTTATTAACAAAGCAGTATTACAGACTTGTTTCTCTGTTGCCTATAGATTTATTTTCTCAAATCACTTGTTAATTAGTGTATTTGAGACACCGAGTTCAAACATTTTCTCCAGTTCCAAATGGTAAACATTTGAAAAGTTTGCCTAATTAGAGAGACGAATATCCAGACACATTTGGAACATAGTTTTATTCGGTATCAGGTAAGCCTATGTTGTTTGGATGACTGCTCCCATCGGCCACAGTTACTAAACACTAGAGGTCAATAATAGAAGTTGTAGTTTAGAAGAGAAATCCCTGGTATTTTTCATAGCTTTTTGTGTTCATGATTGCGTCCACTAATGGAACTTGGCTTCCTTCTTGTTATTTTTTTGTGTTTCCGTGGGTTTCCCCTGGGAATGTCAGTGGCTCCCCTATATCAGTGACTCTGACACTGTATCCCTGGCTTGCAAAGTCCCTCCTGAGGCTTTGGAAGTGCCCATCATGGTATTTTGCGATACGAGCAGTTCTCCAAAATTATCACTGTAAATGAAAGACTCGTTATGGAACCTCTAGCTTAAAGCAACTGTTAGTGAGGAACTCCCTGGGTAGGTTTACAATAAATGGCACAAACAAGGATGTGAAACCAGTGTACAGATCTGCACCACAGTTACACCATACCCAACTCCCACTGAAACCACAAGATCCATGGGTCCTTCACATTCTACTCAGCCAATAATGATAGCCCCTCAACTTTACACGTCTCCTGTATTTCCAGTTTCCATCTCACCCTAGTATGACCATTCATAATCTCAGTAGCTGCTACAATCGCATCACAATTCAGGTCCCCTTTAACCTGCGGTAACCATTACTCTTGGCTTGACCTTGACCAGAGACTTTTACGTGTGACCAAACCCACTGCTGTGCTGCTTTTACCAAAATTGCTTGTTTTGCTAGCGTGATTTCAATATTCGACCACTGGCTTGTTGAAAGCAGGTGATGCAGCTGAAATGTAAGTGCCTCAGGAAGTTGTTTCAGCTCCAGCCTTGATTGCACTCTAAAGTTAAATTAGACTGCTATCTCCAGTTGATTACAAAGATGTATGCTCAACGGGATACGCAACACAATATCCTGCAATGAGCTGTTTATTACAATTGCACAATATATGAACTAAAACATGCATCTTATATATAGAGAGATAGAGCACGGCGCAAGCAACACACAAAAAATCAATACTTTTAACCCCGTGATTGCTAAGTGCGATACCAATGACAATTTAATAAATAATGCGTTGATATTACTTGCTTCCTGCTTTCAACACTTAATTCTAGTTTTTATACCACTTATGGAATGGGAAAAATATAATTTACATTTTTGGGGGAATTTTTTTTTACTATGCACGAAAAAATCTCCATGTTTAGTAAGAAACATAGCAAAATCGGAAGCTTTTTAATTCCTGAGGCTTCTTTTTCAATCAATGTGATTTCCTCTTTTTTCCTTTAGGTACTGCTGGTAATTATGCTGTTGCTTTTTTTGCCTCCTATGGGCAAATTCAACAACATTAATCTTGCTGACAATGGTTTGCCAGAAGGCACCTTTTTTTAAGCAAAGGAGGTTCATGCAGAAATTGCTTCCAACGAGCCAACAGCATTTCCCATCCTCTTATCCACCAACACTTGGGATTTCTTAAAAAAATAATAATAATAATTAAAAAAAAAGATTAAAAAGTAGGTCTCATTTTGGTGTTTATGACAAGAATTCTTCCTTTGTGCCATATGGAAAAAAAAAGATTCTCTATGGTATCATTACATTTAAATTCATTTTATTCTATTGAGAAATTAGTTGATTGACTAGTCATTTTTCTCAAATGATTTATTTCTATGCCATTTTTCATTTTTGTTAATATGACAAGTGCTATATATATAGTATAATATGAGAAGGCCAGCCTTCGGATGAAATAGTGCATTGATTTCTGTTTCCTGTGATTTAAAATGGCAGGTTTTACTAGTCATGCATTAGCTGGGTATATGTATAGCATGTATGTATGTATGTATGTATCGATCTACCTAAACTGTAAGCTGCTGTACCAATATGTGTTAGCAAACCAGCCACAGGGCATCTGCCTCCCCCCTATTGTAACGGCACCACGGAATCTGCTGGTGCTATATAAATAAAAGTAATGTGACATCCTTGTCTGTAATTCTGTCTTCCTGCTTGTCTGTTTATGTATACTTCTAAGGAATAAACCCCAAAACCCCATTGCCCCATGTGGTTCTGTAGTAATGCCAGAAGAACTATATATATATGTATGTGTGTGTGTGTGTGTACATATAGCCATTAATGCCGCTTTAAATTATTGTATATTTACTATGAGGCTTTATTGTGTCTTTTAAAAAAAGACTAATATTTTGTTTATATAGTTACAAAAAATGTGCTTTTTAAAACCTATACATTGAGGTTTCAGTTGGCTTCCTGTGATCAAAGTAACCTTGCATTGTTGATATATATTTCATAGTCAGGTTTACATTGTATCACACCGTACGTTCTTTATGGCTTGTCTGCTCTCCTGCAGCTAATCACACCCTGCCCTTGCTTTGTTTTCTACAAGTTCATGGGATCAATTGGAAAAGAACACTTTCTCTCTGAAACCTGCCTCCTTACTTCTCAACTGTACTTGATTTATTGCTGGACTAAACACATTGATCTCCCTTGATCTCTATCCTCACCTTTCAGGAATAACTTAATTATGACAGATAGGCAATGCAATTGTTCTGTTTCTGACCTGAACAATTATTTCCTTCTTGGAAAATGGCTTTAAATTTAGACAAACCTTTTATATCATTATTGTAATTTTTATATCGTTTTCTTATATGGGATCGGAATTTACAGCAACCATGTTATTATATAATGGAAGAGGGGGGTAAGGCACTCAAATAATTTGGGGGTCCGCACCACTTCTCCTTCCCTTCATCCTACACAGTTACCTGTCCTAAAACAGGTGCCCAGCACTTTATATGTGCTGGTCAGCAACATTGGAAATGGATATGTGAACTGGAAGAAATACCCAATAAGGTAACCCTATTGCTGTTTGATCTTTAGATGATGGTAGAGAGGAGCAGAAAGTCATGGGCCCCTGTTTACATGCAATACTCAATACATTATCCCCAAATGCAATGCACTTGTTGTATAATGACGTAGTGGTGGGTGCTGACCAGAAACAAGTCATCAGGTTACAACAAGTTTGGACTGGCCATCTGGTGCACCAGGCAATAGCCCAGAGATGCCGGCCAACAGAAAACCATTTTATCAATAAACGTACAAGATATCGGTCCTTTAATGTGAGGGGTGGACAATCACTTAAAAAAACACACCAAAAGGGATTCCTCTACACACACACAGAAATACATACATATTTCATTTTATGTACACATTTAACACAGTTTATAAGTGCCATTTTTAATTCATTAGGAAAAGTGTGATTGGTTAATGTCTCTGTACAAATGGCATTTTTTGAATATAGAAATATCAGTCCCTAATGCTTGATCTTAAATATCTGGCCTGCTGAAGGACTAAAGACACTAAGTTACTATGTACATTGTGGCTTAAAATATCGACACCATATCAGCAACACGTTGCGAAATAAAAATAAGCACAGACGGTGCAAAATCATCCTCGGTACAAATTCGTAACAGCTATTGTTTTGTGTGCTGCTGAATATTTTTTAATATTAACCGGAGGATGTTTTTTTTAACAGATGTTTCAATCTCGAAAGCTAAATGAAGTTGAAACACTGTCGGTCACGCAGGATCGGAATGGAACAGAAGGTGGCTATCAGTGTGCCTGGCAAACAGCGGAGAGTGTCGCGTGACTGACTGCCATTAACACCTTTCAGCTCCCACGAGCTAAGAAGCATATGGCAAAGGGGTTAAAAAAGTGGAAATTTAAAAAAAAAATGGGTGGAACATGTGATGCTGTAATAAAACAGGATGCAACAAAAAAGAAATATAGTGTTGTTAAGCTTAGTGAGAAAAAAAATATTATTTTAAAATTAAATGGTAGTGTGACCAGATGCCTTCAATGCTCTACACTTTTGGAACACCAACCATCCTTTTTGTTTTAAATGTAACTGTAAATCTAATTGTAATACTGAGGTCTATTCACTGAACTTGAAGAGCTTGCAAGATGGCAAAAATTATCACTATTTAACCCTTGGTTCTCAAAACAGAGGAGAATAAAGCAGGTTTCTTACCTTTTATGGCCCACCCAGCGAAGCTCTGCAACACCCTTGAATACTTTTTGTCCTAGGGGAAGGGGTCAGCCAAAAAAACTAAAAAAAAACCATCATAGAAAAAACCTGCCCCCCCTCTAAGTCTATTGCATTCTATTTGTATATATAAAGCACCCGCAGATATACAATAAGAGATAGTAGACATGTGCAAATGGGTCGGAAATTATTTGGGTCAGTTAATTTTTGCCACGATTCATTCCCTGCCTATTTGGTTCGGGCCAAAAACTTGGGGGCAAAATGTGTTGCCCGGTGCCCACATTCACTCTCACTCTCCATATGTTTGTCTACCTAATCTGACGACCAGAACACACATACTACGGAATCCGCTGGCGTTGATGAATAAATGAAATGTCTATAGACCCCGCTTACTGTATAGGCGACTAATATACCTCCCAGGCGTATGGTTTAGAATATTCTCTTTTGCGCAACGGTGTAAACAGTGAAGTCAATTAGTGTATCGCTAGTGTATAGAAAAGGTTTCTCTAAGTTGTTTTTGTCAAAAAGTTGTCCTGCTGTGTGTTCATAGCTTAGAATTACAGAAACTTCTGGAATGCATTTCTCACTTTTCTGTATCACTGTATGGCGTTAAGCACTGAAAATACATAGGAGAGTTGGCATGAAGCATCCCGTTGCTTTTCCCACTGGCCTCAGGAAATAAAACTATACAATGCTATCTGGGTATCAAACAAAATAAACTCCAAAATAATAAGATAACAAAAACTGTTCAACACAATATGTCCAGGATGGCATCTCCTTCAAGTAGCTCTCCAAAGTTATTAAAATCCCTCCCATCGCTCACCAGCAATTTATTGAAACAGACTAAATTTCAAAGATACTGCGCTCTCATATGGATAATTAAAATTTTTTTGGTTATTTATTATACCATTTATAGAAAGAATTTATAGAAATGTTAATCATTATCTAATATGTGATTAAATAATCAGAGCAGCTGTTTCCTCCAATGTTGGGTACAAACCCATACAAATAACGCTATAACGCAATTCAAGGTTTAGGGCAGTATATTCATTAATATCCAAGGACGACAATACGGAACGGGGAGTATTAATTATCCGCAGACAATGCAGAGGGATATGTGCAGCTTTTATATATAAAAAGAAAGTCCCAAGGACCTCTTCACACGCACTTTCCATGAAGCTGAAAATAAACAGCAAAGCCTTGGGTGTTGGACAACATATTCTGAAACTGCATATCTCCAAATCGAACTTTTTCTTTTATAATTATAGGGGTATTGTTAGACGAAATGGAAATATCTTTATTTTGTTATAACAGATGTATTGAAAATATGCTTACATTCTTAAGAGCAAAATAGCATTGTATCAACCTTTGGATTGAATAGCAGCATTAGAAACGCAAACAATAATGAGGTTCATTTGTTCTTGAGATATCAATGATCATAGAGGTTTCTAATGGAACTTACAACTGTGTGGATTATTTTACTGTAAACAGACTAACACAGAACTTGAGTAAACAAACAAAAACATATCTCATGTTTTTATATATTCATGTTAGAGCATTGTATTTGGTAATGAGTTAGTCAACTTTTAAATTCACATTGACTGATCGGAGCCAAAGTTATTTTTTCATTTGCTGTTGGAATTTTTATAAGTCGAGGTGGATCTTCCAAGATTCGTTTTCTGCAGCTGAACGAAACCAAGCAATCTTCTATCACTGAGCAGGAGTGAGAGGCAATCTTTTCACTCCAAATTGGTACATAGGAAGTACTTCACACAACTTCTGTGTATACTGAAAGAATTCTAGCAGCTGGGAAGTCATGGCTTTTGATCTCGGTATCTATGATGGATGAATCCCATTATTCCAAGAATAATTATCCTAATAATAGTATACATTTACTAAATAGTCTCATTATTGAGTTTAAATATTCACAGCTGGAGAGGCTCTGAAAGTAGTCCTCGAGGATCACTACTAGTCCAGGAATTCAGGCTCAGTAATTCTGCTTATTCAAAGATGTCTACAACTGTGGGACCATTAGAAATGTTTGGCCCAAACTCTTACCTTCCCAGACACCAATAACAAAAGTTATGGTGGGTAAAGGTGATGGAAAACCCTTTCACTTAAAATTAAAGGGTAGTAGAAGCATTATTAAACAGACTCCAGTCAAGCAAGAAGGCTTGGTTTTTTTTCCCCCTCAGAAATCTCATGGTGCTGCCACAACCACATGGGATTCTGGGTAGGCGCATGCAAATAACCTCAACAATGATCACCTTTTGCCTCTATAAAGTGGATATAGAGGCAAAAGGTGATCATTGTTGACCTTATTTGAATGTGCCTACCCAGAATCCCTTGTGGTTGTTGCAGCACCATGAGATTCTGGCTTCTGGCTTGTCTGATATCTGTAGATGAGTGTTTAAAAATGGTTCTGCTTCCCAGACAGTGAAGAAATGTGGCACTACACATTATGCCGCTGCTTAACCAACTAGTATGGTAGTGCTAACACCGACTATAAATGTGTTATGTGCTGTGTTTCACGTGAGAGCAGTTTTATGAAGCCCAGAATGGGATATCCCATAGCCTTTAATACTAGCCTGCTTTTCTTGCGTATTTAGTTTGATTTCTAGTAGGGTTTCTGGATAACTTCTGTCATTTTTAAGATGTTTAAATATCTAGATTCATTCACTCAAGCATTTAAATGACAATAACATACAAGGGCTGTTATCTATGATGCCTGTGAGGGACTGTCCACATATTTCAGTTACACAAAAAATAATATAGAAATAATAATTACTTAAAAACAACAATGCAGCAAACAAAGGAGTAGAATGGAATTGTTGTCTGTAGGGTTATCCACTGTCTTGCATAATTCCAACACGTGCTAGGATCAAAGCTATGTTCAAAGTAGCAGACACATATAAACAAGGGAGCCCTGGTAAAAAGGAGAAAGTTATAAAACAGTTACATGCCTTGTTTCCCTACTTAAACGCCTCTGTCTAAAGAACATCAAAAGTGTTTCATGTTTTAAATTTAGAGATGTGCGTGTGCATGTCTTGCTTAACGTTCTATGTATGATGGAACACTTTTTTTTTTTTTTATTTATTTTTAAATTCTCCGTTTATTGAGCAGTGTAAAATACAGAGATCATGAACAATATACATGTATAAAAGTAGATGTCAGCAAGTAACATATCAATCACAGATCCAAGTGAAAATAGCACAGACCATCATATTACATAAATGATGGAACACTTTTAAGCTTGTGGTTGTCATAAAATATCCATGCAATTGCAAAAGTAACTTCTCATCCTTTTTAGTTAAGATCAACTGATTACATGTAAGAGAGGGAAAGCTTGGTCCTCTGACCTTAAAGGTGAGCAGGTCTTGGAGACCAAGGTATTCTGGTCCACAAGGGCACTCAGCACTGTGTTGGTGTATAGTCTGGGGACAGCTACAGTAATAGCACATTGGACCCTTTTTTTATTTTATTTTAAAAATAAGCCCCTCATTGAAATATGCCATGTCTAGTCTATGGCTGGTGGGAGAAATTTTTATATCATAAATTTTTTGTTTCTTTTGTACACATGCTCCTTAATTCTTTATTTATTTATTTTTTACTGAAAATGCCGCAGTGGAGTTGGGTCCACCAGGAGAACTGAGGACCTGATTTCCACCATGGCCCTACCACTTGTGGCACAGTCCACTTCTTCATATGACAAGACAAAGCACAACGTACTTTGGGCATCAAGGAAAAAAAATTTACAAAATAGCAGAAATAACAAAGGAGTATATTTAATCTACTCCTGGGTGAGAACCTACCATAGGACTGTCTGTTAAAATTTTCCTCTTCTTTAGTAAGTTTCTTTTAAAAAAAATAAATAAAAAACAAAGCTAACTTACCCTGGTCATTTCCCTATAAAACCAATTAAATAATAACTGCTTAGTAGAATTTTTTGTTTAATATTTATTGACATATAACGGATGAGCAATTAAGACCCAAGCATTTCATATTTATTTTTTACAGTTCAGTGCAAGGTAAATTAAATGAATTCATAGGTCCTCCCAGGAGTGTAGGCAAATGATGGGCTTCCAACTGAGGGTAAGCTCCCAACAGTTTCTTATTACTTCTCATTAGAAACAGATTAAGCCATTTAATTTTTTCCCAGCAACCTTTTTTTCCCCTTTTATATTAGAAATTTCAATAAATGATGAAGAAAAAAATCCCAGATTTATACAAACGGATATGGTGTTGCAAATGTATGAATTACTAAATAAGGAAATTATCCTCAGCACTTGTGTTTAATTAAAATTGATAAATAGAGCTCTGCTAATCCTTTGACCTGAATTTCAAAACATGCAAAGCATGATGGGAATCCTACAACTCACATAACAATATCAGTGCCTTGAAAAGGACAGTTTTCACAAAACATTTAGAAAGCTACTTAACTTTTCTCCAGTGCTTGACTTATAGTTTCTAGCCCTGACATTAAATCTAACAATAATGCTTTCATTCAAATTTTCCGTTACCATGATTTATTGGTGCCCTGTCCCTCATGGTGTTAGCGGAAGTGGTTCTTGGAGCCTTGTTGCATTAGCAGAATTGTCTGCCAAAGCTGGGGGGGGGGGTATTTGTCTCCTTCTCTTGAATATGCCCCAGTCTGTGGCTGGTAGTAGAAGGATAAGGCTGAGCCTGATATGGTAATTACATTTACATGGTTAATTGTCACAGTATATATTGCGGATAAGGACCAAGAAGAGACAGCCCTCTTGACTTTTGTGTGGAAGGGAAAGTCAGGGCTGAAGAATTATTTGGGAAAGAAGATCCAATGTGGTCCTACCACACTAGGGAAAACAATTCATACTTGGGGCTTCAATTGGGAAAAAATAGACTTAATAGGAATTGTAACACATTTCCCTATTGCCCTTCCAGTAACAGCCCACTAATCCCATTATAAAGGTTGTCACATCCCTCTGGCTAGTCTGGGAAGCTCCCAGATATGGTAAGACTACTGCTCGACACAACATGTAATTTATGATCCCAATCAAAAATGTATTTAATTACGAAATATCCTTACTATTCATAAAACAGTGCAAAAACTCCAAAATGTTAATGTAATTCAAATATATTCTCATTAATTGTTTTCATATATTCGAATTATATTATAGAACAATTCATATGCTCCCCTTTTTCATCACATATGTGTTAAATGACTTTACTCTTGAATATTAATATGGTGTACTGAATGATTTACCTTATCTTCTATTCTTCTCGAATTCTACAGATTTCAGGAACCCCTAAAACACTTAAGAAAAAGACTGATGTAGGAAACACTGCACTTATTACATGTCACCTTCTTGCACTGAAAAGACAGATTTAAGACATTCAAATGACTAGGTTGTACCAATGTATCTCCCAAGGCTAGACTATCTCTTATAACACAGGACAACTTAATAAGTAGGGTCCTAAGTACCATCATAGTCTATTTATTCCTTTTGTTATCTATCACAAGGAAAAAATCCTAAAGCACCAATAGATTGAGAAATAAAGAAACTTGAAGACACCTATATTTGGAACCCAATATTTTAAAAAGCTACAGGCAAGTAGAAGTAATTTGAATTCAAGGAGATGTCTGAAAAAAGACAGAAACATGAAAAGGCTAGAGTGGAATTATTCTAGCTCAATTTAATCTAATTGAGAATGGATACTGCTGGAGGCTTTTCAACAACAGCTCAGCTCTATGCTGTATTTGTATTTTATCTTATGTTGGTAAAACTGAAAAACTATCATTTAATGAAATGAAATGTGACATGTTTCAAACACCTCCACACAAGGAGAACTGCAAAGACTACCAGTGAAACTAGTACAATAAGAGTATATATATATATATGCAATTGCAATTACAATTGGTTCTTACAACGAATATAAGGACCTTAAGGAATAGTTTAGACATTTCCCAAATTACTAGGTTGTCACTTTAATGGTCTCTGAGGCTAAAATAATTTTACATTAGATCATAAGAATTGAATTACAAAAATACATAAAATGACTGATGGATTGTCACTGCAAAGTACATTTAAGAAATGTAAGGGGCACACTTGCATTTATACAAGAGTGGCTGTCAGATTTAATTCTGCTAATTTCTTTATTGAAGCTCCAAAGTTCAGTTCTTGGAAATGAAGTGAGAAAAGTATGGTGCTATAGTGCCCAATAAATGGCCCCAATGGGAACTGGACCACCCAATCTTCATTTTCAGAGATCACATGCCCTGAAAGGATATGTAACACCTTCCTTCCCTCCGAAGGTGAGGAGGGACAGATTTTATTGGTGCTTCTACCAGGAGTAGGGCCACTGAGGTACCACACCCAACATGTCTGTTTCAGTGTACAATATCCATGACTTGGATAAAATGATTTCACTCAAAAAATAACAGAAAAAAAATCATCATGAGATTACAGAAAAACATCCTATTAAGTCCCATCATAAAATACTCTACACTACTATCCAGCCAAAAAGTGGCAAGCGATAGAGAAAAATAAAACATCTGGAAAGATGCATAGTGCAAACCAAAAAAGGAACATGAGCCTTGCACTGGAACATGAGCCTTGTCTGGAGACTCCAGGGGACCAAGCTTTCCCTCTGTCAGAGGAACTCACTTGACCTTTGCGCTAAAATATAAAATAAAATAAATAAAAACAGGAAGTAGATTAATACTTATTTTTCTGCAGGTGACCCAACACAAGCTGTCTGATCAAAACCATTATTGGTCTTTACATCCTTTACATCGCTCAATTTAAATAATGTTTGTAGGTCTCCTTAAGAGTGAAGGGTTGTGCAGATGTGAAACCCTTACTTAAGTCATACACAGTAACAGCAGCTCTACTTGTATACTTATGAGGTTTTAAGCAAATGTTTGAGGTAACGTGTTTCTTTGATCATAAGGCCAAGTAGTGATGGGAGCCCAGGTAATTTTTGATATGTTTATTCTGGTAGAAAATGATTAGCAGAAGGAGAGAATGCATCCTTTCTTGTTCAGACATTTAATATAACAAATAATGCATTTGCATCATGTATGTCGCAATTGTGTGATTTTGGTCATTTGAGTTGTTCTTAACTATTAATATACATTAAGCCGCAGTCCTCAAGGAAATCATAATTTATATATGGAGCAGCTTTTGTTGCAAATGATTTCCTAGTGAATCCATACTATTGTTAATGAGCCAACCTCAGAAGAAGGAACTGAAATCATATTCCACAAATTTATTTTAAAAGGCTTCATTAGGCAATAATTCTCTAAGAAATGACACCTCATTTAGAACCTCCGCAGAAGAGGTTTTCAAATAAATTGATGTTTTGTACAAGACAATCTTATTAATAAAACGTCAATGTACCTTTTCCTTAGTCTTTATCTCACCGCGGAAAGTCACACAGGAACAAATAAGATTCTTTTGAGAGTTTAATAAACAGTCTCAGGAACATTTCATTGATATTTTTGTTTCTGAAAAATAAACTGTTGTAGTTTGGTATGTATCATATATTTGTCTTAAAGGGTTGCTAAGCAACAGAGCTCTGTAGAACATTTCTCACCCTGTAGTAGATGCACCCCATGGGGCTCCACAGACAGGAACAGTAGACATTTTGTTACGTATTCCATTCTACAATAGAAATAATAAGTACAAACAGCCAATGTGAGTTCAATTATGTAAATAGCAATACCACAGTAAATATTGCTTCCGTGCCCATCCAGTGATCTCATTAACCTTGTTAGTTGCTATTTTGTCACTGGATTAAGTGGAAAGTGTGCATATTGTTTACCTTAGTGTTTTGTTTATGTAATTATATGCATAGAGTATGAGTATTGGATATTAGCATTAGACATTTTTACCTTATGCCTAGCAGTTATTTGGAAGAAAGTCTGGGGTATGCACACATGTGACATCTATTTGGCTATGTAATGTCGGCCACATACTTAGATCAGGCCTGGACTGACCATCTGGTGCACCAGGTAAACGCCCAGTGGGTCACTGGCCAACCACACCCACAACTCACCTGTTCTGTATCTCCAGAAGCATATCAGGTGCTCCAGTATGAGCATAACTCTTTGCATGTAGCCACACTTACTTCTGTAGGCAGCCGCTGATCTTAAAGTACCAGGGCTGCCATGTCATCGCCTTTCCACCCCTAGGTTACATATATGGTCAGTTATAGATTTTATAAATAGGACTACCGTTACATAAGTTATGGTGGGTAAAAGTGACGGAAAACCCTTCAACTTTAAATTAAGGGATAGTAGAAGCAATATTAAACACTCATCTACAGATACCAGACAAACCAGAAGGCTTGTTTTTCCCCCTCAGAAATCTCATGGTGCTGCCATAAACACAAAGGATTCTGGGAAGGCACATGCAAATAAGGTCAACAATAACCAACTTTTGCCGCTATATCCACTATACACATAGATCCCTTGAGACCCCTTCCTTCCCTCCCCGGCCATAAGGCCTGCAGGAGGGCCGGATCTTCTTGGCCCCTCCCTGCAAGGGTTGGGGCCACTGAAATCGTCGTTTAGAGGGGGGGCTCCTCAGAAGAGTTGCCTAACTCCCCTCCTCACCAGAAAAGCCGGACGTTTAGGGGACCCGGCTCCAAATAAATCTCAAATACAAAAAAATATATCAAAAAGGAAAAACACACGTGGGCTGTTAAAAAAAAATAACAGTGCAATCTTACGGCAAAACTATATACAAAATGCTCCCAGCAGAAACCCCAGCTTTACTAGCTGGTGTGATAAAGAATTGTCTGTATTGTACCACACACCAAGCCAGAAGGCTGGGGCTAATGCATGCAATAATAAAAAGTGCATATAGGGATCCAAGGTGCTAAAGACACTTACCAGCACATGACACATGAAAGTGTGCAGCGCACAGCATCCACTCCGAGACCATGTACCAGGGATCTAAAAACAGCCACAGGGATTCACGCATTCCCAGCCCTAAAGCCAAAGAACCAAGCATTCTCTCTCTCACAGGTACGCACTTGATCTTAGCCAAAAAGAATCAACAGCTGTTTCATCCTTAATGGAACTCATAAGCATGAGGCTGCAATACTGGCTTAATATTTGAGGCTTGGGGTAGCACGAGAAACACCATTACATAAGTTATGGTGGGGGTAAAGGTGATGGAAAACCATTCCACTTAAAATTAAGGGGTAGTAGAAGCATTATTCAACACTCATCTACAGACACCAGACAAGACAGAAGGCTTGTTTTTCTATCAGAAAGCTCATGGTGCTGCCGCAAAGGATTCTGGGTAGGTAGATGCAAATAGATAGAACTAGTGAGAATTTAATTTGATAGAACTTGACTTTTTACATTAAAGATCCATTTAGCCTCGACAACAGGGGATGCATATTAAAATACTTTATAAGTACTTTATGTTCTTCCACCTCTTGAATACATTTGAACCATTACGAGAAGCAGCAGTGGAATGTCCCCAGTGTGGTCCACATTTTTACCGCTGATGTGGTTCCTTGTGCTTCCATTTACTTGCTGAGCTGGTTAACAATGTCCTCCAATGTATAGGGCCACAGTGGATACCAGGTCCCCAATCTTCTCATTGGGCTGGATCTTCTAGGGTCCCCACCAAAAAGAGGGAGCCCACAACCAAAAAGATGAGTGTTCAGGGAACATGTGTCACCTTGCCCCCCCCATGAAACAAAAATCTGTAACTTAAACCCAATAACACATGCATGTAGACATGCAAGTTTTTGAGTCATTTATTGATTGCTGAATATGTGAATATGAATAAGTGAATAAATTGTATGGGTGCAGGAATTAGGAAGTATGTTTAGCCAAACTGTTAGAAAAATGCTTGCGTTATCGTAAATATTATTCCTGACAAGACATAAGAAAGCAGGGAATGTCTAGTCTATGATATATGGACGAGTTCCCGCCAACACGTCTACTCTAAGTTGTTCTATATATATATATGTGCAAAGGGTCAAGTCTAGGCCATTCTTAATTATGCAGCTTAAAGAGGTGTAACTTGCTTGAAAAGTAACCAATCATAATAATGCATGTTATTAGAAGTAGATAAGGGGTTATATAAACCATGTAATTCAAACATGTAATCAGACAACGCTTCGACTTTTGTGTGTTGTGTGCCTTGTCTCGATTATGCGCATGATCTAATTAACCCCTTCGTGACAAAGGCTGATTTTACTTTTTGTACCCTTCGTGACAATGGCCTTTTTAACATTTCTGCGCTGCTTGTGTTTAGCTGTAATTTTCTTCTTTCCCGTTTACTGAACCCACACACATTAGATATTTTTTTTTTCAGGACAAGAAGGGCTTTCTTTAGATGACATTGTTTTGATTGTATCATATTATTTACTACTAAAAAAAGTATAAAATATGGTGAAAAATTTAGAAAAAAATGACTGTTTCTAACTTTTAGTTGAAAAATCTTTTACTCATCTATAAAAGGTAATGAAAAAACCTGCTAAATAGATTCTATTATTTGTCCTGAGTTTAGAAATACCCAATGTTTTTATGTTTTTTTGCTTTTTTCTACACATTATGGGGCAATAAGTACAGGTAGCGTTTTGCTATTTCAAAGCCATTTTTTCCAAATCTGGTAATTCTTCCCCCCATGTGCCATTTCGGGTATCTTTGAACCCGGCCAATGCAATTTACCCCATCAAATCATATATTTTTGAAAACTAGACAGCCCAGGGTATTCCAAATGCTAGTATTTTAACTATTTCCATGCACCATATCTACCACCAGTTTTTGTCAAACTTTGTGGTAGTCATTTTTTTGCATTTGTTTTGTCACACACATTTTACTTCAGGTATGAATTAAAAGGTTCTCGTTTATGTCACTATCACAAAACACCCCAATATGTGTTCAGCAACATCTCCTGAGTACAGCGATACCTCACATGAATGATTTTGCCTGGCTGTTTGGGGGCAAAAGGGCCACATTTGGGGCATGCTCATTTTTCAATGTTGAACTTTGGCATTTGGGGATCCACTGCCTATGCCCTATTTGGTACATCTTTGAGTCGGGCCATTTCAGTGTGCCCAATAAACCCATATATTTTTGAAAACTAGACACCCCAGGGTATTTCAAATGCTAGTATTTTAACTCTTTCCATGCACCATATCTACCACCAGTCTTTGTCAAACTTTGTGGTAGTCATTTTTTTGCATTTGGTTTTCCACACACATTTTACTTCAGGTATGAATTAAAAAGTTCTCGTATATGTCACTATCACAAAACACCCCAATATGTGTTCAGCAACATCTCCTGAGTACAGCGATACCTCACATGAATGATTTTGCCTGGCCGTTTGGGGGCAAAAGGGCCACATTTGGGGCATGCGCATTTTTCAATGTTGAACTTTGGCATTTGGGGATCCACTGCCCATGCCCTATTTGGTACATCTTTGAGCCGGGCCATTTCAGTGTGCCCAACAAAACCATATATTTTTCAAAACTAGACACCACAGGGTATTTTAAATGCTGGTATTTTAACTCTTTGCATGCACACATTTTACCACCAGCATGTTTTCAAAGTTTGCAGTAGTATTTTTGTGTGTGTATTTTTCCCACACACACCTACTTTATGTATGAATTTACAGCTCCTGGTATATGCCGCTGTCACACGACACCCCATAATGTGTTCAGCAACATCTCCTGAGTACAGTGATACCCCACATGCATGGGTTTGTCATTTTTGTGGGAACTAAAAGGCCACATTTGGTACGTGTGCATTTTTCTAATTGGAAATTAGGTGTGTGGCCATCCTTCCCCCGGTGTTAATTGGGACGTTGTTGAACCTGGCCAATTCAATTTACCCCATCAAATCATACCTTTTTTAAAAGTAGACACCCCACGGGCATTTAATATGCCAGTATTTTAACTCTTTCCATGCGAGAATTGTTTTAAGCTAATATGCTAATTTTAGGACTTGCTCACAAAAATATATTTTTTATATATATATATTTTTTTTGTCTTTTTAAAAAAAAAATTTTAACATTTTTTTTCAACTTGGAGGTTCCCCTGATAGTGACATCAGTGGGAAATGATTTTTACATTTTACTAGTTTTTTACTATTTTTTTTCTAATTATTATTAATTTTATTTTATTTTTTAATTTATTTTTACTAATCACACTGTGATTAGAAAGCTGGGTTCCATTGACTTGCATGGTGAATGCAGTACCTGTATTCAACCTGCAAGTGGAGCCAAAGTTCTCTAGATGGTCTGGACCATCTAGCGAACTTTTAAAATTTGTTGGTTCCTGTTACAGGGCAGCGGCCATCTTGCTTGATGGCGAAGATCATCGGCAGCTGCGGCTGTGACCGCTCTCCGGAGCGGTCACAGCCCATCGAAAGGTAAGTGTTTGGTGTCGCTGGATGCCTCCTGATCGAGGCATTCCAGCGACACCATTTAAGTTTAGGAGGCGATCATCGATCGCCTCCTAAACGCTTTTAAAACGGGCGTCCGCCGCCATACAAAGTATGGCGGATGTTGACGCCCCGTGGAGGGGCCAGAGATGGCCCCTTCGTTCCGATCGCGGCGTTGCTGAATGCCTCGAGGTCGAGGCATTCAGCAACGTTTTTTGGGTGCAGAAAGCGAAAACAGATCGCTTTCTGCACCTGTTTAAAGACGTGCCGGTCCTGGCACGTCAATTGTCGTAAAGCACATACTTTTCCGTGTTGTGCCAGGACCGGCAATTGTCGTTAAGGGGTTAAAGGAAACTCTTTCTGAGGAGAATTCGACCATTATTTCAACCAACACAAACACATCTCTGAAATTAACTGGGATGTGGGGAAAAGGAAAATGGACATGGGATATTCCCCAGAATATTAATATGCATCAAAGTGATAGCTAGAGTGTCCCATTAAGGACCACAAGGTTATTGGTTACCATAGTGGACTAGTAATAGACACAAACCCTTGGCATTGTTTGAATACGTGAATATTCTTTTGTTAATTTATCAGAAGAAAGATTTTATCCTCATCCATTCTAAGGTCATTTATTTCATACCACATTTAGCAAGTCCCACCAAGACGTACTTTGTATAGTTGACATTGAATAGTTATTTTCAGAATGTGTGCAGGTCATGAACTTTTGATTATGTGAATAATTATGCTCGCAAAATAATAATTACCTGGGAGGATAGTTCTTTTAAATACTCCCCAATCATGTGAAGTAAGCAACTATATTGCAGCCATTAATCTAATGCAATCATTAATCTGACATCTGATACATTAAAATCCATAATAGTGCTCTAATTTGTTTTTTAACTGGAAAACAATAAGATCATACATGTGCTTTTCTTTTTACCACAAAGCAGCTGAACAAATATTTTATAAATGTATTTATTTAATCAAGAATAGTTCTAATTTGCAAATAATTTACAAAAAAAAATATATATTACAATAAACATTGTGTGTTTCTAATTTTCTAGTAATAAAAATTGTTCCCGCAGACATATCTTACTTATGAGTTCAATAAAATAAACTTTAAGAAATATAAATTTTATATGAATCCTTAGTGCAAATCTAAGTAAAGTGCGCATTGTATCACAATGCATATAGAAGATTCCATGCTGTATGAGTTTCCTCATTTGCATATACTTGCTAAAATAAATTGATGTCTATATAATGTGTCCTTGGCACCCCCTGAACAGCCCAACTTGACCTGGTCCATCACATTGCTCCATGGTAGCATGAGCATGGCACAAGACACGCTCCGGGTAAGAGTGTATGCTCATACATACATGTACAGGGTCGAAAGAGTTAAAAATAATAAATAAAATAAAATGAAAAAGCAAAGTTTCCAATGCCCTCTGAGCATTCTAGGAAGAGCTATGTGTATGAGGACACAAGGTTTGTTGCGTTCGGTTTCTCTACCCGCTGTTACATAGGCATGTCTAAAAACAATCTTGCTTATTGAACTCTGTATGTCTAGAGCTTTTCTCATTTTTCCTTTGCTCACAAAATCAAAGTCTCAGGATAACGAACAACAAATTGCCAGATACAAAGTGTACATTGACTGCAAGCCTGAATAAAATAAAAGCATTTTTAACGTAATGTATATTTCCAGAAAACTGTGATAATTCGGCACCACATTAGTTTCCTTTTCTACTGCTGAGCTTAATTAGGGATAGAAATAACAACATAGGCATAGTCTTCTCGTGTACTCCAGAGTATGGTTTAGAGATCCCATTTATATAAACGTCATTCAAACTGATATATACATTATTATAAACCTCCTGACGCTTACAATACAAATGTGTTCCTCTAATCTCATACATCCATAATACCCTCCAGATCATTGATATCCGTATTGTGATTTCCATCTAGAAAAAAAAACCTTTTAAGAGATTCCCCACAGCTATTTCTCATCAACATTTGTCCTTGTAATGCTGAGATTATATGTTTTTATAGCATATGAAAGCATTTGGTCTAATTGTTTTCTTATTCAAGCACAGCGTTTTCTTTTCTGTTTGGGACCCTGGTTTACTTTTTTTTTTTTTAACTTGTATAACATAAAGCTTAAAATAGAATTTTCAGCTGTGATGGCAACGATTTCAGAAAATGAACTACTCTTGAACGCGTAGATCTAGGCAAAAGAATTCAATTACAAGGAAACTTTTGTTAAATTTTCACCTATTTGGAAGGATATTTTGCAATTTTTATATATATATATATATATATATATATATAACAGACATAATAGAGAACATATAGAAGCATGACATATTATTATTAATTGTTCTATTTGTAAATTATTCTAATTTATATTTACATCCCTGAAATCTCATTTCATGTATTTTTTTCTTTGGTTCCCATGATCCCCAAATAATGGTTTCTGTGGAATTCCACGGTCGGTGGAAGTTGGAAGCTGTAGAACTTTTCCTGGACTTGACCTGCAGTTTTTTTAAGAGACATGAATGAGCTTCTAGCACTAGAAGGTGTTAATAGCTCTGACATTCCTCTAAAGGCTATTATCACAGATATCTTAGGTAAAGGCATCAAGATGGCAGGTCTTGAATACAGGTTAAATAGAAATAAATTTAATATTTATATTTAAAAAACAGTGAAGTAAATGGTGACCACAGCTATAGGAATTAGGATAAGGAATGTGGCGGGTCCCATTTACAATGTTTAAAGTTGAAAGGCTGTTTTTGGTAGACAATCTTCATGTTCTTCATAAAAGACCACTAAAAATAAAAGTTTCAAATAAAAGTCTGTCGTGATAAATTCTATGTCAGAAGTACTCATACCCAAAATCTGCAGTCTTAAAATATGCTAAGGGAATGACAGATGTCTCACTACCCTTTATATTCTCACTACACTTTATTTCATGTACCATAAAAGTTGGAAAGAGGCATACTTAGTAGGAGAGGAGTAACACAATCAAATCCGAATTTAAGCATATTGTTTTCTCAGAAATGTCACTTACAGAAGCAAACATCTACTAATGTACTATACAGCATATTTAATCCTCAAGATCTGAGGATTAAATATCCGAGTAGGCTCGGGGATATTTATTGATGAAATAGTTACATGATTTACAGCCACTATGAAGAAATAAAATAACCTATTTTATCTTAAAAAAACCAACAAAATAACTTACAGTTACATTGCATAATTAAACTTCATTTTCTAAACATCTCATGTTGATTTGGCTGTACATATGTCAAGAATGTTTTGGTCATAGCTATATATATATATACTGTATATATATAATTATTAATAAATGGGATTATGGATTCCTAAAATCTATCCAAGAGATGCATAGATGCATTTTTTGCCTACACAGGAGCCGATTTTGGTCTTTGATTTAAATCAGGAGTATTTGGGGTGTAAAATACACGCACTTTTGGTATGCTCTCCATGTTGGCTAATACAGTAGATATCTGGTCTAGAAAACAAGATCCATAATAAATTAGAGTTGTCAGATGCATTTAGCTGGTATGTACAAAATGCCACCATCATTATGGGCATCACTGTATTTTACTGTATCAGACTCAGGACATTTGGCACCTATGAGACTATATTATTTTAAAAGATATTAAATATCACTTTCCATGTAATTATATCTCCATTTGAGAAGCCTGCTAAGTTCTCATGATATCTCAAACATTGGGTGTATATGGTATAAAAGTACCTCCTTGCTACTGTTAATTAAAATTGTTGGATGAAAGGTATTGAATTTTCAAGTACGGTTTCATGCGGAATACAACATATTTGTGCAGAATATTCCTTTCTTTGCATTTTATAGAGATCCTTTTGGTATTCAGTATGTTTATTATAGACTGACCCTTCTACTGTCACCTTATTTATTACAATGCTTTCTCTAGAAATGAGCATAGAAAGTGAAATACAAATAAAAAAAAAATAAAAAAAAATACTTGATTAAAAATAAAAGTCTAAGGCTCTTTGCTTGAGTGAAAAGGCAAACCAATAAATCTAGCTTTTAAGATATGCAATTTAATTTCTTATCAACAGAAGACCTTCATGCACTCACATGTCTATGAATTTATAATACAATGCAGGAGGATCATATTTCTGAATACCGGTACTCACACAAGGAACATCTTCATATGGAGAACTGTGAGACATGCTGGTAGCTGGGTATAGCGATATCTGTGTTGTATACACTTGCGGTACATTAAAACAATGATAAAATAAACACAGTTTTCATTATTAATGTTTGAAAGTGAAGGACGCTTGGAATTTATTAAGCCTTTTTTATCTTTAAGCAGGGCTTATAAGACCAAAGGTAGTTTAGTTGTTGAGGGCCCTATGCAAATTGATATATAGATATATCAGAGCTTGGCTTTGAAAGCCAGTTAGTATAAATTAAGGAACGCAACATTTATGTATACCAACAAAGTATGAGACTAACTCAACTGAGAGCAGACAGCATCTTCCTAGTCTGTCCTTTGATATTATAGGGTTAGGCTATTGAGCTAGTTTCATGCTTTTTTGGTAATATATAAAAAAACAGACTTGAGATTAGCTTAATGAAGAAAAGCCACCGCTTAATAGTCTGCCCTGCAATGCATCCCTGATCAGGTAGCTCTCTTGAGCCATTACAGAAGAAAAACGATTCACATTAACATATCAGTCGGATCCTGCCGAAAACAACAGTCCAGAACTGAAACACAAAACAAAAACATAAATCAACAATTTATTTTTAGGCAAAAATACAAATCAGTCCTTGACAATAGGACTACGCATGATAAGCAGGGAGAAACAGCATTCCACAGCACTTCACTCCACAGTCGTTCTTTATGAACATTGCAGCCATCTTCTTGGTGGAGAAATGGTCT